>OY987219.1:28876034-30076034 GCA_963920805.1 Primula vulgaris | reverse complement strand
GAAATTAGCTGGTATGGCAATATCATTTATATGCATTTAAGACGCACCATTCAATATCATAAAGGTCAGTAAAGTCAAAGTTAACAAGCATTTCTACAAATGGTTTTAATACTCACTGAAAGATCAAGTCCCTAGAGTACAAGAGTTATTCCAATCACAGTTATAAATAAGTATCTAATTTTTTTTTCAAATCCAGTATAAATGAATTAATTTTAAAAATCCTAGAGTACAAAAATCTCCAAATAGAAGAATATTCATTACCTTGTTTGCTTTCAATAGTTCACTATGATCCGAATACATTACACTTTTCATCAAGGCTATATTCAATTATCAACTCCGTTGGCTGAACAAGATTAATCCAACAACGCAACATATTGAACGCAAAGGCAACATGCTCACACACAAAAATTATAAAAACAGCTTCTCCATAAATAATAAATTTACAGAAAAGCATAAAACGTTGGCAGCAAGGGTTTGATAATTTTGTTAATCAGTGGAAATGATCTTCTAACAGGACTAGCCTCTCATTTTTCAGTAATGCTAGTTTAAGGTCACTTAGTTTTTCAAATTATACAATACTGATTTACAGCAAGGTATTCCTTAAGCACCTACTCAAATTTAATGTTATAAGAAGAGCGTACCATTTTGAAGTATAACCTGTGTACTTTGGCCTGAAGGTACCCTAATCCTTCCTTGAAAAATATGTTAGGACTGTTCTTGTGGTGTGCATCTCTAATACAAAGAGAAGGGGGTAAGAGAAATATGAAGCAACAAAATTTACTAACAGCTATGATAACATACATATATACGTATGCATCAGAAAGTACAATCAACAGCATGCTTTATAGATTGGATCACGCTAATGGCACATCAATTTCCAACGGTGATTTAAGGACCTGAGACCAATTGAAAGCAAGGTAAAAGTCTAAAACAATGGAAAATTTTAGACAAGTTTCTGATGGAATGATAACTGGTTTTAACATGAATATTTGGGAATAAATCAATGTTTGCTCTTACTACGACATGTTTAGTCTAAAACAATGGGAAATTTTAGACCAGTTCCTGGTGGGAATCATAACTGGTTTTGACATGAAAATCTGGGGAAAAATCGATGTTTGTTCTTGCTAAAGACTTGTTTGCTTTAGGATCTATTTCATATTTTTTGTCAGTTAAAGCTAAAATTGTGATATTTTAATAAAATATACACATTAAAAATTAAAATATATGTAAACAAATAATTCACAATACCTTATACTCCAGACTTTAAAAATGTCCCCAAATTATGCGCATCCCAAGCATTAGAAGAGATAGAGACATTAAGAGCTAGTGGTTGAATGACCAAAAAAAAGTGTGATAAATACTAAAAAAAAGGATAACAAAATGAAGTCAGGAGAAACCTTCATTCTTCAGCAATAGGACCTTTGGATAAGCAAAAGAATAATAGATGACACCCAAATCTGAATATAGAAAGTAAACCGACAACTTCTCATAAATACACAAATCATGATACCGCAGACATTTAAATGCGGTCATTACTAATTAGGCACCCATAGGCAATTTTCGATTTTTAAAACGACTGGAACAAAGTTACCAGTGTTCGATAAGAAAGAATTCCACCCGCAAAACCATAATTGTATTCTAATCAAACTGTAATATGTTTTTAGTTTCTCATGTACTTTGCGGATTATGCTATTGAGCATTAGAGTTTACTGTTTTTATTTTCAAGACTTTGTATTTTTTATTTCTTTCATTTGTACAATCGGATTGGTTTTCTGTGGGGGTTTTCCCCCACTTTTTTATGTTTCAATATTATCTAAAAATAAAGTGGGTTTTCCCCACCATTAAAATAATAATAAAAAAAAATCCCATGTGCAAGAATCTACTCATAAGTTCTTCTCTCCACTGCATTAAAGGTGAAGGGGTCATAAAATACAGAGAGTATACATTTTACCGTATGAAAAGGAACCGTATTTAAAAAACTTGATCTTGTCTTGATGAAACCATAACTCTCTCTCAATGGATAAAAGTATAGAACAAAATATAGTTAAAAAATTATAATGGTAAAAAAATAAAATTCAGAAAAATTACCAAGACTTCTCTTGTCAGGAAATCTAATTTGATTAGGCCCAAACGTTTGAAATTCGGAAAAGAAAGTTTCACAATTTCAATAAATATCGACTCAGGAGATAGACCATGCAGCAGCGGCATATCTTACTCGAGGTAACGTTTGCTGGTTTGGAAAGCTCATACCCTGTCAGCTTTTTCCTATGTAGCATCCTGCAGTACACTGAAATAATTTATCCTTGATAGGACCACAAACTACAAAATTCAATAGATCACCAGTTCATAAAAGAAAATGGTAATCTATCTAAGGAAAAACATATAAGAGAAAAAAAAATAATAAGTAGATAGAAGAAAGGAATTATAAAAACTAATAGAGTAGAAGATACAACAAAAAGGTATTACTCGAGCTTGTTTTCTCATAACAACTACGAACATGACTCTATATACCTCTCCTCTGTGTTAGATGTTTACTAAAGAATCCAAATAGCAATTATTTCTCTTCAACTATTGACTAGATGTTTGTAAAAAAAAAGATCTAACAGATACCCCCGCAGTTCTAGAATAAAAGTTTATTCGAGTATTCGAAACTATTAGTACTTCTAAATAAAGATTCATAAGGGGCAAATAAAACATAAGTCCTCAAACATCTCTTTTAAAAACTCACATATTTCTCACTATAATGTTTCAACAATCCTATAATTGCATATTTTTACTAGACTGTAGATTCATGATGCGCATCCTGTTTAACAGCTAACTTGGCTGCGTATATTTGCATAACAGAAAACAAGATGAATAGTTCAGAAGCTTTAAAACAGTTGAGACTTAAGCAGCCTCATGTTCAGGATCAAATACACCTATTTTAATCATATGAAAAACAACTGAGAGAAAAAGCAATACTTGACAAAGAAAGGCAAATGATACGATTGTTCCAGTCCTGTAGAAGTGAAAAATATATCATTGGTAACTTTAGACGAGATCTAACAAATGCAAAAAACAGAGTCGGTGACAGAATAGATATCAATTAAAAAATTGATGAAGCTGAGAAGCACATATAAAAGAAGACACAAAATAAGCTGTAGAATTCAGCCAGTTTTTTTTTATTTATAATTAAGTTTCTATCTGTTTTTCGACTAAAAAAACTTGTTTGGTTTAAAGGATCCATTAACCAGTTTTGTTAGTTAGAACTAAAAACAAGAAAAGGGTAAAGCTGTACAGCAAGTCAGAACTATCGAGGCAGAAAGACATGTGCTAGTTTCCTTCTTTTGTCGACGTGTGTTTTTTAGCTTACAATTTGTTTTCTCGCGCCTGAAAAAGTAAGCATTAAAAGGAACAATTTTCTTTCATTTGACAACAGGAAAAGAAAAAAATGCAAGCAAGTCAGAACTACCGAGGCAGAAAAACATGTGCTAGTTTCTTTCTTTTGTTGACGTGCGTTTTTTAGCTAACAATTTGTTTTCTTGCGCCTGAAAAAGTAAGCATTGAAAGGAACAATTTTCTTTCATCCGACAACAGGAAAAGAAAAAAATGCACAAGGGGCCCTTGCCAATGAATATTTGTTATTGGGAGACCTTCAGACCAAAAAATATGAAAATAATTAATACTAAAAGAGGAGCCCTGCTAACCTTGTGAAACCGATATAGGAAAATTACGTTTGCTATACCGAATAAAACTGATGGTCTGTGATTATTGAATAAATGCTGGCATTTGCAAAAAACCACAAGTTCAACAATCCATGCCTCACTTACCCTATTAAAAAGGGTATCAAATCCAAAAACCATGGATAATTTTCAGGGCACCTGATAACCAATATTGTAAGAAAATCAAAACATCGTTCCGGCAAAAAACAGGTAGCAATATACATAAATTGGGCCTTAGGAACAGTAAAGCACAAAATTGGTTAAACCTACAATCAACATGACAGTTTTCTAATGGAGAACAAAAAAAAGAGAATAGTACCGCAGTAACAAGTTACAAACTTAAACAAATGATAAAGAAATCAAAAGACGGTACAAAATTCTAATCTTTATCTCAACTGATGTATATAAATAAATGTGTAAATACACACACATATAGAACATTTCTTAAAAATGAGAAAAGGGGCATACTTCAGCTACAAACATTCGAATAGAACACATACAAGAAGCCAAGTTTTCCATTACTAAATAATTGCTGATTGCAAACAGAACACTTTAAAAATCATCATTCATGTACAGAAAGGAAAATCAAATATAACTGGAAATTTTTAGTATGAGAGACTTGGCTATGCCGTTCGCCTTGTTCTGAACTTATTATTTTCCTTTATCCTATAGCATAAGACTTGATGTAAATGTATTAAACAGTAAAATGCATCTTCATCCGGAACAGAAAATATACTCGTCTCTTCTTCATAAAAAAAATATATAGTATATAAATATATATATATATATCCAATGCAGAGGAAGAGGTACCCTAAAGATAAGAATTTACTGTGAGATTATTAATTTGCATCACCAGCACATTGCAGCTGTACTATTGACCGTAATGATGACCTCTGAAATGCCACTCTCATATGAAATTAGCCTTTCCTTCAGAATAACATCCTTTCTCCCCATAATCTTTCTCTTTGTCTGCTGGAGCCTCTAATCAACAATCGAGATTGAAGAGCAACTCAAATATTTCCTTCTCCCCGAACGCCGTTAAAACCAAACCAACCCAAACCAATCAGTAATCTAAATAATAGTAGCAAATTTGAAATAAGGCAATCTCAAGGCCTATGGGCTCATCCAAACTTAACAACGTAACAGCAGATAGCAGATGCAAAGAAAGTGAAAAAAGTGGACTTTGTAGTTTTTAAAAACTCCAAAATGGAGACAGAACAGCAGAGTAACAATTCCACAAGCTTGATTATCGCAGACAAAAAAATTCACCAATTCAGCCAAAACGGTTTATGACTATAAATATTAAAAGATTGTAAGATTAGATAGGTAATCATAATAGTCAAGATCAGTTGATATAAAAGCATCACAAACCAAACGTATGACATGATGAATCACCAATTTCAATTAAGGGAAAGAAAAACAATCACTCTCATATCTGAGGAAAAATTAAACTAAATTGGCAAGGGACGATACGGATTAACAATTCTGCGAATGTGAAAGTAATCCCAGGCCAATGAAAATTTAATTAAATTCAGTTTAAAGCTCAAGATGCCAAATTCACAAAATGGAACTGATTCAGATCCCCTCAAATCTAACCCTTGCCAGTAAAAATAACAAATGCTATCAATGATAGAGAATAAAGATTACAAAATAAATTCTGGAGCCCTGATGTTCATATAATAAACGATACCCCCAACTCATATAAGTTTATAGCTACACATGCACCTCTTCGATCTCTTTAATTAAACCCAATGGGCTCCTCCAAAGTGTTTTGATTTCTCTAAATGAGTTGCCAAAGTTCAAGGACCCAATGAAAAAACCAATACATTCCTTAAACAACGGTAAATAGGAGGGGGGGATGGGAACTCAAAAAGAATAAAATTACACTCGCTTTACCGTAGCAGGTAAACCGTAATTTGTTGGGATGTTACAGTAATATATAACTTATCTGGTATAATTAAACAATTATGACTAGAATATTTTCAGGTCAAACATACTTAACATGCAAAATAATATGATGACAAATCACTAATCGCAAGCAATTCTAGTCAGATAACGTGAACAAGGAATGAACCTGAGCGAGCAAATATAACGCTACAATAAGTAAATCTCAGCCATATAACTAGCAAGAGAAAGAAAACTATGGAATACACATATAACTAGCAAACAGTACATTATTTTCTGCAAAAATAAACAGGCCTACAGAATTGAAAGGCTGTTACAGAAAGAAACGATATCCGCAATGTCACAGTAAAATACATTTTTAACAAGAAAAAAGGAGTTCAGCCGTACTTATAATAGGACACTAAATCAGAAACTAAGAATAAAATTCAGCTAACATGAATACTGCTGCATAAACCTAAACGAGCAGCTACAATGCAATAAAAAAAACTAAATCGTAACAAGGAACAGAAAGCAATCAAATACACAGATAAATGGCAAACAAAACAACAATTTTCATAAAAGTCAGCAGTAAACAGTGATTACTAATATCTGTTTTTCTACAGAGTTCAAATGTCGGTACAAAAAGATACACTTCGGATTAATTGCAGGTCAATCATACTTGACATGTAGAATGATACAACAAAAATCATAAAACCAAACAAATAAACTCAGATAGCATAATCAGTGAGGGATAAACCTGAGAGCTAGATTATTATCAATTGTAAGAAAGGATATAAAACAATGAAATATAAAAATAACTATTAAACAAAACAATTCAGCAATTTCCAAAAAAAACTCTTAAAAGAAATAGTAATAACTAATAACGAATACTTGTTGGTCTACAAAATTAAAGGTCTACAAAAAACTCTTAAAAGAAATAGTAATAACTAATAGCTTAGTTTCTCATTATAGATACGACAAATTGACATTATGTAATATGTACTGGTTTCTCATTACAGATACGAGCAACTGACATAATATATATATATATATATATATATATTCTTTGTTTTAGTTATTTTCTTAATGCACACGAAGTTACGATCATTTACAAATCAACCTTTTTCATTATGTTTCACAAATTTTGCCAAAAAAAAAAAACCTGAGACCAGGAAAGGGTGGAAATTCTATAATTTAATGACTTCATAAAGTTTTGCAAAAGTCCTTGAACCTCGAAACAAATAGAAGCATATAATTTAGGGGGTTGCAACTCTATAATCAAACAAACATGCATGAGTTTTATGAGAAAAAAACCATGCTAACTTCAACAACAATCAATAAGAAACATAACATTCAACAAAGTCTTATGTAAAAACATATCATTCAATAAGAAACACATCAATCAATAAACCAGTGTTACGTAATATACGCAGAAGTAGATACAACCCATAATTTTCCTGTAAGAAGTACTTAAAGTCTATTACTCTGTCGCAACGTAGTTTATATAATAACAAATTGACATTCCCTGAGATCAATCATGTGAATCTTTATTAACAATAATTAATTGTAAAATCTAGATAAAGTGCATTAAGCATTAATATATAGAAACGTCTATACTTACAAAAAAAACAATGAATATGGATCGTATTTTACTCCAAAAGAAAGGTAAAAACAAACACTGAATCATCTTCCACATACATTGCCTTTAATTTTTTAAGTCCTGGACCAACTAGGGTTCTAAAAAGATACACCTGATACACAGTACAAACACAAAAGATAAAAGCAATAAGAAAATATCTAGTAACACTGATTATGGTGTATTTTAATCCCAAATAGGGGAAAACAGGAAAACAGTAAAGTATACATGTTTCAGTGAGAAGTATGGTATCCATAAATTGGAATAAACTGTCAAAAACACGTGATTTGACAAATAAGATCAGATGGAATCAAGTTTAGATATACAAGATTACGGGAAAAAAACTACTAACATCTATTTCTTTAAAAAATAAACTACGGCGTATTATTGGGAGTGAAATCAATACGTGTTCTTACTAAAAGGACTTGTTATTCACAAATAAAGTTTACTGAATCTTTTGATATTTTAGAATAGAAACGCTTAATAGTGATAGAAACACCTGAACATAAATAAACATAAAAGCAAAGAAATATAAAGTGGAAAACAGGGAAATAGAAACAAGGGTGGATTATGGGAGTAAAATCAATATTTGTTTACACTAAAAAGACATGTTATTCACAAATAGAAACATGCTTTTAAATCAAACAATATACTATTCGATTAAGTTGATAAAAGACACAATAAGTTAGGGCAGGGCGAAAACCCGGAAAAAACGAACCGAAAAAGACCGAAACCGAAAAACCGAAACTTTTTTTGTCGGTTTCGGTTTACAATAAAACCGAACCGAAAAAAACCGAAAAATCTGAAAAACTGAAAAAAAACCGAAAAAGCCCAAAAAACAAAAAATAAAACCAAAAAATAACCGAAAAAACCCGAAACAAACCGAAACCGGACCGAAACAAACTGGTTCGGTTCGGTCCAAAAAATAAAAAGACCGAAACCGAAAAAAACCCAAAATAATTGTAATCGGTTCGGTTCGGTCCAATTATTAGAATAAATTGAAGTTGCAATTAAATACTCAAAACAGTTAAGTTGCAAAGAATTAAACCCAAAATCAATACATAAAAACTAATTAGGAATTTCAAAAACTAGATCTGAGTTTCTTTACGGAAAACAGTAGCCAGATTAGAATAAATTGAAGTTGCAATTAAATACCCAAAATCAATCTTGTATAAATTAATTAGGGTTTATAAAACACTAAATTTAATTACTACAGACAAAACACCAGATCGAAATCAATTTAAATAGCAATAAGAGAAACCAATTTCAATGGATACAAATTAATTAGGGTTTTCAATCTAATTACTTTACAGTAAACAGGAACTAGGTCGAAATCAATTAAACTTGCAATCAAATACACAAAATCAATCAGTAGATACCCAAAATCAGTAAAAGGTTGAGTTTAATTAAAGTTGCAATTAAAAACCCAAAATCAATCGATAGAAACTAATAAGTAAAGTAGATTTGAATTAGATTCACATAAAAACGTAAGCAAGCAAAAAACATAAATCGAATCAATATAAATAAAAACACTAATAATAAAATAAAAACAAGAATACAAATAAACAGGGGATGATAAAGAGTAGGCTGAGTATATAACCTTGCGAAGAAATATCTCTCGCTGACGAAGATGAATCGTCTCCATTCTCCACTGCGGGTATATATATAAATATATATGTATATAGAGAGAGAGATGGAATAATAAAAGAGAAATTATGAGAAAATTAATGAGAGAAATATGCGCAGGCTAATAGTATATATATAGAGAGAGGGGGCAAGAATGTTACCGTTTGGCAAATATAAGTCGGTTGCTGCTTTTTTAAATTAAAAATTAAAAATAAAATAAAAAAACTACAGAATAATAAATAAACTACATTTAGTGTCATTTTACCTTTACCCTCAATATATCAATATAATGAATAAACTACAGAATTGACATTTCCCCACTAAATAAATATATATAATTACCATTTCCCAACTAAATATATATATAAACATATTAAAAATATACAACCAAATAAAATATACCAAGTTTATTTGTATATATTAAAATATACATCAATATATACATAATAAATATATATTTAAACATATAAAAACATAAAATCAAATAAAATATACTAGATGTGTATATATAAACATATAAATTCATAAATATATAAATTAAATCTATGTATATATAAACATATACATATATATATATATTGATGTGTGTGTATACATATATAAACAACCACCCAACCACCATCCCACGTCCAGTCGTCACCCCCACCCACCGTCCTACCTCTGCCGCCCCTAGCCCGCCGACCTTACCCCACCAGATCTGTCTCTATATATATATATACACCGATGTATGTATATATGTATATGTATTTATTTTTAATTTTTATTAAAATATGTAAATTTATGTTATGTATATATATATATATATAATGTGTGTAGAATGGTGTATGTATAAATGTAGATTTATGTATGTATATGAGAAAGGAGAGAGAGAGAGAGCGGCTGAGAGATTTTTTTTCTCTTTTTTTTTTTGTTTTTAACAATTACCCTGTTAGCCTAAAAGAAAAAATAATATGCCTCTAACAATATCTGAACCAAACATATTTTTCGATTCCGTTATTTTTTAATTTTCGGTTATTTTTGGTTTTTTTGTTTTCGGTAGTTTTCGGTCTTTTTCGGTTCAGTTTTATTGAAAACCGAAACCAACCCAAAAAAATTTCGTTTTTTCGGTTTGGGTCTTTTTCGGTTCGGTTTTTCCGGTTTTTCGTCCAGCCCTACCTCTAACGGCGTAAAAAATATGGACGGAAAAAACTAAATTGGTTTGATTTGGTTAGTACACTGCCGAAATTGGTAATTTCCATATAAATGTTACATTTCGTTAAAAGGCGATAGTACGGTGTACTAATTGGGTATTAACAATTAAAAAATTAATATATGTCAATTTAATCCAATCACTGCAAAAAAATACTCAAATAACGACGGGATTAGTGACGGTATTTTTTGTTACGAGCTTATTAGCGACGGTTTTTGTGACGGATTTGTGACAATTTAGCCAATTTGCGACAGATTTGTGACAACTTTTTAAATTAGTGACAGGCTTGTGACGGCTTTTGACTCTCACTAAATCAAACATTATTTTGTAGTGAATACAACATTAATCTTTGGTAATTGGTTGTTTTTGCATAAAATAATTACATTTACGAGATAGATAATACTCCCCCGTCCATTTTTAAGTGTTCTGCTTGCATTTCGGTAAATATTAAGAGTTATTATTAATTGCATCAGAAATTTACAAATATAGCCCTAATTTAAATTAAATAAATATTATTGTCAATTTTTGGAATGTATTCATTGCAATATTTGAGGATATTATAGTACTTTTATCATTTTTTTTAATGATAAATTAGTAAAGCACATACTTATTTTGGGACAGTCAAATATGGAATAATTGACACTTATTTAGGGACAGATGGAGTAGTCATTAGTTCAATCAAAGTTGGTCAGACGTTTTTTAAAGGCCGCATAATTTTTTGCGGGCTTTCAAAACTTTATCAAGTTTCGGCATAAAACTTTATAAAATCAACTGCAAGATCATACTTATTATTACAAATATTCTCTTTGCATAGATACAAAACAAAACCATCTGAAATAATAGGTCTCGGGTAAATTTTGGATTGTTATCTTATCTATAACTTAATTATGGATTAGTTTATAAAACCGAAACTAATTAAGTATTGGTCCATTTCCCCTAACTAACCAGTAAAAATGTAAAAAATAAGAAAAATAGAAAAATTCCAGAAAATAAAAATGAAAAAATAAAAATAAAATCTGAAAAAATAAACTTTAAAAAGGCAAAACCCCAAAAAAATCCCAAAAAATATAAAATCAACAAAAAAAAACAGTCTGAGTCATTTTAATTAATTTTAAAAACAATCTTGAGTCGTTTTAAGTCATTTTAAAAATAGTCTGAGTCGTTTTAAGTCGTTTTAAAAACAATACGAGTCGTTTTAATTAATTTTAAAAAAAGTCTGACTCATTATAAGTTATTTTAAAAACAGTCATAGTCGTTTCAAGTCATTTAAAAACAAAATGAGTCATTTAAAGTCATTTTAAAAATAATCTTAGTAATTTTAAGTTATTTTAAAAACAGTGTGAGTAATTTTAAGTCATTTTAAAAAGAGTCTGAGTTGTTTTAAGTCATTTTAAAAAACAGTCCGAGTCGTTTTAAGTCATTTTCAAAACAGTCTTAGTCATTTTGAAAAAAACAGTCCGAGTCGTTTTAGGTCCGAAAAAAACCCAAAATCGGTAAAAAAAATTAAAAAAACCCTAAAAATCCAAAATCACAAAACAATGAAAAAACGTTCAAAAAAGTCGGAAACCCAAAAAAAACCTGAAAAATGGTAAAAATAAAATAAAATAAACAAACCAAGAAAAATCCAAAATCACAAAAAAAAAAATGAAAAAAACGTTAAAAAAAGTCGGAAACCAGAAAAAAAAAAATCAAAAAATGTTAAAAAAAAATTTAAAAAATCCAAAATCACAAAAAAATGAAAAAAAAAATTCGAAAAAGTCGGAAAAAGCCGGAAAGCCAAAAAATGTTAAAAACTTTAAAATAACTTGCAATTGATTTCAAATGACTCAAATTGCCTTAAAAATGACCCACACTGTTTTTAAAATTATTCGAGCTGTTTTTGAAAATGACTCGAACTGTTTTTAAACTTACCGAAAATGACACATATTGTTTTTCAAATGATTTAAATATGACTCAGACTGTTTTTAAAATGACTCGAACTATTTTTAAAATTAATTAAAATGACTCAGACTGTTTTTAAAACTACTCACATCATTTCTAAATTACTCAGACTGTTTTTAAAATGACTGAAAATGATTCAGACTATTTTTAAAATGACTGAAAAGAACTCAGACTATTTTTAAAATGACTTAAAACGACTCAGACAGTTTTTAAAATGATTTAAAACGACTTTGTCTGTTTTTAAAATTACTCAGACTGTTTTTAAAATAATTTAAAATGACTAAGACTCTTTTAAAAATGGCTTAAAACGACTCAGTCTGTTTTTTCAAAATGACTTAAAACGACTCGGACTGTTTTTAAAATGACTTAAAATGACTCGGACTGTTTTTTAAAATGGCTTAAAATTACTCAAACTGTTTTTAAAATAACTTAAAATTACTAAGACTATTTTTAAAATGACTTCAAACGGCTCAGACTGTTTTTAAATGACTTGAAACGACTCAAATTATTTTTAAAATGACTTCTAATGAGTCAGACTTTTTTTAAAATTATTTAAAACGACTCGTACTGTTTTTAAAATGACTTCAAACGACTTAGACTATTTTTAAAATGATTTAAAACGACTCAAGACTATTTTTAAAATTAATTAAAATGACTCAGACTATTTTTAAAATGACTCATAATGTTTTTTTTTTGTTGATTTTATATTTTTTGAGATTTTTTTTTGGTTTTTTGGGATTTTTAAAATTTTAGACGTGTTTTTTAGGAGTTTTGCCTTTTTAAAGTTTATTTTTTCATATTTTTTTTATTTTTTCATTTTTATTTTCTGGATTTTTTTTATTTTTTTTATTTTTTCTTATTTTTTACATTTTTTCTATTTTTTCTTATTTTTTACATTTTTAGTTGTTAGTTAGGCATTAATAAAACAATATGTGTATCTTTTCAAAAAAAAGTAATTCCCAAAAAGTCATACTTTCAGAAATTAATTCACTTTTGATGAATCTTTATCTCATTCACTTGAAAATGTTAAAATGAATGAGTTTTTGTTTGTTACATTCATTTGGCAAAACTGAAGTGAATGAATTTTTGTTTATTATTTTGAATTGAATGAACTTTTGTTTGCTCCATAATATTAAAGTGAATGATCTTTTGTTTGATTTTTTTAAGTAAATGAATTTTTGTCTAGTCTCTATTCACTTCAAAATACAGAAGTGAATGGATTATGTTTTGTACATTCATTTTAAAGATTTGAAGTGAATGAGCTTTTGTTTGTTACATTCTCTTTAAAATATTGAAATGAATAAACTTTTTGTATGGTATTTTGAATTGAATGATTTTTTGAAGTAAAAAATGAGATTTTGTTTGGTACATTAACTTTAAAATCTTGGAGTGAATGGACGTTTTTTTTTTTTAAATTCTTTTAATTTTTTACATTTTTATACATTTTTTTAATTTTTAATTTATATATATTTTATTTTGTTTTTTTTTTATATTTTTTTATATATTCACGAAATGAATGTGATACTAGTAAAGTGAACGAGAGAAGAATTAGTTTTTTTATTATACTAAAAGGAAATTAATTTCTTTTTTTATACTAAAAGGGAATTGCCAGCAGCAAATAATGTTAAAGATCATAAATCTTTAATAGACAACTATTACTGAGTTCCAGTACCATTCCACCATTCATTTATCTTAATATATGCATAATTGTCCTGACTTAAATAGAAACCATCTGGTCTAACGGACCAAAAGCAGTCGTAATAAGTCGTTCTTCCGCACGAGGGAGCTATGTCTCCATTAAAAACATCCATATTTCTACACCTGTTAGACACCTTAAATAAGCATGTAAACCTGCTTGCCGACGTTGGAATCTTGGTATAAAATTTCCACTGCCATTCTTGGTCATGATACAAAACACGCCTACCCAAAATATGATCCGTAGAATGGCAAGAAACCGTCACAGGTTCGTCTACAACATGGCTAAATATGTGCATATAGGCTTTGTCCCACCACTTTGATGTTCTCAATTGGGAAGAATTTTTTTGGAGAGACATAGTCGAGGAAAAGAGCAAGAATGCCAATAAGAAGAAGGAAATCGATTGTTTTATCATCTTCTTACCCATGCTATCGGAAAGGGAATGCCTATAATTTTAAATATCTCATCTTCATTGGTTTCACTGGTCGATATATATAAGACATGAGAAATGCTAGTAATCTACGGAACATATTAGATACTTGCAATTTATTTCAAATTTCTTATGATCAACTGCTTTTCGATAATTAATTTTCATTACAAAAAATCTGAATTCTTTGAATTACTAATATCTCATTTATTGCATTAATTATTTAACAACACACAAAAAGAATAGATACTAGAAATTAATTGATTTCAAACTAGAAAATCTAAAGAAATAAATTAACGAGGCATATTGTGTGTTCTTTTATTTTAACCATTAGTCACCAGGCTATGATTTTCTTTTATTTGGTCAGAACGACTAATGATAAAATGATAATAGGACATCAATTTATCATCAGTCTTCATTTTTCATCGGCATTATTTGGAGTGAATTTGATGTCGGTACAATTTAGACATTCTTAATTAAGTGAATGTATCACTTTAAAAATATTAATTACAAATAGTATCATTTGCCCATCACTAAAAAAAACACCATTGACCAGTCAATATATTGACCGCTCGTTTCCGACATTGACCAAAATTTAAAAAATAATGTAAACAGATATAAACTCAAAAAAATCTAAAACTTAAGCGTTTAATCATCATTAACCGTTGTCCTTTAAAAACTTAAGCGCTTTAAGACGAAAATAGTCAATAATACATACATAACTAGAGAAAAAGAATGAAGAAAAAGACTTGTTGTAATAAAGTAAGACGGTTGACAAATATTTAAAAATTATAAAATTGGCCAAGAAAAGAAAACTTACATAATTTTTTTCTAGAAAGTAAAAAAGGAATAAATTTTATATATTCCATCAGAATATGAACACCCATTAAATAATCTCTAGCATTTTGGGCTCCAAACTAACTAATTGGATAATCTAAATAGGCAAATCCTTTGGGAGAAGCATGATCAGGCCAGAAATTCTGTATAGTTTGCTAGCAATTCAAGCATTTTTTAGGCGAATTTTCAATGCATTATTTGACTTATTCTATGTTTTTCAGATAATTGCTATAATTTGCGTTTTTGCATATAAAAAAATATAGATTTGACGTAAAAACAAGACTTGGATAAAAAGCACCCGAAAATGGACAAAACAGATGGGAAGAAGAATTTAAAGGACGAAATCAGTAAAGACATGCAACTAATTAGATCTGGTCTGAATCCAATGAAACCCACTAAGCCGAAAAGCCCAGCTCGCGAAATCTGCTAGAAGCATTTAACCTAACCGGTCATAATTTCAAAATTTTAGATATCGATAGAGTTTGTTACAAGTTTGTTATCATATGTTGTAGTCCAAAACGAGCCTGTAAGCATTCATTAAGAAGTATAATTTCGTGTGAGAGACAGAAAATTACGAGCTTGCACAAGATTTTAAATTTTTCGGCGATATTGTCACTAAAGTTATTATTTTACGTGATATTTGTCGTTTTCTTGTATTTATTTTGTCGTTTGTTTATTGAATTCGTTGTTTATTGGCATAACATTAAAAATAGCTTAAAAAACAAATCGTGGATTCATATACGATTTACAAACCTAGTGTTTCAATAATTTTTGTTTAGTGGTAAATTATAACACCAAATTATCTTTAAAAATACAACAAACTTTAGTTGCATGCATGTTAGGCTTAATCAACCATCGTAACTAGTTTATTTTATTCAACTTCAAACGTACTTGTTAGAATTGAGAAAAATCTTGTTTAATACCATGTAGTATGAGTTTTTACAAATTTATTTTATGAAATTCTAGTCATGTTGTCTCATCAATTACTTAGTGAATGCAATTGCGTCAACATACACTAAAAATATATATATCCAAATATGGAATATAGTGAATACAGTTTTGTCGATTTATGATATCGGACCATTAACTGGACGAAAATTGATAGTTTGAGGTTCAAATTAATTTGTAAAAATTAAAGATAGCTTACTAATTGGTAAAAAAATAATAGTACATGGTAGTAAATAGTTTTCTTCCCTTAAAGACTGACAACATTAAAATTAAAAACGTTAAATTCTTCTAAGAAACCCCTAAAAACCCATTATCGTAAGGATAAACGATTCTTCGAAAATCCGAAAGTGACAGTTTCGGCCACAAATGACATTCCCCGCATAAATTAAAGTCTTAACATTTAAAGCTTTTGAAAACCACAATCTAATCTGAGCCTAAATTCATTTTTGCATCGAATCCCTGATACCTTCGTTCATATGCCCATGTGACAACATGAAGAGAGAACATATAGAACATTGCTTTTAGGATATTTTTATTAATAAATTCGTGGGCAAACCACTATTTTATTAATAAAAAATTGGTCGTAATGATCTTATTAAATCGAAAATCAAGTTGAAACAATAAAAAACTTATACTGTAATGCTAAGAAAATAAATAAAAAGACGCATCCGTTCTTCTATTCATTTCAGCAATTTGTTATAATTTTTCCAAATCTTGTGGCACCAATTGTGATCTTTTTGTATGATGTTTAATAAACTTCGTTGAAGGCGAGAAGAATATTTTTGACACTTTTGTGACCGTCGATCAAAGTCATTTTGTTTGAAATCAAAATATTGATCTCATTTTGATTTTGGTCTGAACGAGAATTTTGACATTCCACCAAATATTGCAACGAGTCGTATGTTTGGTTGGAAAAAAACCTGCGGAGCTCCTGGAGAGTCACAATGCACAAAAAATATGATTTGTCGGATCTAAACTTGCGAACCACAGCCATAAGTTACGGAATCGGATAGGCGGGGAAGTATTAGATGTACTTTTTTCAGACAAAAGTAGCACACCATTAAAAATTAGAGAAAAGTGGGAGAAATAAAAAAATCCGAAAAAAAATCGGATCCGAAAAATGAGTGACGATCTGGGTATCATGTTATGAAGCATGTGGATAGAGCATTACTTTGGTAAAATAAGCTCAACTATTATTGCTTTTAGAAATTACTTTGCTAAGGAGCATTACTTTGGTAAAAGAAAACTCAACAAAAACCAACATTGTTCTTGTGATCTTGTTAGTCTAGTTAACATTTTGCCAATTATGCATCGACATTTTAAATGCTCCAGTACTGAGATTACTTTACAAAAGCAAGTGTTTTATAAGTTTATTACATCAAACTATATGTTTTTATTGATTTGGGTATCTAACTTTCAAATTTTTCAATTTGGTTACCACACTATAATAACTTCTCAATTTAGGTATCAACGTCTAAATTAATCACGAAATCATGTCACGTGACATTTTACAAACGTTGATTTGAGAGAGTAATTTAATAATTTTGCATAGAAACATGTCATCATAGAAAAACGTTTTTCCCAATTTCACACATAACAAAAATTTGAATTATGTGTTAATTTTTGTTATGTGTGAAATTGGGGAATTTTTTTTTCTAGTATGACATATTTTAGTGCAAAATTGTCAAATTACCCTCTCAAATTAACGTTTGTCAAATGTTACGTGACATGATTTCGTGATTAATTTAGACGGTGATACCTAAATTGAAAAGTTATTATAGTGTGGTAGTTAAATTGAAAAATTTAAAAGGTGGGTAACCAAATCGTTAACAACACTATAGTTTAGTTTGGTATAGTAAACGTAATTTTTCCATTTACAAAAATATGCAATAGGGAAATTAGGAGCTACTAGCTGCTGGGCACCAAAGAATATTTGTTTCAAACTGTATATGATACGGTAGGAACTGACTGAATAGAAGCAGAACATAAGTTTATTAAATTATTTGTTAAATAATTAAGAATTATATATATTAGTATGATCGTATCCTTTTAGCTCAATTTCTTCAGGCGAGTCTATGATGCGACCTTAGGACGGTCTCCGTTCTTCGGAAAGATCGGGTGTATGAAATTAGTTATGTTGTCTTTGTTTGAGCGAAATCCCAAATTCTTATACGTTAAAGATTTAGAGTATACTGCCTGCCTATTGAATGTTAATAATGATTCGCAAGCTTAAGTATAGTCTTTTAAATGGGCAAGTTGGCAGTTATGAAAATAACTAGGCGGAGACAGTCGGTGGTCGCGGTACCTCCTATTTTGCAAAAAATTACCGAAAAAAATACTTATATATGGTATATAGGTATGAAAATTTTTATATAGAATTTCGACCCCTCCCATTTAGCAATCATGGTTCCGTCACTGGTAATAGCACTTTTTATAATGTGTTAGGGATTAAAGTAAAGAGTTACACCCTGTCCTTGAAGTTCAATTTTATTTTCTAAACGCAAAGGTTGGTTGTGGATTTAAATAACTTCATAAGAACTAGTTCTATATGGTGCATGAAGTTACAAATGAAGCAGAGATAGTCATCAATTAAATGATGCGGTGTACATAATATCAAGTGATTTAGTTGTGCGATTAATTAGCAAAAGAGGCTGGACCTTTTATTACCATTTAGGGTGCGTGCATATGCCATATTTCGCTGAACATAAACGGTTTTTCTTTTGCAGCCACTTTCATAAATAGAACACTAAAAGTAATGAAACATGAAATCGATAAGACACTATGCCATATGCCGTATTTCTCTGAACAGGAATCGGTCTCGGACTTGATTCATGATTACTACGCTATCAACTTATGTTAAAGTAATTAAGTTGGTGAAATTTACACATGTTATTCTCAAACAGAACAAGAAAACGCACCACATCATATATCATTTTGAGGGAAGGTGAGATACTATGATTTTCCTATGGCAAAGTTGAAACTTTTCCTAGATTGTCAAGCTATGTAGTTGACTTACAATGGCGAACTATTGCAACAAAGTAAAACAAACTTGTGGTCAGCTAAGCCAAGCTAGAGTTAAGGGCAAACAACCTCATATCTCAATTTATTTTTTTAGCTTTAAGTCCTTCTATTAAAGGGCATTCCTTGAGAACCCTAATCATATACTTCCTCAACTGTGATTGCTAAACAAAATCAAAGTTTGTAACTAAAAGAATGGCGCACTTCGACGTGTGCGCCATTCTTCTTTTAGCTTTGTTTGTCACAGTTGAGTCAAAACCCGCACCTAGCACCTACTCATCACCTCCACCACCATATATCTACTCTTCACCACCACCTCCACCACCGTACGTTTACTCATCACCACCACCTCCTAGTATTATTCCAAAATCACCACCACCCCCTAGTATTGTTCCAATACCATCCCCACCGCCTCCAACTATTGTTCCAAAATCACCACCACCTCCGAGTATTGTTCCAAAACCATCCCCACCACCTCCTAAAGTTCCAAAACATTCCCTACCACCTCCTAAAGTTCCAAAACATTCCCCACCACCTCCTAAAGTTCCAAAACATTCCCCACCACCACCAACTCCAACTCCACCACCTCAATCTTCCGGAAAGAAAGCTAAGTGCAAGAACAAGAACTTCCCCACATGCTATAAAACTCGGCATACTTGTCCTAACTCTTGCCCCGATTCTTGCGAGGTGGACTGTGTCACTTGCAGTCCCGTTTGCAGTAAGTTCCTTTCTTCCGTTTGGCATGCTGAGAAAAAATTCAAATATTATTATCAAAGGTAGACTAGATGATCTTACAATACATCATAACTCATATATAGGGTCTTAAACACCGTTTAAAATAGCTATAAGTATGGAAAAAAGAACACTCGCAATCTGATTGATCAGAAAACAGAATTCGAAAAATATATATTAAAAAGATCATGTTTCATACACTCCACAGTTAACCGACTATAGGTGCTTTTCCTTTTTTGAGAAACCATGTACTTGCACTATATAAGAGTAAAATCATAAATATTTTATGGCTCCAATCAAAATAACTTTTGGACCAGAAGCGCCGCACACTGAAAGTTAAGATAACAGAAACTAGAACATACATGTATGCTAGCATGTTGATTGAAATAATGGGGAGCTAGCTTAGGAGGATGCCTTCAAGTGTAAAAAAAAAAACAATTTTAATTCATTACTCTTTCTTTTCTCGTAGTGTTCCAAACCTGGCAGTTTAAGTTATCATCCCGATTTTGGGAATAGTACAAATGGTGTTTCTGCAAAGAGACCTTATTATTGAAATGTATAATTTCTCGTGGTTCTTTTTGTGTTCACAGGTTGTAATAAGCTAGGAGCAATTTGCCAAGACCAGCGATTTGTGGGTGCTGATGAGTGACGGCCTTACCTTCTATTTCTATGGGAAAAAGGACGCAGACTTTTGCATCGTCTCGGATCCAAATCTACACAAAAATGCTCATTTCATTGGCAAGAGAAAAGCTAACATGACGAGGGACTTCACTTGGGTCCAATCCCTTGATATCCGTTTTGGCAACCATCAACTTTTTGTTGGTGCCAAAAAGACATCAACTTGGGATGATAGCATTGACAGGCTTGCTTTGAGCTTCGATGGAGAACTCGTGTTTATTCCCACCGAAGATGGAGCCATGTGGCAGCCAATGAGCGGTCTTGGTGTGTCAGTAGGTACAATAAAAATTGTCAACTCTGTAGAAATTGAAGTTGAAGGAAACTTTAAAATAAAAGCAACAGTTGTGCTCATTACAAAGAAAGATTCCATGATACATAAGTATGGGATCGGTGAAGAGGATTGCTTTGCTCATCTTGATCTTAGCTTCAAGTTTTACTCGTTAAGCGGTGACGTTAATGGCGTGTTAGGCCAAACCTATGGAAATAACTACGTGAGTAAGATTAAGGTGGAGGTGGTCATGCCTGTTTTGGGTGGGGAACGGGAGTTTGCCTCTTTGAGTATTTTTTCAACCGATTGTTTAGCTTCTCGGTTCAATGGTAATTCCAATTCTTCGGAGATCTTCGAGTGTATGGTAACATGAACTGTTCTAGTGGAATAAATGGCCGAGCACTACAAAATAATGTTGATTTAGTGAGAGTCAAAAGCTGTCACAAGTCTGTCGTTTATTCAAAAATTTGTCACAAATTGACTAAACTGTCATAAGGCCGTCACAAAAACCGTAGCTAATAAGCTCGTAACAAAAAATACCGTCACTAATTCCGTAGATATTTGGGTATTTTTTTTTTTGTAAAGGAGGTGTGGTTTGCAAGAGATAATTTCATCATCACTAATTAAGGTTTAATTAATAAATGGAGCAAACATATGCCCAACTACTTAATTATGTTGTTTAAACAAGGTCGGAATATACAACAACTATCACACATGATCTGATGAAATCCTTGTATTTCATATTTTCTGATAATCAAAAGTATGCTTATACATGACTTCAAATTATTGAAATCCTGTATTTTTTGGTGTGCTGCTTCCTTAAATAATTACGGCGCGCGTAGCCCCGTATCACAACTCTATATATCAGAACTTTAAAAAAAAAATCCACTATATTAAAACATAGTACGGTTACTACTTACTCGGTTAGACACTATGCATGCGGGAAACAAACACTTAGATATAAATGATAACATTTAAATACAGTCGGCACTTGGCAACATTTTGGAACTTTCAAAACGGTAAGTTGGTGTTTCAAAACTAAATAAAAATAAGGACGTATATCTATGGTTAATTTGGTAATCATTGAATTTTGTATTTTTATTTGAATCTTGAAAGTTGTCACCAGAGTTGTCTAATTTTAGAGAGTAAATGGGTAAAAAAAAATGATATAAAACGGTAAGAAGTTGTGGTCTAGAATGAAAATGCGAGTATGTATACGGATGAGGTTAAGTTATACTTTTTGAAGTCCGGGGATCAAGAATATTATAACTAGCTGTTATATAATCTTCTTGATCCACGTAGAGTTTTTTTTTTGGATTATTTAACATTAAATAGACGAAAAATAATAATTTCAGCCATAATAAGGACAGATTTCTAGTTTTCAAAATTTCAGGGACAAAAGAAGTAGCGGTTATATAGTCGTTACAACGACTTCGTAGAGGTTACAGATCCAGATCCAATTTGAATTAAACGATAGTAATTTTCTCCTTAACAAAAAGATGGGTAGCAGTATGCTGCAGTTAAACACGGCCGTAGAGGATTTGCGCCTTCGACAGCCTAAAACGCATGCTTCCTTGTTAGCGCTAGTGTTAAACATGCCCTGAGAGTTATTTAAATTGTTTGATTACCATAAAGACATTTATCATGACCAGTTGGGGGTATTAAAAGGTATCAAACGGAGGCTGAATATTAAATGGGGATCAAACAGAAACTGGTACACTGTACTTGCCAAATTAGTGTTATAACTAATTCAGACAACCAGTCAAGCTCCTTCTTTTGTCACACCCATTTTGATGTTTCAATTGATGCTCTTAATTATTTTTCGGCTAAGTTAATGTGGGGACCTTCTATAGTGTAAGTGTATTCATTTCTCAACCAGTTAGAGACCTAAGAAACTATGATAATACCAGACATGAACTTATGTACTACAATCAAACTTATATAATAACAATATTGTAATTCAATTAATAGTAAAAGGTCTTCTTTTAATAATTCAATTGATTCTATTTGCTAAACTGTTACTAAATTTAGCGACATTTACTTTATCATCAGTTTAGCAATAATGCCTCTAATGATAAACTGATTTTTTTTTAATGAATGTTACATGCCAAGCTCCATATTACTGTAAGATTTGTTTAAAGAGAGATGCAAAACGGAAAAAAGAGAAGGGCATATGTGTTTGCCTCCTTTTGTTTCATGTACCAAAAAAAATTATCAGTAAAATTAAGCTTCAGTTTTTTTCTCATTGGAAATTTGTGCGTGGTGAATGGGCAAAGATAACATGCATCGACTTTGAAAGGGTCAATGTCTTGTATCATTGAGTTAGCCGCTTGGTGGTCTAGTCTAATTCATCAGTTTAATTAGTCAATGATGACGAAAAACCCAAAAATAACCCATCGGTTCCGCCTTGATGAATCTTGTTTACAGAAATAATCCGAAACTATATATAATTCCAATGGCAGCGACAAGCCGTCAACAGAAGGGAATACCGTTGATCCAGATTGCCGAACCTGTCAAACCCATATTGGTTTATTTTGCATGTAGCTGACAGTTATCTCCTAGTAAATGTACTTCGACAACCAATTACTTATGCAACAAAAACTTGTCATATATCTGGTGACAGATGCAAAATAAGTACTTATTTACTTTGTCAAAATTTGCACTGAAGGTAAAATTTGATTGTCGTTCAACTCTCTTAGTACATTCCATCCCAGAAGTTCAAATGCCTTACAAATTCTACATGCAATATATGGCTTATTTTCTTATTTTATTACGTGAATTGAAAAGCCTTCTGAACGGGAAAGAATTGGTTTATTTTCTACGTCTTATAGTTTATGATTTTCATAATCGACTTGTCAAGTCCTTTACACAACACATGACAGTTCATTTAGATACATTTAAAAATGTTCTTTGATATATATAGGCATGGATAACAGATCTGGTCTTATTCCTTATACGTGCTAATTTTGAAAATGACAGCATTCAAGTTCGAAAGGAACAGCCTACCAGCAAGCATTATTTGATTTCTAGGAAGGAGGAAGAAAATTGCAAGACATATTTTTACAAATCTGCCAATAAACAAGATATAAGTTTAGAAATTAATGCATACACGTATTTTTCTGAATCAGCGATTTTTTCTTGTGTCGTGTCTGCTACGATTTTTTTTAGAATCTCATAAATTATTACAAACATTTTTTGCAAGTGCGAGAGCAAAGGTATTAGTCTTGTATAGGCTGCAGAATTTACAAATATATCTTTGTCGATCGAGTACAATTGTACGTACAAAGCTAGATCACAAACTCTAATAATTTCTACATACGGATATGAACGGTTTACTATCCTATATTTTACAAAAAATTCAATTTTCTCCCTTTTACTCTACTTTGTTCATTTTAGGGTCATATACAATATCAATTCATTCAATTTTGTACCTCATCCGTCAATTTCTTCACAAAATGGACGATACGTGCCTGCACGTGACTAAATTCGATTAAATTCTTTTAACGACAAAGGTATTTTGGTCATTTATAACATAAGTCCAATAAAAAAATAAAAAATAAAAATAAAAATAAAATAACGACAAGGGACAGAATAATATATTTTTCTATTTTCGGTTCATCCAAATTCTTACAAAACATAAACCTAACTCATAAAAACAGCAAAAGTTAGTCGCGTGCAGGCACGTGTCGTCCATTTTGTGACAGAATTGGCGGATGATGTACAAAATTGAGTGGATTGATATTGTACATGACCCTAAAATGAACAAAATAGAGTAGACGGAAGAAAATTGAATTTTTAATAAAATACAGGATAGTAAACTTTTCATATCCCGTATTACGGATCATAAATCTTTAACAATCATTATACAAATATCCAATAGCTTAATTTGGTCTTTTAAATTGCGAAAAATTTCACAACAAGCAATGGAAACATTACATAATCAGCTACTTGCACTCTCACCAATATTTTCCCCTAATCAGTTTCTAAAATTCGATAAATAAATAAAAAGACGAACTGAAAAATCAAAACCTTATTGTCTGAACAATTTTTTCTGGAAACTAAGTTTTCTGAACAAATGATGAAACAAATTAGCAGTTATCTAATCCATTAGAAACATCACACCCAAAAACGAAATAAAGTTAAGTGTTTATGCGGTCTTACAGGCATAGATCATCAAGGAGAACTCGGCCTTTTCTTTCTCTTTTTGGAAAATTTTGTCCTCTAACCACAATCTGTTATCAATCCCACTCCTTGTCCTGAACATAAACACCGCAGAACCCGACCCCGGGTTATAAAACCAATCATGAACATCCCACATTAAATCAACCAATAACCCATCAACAAAAATCGAGTGGTTCCCTCTGAAGTTCCACTGAAGCCTCTTCACACAAATCACCGTTTTCTTATCTATAGATACGGTCAATACGGGGCACTTTAGCCCTTCCTCTCCGCTACGCCTTATAGAGATATCATGAATGTTTCCAGAATCCGTAAACTTTGCCCGTGTGGCGTACTGTGTGTTTCCTGAAAAGTTCTCTCTTCTTGAAATCAGGGAGGATTTTGCAGTTTTTGTGTCTCCTTTGAGCTTTTTTGTTATAGCCTCACTCGCCAAGTCACCCAAAACTAGGCCTAGTTCCGAGTCGATCAGGATTAATATATAGTACCCGTCAATGGGCTCAGGACTAGAGCCGTATCTAGCTGTTGAAAGATCCCAAAAGACCTCGACTTTAGAGTCTTCAAACTCGAAAGATTTGACGCCCTTTTTCTTGCGAAAAATCCGTGAACTAGTTACAAGCTTGAAAGAGGCGAGAGGGTTATCGCCGAAATTTATGGTGAGGCCTTGTACCAGGTCTTTCTTTGTCCATGTGGACGTGATTAGGAGCTGTTTTTTAGTAGATAGCAAAACTTGGTATATACAAATTATAGCATTCTGTGTTGAAGGGACATATTCTTGGGGAATACGAGAGTTGCTTGAGTAGCTAGAACAAGAAGCATCTGAGGCTACTTGGGTTGCATATTCACTAAAGCAAGATGCAAAGTCTCTCATTTTGAGAAAGATAGAGAAAAATTGGGATTAGGAAATAAGTACAAAAACCTAATAATTCTACTTTGTATTATTTTTTTGAGGAGAGGAAATTGTAAGGAAGTTGAATAAGAACAAAGGAAGTGAAATCCATGTTTCTCTGACAGCACATGTACTAGTATTTAATATGGTTTTGTATCTCATTATCTCACCTCTTAAATTTTCATCTTAAAATAGGAGGCTAAAAGGTGGTTTTGGACAAGTAACCAGTAGACTTTAATTTTTTACTCTTTATTGACAGTTCACAATGACATACCAAGCAAATGAAAGAGGATTAAATATTATAAATTAAATTCCGCTTACACATAATTAAACCAACTCTGACTCATGACAAGTATAACTTTATTTTAGTGTTGTAATTATAGTGGAGATTGCATTTTAGTGTTGTATTGGTAGTGTTAGGAGTCCTAGATGACAATTTACATTTTGTCAAAGTTAAAAAACTTACTGTTAACAATGTTATGTGAGTTATGTATATTTATTTTGATAAATTTATTATATATTTTTGTTGTTATTTTAATATTATATTCTAAAATAGACAATAATAATACGTAACATAAAATAAAATAAAAAATAATATATAACAATATAATATGTTAGAATAAATAAAATAAAATATATTTTATAGTTGAAAAGAAAGTGTACCAATGTCCGTAAACACATGTTAACTTTAACATGTATATGTGGAGTTTATAGGGTCAGTTTATGTCAATTTGTCAATTTAAAAACACAAATATTTAACATCACTGATGGAGATGCTATTAACTGTCACTTTTTTATAGGGTTTTTTGATTTTTTTACACCATATAGACTTGTTACGATTTTATACACCATACTACCAGATTATTTAATTAGTACAACATATTATTACTTTTCAGTTATTTTATATACTTACGTCTAATAATTTACGTCCACTCGATTGTCACATATTACATCCATATTTTTTCTTCCATAATATGAGTTTCATAAGTTGATCAATGTAGTCTAGTCATCTCAAACTTATAATGTCTATTTCATACTAGTAATTATGTTGAAACCCGTTTAAAATTTCAAGTTTTACTTTGAATTTTTGGAGAAATGATAAAGTTTTTTCTTATTACAGATTCGTATTGGTCAGAATTTTTTATTTATTGAACGGAAATGTATAAAACAACCTAGAATGAGTAGTATGGTGTACTAATTAAATAAACTTATAGTATATTGTACAAAATCGCAAAAGAACAATATTATGGTGTACAAAATTGCAAAAAACCCCTTTTAATATTATTCGTAGCAGTTAAACTAAAAAATTATGAAATTTGGAGAGGATTTTATTTCGGGATAATTATATTAGTGTTGTTGTGTGACATATTAGCTCGTTATAGATATATATAGAGATATGTATGGAGAGAGAAAATAGATAGACAAAACAGAGATCTTATTGATTGAATGTAGATGATACAAGACCCTCTAGCCCTCCTTATATAATAGAGTGTAGAGTTACAATACCTAGCAGGCCCAAAGTAAAGCCCATAGAGTAAGGCCCATATACCTTTTACAAACTCTCCCTTGGACGTCTTGAGTTATTCGTCTTTATGCAGTCGGTCTTATTCGAGTTCATTCGTAGAGCCAAACACATAAAACCTTAGGGCCGGAAAACCCAGCGTGGGACAAAACCGGTACCTAGGACAAGCTGTGTAGCAGAATGATATAGGCCCGAAATACCATGTAAGTCACTAACCACAAAACAGGTTGGCTCATCAAAACCTTTCAAGAGCAAACCCAATAGGAAAATCTCTGATCGAAGAAAAAAGAGTGCAACATTGGTAGTAGTAAGAGATCAACGACAAAACATGTGCCTCATCAAAACATTGTCAGAGTAAACTCAGTGGGAAAAACCTCTGGTCGAAGGACAAAAGAGTACACAATGGTAAAAAAGTATACAACAGGATACTCTCCATAATTTCGGCAATCTTAAGTGAGATATGCTGGGAACGTGTCTTGCTAAAAATCTTGTCAAGAAAAATCTAGTAGAAAAAACCTTGGTCTAAGAAAAAAAAAAGTACATGAGCATGCGAATGGATGCCACCACTCACTTGAACACGATAGGGTGCAAAAATTTCGACTAAGTAGTAATTAGTGTAATAAGCATTCACATGGATGCTCCCCCTCACTTGCACACGACTGGGTGCAAGGTTTCATATTTCAAGAAATCATACGAACATTTGTGTGGATGCTTCATTTACTTGCACACGACTGGATGCAAGAAAATCTAACGTATAATAGAACGAGCATTCAACTATATGCTCTTAAACTTCATATGTGAAGATTTATTTCGGCGAAATATACTAAATAGCATAATATAGTCATGTCTCTGTTGATCAATAACAACAAGTTGTCCTCAAATATGACAAGTGATTCATCTGGATCGTGAGACGGAATATATGTAATTCAAATATGGTTAATACTAGCTCGAAACCATATACACTCTCTAGTGCTCTCATAGAGCACGAATAAATCAGAGTAATTCATTTGGAGTCTTAACAAGACCTCCAAGATATCGCATGTTCCCAATGGTAAATACATAACCATACTAGAAATATCTTTTATGCGGGTCTGATAAGTAACCGACATCGGTATAACCGAAAAAAAGATGGCAATTTCACGCGTTTCAACCAGAACCAATCCGAGGACAAAGTCACACTTTTACCCATTTGACCCGACCCGACCCATTTGACCCATTTTTTAAAAACAATTTTTTTTCCTTTTAAAAAATAAATCTCATAAATGTCAAATATTTCAAATAAAATTTGTTCGGTAGAGTAAAAAATCATTTGATTTAGAAATATAATCTAAAAATAGTATAAAAGAGAGAGTTTAATGTATATGACAAAGAAGAGAGAGAAAGAGTATTAAATTATACTTTTTAAGTTACACTTTTATCCATTTAAAATATATAATATAGAGTTTAATTTATATGAGAGAGAGAACAGAGAGTGTTAAGTTGCACTTTTTAAGTTGCATTTTTACCCATTTAAATATATGTTCTCTATTATTATATGAGAGATGGTTTAATATATATGATAGAGATAGAAGTGTGAGAGTGTTAACTTACACTTTTTAAGTTTCACTTTTTTAAGTTGCAATTTTACTCATTTAAACCCGACCCGACCCGAAGAGAATTGCATTCTTATCCGACCCGCGACGAGTCGGGTTAGGTTGGGTTAAAACCCGCAAAAATTGTCATCCATAATCAGGACCTAACCGGGCTAAAGTAAATTTCATATACTAAGGTCCAAAGACTTCAAAGTAGAATCTTCCAATTGTACAATCTTTATACAAGAAGTGTGAATTTTTTGACGTATTTATTTATTTCTTGAGAAAGGATATAAAAGTGTAGATAAAAATGATTATGATAGTGAAAGTTGACCCTACAAATTAAAACCAATCCGACGACCCACCCACTTCTACTCCTAACACCCATATGACTTAAAGCAGAGGATTAATTTCGTATTTATAAACCATATCTCTTTAGTTCTATTACAAAGTAGGACCAGACCAATGTAATGTTTTTAGCTTAATTAGTTGGTACAAAGACCCGTTGTAGACAGGGTCCGTTCGCCCTAACCATGCCATAGAAGCTTTAACTAGTTTAAATTAATAATTCATTTGTCCCATTATAATTATAGTCTAATTATTTTTTGTATTCGATTATGTTTTATTGTTTTTCATAAATATTAAGGGAAAAAATAATGGGTTAGACTTATTTGGAATAATAAAGACCTTAGATGTAAGTTTTAAATATATCCTTCAAATATAAATGATATTCATAATTTGCAAAATAGCTATACTCGTTAAATAGAAGTTACAAATTGGACTATTATTTGGTAAAGTTATTATCTAATACATACTTTCGGACTTCATTTAAAAAAAAAACTCAATTTCTGGTTTTCATTTAAAATTTGGTATATATTAACGTAGCATTAGTCAATATCTAAATTAATTTTAAAAAATTGTAAAAAAAAAGTGGCATCGATCATTGAACATTTGTAGATAAGTTTAAAAGAGATTTTGGTCATGATGTTTTCATAATTAAGTCTTAACTATGTACTAAATGCTCATGTTTTTTCTATTATATTTTATGACGGAGTTAAAAATCAAATCGGATTATTATTATAAGACGGATAGAGTACATTGATTTTGAAGGAGACATACATTCAATGATGATGTCACACGATTTAACGAGATTGA
This sequence comes from Primula vulgaris, assembly GCA_963920805.1. NCBI lineage: Eukaryota > Viridiplantae > Streptophyta > Magnoliopsida > Ericales > Primulaceae > Primula > Primula vulgaris. The sequence continues at coordinate 30,046,140 of OY987219.1, read as the reverse complement.
AAAGAAAGAGAAATTATAGATAGACTCACTTTTAAGTAAACACGAGTACTTGAGAAACAATATAAATAAAGAAGATATACAATTAAAATAGAGAGTTATAGATGCTATATTTCGTTTTAATGTTTTTTTCACAACCAGCTAGCAAGGAAAGAGGGGACTTATTTTATAGTCTCCGAAAAAAGAGTAATGTAAAACAAATAATGAGAAAGTAACAACAACAATACTGAATTGTCTTGACAAAAAAAGAATTATAATCTATACAACATAATAAAACTTACAACAACATTAAATTATTTGAGTTCATGGTGGAGAGTGGAGACAATTATTTATTATACTTAGCTATGTGTTTGGTTATAAATTAAACATCTTTTGAGTTAGTGTACAAGTCTGCTTGTTTAGGTTAATAGTGAGTCGCGTTTGTCTGCCTTATGCTCCCTTTTTTATGTGAAAGTGTTTTGGTTAAAGAATGAATTGAAAAGAAAGAGAGGATATTCCACGACTCAAATTAATTTTGGGAGAGTTAAGTGCTGAGTAACGGATGAATACCGATCAGTATTAAGTTCAATAAAATCAATGGAGTTTTCTTTTAGAAAATATTATTTAGTAGTATTACTTTTATATTTTATTTAAAATATTTAATTATTAATATTCTTACTTTAATTAGAATTGCTTGACAATCATAATATTTAGTTATTACTATTCCTAATTTAATTAGAATTGTTAGACAAGGTTATAAATAACTTATAGGAGTGGTGTTTCAAAAAAGTCAGTTATTCAATAAACAATAGAGTTTTTCTCTTTCTAATTTATATCTCTTGTAAGTTGTAAGTTTCGGTGGATTCCAACGATTTAACGTTCGCTCGAGCGTTTTCGAGCAAACACCCGTTTGTGTGTTACTAATAAGATCTTTTTATTTAGTTTATACGGTTTCGTCCTGCGTCAGGTGATACCAGAGAAAGCCTACGATTTTTGTTAAATACAAAACGCAAATTATGGAAAGTTCTATCTATAACGAAAAGCTCACATATCGAAAAAAAATATTTCAAGCTCAGTGCCGATTAGGAGAAGCTGTTTGCAAGATAATAATAGACAACACCTGCTTGTCAAATCTAGTATCGTTAAAGGCTGTGAACTACTTGAACATGATGCCGCACCACACACCTTATCAAATCGGGTGGGATCAAGATGGATTACTGGTTCAGATAACTTGTATTTGTTTGGTTTATTTAGCCATGGATAAAATATATATATTTTTAGTCAGTTGTGAAGTTATTGATATGCAAGTATGCCATATTTTGTTGGGAAAATCATGACAACATGAAGTGAGAGCTGTTTATAAGGACAAACACCACACATATATATTTGAATGGCAAGGAAAATGAATTCGGATTAAAGTATACGAGTCTCTTAAAAAAGAATTTTTTTTTATCATGACCAGGTTATTTTCCTCTATTCAAAACCATATTTTCCTAGTGCTGATTTGGATTTAACTAAACATGTTTTAACTGATGATCTCAAAACTAAAAACGATACAATTTTAAAAGATTATAATTCAACGCAAGATTCACAAATAGTAGATATTGCTCATTTGGATTCTACAACAATCTCTCTAAAAAAAACAAATGAACTTTTTCTCGAAAGTGTTTCAAATTTAGAACAAGTCGTTAATATTGATAATTTTAAAATTATTGTTGAAGAAAACTTTATATCAAAAAGCGACAATATTGAATTCGAGAAATTAATAATTGAAGAGATGGATGCATGTAATGTATTAATAGGTAGACCATGAAAATTTGACGTTGGTTCTGTCTATAAAGGAAAGATGATACATATTATATTGAGTGGGAAGAAGAAAAATTTATGATAGTTCCAACATGAACTATATCAAAGGTTTCTAAAGTGTAAGGGAAAAGTTTATTAAGTATCTCTAATGCTGTCAACGATTTTTCTTTTAATATCAATGATTTTAATGGAGTTTTAACTTTGGTAATTAACACGGAATATGAAGGGATCGAAATAAGGGAGTTAATGAAAGAATTATTAAAGGGGTTTCGAGGTGTAACACTCGATTCGAATCAGCTATCTTTCATGCTTGATATTCATCACTTGATAGATTTTGTTCATGAGTATTTGGATATCGATTGTGATACATTAATTGAAGATCCGTGGGACAGGGGGAAAATAATGCGTGACAAAAAGATGACAATTGGTTCGATAAATTTTTTCGCTTACAAAGTACAAATCGTCCCGATTTGTTTTTAAGTGGAAGAAAATGATGAGAAACGAATGAATACCAACCAGTATTAAGTTAAATAAAGCAGCATAGTTTCCTTTTAGAGAATATTATTTAGTAGTATTTACTTTTATATTTTATTTAAAATATTTAATTTTTACTATTCCTACTTTAATTAGGATTGCTAGACAACCATAATATTTAGTTATTACTATTCCTACTTTAATTAGTATTGTTAGACAAGATTATAAATATGTTTCAAAAAAGCCATGTATTCAATAAAAAATAGAGTTTTTCTCTTTCTAAATTATATCTCTTATGAGTTATAAGTTGTGTTGGTGGATTCCAACGATTTAACGTCCGTTCGAGCGTTTTCGAGCAAACACCCGTTCGTGTGTTACGAGCAAGATCTTTTTATTTAGTTTATACGGTTTTGTCATTAAGGAACCTAATTAATAGTTAATTTCGGTTATGTTGTCCCGTACGGCTAAAATTTAGAGGGGCCGAATAAGATTTTAGGCGTTTTTTGCGAAATTAAAATTCTAAGCACAACTAATAACCCAACTAGCTCGATATCTACTTGATATAATAAGTATGCGAAGATAAATGATAAATAAATAGAAGTATGCGCACAATCACTAATAAATAAGTTGCAGAAAGTAAATAGTAAATGAATAAATTGACACCACGATATATAGAGTTTCGACAAACCCGCTTAGTCATCTCATCGGTATTCACGCTACCGAATATTTCACTATAATGTTCTTCCCAAGATTACAAATCCTACCGAGCTAATCAATCGATTTGCTCACCCTCAACCCAAGGTTCCTACTCTTGATACAAGTGCAAGCAAACACGTTTACGAGTCAACGACTCCCCCTCAATCTATGAGTAACCAAGTGTTTAAGCTAAAACTTTTAACCAACACTTTGTCTTAAAAGATTCTATCCAAGCATTCACTCACAAATGAGCTTATAATTTGCTCTTTACAAATTTATCGAAAATAAAATAAAACTCACAATTTGATTGCTTCTAAATAAGCTAATTTGTGAGATTTGACGATATTTGATCTTGATTTGAGCTTTAATCACTTTATACTCAATTCCTCTATTTTCGAGATTTTTTTCAACAATGATGATTTTAACGGTTTGTAATTGAGTGAGATTTATTTGTTGATGTTTAGAAGATGGATTGGGTGGTTTTGTAGACCCAAAATACTTATTGGTCCATAAGTTATCGTTTTTAGTGGTTGAGTGGTTTATCCATTGGGTAAAAGATACTTACATAAAGCAAAAGTGGCTCAATTCAAAACAGGAGATTTCCGATTAGTCGAACTCCATTTTCGACATGTCGGAAAATCCGGAGAGGTTACTGTCCAACTTTTTCACTTTTCGATTGGTATTTCGACATGTCGGATATTTTTCGACGTGTCTAAAAATCTAGCAATTCGGTTTCTTGAAACTCTTGTATCTTGTTCGTTCGGACTCCAAAATGAGTTTCGTTTGAGCCGTTAACTTCGTTATTGAATATATATTTTCTATTTTTTGAAAATATCAAGCATTATATCATTGAATTATAAAATTATGAAATTATAATCACATTTATAATGAAAATCAATTATTAAACTCATGATTCAACACGTTAAATATATAGGTCAACAATGAGTGAGCATAAAGGGTTTTTTATTTTCAAAGTTAGGCCCTTTAACCTTATTTAGCACCATGTTATGGAAGAATTAACACACTCACAAAAGTCTATGTAAGAGTCTTTCAAGAAAATGCAAAATCCATGAGACAACGTGTTTAACGTTCGTTGTGACAAACATGTCAACATTTTAATTGGTCAAAATATTAAATCGGCTACGTGTGTCCCTAGTTAATAACGGGTTACATTAATTAGTTCCATGCGTTTGGTTAAAATCCTCAAAAATCAACTCTTTAAAGTTTTTCAGGAACATTAACACACACAAGATCACTAAAACATTGTGTTTCCACGCAAGAATACCAAATTAGTTAGGTAGAATCTAATTTTGTTCATAAAATGGTACATTTGCCATATGCTGTTTTCTTATAGTGAAAAAGAAAATTCCTCGATAATATTTTCATTTCCCCTATTTTATCTAAAAAATACAGTATTAGAACTTATCGTTTTCAAGTAATTAATTAAAAATTGCAGCAAATATTAATTCCACATGAACAGTATGATCAGGTGTCCCGATGCCCGCTTCCCGGACCATGCATCATGGATGTATGGCTTGATGATATTATAGTACCTACTTTTGAAGCCGTGAAAATGATCATTGAATCTTGTATCAAAAGTTCAAAGCCTCCTACCGAGTATAGCATATATTTAGGAGAGAATCGTTAATTAATACATAAAAACATACTTAATTTTAAAAAATACGAATTATCAAGTCTTGTTTAATATCTTGTACATAGAATGTATCATCATGCAACATCAAAGTTAAAAACAAACAGTAAAATGAAATAACATTATACAACATATGTAGTCAGTCGCGGAAAAAAGATTCAATTCTTTAGGGCCCGTTATTTTATTTTTTATTAGTACAATAACAATAAACGGTATAAAAAATCAAAAAAACCTGAAATTTAAAACTTAGCTGACTTGTCAATTGATCTAAAAAATTAAAACAAGAATTTTTTTTGTTAGTACAATAACAATAAATGGTATAAAAAACCAAAAAAACCTGAAGCTTAAAAGTTAGTTGACTTGTCCAATGATCTACAAATTTCAAACGATATAGAAAATTTGACTACATATACAAATGTATTAGTTTAAAGTTTGTTGTAATATAACTATAAAACTACATAAAAACATTTATTTATAAAACATTCTAATGATACATTCAAGATGTAAATTAATTAATGGAGAAGTCAAAGAGTAAGCTAATGTTTATTAAATGAATAGTAAAAAATAGTCATAAGATTCGAACTAGTGAACTTATGATACAAAATTTTTATATTTACCATTTGAAATAAGTTAATATTTGTTTTTTTGGAGGCTATTAATCTATAAAAACTTAAATTTTCGAATTTTTCTATATAAAAAAAAATTATTTTTTTTAAAGGTGGCGGTGACACCCCCTTACCCCTCACTGGTTCCGCCCCTGTATATAGTAATATGGTATAAGATATGTACTAATCTGTGTTATAAAGCATGGGTTTTTTCAATTAACCAAAAATAATATGTTTTATTTTCATCATTTACCTCTATTTAGCTTAGACTTGTACCAAAAAATTAATATTTAGCTTAGGCCCCTTGTAGATAATAAGGTCCCCTATATATGGTTGTCATTAGCCCATTACCATGCCTGGAAGCATTTATTTTTATAATTAATGAGGAATACATTGATTTTGTAGGAGAAATATGATCGATGATGAAACCAGAAGGGCAGCCCAGGTACATAATTAAATAGTTCAACGATTGAACATTATAATATGAAATTCAGGAATTAGGATTATTTATTGTACGCGAACATTTAGTTACCTATCGAGTAGAAAGCTAGAAGCCAAGAAGCATCAATTTAACTGATATTTGATGATGGCATGTAGAAATAATTTGCTTGAAGGAATATCTTTTAATTAAATAAAGTTTTGAAGTGAAGATGGATGGACGCAAGCTGTTAGCACCTTTGTGTCAGCGTTCGTTTGGTTAGCGGATTTACAATTCGAAGGAACGTTTGTGGGGACCGTTGGCTAATATTTGGTGTGTAGGAGCGCCAAGAAATTAAAGTTTGATACGGTTCAAGCTTTGGACAGGTTTGAAGCAAGGAAACACGTTCGATATGGTTCGAACGGACCGCTGGTTTTGAGTCACGACAACGGACTGTTTTGGTTTCAAATGGCGGACTGTTTTGGTTACATTGCGGGTTGATTACGAGAATCAAAATGGGCTGAACATTGGGCAGGTTGTAGATGCTGTAAAGTCACCTTAGAAGGGCTGGAAACCTTCGAAAAAAGGCGGGAACGGTTACTAGAGTTATTGCTGCAGTTTTTCCACTACTTTGTAACCGCTAGGGCAGTTTTTGACCTATGTTTTAGGCTTGTAACTGCCATGTACGAAATTATAAGTACATGGGCAGATTTCAGCATATTAGATATGGAGTTTCGGGTTGAGAAAGACTTGAAAAACATATGTAATCTGGTTCCTAATATTAACGGAATTATATTGGGTTGGCTGCGGCCGTAAATTGTGCGTGTGTTCATTTACGTTTGCTTGGGTTTACATATATATTACTTGTCTTAAATCTGTCCAGATTAGAGCAGTTACGTTGCCTCGAAACGGACTGCGATTGAGTGATCAAACACGTGAGTTTGTGAGGCAAACACGCGTGTTGCGAGTTTGTTGGGTTGGCTGATCGTTTGTGACAGCGGCTAAGTCCATAAGCGAGCCATCACGAAGACTGTTTTCTGGAGCGAAAAACAACCCCGTGACACAAGCCATGGTGTTAGAGATGTAACAAGTTTCCTTCAAATTTAATTTAATTTTTATTTCTGGTTTTTCCAACGAAATAATGTTCGGAATAATGTGTTGCGGTTACCGTACACCTTTTAAAGGTTAGTTTTGTGTATTCATATGATTCTTTGTACGTGCAGGATAGTGAAATGAATAGGGTAAACCCTTTGTATTTAAACGACGAATTAAAGATATGTGCTCCTAAACTATATGATAAAGGAGTTCTTAGATTTATACTTCACTTTCTTGTACTTCTGTGCTTAAATAAATGTTAGTTTTCACACAGTGATTAGCTTACTGGTGGTAGATTTCAAGTTCTTTCTTGCTCTTGGTCTAGAATGATGTTTACTGAATCGGAGTAGCAAACTAGGCAATAGTTAGATCATCACTACATCGCTATAGAAACATCACTAAAAAAAATTATGTGGCTTCCATATCTATGATGACATTGCAGATATTTGCAATGTTACAAAATTTGTCTATGCTTTGTTTTATTATTGATTAATTAATTACGTGTGAAGGTTGAATCCGTGGTGGGTTTAAGAATAAATATGTCAATGGATTCAAGGGCCGGAAGTGTAACGCCTTGATCAATCCAAGAGTAATCCATTTGTTGGAGAGGGTGGCCTTCCATATTTTGAAACTACTGATTTCGGAACCATTTGTACATTCAATTAAATGTTTCTAACCAAATTCGTTTTCAACTCTGAACCCAAAACTCAAGATCCAGGTCGTGGCATAGTGTACATTCATCTACATATGGTAGAGTGGTACTTGATACCATTAACACATATATATGAGACTATATAAATAGTTCATGAAACTCATATCGTTTCGATTTGGGATGAAATCTCACCATCTTCAAGCATCCTACTTATAAGAAGCCAATATCCCCATTCACTCTACCCACCGGTTTAGACCATATGTATATAAAGATCGTCGGACATACTTTTCAACGTAATCGAGCACCGCCTCTAATATTAAGCATTTAACATTTAATAACGATTTAAACTTGATAATTTACAACTTATGAAAACTATGTTTATTCAGCAACTGTAATAATTTGAAATTTCCAACGATGTTATTGGGCCCAAACCGTTGCGGACCGTATGTCTTGTGGTCCGATATAGGATCCAATTTTCCAACCTCGCCAACTAGTCTGTGCTAGGGTTCAACCAAAACCAGTCAATTCCGCTCATGATATGCAACTTCTCATCCATATAAGTAAAAAGTATAGAGTATTTTTTTTAACTATCTAAAATTTTCCCACTGAGCTCAACTTGGATTTTTGGTTTAGATTCAATTTTTTTCACTTCAATTCCTCGTTTAAGATTTGATCTTCCAAATATGTCCAAATTAATAAACAACAAATGAAAGGTAAGAATAAATGTCAAAAGTTTGTAAAGTGTAAGCATCAAGTGAAAGGAGTTTTAGTTTTTAATTTTAGGGAATTAAAAAAATCCAACGTAAATTAAGAGATTATCACATATATAGGAGGTCTTAAGCAGATATAGAACTCAATCTGTAGGTCCGTCTGATGAGATAACCTTCCTCAATAATTGATAATAAGGTGAATATAAAAAGGAAATGCACAACAACAATTGAATGTAGCATTCATTATCAACATGAAACACGAGGGTAATCCAATACAATATGATTTATGTCCTTAATTAACAATCTCTGCGCAAAGAAAAGGACAGAGACAAGGCCTAGTTGTCCATAGTTCATGAAGTTTCACCAATTTTATGTACCTAATTTGGCAAATAAAATGATTCCGGTAAAACAATATGGAATATCTGATCATTTTTTATTGAAAATAATTAATCCACGACAGCATCAAAACTCTTGATCAAAATTAATGTGTAGGAGAAAAAGGTCTCATGTCCATTGGGTAGCTCCCGAGCACCCTCAGAAATGACGTGTACTCGTGTACCTCCGCTAACGCATTTTGAACCCTTGCTTCTGCCATTGAGCCCTCGAAATCCACATAAAACATGTACTCGAAATGCTTTGAGGATCCCACACACGGGTCCCCAACGACCTTGACTGGAAGCTTCGTGTACGGCCTGCTCTCGATTTTTGCCAAACTGATATCCCTGAAAGCAAAAGCGGACAGAACTTTGAAAAGGGCCGAGCTGCTACCCTCGTCGTGCCTGAACACGATGCTAGTCTTGAACGGACGGTCGGTCTTGGGTATGATTGGCTCACGCGCTAGAACGACAAACCTGGTAAGGAAAATTACACTTTAGTACAAAATTTAAGACTTTCTTAAATAAGACTCGGGGCAAAAATCTTTATAAAGATACATACAGATGATGAATGATGTTAGTGAAGCTCAATTTTTTTATTTTTACTATTTGTGGTTTTGGTTTCGATGCTAAATGATGCTCAGTAATTATACATTGATGCATACCAAATCTTGATCAAAAAACACAAAACTAATTTATTTTTTTCAATAAAGCATGAAAGTACTAAATATTAACTTTCCCAACCTGGTAACATTCCCGGAGTCGTCCTGGATCCCGTCTTTCAGGACAGTCATTCCGTAGAGCTTGGCCGCCCTAGCAGACGCGATAGCAGCCGTGTCACGTAACCTATTCGTCGCGACGAACTCCGCAGCACCAGCTGTATCATGGACGGCCTCACGAGAGACGCGGAGGCCGAGGTTTGTGAGGGTGTGTTCGCACTGGGCGAGGGCTTGTGGGTGGCTAATGACACGTGTCAAGTGCTCGGGAAGGACGCCATGGAGGGCCAAGAGGCAGTGATGGACGGGTAGGAGGACCTCGCCAACGATGTGGAGGCGGTGGCGGAGGAGGAGGTCATAGTTACGGTGAATGCTTCCGCCCAAGGAGTTTTCTACTGGCATCACGGCACGATCTGCGACCCAGAGCTCCACAGACTGGAACGCCACGTCAAACTGGTCGCAAGGGATCGGATCGCAGCCCGGATAGGCAATCAGGGATGCTGCTTCGCTGTAAGCGCCGGAGACTCCTTGGTAAGCCACTCTCATCCTCGATCCATGCTTGGGCTCGGGTGATAGGTTCGTCATGCTAAGCGGCTCGGCTAACATAGGTGAATTGACTATTATGCCCTTGTCTGTGTCCTGCTTGACCACCTTGCTTGCTAAAATAGCACATGAGCTTTGCCAATCGGATCTGCTCGGCTTTGATGTGATGTTGACCGAGTCGATTTTATATACACAGTTGATACTGAGACGACTAGGTGCAATGACTTTGTAGTTACGACTTGAGGTCGATTTCGGGTTTGTTAAGGATTTGAAACTAATGCTTGGAGTAGGTGAGATAGATTTCATTTTTTTTAATGACTTAAGCTAAGAGAATATGATCAAAATGAGACTAAAAGTGATTAATTGAAGGGTTAATATTTCGAGCTTTAAACTTGTTTTGTTCAAGCTGAGGAAAATGTATTGGGGGATAAGGGTTTTATACAAAAATGGAGTATGTGACAAGGTTGGTGTGGTCAATTACATGCAGTCACACCTACTACCTCCCTTTTTATTTATGTCTCCTTATGACTTTTCCCCCGTTTATAACATGCACAAAATATGTAGAATCGTTTTACTCAATATACACCACCAATCGAAACTTACAATTATTGTTCATGAATGAATAAATTATAGTATTTATAGATTCAATCATTGAATTTTTTGCTGCATTGTTCACAAATAAAATAATATGATATGGTAAAAGTGGTAACAAACATCACATGAATAAATTTCATTTATGAAAGTTGTATATTTGTGATTGGAAGTTAGAGTAATGTTTACGTTGGTCGTATTTCTATTAAAAAAAAAATGAAGTATCCTACATATAAAATAAACTACATATTTGTGTACGATGTATCAAAGTTCAAACCAGTTTAACTCGTTCCCTCCACATTTATATGAGTGTGAATATAGATGTTATGATTGATAAAGTATATGTTGCTAAATTTAACAACATTATATATAACAACTGAATAAATTATTATTTTGTTGCTAAATATAACGGCACTTATTTTAGCAACAAACATGCGATAGTATATCCATACATTTTATTATAGTGACTAAAGACCAGTGAAACCCACTAGGACTAGCCTAGTGGGTTAGAGCTCGTACTCTCAACTAGGAGGTACAGAGTTCGAATCTTACTAAGGGGGTATGAGTGAAATCATTTCATCCCCTTAATAAGTTTTAAGAAGATAAAAATAAAAAAAAAGACTAAAGACCAGTGAATTATTAAAAAAAATCTCACATAATTATAAGTTGCTTAATTAGTGGGTTTTAGTATATTGAATAGTTATAACCTTGAAGGGTTATGAATTACCACTATAAATTTGAGTTTGGGACAACTATCATTGTAGATAGAATTAGAAGAATGTATATAATATCAGTAAGAATTTGTTTGGTTTACTCTACTTATACTTACTTTTCCTTACAAGTTAAAAAGCAAACAATGATGTTTGGTTGTCCCTTCAAACAAAATAGAAAATTGATTTTGTGATTTTTTAAACCGCGTTTCTAACTTATAAAACCAAGTTTTATAAATTTATATTTTTCAAAAAGAAAAATTGAAAAAGAGAAGTAACTCCGGTAACTAATACTTATTAAGTAGTTACCAACTTGGTTTGGATTAATAAATTTGGTTTAGAGATAAGACTTTTGCCCCCTACCAATTAACTAGTGCTAGGTTAGGATAAGTGTCAGAATGTCTTCACTGAACTTTTTTCTTCGGCTTTTTCTTAATAATAATGGTAAAATATTGATTCTTACCTACTCATAATTTCTCCCACACTTGCAAGTTGCAACCGTGTCATTGGACTTTTTGCGTCCATCTAAATTCACAGAAAGTTCAAGCTATAGGTCAAGTCTTGTTAAAAGTATGTAGTTAGGTTTGATCGATGATGCAATGATACGTGTTGACGTATTCGATACGACACGACATGTACGTTTTGACGATAAAATTATAAAATTTAAGACACGATTCGGTAAGGACACGACACTTAATAGATTATATAATTATATAATTATATTTTTCATATGACATATTTTTCTATTTAAACAAAACAACGACAATAGTATTATTTTGATCTAAGTGTTATCAAATATATCAATTGACATATTTATGTGAAATATGTATTTTTATAAGTCAATTTAGATGGTTTTCATGTTAAAAAACTAAAAATTAAACTCATTTTTTGAGCTACGCGTGTCCTGTTGTCGTTGAACCTTATCTGACACGCGTGTCCAAGTGGGTAAAAGATAAATTTTAACGGACACGCCAATATACCGTGTCGGACACGCAATTTTTCGTGTGTTCCACGCATCGGTGTCCGACTCTTAGAAAAAAAATGACGTGTACGAGTTTGATCAATAAAACACAAACCTATATTAATCGAAGAAGCTACCACGTATTTTCAAGCCATAAATGAAGAAGGCACCACCATGTTAATAACCTACTGAACATAATAGTATATTGTTCGATACGTACCGTTTTGGTGTTTTCTTATATTTTTCATATGACATATTTTTCTGTTTAAACAAAACGACACGCAATATACCGTGTCGGACACGCAATATACCGTGTCGAACACGTAATTTTCCGTATGTTCCACGCGTCGATGTCCGACTCTTAAAAAAATGACGTGTACGGGTTTGATCAATAAAACATAAACCTATATTAATGAAGAAGGTACCACGTATTTTCAATCCATCGTGTTAATAACCTATTCAACATAATAGTATATTGTTCTATATGCACGGGTTTGGTATTTTCTTATATTTTTTATATGACATATTTTTCTATTTAGACAAAACGACGACAACGGTGTTATTTTGATCTAAGTGTTATCAAATATGTCAATTGACATATTTATGTGAAATCTATATTTTTATAAGTTAATTTAGATAGTTTTCATGTTAAAAAACTACAAATTAAACTCATTTTTTGAGCTACGCGTGTCTTGTTGTCGTTGAACCGTATCTGACACGCATGTCCAAGTGGTCTGACACGCGTGTCCAAGTGAGTAAAAGACAGATTTTAGTGGACACGCAATATACCGTGTCGGACACGCGATTTTCCGTGTGTTCCACGCGTCGGTGTCCGACTCTTAAAAAAAAAATTAACGTAAACAGGTTTGATCAATAAAACACAAACCTATATTAATGAAGAAGGTACCACATATTTTCAATCCATAAATGAAGAAGGCACCACCATGTTAATAACCTACTCAACATAATAGTATATTACGCACGTGTTTGGTGTTTTCTATTTTTGCATGACTATGAAGCTATGAGCTAGGCGGCTGTGTGTTCAACTTGTATATATACTTGAGATTTATATATGCAGACATAAAGTTTGTAGCTAGAGATTTTAATGCAGTAATTTAACTCTTGTCTTGAATCTTGGTAAAAAAATCCTACCACCCTCTTTTATCCGAACCAACACACTCATTTCTCTCTGGTTAGTGATTGGCTTTATCACCGAACAAACAACGTGGAACTAATAAGAAAAAATAACTATGAATCTCTCAACATAACTCAAGAAATGAACTAAGTGAGGCGTAGTCAGATAACACGTACATATGCGGTTTCTGGCTCATGTCAACTAAGACCTCGAAACCCACCCCGAGTAGGTGGAAGGGACAGTAGCATGCGGTTTAAAACCATTTATCACAATAACTGTTGACAGTACTGAGGCAAATTAGATTTGAACACTCTTTAAATTATATGTTTACCACAATTAGTTTAAAACCCAAATAGCTTTGTTAAAAATGGGTCTTAGACTTAAATATGTTTTGGAGTTGGGAGCTTATATAAATTTAAGTTTTTGTCCTAGTCTTAATTTTACCTTCTCCATTAAAAAAGGGAAAACTCAGATCAAACCACTTTTAGAAACTTTATCAAGTATTGAACCACTCTAATGAAATTAATTAAGTTTTAGATCACCCATATTTTATCCAATAACATAACGCCATGTAGGCCTCCAAGTTGGTGTACCCTTTTTGAAGTGTTCTATATCTAATTAACCCCATTGATCGTGTCGAGTTTAACATATGGTCTTTCTAGTCCATGTAGTTAAAACTTAAATAGAAAATAATCCCTAATCAGTAATTTTGATATATTAGATCCCTAAATTAAATCAAAAGTTTTTTTTTGTGTCTAATGTTTATTACCCTTTTATAATATACTATGAATTATGAAATAACTCTTACTAAAATCTGGAAAAAAAAATAGTAGTTTTGTTTTTTTCCCAAAAAATCAAATAGTTCGTAAAAACATTCTAAACGATAAAATATATTAACCAACGACCCAAGTTAAACAGTCTCACTTATTTGTACTGTTTTTGAAAACAATATATGTTCATTTTAAAACATGGTTACTTGAAAACGGACTATGTACATTTAAAAATATTTTGCGGTAATTTGAAAAAAAGTGTATGTACATTTGAAAACGGTCTATAGTCATTTGAAAAAATTCTATGGTCATTTGAGAATAGTATATGATCATAATTGTAACTACTACATACATTTGGAGTGAAAAATAGGTTAGATGTGTGTGGTTTACTAACTTTAGAGTTTTAAGATAATATTGTAAAAACTAGGACCTATTAGTAAAATAATAGACGACAAGTAAAGCATTTAGTGTTTTTAAATTTACAAAAAAGTCAATCCTTTACTGTTAGGGAGGGAAGACAAAGAGAGATAAATGCTATCATATACTCAACACCGGACACGGTTTTGATGGATCCAATTTCATATTGTTATCGCATCTCAATGCGTGTCGGTTATTATCGAAAGAGAAAAAAGATCGAGAGAAAGACAGTGATAAAAAGAGATAGCTTGATTGACGGTGTTGCAATGTTGTTAGCCGTTAGACGTCGACGATCGAACTAGTCTCCGAAGATGACGACTTTGCAGGTAGCTGTGACTCTCTGGACGGGACCCTGTTTTGATATGGAGACAAATGGGAGAAATAGAATTGAGTCAATTTTATATTAATGAAATTGATGCAAATTTAACTTAAATAAGTTCATAAAAAATGTTTGACACTTGGACAACTCGACTAATTCTTAAAAAAAACAAAATTTGTATTTTTCCATCAGGCGCGAGAATGCTAGCTAGGTAGACCGGATTTACCCAAAAAGTGGTGATTTAACCAATATACCTCCCAAAAAATATGGGAACCCTTGTTAGACCCAAACTTAAATTAAAAAAACACACTAATTTTTTACTGGTTTAGCATACACAAATATAGCATGTACACGTTCTATCTAATAGTTTCTCTGATACTGATTAAGTACGGTTTTTTTACAATTGTCTATCCCAAACTAACTGTTTCTTACGATTTTGTATCCTAAACTACCAAATTCTCTTTTTGTATAGCTTGACTAGCACTTTCTCGGTGTTTGTACCTTTTAGCTGTTTTTTGGATGGAAACATATATATTTTAGCAAAATATTGTTTAAATTCTTTTATTACATGCCAACTCACCACAAATCATTCTTTTCCTTTAATTACACATAAGGTTCCTAATATGTGTTGGAAAAAATTAGGGATGAGTTAGGGTCAGTATACGACCCGCATAAGTTAATATATGTCTCGACCCAATATTTTTTTAGGAGTAAAAAAAAAAACAAGGCCTGGTATTGATGGACGCGTCGAGGGGGAAATTAACAAAAAAGAGAGGAAATGATGAAAAAAATTAAAATTTAATAAAACTTGGTGAGGGACGGGTGTCTAGACGGGTCGGGAAATAGGAATGCAATTTATTTGCTTTATTTTGTCACTCCCCCGTTGATGGTATTGATGGCATATCATTATAACTTGTAACTCATTTCTTTTATATATATATATATATATATATATATATATATATATATATATAGTGTGGCATCATCTTATATTAACAAGTAAGAAAATACATGTCATATACACATTCAGACACTCACATATGCATACACATAGACCGTGACTCTATAACACTTCTGTCGAGCCACATGTAAAAGACGTTATACCTTAATAACACAATGACTTGTTCAACAAGAAGCAGAAATGCGGCATGACAAATAATGTTTAAGGTAAAACTGTCTCGCAGTTGTCTCGTCTATGAACTTAAGTCATTTTTTGTATAATTTACATTCTCTTATGTTACAATTTGTATTTGACTTATATATATTTGAGAAAATCATTTTGTTGTCGTTTCTCCGTTTATTTTTTCGTAAAAATTATTGTGTTTAAGAACAACGTATCCAACAATATTTTGTTACATTTAAATTTATAAGGTGATCGTGAGAAAGGATATGACGGTTTTAAAGGAGATTTTGAGACGGATGAAGGTCTGGTGAAATAAGAGTGAGGTTAATGAGATGTCAGTGAGTTAGGAGGAGGATTTGGAAGGGTGAAAATGGTTGTGGTGGTGAAGGAGGGGGATTGAAAGGAGGTCGGCGTCGTGGGAGGTTTTGTACGATGGATGAGAGAGAGATATTCGGTAGAGTTGCGCGAGAGAGATGGGGTGAGTTATGTAGAGGTTTTAGGAGATAGAATGTCATTGGTGGAAAAAAAACAGTTATAGATTGTTTTGAGTTTTTATCACTAAGATGAAGTTACACATTCACCATTTTAAGTTTTTTCTCCTAAATGTATATATTTTATTTTTTGTTATCTTCCGGATCATATCTAACGGTTTTTACCATTTTGCCTTTAAGTTCAATCAAAAGTAATATCAAGTATTTTCTATTTAGTTTATGCCTTGTAAGAGGGGGTTGGGCACACGACATGTTAGTAAAATTTAAATATCAATCAAACTCAACCCGTTACAATTAAAACTCTAACCCAACATAACTCGTAAATTAAATTGCGGGTTACAACGGGTTAAATTTTGTTAGACAGCCAAACGGTGCTAATCCGTACAAGTTGATTACGAACTTAGTTTGCGGATTTTTTGCCGAGGAATAAAAAAAACCCGTTTAAACGCCGGTCATAACTCGTACCCATAACAACAACCAAATCTTATTTCTAAAACCAACACTCACACACACACACTCTCTCTCTAAACCTTATCCCCTTGTAAAAATGGCGAACCAAGAAGAAGAAGAAGATGAACAACAACAAACCCCGACCCCTTCACCCGACCTCAAACCCGACTCCGATTCGGAATATTCCTCCGACTCATCCGAGTCCGACTCAGACACCGACTCAGAGCCCGACACCGAACCAAAGCTCATCCCAAAGACACGGGCTGACGTGGACTCCGATGCGGACTCCGATGATAACTCACCCGAATCCAATGTTAACCGCTTCATGTCCGTTCTCAACAGCAGGTATTTATATTATTATTATAATGTTCACTATATTTTATTTTTTAAAAATACTAAGTCAGTGGCGGAACTAGAATTTAGATATGGATGGGGCTTAAGACGCGTAATGTGATAAAAAATATATATAGAAAATATAAGTGTAGTGATGATACAAATATGTGAAAAGAAAAAAAGAAGATATGATATAAGATGATAAAACTTAAAAGAATTTTTGGTGGTTAAAGTTGGAGAAATAGTGTTATTTTCTAAAAAAATTTATGAAAGTATGGTTATATGGTAATTAGTAAAAGAGTGTAGGGGTAATTTTTGGAAAAAAATGGCCAAAATTTGGCAGCCTAAAACATCTTGAGTTGGCTTATATTAATAGTATGATATGATACTATTTTCTAATTATGGGGGTGCTGAAATATGGGAGTGTTGTATCCCTTTTACTTGTATCTAGTTCCTCCCCTGGAATAAGTTTATTAGTAATTACTACCAATACTAGATTTATATTAGACTAATGCATATTAATTTGAGTTCTTTTTATATACAATTAGCATTATGTATTCTTAAAAATCTTAACACAAAATTAAAATTATGTCAAAATAATTGACGTACCCCAAACGTACCGGTACGCGTGCAACTTAGTTTATGCACCATAGTTAAGAAACTTGAGTGCCAAAACGTAATTTTCCATTGATAAGGGGTTCTTTTAGGATAACCTAAAACCTTAGGAAGTACCAAAAAAAGCCATAAACCTATTAGTATTACTTTATTTACAGGATTCTACTCTATATAAAGAGAGTGTTTACCCTTTGTTATTATACGGTCCAGTGGCGAAGCCAGGAATGGTTCATGGGGGTGCCAAATATATATATAAACTATTAAATTAAGTGGGGGGAAACGAGAGGTGCCAAATTGTCGTTTTTAACATATTTTTAGTGGAAATACATGGTCAAAAATTGAAAGAAGTCACAATTTCCTTCCTCAACAGCAGGGTTACACATGCCCGGTCTAGCGCCTTTTTACACCTGACCCATAGAATTTCTTAGGCGCTTTTTTTAACTTTGTCCGAATAAAATCATATCATGCTTAAAAAAAAACAGACAAGTTACAAAATCTGAACCATTCTGTTGTAAAAACAAAGTATTGTTTTTAACGTTACACAAAATAGACTGCCAAATAATGTAGGTTGTTCATGTATTGTATCACGGGTTAAAAACGACTTCAAAAAAAAATCTATAAAAAAGATTTATTTATTTATTTTACTTCTTCGGTCCTATTCAGTGACAAACTAAGCTATCTCGCTCACTTGGGTTATGCCAAAACCGGCCCTGCAGGTACATGAAAAAGGAGCAGAACAGAGAGGATCGCGACCATGAGTACCACGAGGACCTTTTCGACTTCCCTAAGGACCCCGAGAACTGGCGCGAGGAGGACCTCAAGGAGCTATGGGCCGATGCGCCGGTCGACATGACCAAGCCCGGATGGGACCCTAATGATGTGGACGAGGACGAGATCGAGGTCGTTAGGGACGAGGTCAAGGCTGGGAGGGACCCGCCGATCGCGCCGTTCTACTTGCCTTACAGGAAGCCTTATCCTGTCATTCCGGATAACCATTTCGATATCGCTACACCGAAGGGGGTGATTGAGGAGCTTGATAGGATCGAGGAGTTTATGAAGTGGGTTAGCTACGTCTTCGAGGATGACAGCACGTGAGCTTCCTTGCTTTTTGTTGCTTTTAGTTTTGGTTATTTAGTTTTCTTAGTGATATTGTTAATGTGGCTAGGAGATTAGTTTTGTTAAGGATCATTGGTGGAATCGATAACAGGCTAAAAAGGACTCCAAAACCCCACTTAAGAAAAAAAGCGACCTTTTACCAGAATGGGAGAACCTGAACTTCTTTGCTTTTTGTTGCTTATACTTTTGGGATTTTGAGGATTCTATGTATCCTGGTTTCATTGCTTAAGATTTTGGGATTTTATGTTTGTTAGTTATTTTGTTAATGTGGTTAAGTGATTAGTTTTGTTGATGGTTTGTTATGCAAATGTGAATGGTATTTTATTTGTGTTGGCATTTCTTTGTTACGAATTGGCTTAGCTACGTTTTCGAGAATGGGAGCACATGAGCTTCTTTGCTTTGTTGCTTTTAGTTTTCGGAATTTAAGATTCTTAAATTTGTTGCTTAAGATTTAGGATTTTATGTTTCTTGGTTTTATTTCTTAGAATTTTGGGATTTTATGTTTCTTTTTATTTTGATAGTGTGGTTAGGTGATTAGTTTTGTTGGTTTGTTATGCAAATGTGAATGGTAGCTACTGTATTTGTGCTGGCGGTTCTTTGTTATGAATTGGGTTAGCTATGTTTTCGGGGATGGGAGCTCGTATGCTTCTTGGTTTTATCTTATTGATAAAAATGTGATTACTTTTAGCGATGGTTTGTTATGTAAAAGTGAATGGTAGCTACTATATTTGTGTTGGCATTTCTTTACTATGGAGAGTGGCGGAGCTAGGATTTCCGTTTGGAAGCGGCTAAAATTATGGGAGCAGCTAAAATTTATATATTTTTTTAATTGTTATATGGGGTGCTCAAAGGTAACTTGCGGTCAAAATTACATGATTGGTCTTCTCTAAATATGGGGTGGTGCAGTCCCCTGCAGCCTACTCCTAGCTCCTCCCCTGACTATGGAAGTTAGAGCCTGTTCGCTTGCGTTTTGTTAGACTTAGATTATGTGTTTTTTTGCTTACAAGCTGACATGGAATGCGTTCATGAATTGGGTTAGCTATGTTCTTGAGGAGAGGAATGTAATTTTTATTGCTTAAAAATTCGGGATTTTCTGTTGTTGATGTGGTTAGTAATTATTTTCTTGATGGCTCGTTATGCAATTGCAAATGATAGCGTGATTTTGTTTTCATTTCTTTGCTATGGAATTGTTGCTTGTTTTTAGTAAGGTGAATAGCTAGCCATTTGTTTAGCCATCATAAAACCTGAGTTCTGCTAGTTTTTAATTTGAAAAAAAGTTCTAATGTTTAGCTCGATGGTCTTTGGATAGTCTACTGTCTACTTATAATAATTTTAGCAGGTAATAGCGGATTACCGTTTTGATATTTCTTGGCCGTATGTTTACAATTTTAGGATTTTATGTTAAAGATTTGATTAGTTTTCTTGATGCGAATGTTAGTGTATTTGTGTTGGCATTTATTTGCTATGGAGTTGAGGTCACCATTCCGAACCCTATGTAATTGACCAACACTTCATGACCTTTTGAGGTCGGTTGGCCATTTTTTAAAGCGGATCTCTTTAATTAGTGATTGGAAATTAGAGGTTTCTATTGTGATCCTGTTTTTCTGTTTTATTCAAAGTTTAATGGGTTTGTCCTCGTATTTTTGATTAGGCTGATTTTATTTTTTATTTACTTTGTTCTAACATGTGTTTTTATGTTCGATTTGGTTGTAACAAAGTATATAGTGTAGTCTTTGGGATCAAGATGGATAGAGAAGTACCTACTATAAAGGAGGAGCTTGGCCTTTATTTTAAACTTTAATGGGTTTATCTTCAGCTTTGATGCCTTAACTTTTTCTTTAAATGCTTGCCATTCTGACATGTGTGTTTATGTCAGCATTGGTTGTAAGAGAGTATATGGTGTACTCTTCGGAATGAAGCTGGATAGAGAAGTACTTGTATAAACGAAGAGCTTGAGTGTTTGAGGTTACTATAATCTTAATAGGGACATCTTAATTTCTATTGATGTAAGCTTGTATGTTGCCACTGAAGGACTCATGCAACCACATCAGCGGCCTTAAGTTTTTCCCTAGATATAAAGTGATAAGTTCATTTTTACTGATTTTGAGAGTCACTTAACTTTATACAATTTTTCAGCTTCCTTATCAATTTCTCCATCATAACCATATATCATTACTTTTCATTAATTTAGTCTTTCATTCAAATATTTTTTCACTTTTTTCAATTCAAATACATAAATAACTTAAAAAATGTTATTTTCCACACATTTATATTTCAAACAAAATCGTTGTGTATTTTTTTATAAGAGTAAAACATTATGTTACTCTTTATATACGATTGTTAATTAATTATATTTAATCATTCGATATTTAAATTTTTAAAAAAATATTAAGTTTATTTGTCGGGATTATATCTATGTCACTACGTATCGCACATGTAACGCTTGTCCAACTATTACTAGTATATATATATACCAGTACTCCTTGCGTGTCGACGCTTGCTATATATATAATCCGGATAAATAAATTTTTAGAAAGTATATTGATTGAATAAATATATTAAATTAGAAATGTTGAGTGATATAATGTTTTTGTTATACAAAATACACATAAAACGATTTTGTTAAAATGCAATATTTTATTCCTAAGGAATGATGAAGGTTCCTTTAAACTAGGGTGAAATTTCCATACCTCAAAATTGAAGGAACCATAAGGGAAGCTGATGCAAGGGTATTTTTGTTGACAAAACCCTAAAATTTAGGGAAGGTAGCCATTTGAGGTTGCTGATGCAACTGCACTAGAGCATTACTTGTATAATTTGGTCTTTCAATTTTCATGTTTAAATGGTGTTCACTGCATCAGTTTCATGTTTCTTGTTAGGGAAGGAGGGGCATATATTAATCCTTGGCTTTATCAATGATTCTGTTGACAAAGCCCAACGAGTGCAGCAATCAACAAATCGGGGGGAAGTGGGCCATCATACAAACTGCCTAGCCTTTGGCTCTGATACCATGTAGAAGCCCATCCATTCCCCCACTAAAAGACCTATTAGTAGGGAAAAAGAGGGGCATATATTAATCCATGGCTTTATCAATGCCTAAACGATGTGGGACAATTCCAACAATAGTAATGGAATGAATTTCCTTAAGTTAGGAAATTTGACAAAGTAAAATTTAATTTTCCTTTTTTTTTTCTTTAGCTTTCCGTAAGGCTTGAAAATGATGAATATATTTCTTGTGATGCTTGGTCATCTGTGTTCGATTAAAATTGACTTGTGATAGATATGAAGTCCCTTCTCAGGGCAACTATAGTCTACAAGTTTATCTTGCTGTTAACTCCAATTTTTTGGGAATTAATCGAGTAGTAGTATTTGGGGGTCAGGCACAAGTCTATGCCCAGGCTTTTTTGTGGCACGCTTGTTTTCTTTAGCCGGGTCCATACTTAGACCCGAGTTATAAAAAAACTCGTTTTTCTTTAACATGGCGCTTTAAAGAGGTCAGCAAGGCATTTTCACCACTATTGTGAGGCACCATCCAACGCAATAGAAGAATTTCCTTATGTATATGTGTATATATGCAATTTGTACAATTCCTTCTTTGTTAACATTGCGATGAATGTGTTGTAGTCCTGTACCACTCGGTATATTCTTAGAAAATATTCATTTCTGCATTCCAAAAAGAAAAAGAATGAAATGGAAGCTTATACTCTAGATTCAAAATTCAACTCATACATCAGTTGTCCAATTAGTCAAGTGATTTATGAACAGGGAGATGGATTTTATCGATGTGCTTCCTTTGCCTGATGACCTCTTCATCTGTACAGGTATGAGGGAACTGTTTGGGATGACCTGGCTCATGGAAAAGGAGTTTATGTTGCTGAGCAAGGACTGGTCAGGTTTGTCTCCTCACTTTCTGTAATTATATAGAATGCTG
The DNA here is from genome assembly GCA_963920805.1 of Primula vulgaris. NCBI lineage: Eukaryota > Viridiplantae > Streptophyta > Magnoliopsida > Ericales > Primulaceae > Primula > Primula vulgaris. The sequence goes on along the minus strand of OY987219.1, from coordinate 30,023,462 downwards.
TACTTGCATTTTGCATTCGACACCGTGAGCTTCGTGCACCGGATTTTCTATTTACTTGCATTTTGTATTCTGTATTCTTTCATCTCGTTCCTGAAAGAATATCTTCCTTTTTCTCCTTCCGATTTTGAGTGTGTAGTTTTCGGCACAGGTGAAATACTATGACAGATTTGGATCATTAATGAATCCTGAAGTAAGGTTCAGCTATGATATTTTTACAGAGTTTCTATATTATAATTACAAACCTTTTTGGTAAAGAAAAGTCACTAACTAGTAATGGATTTGTATCTGGTTGCTGACAGTTGGATGACCATCAGCATCTTTGAAAGGACATGAAAATTTATTCAGTACGAAAAAGAACTGAATTTGTAGCATTTCCATTATGGATTTGCCTCTAGGGGTTTGGGATTTTTTGAAAGGAATATAACCTTAGGAATTTCCTATCAAACCAATCATGCTTTTCTGTGGAAACCTGATCCCCATGTACGACTGATTCCTTTTTCTGTTTCGTGTTTCATTTAAGGGGAAAGGATACCACGGCATTCATAGATTGATCAAAAGTCTATGGTGGTTGTAAAAAAATAAATGTGCAGCCCTTATTTTTTGGTGTAATTACGGACACTGTTTAGATTGAAGAATTATTTTCTCTTCCTTTTTGTGTGTGAAGAATGTTCGACTGTTCCCCAGCTTGAATTTTTCCAAATTATATTATCTCTTATTTTTCCAATTCATTTATTTATTCTGAAACAAAATTGAAACTGATGATTTGTTACTTTTAGGTACGAGGGAGAATGGCTTCAAAACCAGATGGAGGGTCATGGAGTTGTTGAAGTTGACATCCCCGACATTGAACCTATGCCAGGTTCCAAGTATGTCAAATTAACCGTTGAACGATTTGGTTATTTCACTTGGATTGATGAAATACATTTTATACAAGGAAACCCCAAAAAAGATACGGTAAATGCATTTCGTGATATATTTCTTAAATCTTCACTTCCTTTCATATTCTTAGGCTTGAAGCAAAAATGCGTGCGGAAGGGAAAATAATAAAGCGAGATTATATGACCCCAGAAGATAGAGAATGGTTAGAGATGGATATTGAAGATAGTTTACGCTTGAATGATGGGAATTATGAGATCCCCTTCTATGAGAACGAAGAATGGGTCCGGCAATATGGGAGAAAACCGTACGTGTCTTTAGTTGAGGAAATCATTTTTTATTTCCTTCCTAATGTTATGATATTTGTTTACTCGTCCTTTGGTTTGCATACTGCACCACATTTCTGTGCTGAATACTAAATTTTACTCTTATTATTATCAATTATTTGGTGTTATTCCCTTATTTAACAGTAAAAAAAACCCTCCTTGGCTCTTATTTTCTTACTGCATGACTGTTATTTACCCAGTTAGTTATACTCATTCTGTACCCATCAGCCCTCGCTCTTTGGTAATTTAGTGAAGTCAAATGACCTACATATCCGTTATGCTGTATGTGTCTCAACTAAACATATATTTACTGCATTTTGTGATACGTTGTCAGAGAGAAAGGCCGGTACCGCTATGCTGGTGAATTTAAGCATGGCCGATTTCATGGGTGTGGTGTATACGAACTCAACGAAAGGACCATATTTGTAAGTACATAACAGTAATATATATTTGTATCTTTTCTGGTTCATGGGCAATTAAGTACTTCTGAATCCAACTATCACTACTTTTCAATGTATGGGTTAACATCAATTATCTGTGCAGTTTCTATTTCACAACTAAAACATGTAGTTTAAAAAGTGACCCTCAAAATTTACAAAACTTTATCGCCGTACTAATTTCACAAGGTCTCGACTTTTCTTGACAGTTCTACTGCAAATTTCTTCATGTCTTTTATAGTAGTTCTTTTGTTAAGAAGATACAAGGCTAATATGCTTGTTTTATGGCCAGGGACGATTTTATTTTGGGGAGCTACTGGAAGACCCAACTGGCTGTACCGAAGAAATCTCAGCGGTATCCTCGTAATTTGCCATTTGATTTCTTCTCCCCAGTATCCGTTACTCAAATCCCTTTCCAGAATATAGTAAATTATAAATCTGTGTCTTGATATCTTTATGGTGGAAGTGAAAATGACAGCCTATCTTTTTATTCATGGTCCAGATGCATGCAGGTATTGCAGAGGTGGCTGCTGCTAAAGCACGAATGTTTGTCAACAAGCCTGATGGAAGTATGATTACTTTCCCTTTTCTATATCCCCTCCTAAATTCTTTATAAAGGGTCCTAGTTACCGTCATCATGCGTAAAAAGAAATGCTCTCTTGAAAAATCTTGAATTGGAAAAGGAAGGGAATAGTGTAGGAGGTCTCCCTTCACCCTCTGTTTAAAGCTAAAAGAATTTCAAGTTTTTCAATGGTTGCACTAATCTTGCCCCGTCATTATTGAATATTTTTCTCGTAATTTTATATGAAAAGTTGCATTTATATCCCAACCTTTGCAGTGGTGCGAGAACAGAGAGGTCCTTATAGTGATCCTCAGCATCCATATTTCTATGAGGAAGATGATGTGTGGATGGCCCCTGGCTTCATCAACCAGTTTTATGAGGTAATTACATATTTGCTTCATCAAGCTATACTCTTTCTCATCTTTCAATATTTTGTTTTAGGTTATTTTTGTAACTATTTAATAATATGAGAACTGGCTTGTTCTTAATCAGGTTCCTGATTATTGGAAAACATATACACATGAGGTGGATGAAGAAAGGCAGATGTGGTTGAATTCTTTTTATAAAGCTCCACTGAGATTGCCCATGCCTGCTGAACTTGAATACTGGTGGTCCAAAGGTACCTACCTACCTGTCTCTTAGCCTCTCATTCTCTAAACATGGAATTCTGACTTGCATAAGAAATTTAAGTTAAAAAATCTAAGATTACTACTAATTTGCCAATTGTGGTTCAAGGAACAGTTTTTGTGAGGACCATTTGCTACAGTTTTGAAGCTGTGGAGTTTTTTTTTTTGGGTGTAGGGGAATAAGTTTTAGGTATATAACAGTTTTGGCACATGGCATTGGTATTTTGTCACTTGTGTAGATTTTTTTCGGCCCTGAACACTTATGATCACGATTTTATGTGGATTTAGCACCTCTAGGTGTACAACCACGTCAAAAAGTTATAAAATCCCGGTGAAAAGCTTTCTGGAAACACAATGGCTGTCTATATGTAAATTAGCGTATCTGGTTCCTTTTCACTCCGAAGAGTATGCAAACCAGATAATTTTAAACATAGCTCCATCTCTTTTTGGAACAGTCAAATTTGCCCGTTTTTTTTTCCGAATAGGTCTATGAACTTGAGCGTTTGATTTGTATAACTGAGTCGTGAGTACACCACTGAGTCATTTTATTATTACTGACATAATGATATGGAGCCCATAATTCTTCCTAGTGTTACAATCAACTGTTTTCTTTTTTGTACTAAAAACTACGAGAATGAGCCCAATCATATTTCATAACTGATATTTGTAATAGGACATTTAAATTAATAAAGGTGGCTGACAAAGGTTCTTATATCCTCAGATCAAACACCGGAATTTGTTCTCCTTAACAAGGAACCTGAGCCTGATCCTGAAGATCCAGAAAATCTTATATATACTGAAGATCCCCTCATCCTACACACTCCAAGCGGAAGGATAATAAATTATGTCGAAGACGACGAACATGGCGTCCGCTTATTTTGGCAGCCCTCTGCGAAAGAAGGCAAGGATGTGGATCCAACGAAGGTTGAGTTTCTGCCTCTAGGATTCGACGAGTTCTATGGACGAGGTGTCCCTACCAAAAAGGAAAACACATGGACACGCCTTATTTCTGGAATGGGAAGTGTGCTTAACCCGACTGTTGAGAAACTACAGAAGTGGATCGAAGAGCAGAAGAAGATTGGGGAGATGAATATGAAATTGATAGAGAAAGAGCTCGAAGTTGTGGAAGCTGAGTTGTGCTTGGAGGAGGCAATTGAAGATGAGGAGGAGGAGTTGAAAATGTTGGAGAGAGAAGAGGAGAAGAAATTGGAAGAGTGGGGTTTGCCAGAGGAAGGACATATTAAAAGTCCTGAAATCACGAAGGAAGATGGAGAAGGCTTAGCGCCGGAGCAAGATCAGGATGATGAAGAAGAAGAGGAAGACGAGGATGAGGAAGATGAGGTGGCGCCATCAAGTTTTGGATCTGTAGGTGATGATCAGAAGAAAAACAACCAAGGGAAATCTCCATTTTCTTCGACTTCATTGTCACTTTCTTCTTCGAGCCTGATCACTGCCCCTGGCTTATTTTCAATGGTATGTAGATTTTCTGCAAACTATTTTCGTTTTCTTTCGTTAATAAAGAAAGCCAACTCATTGATCCCCATCCAGTTGATGACAATTTTGCTATTTTAGAATTTTTGCGCAGATTCTACTCTTTAAATTTTTTGCTTGGGTCCTATTTTTAGGGAATTGTAAGATGACTTTTTCTGCAAAGATCTGTTTAGACGGTTAAAATTTTAAATTTAATAGAAGTATGTATCTAAATACTGAATTCTTGAATGTCGTGGGTATTGTTTCGCTGGTCGTTTCTCAAAACTTGCATCTTTCTCGGCTTCGTACCACACGGTTCTTTCTTGGTGAATATTAGGTTATCTACTTATTTTCATTTAAATCAGAAAATTTTATGGCCGCCTCCCTTTTACTTTGCAGGTTCCTTCTCGGCTGCATAATATGTTTTCTTCGTGGAGAGGGAGTAAACCACAACCAGGGACCTCTTCTTTGAAGACTTCTCATCCAAATCCATGGCCCTCTTGTTCAGTAACGTTTCCACAAAATTCTGTTACAAGTTTGAACTTGAAGGTGGTAGGGCAAACCCGCCACCAGGTCAAAGAAATTCCGAGATCAAGTTTTAGGAGCCTTTCAATCCAAACGTTGTCTGTTAAGCCCTCTAAAGAGATGCTAAATGCAAAACCACCAGAGATTGTATGTTCTCATGCTTTTGCAGATGATGATGTAGCGACGATATTATCTTTACATACCTGTTTGGAAATTGGTATACAGTGAGCTATCTTGAGATGTACTTGTGTTGTATAACATGACCATTTTTGTAGTGCGTACGGCAACTTTATGGAGGTAATAGCTACATGAGAAACCATACATTGTTGTCTGTGGAGTAAAAAATTTCTTTTTGCCTTGTTGGGATATTGGGAAAGTTAAATTTGTTCGGTAGTAATTAGTAAATTAAGATTTTCCCTCCACCATTTTAAATGAGGAACCCCTTCACTTATCACTTGGCATTTTCTTTAAAGCATTGCTATAAGGAGAGATTTTTTTACATAGAATCTCGTAGAGACTCAATGTGGATCATCAGATCATGTATATGAGGGTAAATCAATCATCTACATTAATTCTATGTCAAAAAGTTTCTCCTTATATCATCACTCTTTTTTTTATATCGTTTTATTCTCGTTCGTTTTATTCTCGTTCGTTTTATTAACCTGTAGTGTACATTTGAGCCACGAACGACGAAGTTGACACATGGGGATATCCTCTCTTCAATTGAAAAATAAAATCTTACTTTCCAAAAGTTTTATAACCATTATGAAATAGAAAAATAATTATTTTTGTTATTATAAAATATCTTACATCTAGCGATGAAAAAAATTCCCGAAGATCTGAAAGGTCGGATTTTTGTCCCGTCCCGAACTAATTCGGTTTGGGGTCGGATTTTTATATTCAATCCCGATGAATTTTCCGACCCGACCGATAGAATTAATATACATTAAAAAAAACATTTTTAAAAAAAACTTATTATGAATAGTAGCTGTTTATATTTATTATAAAAAATGAATTTACTCTCACCGCTACTATGTAACTAAGTAACGCACTTCTATTCCTCCTTTACGCACGCACGCACGTATATTTATATAAAAATTGTATATAAATGTATATTTATTAATTTAATCACTTATTACCCTTCATCATATATACTAACTTATTCATTTTATTTACTTTTGGTGTTCCGTATCAGTTTCTTATTTCATATGTTGTGTATTCGTCTTAATCTTGAATAATTAAAATTATAACATTTAGTTTGTGTTTTTACCTTTGAATAATGCTATTGTTTTTTTTTTATTAAAATAATAATAATGAGTTGTCTTGTTTGATAATCAATCTTATAAAAGAATACAATATCGTTATAGATTGTCCCACTTTTTGATTTTTTTTAAATTTAAGAAACTTTTTAACAAAATTGCAAGTTATGTTGTAACTTTTTAACAAATTTTGTTAGGAGTACAAAGTATCGGGAAATGTCGTCCCGACCTTCGGGATCCCGAACTATGAGAATCCATATTATCGGGCCCCGATCATTTTCGGATCGGAATCGGGATGTTTTAATGGCATTCGAAAACTATACGATCGAAACACGGGTTTAAACTTTCGGGTAAGATCTGTTCCGATTCCACAACCAGTTACATCAAAATATGGGATTATCATTGAATGACAATTGTTGAAAAGTCTAATGGATGTCACTGCTAAAGTGGGAGACGGAAGTATTAAATAGTAGTATAAGAAATTTCTAAAATACCTTAATAATGGAATGTATCTAACCTATAAACAAGGTTCGATGTGGATAAGAACGTCGTAGTTGGCTGCTCATAGTATTGATATTGACAGTCTTGTTTAAAACTACTTGAATCAAGTTTTCGATGTTCAACTAACATGTTTTTTTTAGTAAAACTGGTCGTTAGAGCGACACAACAATTTATATCACATATAAATCATTTTTAAAATTATAGTTATTCAAAAAAGTAGCCAAGACTAAATAGTTCCGTAGCAGTCTGGATTCGTAAAATCGAATAAACTTATTGAAGTTGAGGGGTAATTGACAACGGTCTAAATTTGAGAACAAATTTATAGCAAAAAAGAACTACCATTTGAACTTATTTGTCACTTCGTCTAATTTAAAAAAGGAAAGACTAAATGCCCTAAAATTCCTTCAAGCCAGCAAGTCACCCTCCTTAATGCTATTATAGCCGTATGTACGTAGTTCGTCTCTATGAAGCTCCCGACACCTCGTATATAAAGTTTGTACTCGTATATATCGAATGATTGATGAACAACTTGTTCTACTTCCCTACTTCCAGCCTCGTTATCGTTTGGAAACACAGACAATAGTACTTTTTACAGATGCATGAGCATATCAAATCATTCGTAACACAATTGAATATCTGACACTTAGTGTGGCACTGGTGGACCAAGGATTGTCTAATCGAATGGTCTAAACTTCATATGGTTACTTTTCTGTTATTTGTAAGTGTTTGTAATCCTAATATTTTATCTCGGTAAATTAATTGAAGTTTCACCCATCCTGATACTTTAAGTCGTTAATATATGTGTCTTTTCACATCTTAAACATGAAGCTACAAGAAAAGACACAAGTATAGCGGGTATAATGAGTAAGAAAAATGATACTTATGGCAGCAAAATTCTTTTAAGGATTGGAAGATTTGAATTTTTAGCAATGTGGTCTTTTTGCCTTTTAGATTTGTGATGTAATATCGAAGTTGTAATTTGTCTCCTTTATTACCCTATTTTGAACGGAATGGTCACATGAGCATTAGGGTCTGACCCATGAATTGAATAAAGGGCCTCATAACGATTAAAAAAAACATATGGGTTTTCTTTATAATTGTGGTAGGATCCATATATAATTATGACCGCAAATGAGTTAACCCGAGCCAAATTTTATTATGCTCAAGCTCGACTCGTTTATTAAACGAGTCCTAAAATCTTCTTCAAACTCGGTTCGTTTATAGACGAGTTGTTCACGAGCTTGTTCATAAGTCTTTTCTCAACACGTTTTTTAACAAATTTAATATCGTTTTACATAAAAAAAATCTTTTTAACTTAACTAAAATAAGTGTTAAGATAAGCAATAATAAATTTAGCTATTGTGATTTTAGTTTTAATTAGATTTAGTTTAAAAAATAAATTTATTACTTAAATATTGAAGAGTATTTATTGATCATTAATATTATATTAGCTAAAGTTTACATATATAATTAAGCAAGAATATATATGAAAAAAATATATTAAAAATAATTAAACGAGTTTTCAAACGAGCCGGACATGTTCAGGAGCCTTATTATTGTGTTCATGCTCGGCTCGTTAGTAAATGAACGAACACGAATCGAATTCTTAACGAGCCGAACGAACATGTTCATGAACGGCTCGGTTCATTAACACCTCTATCCATAACATCATCATGTTAATTTAGACTTTATAATTTTAATTGTTAATTGAATTATACTCCTAAAGGGTATAAATGTCAGCAAGTGCCGTGGAATAAATAATAATAATCAATAATATACATTAGCTAGATCTTCCTCCTATCTTCGTCCAAGACCCACCACCCTTGTACTCTTTATATACACCACAAATAGAATGCATATATTTCCTCTATAACACAAAAATAATTGAGCTGAAAACCTTCTTGCTGTATGTGCTCTTTCCTAGAGAAGTTATCACGTTTTCGCCACTCGGGTTATGTTAGCTGCGAGTGACTGGGAATCCGAGCGCCTCCCCTCCTCACCTGCTCTCGGCTTCCCCCTCCTAAGATTCTTCCGTTACCGCCGCTTGAGGCTACACCAATAAAAAATTGTTCATCTTTACCGCAACCTAGCTATATATTAGTTCATAATTCCCTAACAGTAAAAACATGCCAGGCTCCAAGAGTTACCGTAGAGAGGACAAGAACCGGAGGAGTAACAGTAACAGTAACAGTAACCGTAAACTTTTTTCTATTGGGGATAGGGCAAAATCGTTTCATGGGAGGAGCGGTGGGCCGACAACGGAGACGCTGGCGAGGCCAAGGACGGTTCCTGACTTGCTTCATGGTAGGGTCATGGCACTCTCATTGTCTTCATACTAGTAGTTTTTTGTTACTTGTCCATGTATTTTTACAAGATAATGAAATAGTACCTTTTGGGCACCCTCATATAATTATCAAAAAAGAAAACAATTAGAACGACCAAATCTGTTACTACAAATCTATCGGTGTATGATAATATTTGTCAGTAAAATTAAAGTATGTCGCCAACATGCCGTCTCCGGTAGGACGTTGGTGAACAAAATATATCACTATTTCTATCTATAATCTGAACTTTTTTTGTAGTGAATATAATATTAATTATGTAAATTCTGCACCTCATGTTCACAGTTTCTGGCTTTGCCCCTGGTATGGCGGTAGCGGAAGTAGTAAGGGTGCATGCTAGACCGACAAAAGTGTTGTTGAACGTGACGGTGCAGAGGAGTTTGGGTGCGGTGCAGGTGTTGATGGCACCAGAGTCGACTGTTGGGGAGTTGATTGTTGCGACGCTCATGCAGTATAAGAAGGAAGGGCGGAAGCCTATGCTGGGAGTGGACGATGCGGTTAAGTTCGATCTCCATTACTCACAGTTTAGCTTAGAAAGTAAGATAAATTTCAACTCTCTTGTATATATATCTTTCGGGTGTTAATTTCATAAATTGAACAACTCATGATTGGTCAGAGATAAGATGATTTGGCTTTATACTAAAAATAAAGAAATTTTAAGCCAAATGATCAATGTTTTATTTCGGTTATAACTAATTAAACAAAGATCATTCATTCAGTTGACTGAAATATGCAAGTCAAACTAAACATGTAACGTTGGATTTAACTAATTTCGATTTGGACTCCCTAGTTTCAGTTTATACAGTTATCATTGATCCATCATAATCATATTCAAAAGTATTCAATGGTTTAGCCACTTTAATATAATTCTCAAATTTAACTACATGGTCTGTATAGAATATAGGGCTAGAATATATCATATAATTAGCACTGACTTCATTATTTTAGATCAAAAGACTATTTAAATCTAAATAAAGATCTAGCACGTCTTTTACTTGATTTTGAAACGTATACTACGAAGTGGAACGATTTGTAATATGAGTACGAGGTGTAATTTGTAACGCTTAATGTTTTTCATAAAACCATTTTCTGACAGTTAAATGTTTCAGCTGTTCCAAGCAATTGGATTTCATTAACCCTTATTTTTATTTTACCCTGACATAAAAGGAGTTAAACCATAATGTTTTTTATGAAACTTGGCTATTTCTACTGCTGGAATTTAAACTATTTAGTCTGTCCAATTTGTATCTGAATATAAGGGAGCAAAGGTGTAACTAAAATTTAACTAGGAAACATATCTACAAAATAAATAGAGGCAATTTGTGGCCTACCACATATTGGAATGTGGCTTAAATATTGGAATGCTAGTGGACAAAGATCAAACTAGGCCTACCCCATAGGATCCCAATTAGTTGTTTAACCATAACACCAAGTTAAAAATATGTTACCTTTTGTTGACTCGATGATATTTGCAATTTGCAAATGGCACAACAACGTTTATAGTTGGACAGAAATATTTTTACCATGAGTATGTACTTTAGTATCAATCTTTTGTACTCTTAAGAGTTTATCATTGAAATCCTACCCTTCAATTTATGTTTTGATACTAAATAAATAGCATCAGAAAACAATTGGCCGACTTATTTGTGTAACAAGTGCGTATAAATTATGAATAAAACTAACTTCAGTTTTAGGTAAGACAAGAATTAATACATCTTTAGAATAAAATGATACAATTAAAAGGTTGCGCACTTGTTACAAATGAAATTTACGATGTGCGACATGTTTTTATTGATGGATTGTTTGCAATATTGTGAGTAGGTTTAGCTCGGGATGAAAAGCTTATAACGTTAGGATCGAGGAACTTCTTTCTCTTCTCTAGAACATCCGCACCGGCTACATCGTCGTGTTCTGAACAAGCTGAGAGAGCTACAAAAATTGCCCTGCCCTGGCTTGAGTTCTTATTATGAATTTATGTGTACCTCGTTTGATTTATATCTGTCACTAGCCACTGTCTATTTGGCGACAAAAGTTCGCAAGCCATTGGTATCAGTTCTATCAAGTTGTTACAACTTTGGGTATGTGTGAAATTATTTCGTATGATTTAGTCAGATTTGGTACCTATTCCCAAGTTTGCAAAGAAGATGCAAATTCATGAGGCTGTAATCATCTTTGAATTTGGTGTGTGGCCCTGTCATCTTATTCATGATGCAACTATTGTATTTTGGTACTATTTTTTCAATAAATAGCAAACTGCCTATATTTTTATGAACACCAAATAAATGTGTCCGTGTTCACGCAAGTAAAAAAAAATATAGATTACAAAAAAAAAGAGTTTATGTATCAAAACAAATAACTCTCGCTGTCCAGAATCCAAAAAATAAGAGTTTGAAACATTAAAAACTTACATTTCATAGAATATTTGACTTGACATAGATAATGAAAAAAAAGGAGTTAATACCATTCTAATCGCCATTGCAAGAGTGATTACAATTTTTGGCATTAAAAAAAGCTTTTGGCCGGTAATTACTCCCAAAAAAAAATAAAAATTAATTCGTCAACAAACCCACTCATGCCCGGAAATGTAAGAGTGGCTATAGAAAAGCTACTGAACATCATAAATATTTTTGGCATTAGGGTAGCGATTCCGCCCATTTCGTCGAGATGAGCAAGCCGGCCGTATTCTATCATAACTCCAAAGTTTGAAATGCTAAGGGAAACATAATGAATATCAGATGGTCCGGACCCTGTAGTATGGTGAGAGGCACACATTAAGAACATGGTCACTTAATATTTCTTTTACTTGTAATATTTTTAAGAGGTATGGTAAGATCAATATAGTGGAGTGGTCTATCTATTTCTCCATATCTCATCCATTTTCGTAATTCTTCTTATTTTCTCATCAATTTTCCCATTGGTAATATGAAATAACCTTCTTTTTCTCATCAAATTCGCTACACAATAATATATTTCCTATTCAATTATATTGTTTACAAAAGTGGTCTCCATCCTGTGTATCAAAGCATAATTTATCAGCGTACTATGAAAATAATCGTTTGTCTTTATGGGTTTAAATATGGGTTATCCATCTTATAGAAGCATTGAAAATTGAGGTTTTGTGCAATACGGAGTTGTAGCGAAATCAACCAAGAAAATTGTTAAAAAGTTGTGTGGGATGGTTCGAACAGAAGGCGGTGGCGGAATATTCGCCATTGGTTAGGATCATATCGGTCATAGTAGCAATAAAACAATCTGAATCATTTTAAAACAGTTAATGATCATTTGAAACAGTTTGAGTTATTTTAAAAACAACATTTCTCATGTTAAAAACAGTGTATGTCATTTTATGAAAAGAATATAGTATCATTTTAAAACCAATTTGTCATTTTAAAAAATTATTATATATATTTGAAAACAGACTAAATGACAAAATAGACTAGATAAATGGCCTAGTATAACAGTTAAATCATTTTTAAACAATTTACGTTTCAAAAATGACCCAATCAACATATAAACACAAAACAAAACATGTAGACGGTTATTTAAATCAGTCTAATGGTAATAGTCTAATGAACAAAATTGTGAATATTACTTGGAAGACCCGATTTTACACTGAAATTGTTTTATAGAATAACTTAATGAACATAAATAAGCAAAAAAAATATCCATAATTACACATCTGTCCACATAATGTTATTGATAACAATCTACTATACAATTACGATGGTCAAAAGTGTCATTTAAAACGGTCTATAGTCAAAATTTGTCATTGGCTTTTAAAAAATATGTGAAATCTCTTACATTTTAACAGTTTTAGATCCAATAACAAACACCTAATAAAATCCGGGAGGAACAAGGTATAAAATTAGCTTTATCAAAATTACACTATTGGTCCAATATGAAACAAGGGTTAGGCCTTGTTTGGTTGCGGTATTCATAGTCCGCTACTATGAATCCGATAGGATTAGTCATGGACTACAAACAATAAATTCACATCTAATCACATTCCAATAGAATAGCAAATACCACATCCCCATAATATTGAAAATACCCCAATTTCATATCATTTAAAGTTTCATGTCATTAGTAATATCATACCAATTTTGTGAGCCAAACATATAATTTATTGAGATTTGTGGGTCCCGTTGGATATTGAGTCGCATCCCATTCAAATCCTACCCATACCAAACAAGGCCTTAGGGTTTCAAGACTTATAGTGTTAGTGGATGAGACTAGAACAACGGTAAACAATTAGTTATAATTATGGAGACATGCTTTAAACGCTCGAGGTTTTAGTTAAGTAGATCAAAGACCGAATACATGGAGTGTATGTTTAGTGGTAGGAGTATGATAGATCCATTGGTAGCTAAGTTAGGTGGTGAGCTAGTACTAAAAAGTAGGGTTGTAAAAAATTCCTGAAATTCCGATCCGACATCCGACGTGGTCCCGATCCGATTTTTTCGCGACCCGATGTTGTCCCAATCCAAAAGGTTGGATTTTTGTCATGTGCCAAACTAATTCGGTTCGGGATCGGAATTTTATTTTCAATCCCGATGGATTCCCGACCCGATAGAATTAATATACATTAAAAGAATATGTTTTTTTTTTTAAATCTTATTATGAATAGTACAAGTTTATATTATTAAAAAAAATGAACTTACTCTCACATATACTATATTTATTAAGAAACACACTTTTATTCCCCCTCTCTAAACATATATATTTATTTATATATAAATTATATGTAAATGTATATTTATTAATTTAATCACTGATTACTTCATCATATATACTATGTTATTCATTTTATTTGCTTTTGATGTTCCGTATGAGTTTCTTGTTATGTTGTGTATCCATCTTAATCTTGAATAAGTAAAATTATAATATTTGGTTCTTACTTTTAGTTTGAATAATGTTATTGTTTATTTTTTCTTAAAATAATAATAATTAGTTGTCTTGTTTGGTAGTCACTCTTATAAACAAATACATTATCAACATAATATTGTACTACTTTTTGATTTTGTTTAAATCTAACTAACTTTTTAAGAAAATTGCTAGTTATGTTGTAACTTTTTAACAAATTTTTTTTAGGAGTATGAATTATCGGAAAATCTCGTCCAAATCTTTCGGGATCTGAACTATCGGAAATTCATATTATCGGGACCGGATCATTTTTAGATCGGAATCGGGACTTTTTAATGGCATCCGAAAACTATCGGATCAAGACACGGGTTAAAAGTTTTCGGGTCGGGCCCGTCCCGATTCCACCCCTACTAAAAAGTGATAGTTGGATAGAAACATATGGCGGAGGAATTTTTATTGTGGAAACGTAAGTTTTCTCACATGGTTTCATATAGCTGACCTCAACTTTTTGGAACAAATGCATAGTTTGATAATGATGGTGATGATGGTTAGGGTTTTAAAACTCCCCCGCCTTCTCCTCATCCCCAACGTCGTTACAGTGCTCCACCAATGTTCTAGTCTAATCCGAGAGGAGGATGAGAGAGAGTAGAGAGATTCGACTAAAAACATGAGATGGAAAGACAAATACATAAACATAGGTAGAGATACGTCATCACCGTCATCGTCGTATTCAGAGGAGGGAGAAAGATCATCCCCGATGAATAACATAAAATAGAGATACGATGAGAAACACTGAAAAAGACGGAGATCTATCGCTTTTGCCACAGCTCGAACGGTCTTTCCGTCAATTTGGTGGCACTCGACAAATAGAGATAGTTAGACCAAGTGAAATAGAACATATTTTCCACTTTTATGTCCAAACCGAAATAGCCTAAAACTTAATTAAGCTTGCTAAAAATTATAATTTTATTAAAATCTATTTCGAAATTAGCGTAAAATTAAAATAATTTGATTTTTATGGTCGGCAGCCAATGGTATGAGATAAAGCCCAATAATTGCCCATAAAGAATACACATTGGCCCAAAGTTAAAAGAAAATACACAAAAAGTCACTTTAGGAAATTCTCTAATAATAGAAACAAATAAAGAAAAAAAAAAGGGCAAAAAAACACCTCAGTTTGGATACTAAAACCCTAGCGGCGCATTTTACTCTATATATAAACTCGTAAAACCCATTTTCCAATCATCTCTCTCTAAATCTCTCTCTTTTTAAGATTTATTAGCCTTTCTCTCTCTCTCTCTCTGAATCAATGGAGTTTTGGGGTAATATTTTCTTTTTCCTTTCGTTTTTATTTATTTATTTGTACTTTTTTCTTATCAATACAATGTTTTTAAGCATAGTAAAATTATTGCACTTTGTTTGTTTTTCAATTTTGTTTATGTTTATAACGCTCTGATTAACTTTGCTTTTTTATTGTTTGGCCTAATAACCTAGAGTTTTTTAAACTGAATAAAATAAGTGCAGCCAAACAAGTACAAAGTTCTTAATAAAGTGTTATAAATAAAAACAAATAATAAGAAATTAGATGTAAACCATCTTATTATTTGTGTAATATTTACTTTTCCTTTTGAGGTCTTTGTTTTTTAATTTGTTTATTGTTTATATAGTTTCATTAGTTCATTTTTTCCCCTTATTGCTAATATTTTACTAAGTTAAGAGCTTTGTGTTTGTTTACCTGCTTCTTTTTAGCTTATTTATATCTTATAAAATTTATTGCATTATTTTGGTATTTTCAAAACTATGTTTTTTTAAAACCTAGATGTTTTTAAGCTGAATGAAATTGCCTTTTCATTATTTGAAAAAACAGGAAAATAAGTGCCAGCCAAACAAGTCCTACAAAGTTATTGATCAAGTGTTATAAACAAAAAACAAATTAAAAAATAGAGGTAAACCAAGTAGTATATGATTATTGTCGTTTTGATATAATATACAAATTTTGGTGTTAGTTTTTATTGTTTAATTAACATTAGGGTTGGGTAGCGATTTTAAGTCTTATCAAATATTGCGTAAATATTAAGAAACTATTTTCCTTTACAGCTTAGCCTTATCTATTAGTACAAATTAAGTTGAATGAAACTGCCTTTCCTTTTCTCATTTTTTGAAAAAAAATAAGGAACATAAGTGTAGCCAAACTGGTACAAAGTTCGTAATCAAGCGTTAATACACAAAAGTGACTGAATTTTTTTAGTTATACACCATATTAGTGCGTTTAAGTCTTGGAATACAAGTAGCGTTTGATTATTGTTTCTTTTTTTCGGTCTTAGTTTTATTGCTTACTTAAGACTACGGTTGGAATAGCGGTTTTAAGTCTGTATCAATATTGGGTAAATTATTGAGAAATTACTTTCCCATGCAGCTAAGTCTTTTATCTCTTGCAAATTAGGCTACCTACAATATTTAATCCAGATTTATTAAAATAACTTTGTTTTTTGTTTATTTTACACTCAGTTAACTTTGTTTTTCGTTGTTTAGCCTTATAACCTAGAGTTTTTTAAGCTGAATGAAATAAGTGCAGCTAAACAAGTGCAAAGTTCTTAATAAAGCGTTCTAAATAAATAACTAATAAAGGAATTAGATTTAAACCATCTTAATTTGCGTCAAGCCTTTGAATCCAAATACCATCTTTTTCGGTGTTACTTAAGATTAGTGATTTTACGTCTGTATCAATATTGGGTAATTTACTGAGAAGGTATTTTCCCTTGCAGCTTAGGCTATGTTTGGCAACAGATTTATTTGGTCTAAAATCAGACAATCTGTTGATTTTTGGATTTTTTATCCTTTTAAGCCTAAAAATCTGTTTTGTAAGAACTAAATAATCTGACTGTACAAACACAGATTTTTAAAATAAAAAATCCAAATCTATTGCCAAACAGACCCTTAGTTCTGATCTCTTAGTACAAATTAGGGTACCTATAATATTTTATTTCTGAGTTATTGGCTGTTAATATTTAATATCTGCTTTCGTTAGGTTTTTTTTTTTTTTTTTTGCACAATTATTTTTCCAAGCTTCTGTTATCATAGTTAAGTCAATTTTAATGTTTATATAAGTTAGGTAAAATGGGTATAGCTCAAATAACACATCTGGAGAAGTGTATATATATATGTGTGTGTGTGTGTGTTTGTGCTCTAAGCTTGCCAATGAGGGTTAAAAATGAGCTTAATATTTTATTTGACAGTAAATGTTGTTATTGTTTTTCGATTTTATGGTCTGTTTGATTAGTTTCTGAAGTATCTTTTATTTTTGTGTGAATTTAGATCATTAGTTTGTACGATTGTATTGCTGGTTGTTTACGTATTGTTGTTTTTCTAGGTGTTGAAGTCAAAGCTGGGAAACCACTTACGGTGACTCCAGAAATTGGGAAAGTCGTTCATATCTCACAAGTATGTATGCTTACACCCTTTTTTTGCATTTGATTACTTATCATAGAAATATCCTTGACCTGTACTATGTAGACCAATTTCTTAACCTGAGAAGTCACATTAGCTTATGTTTCGCAGGCTGCACTAGGAGAGGGAAAGAGAGAAAAGGGAGGTGAAAGTGTCCCTATCCGACTTAATATTGATGATAAGAAGCTAGTTATTGGTTCACTTTCAGCAGAGAACTTCCCTCAAATACCATTTGATTTGGTTATTGAGAAGGAATTTGAACTCTCCCATGACTGGAAAAATGGTAGTGTCTACTTTTGTGGATACACAGCTCCTGACGATATGTATGGAGGATATCCTTTTAGTTTCGCAATATCTATTGTTGACACCTGGTTACCTTTGTTTTTGCAAGTCGTTTTGATGCTTTATTGAAATTTTGTGCCAACTCAGCTTATAATCAAGAGAAAGCTTGATTATCTTTTAAAAAAGAGCTAATACCTAATGTTTTCTAATTAAATTCAAATAATTGATTAGAATATCAATGCTTATCTCAAATTTAAGTGACACAGATTCTAGTCGAGGTTGAACTTGAAGCTCGTTTTAATTTAGCCGATTTATTAGTGTTTTGGCATATATTATTCATTTTACCATAGTGATGATTAATATGCTATGGTGATGACTAAGTTTTTCTGATTAGTTTCGTGTTTTCTTCTTTCTAAGTTTTCTGTGATGGTGGCATCTATAGTCTCACTTCTATACTGTATTTGCATATTTTCTATTATTTTCCTGTTTCCCTTGACTTCATGGGATGATGCCTTCCCTATCCACGGATGACGATGAGTTTGGTAAGCATTCCTGATTTTGTTTCATAAACATACCATCAAAGTGGGTTTCATTTGTATTAAAATTAAACATTTTCTTGTAGATTCTGATGATTCTGAAGATGCCGAGGAAGATATTCCTGAGCCCCTCGCTGAGAATGGTATATGCATACTTTATTACCTGTTGACCCTAGTTAGCATGGAGTTTATAAAAATGAAACTTATCTTCTGTTTCAATTTTATTTTTAGGTAAAGTTGAAAAGAAGGTTGAGGAAGTGAAGCCTGCTGCTGCCACTAAGGGTAAGGCAGCCAAACCCGAATCATCTGCTAAACCAAAGGTGACTCTTGTTGAGCCTCAGAAAGAGGAATCTGATTCAGATGATGATTCAGAAGTTTCCTTGGATAATGAGGTTAATTTCTTGTTCTGTCTTTTAGTTTCTTTGGCAAATTTTTTGTTCTCGCCTCTGACTTACCGTGACTAGTGAGTCTTCATACTTTATCCAGGTCTTACGTTTTCTATTATTTTTTAGTATGAGTTCTGCTAAGAAATATACATTTTCAAGTGCTTGAGTTGTTATAGGCAACTATAACTCAACAAAGTAATTCGGTAAAATTGATCGAAATTCTTGTTATTCAAGTATAAATACAATGAGTTGCTTATTTAGTGATCTTTTGTTTCCCCTGCTCCGTTCTTATTGTTCACAACATTCTGTCTATGCCTTTATCACTTGATGATATATTTTAAATTCAGCTTGCATAATTTTTGTTTCAAAATCATAAATAAATTGGTTGTTGCATAGAAGAAGCTTTGTTGCCTCCTTAATCTTAACTGTTTTTCCTATGGAAGCATTTCACAGGATTTAGATTTTCTCCCTTTAATTACACATGGATGTCCCTCCATCTTTTATATTTACACATGCTGTCCAAAGTAATTGATAACTCAATTTCTCCTGTTTGATTTTGGAGGCATGAACACTTCCTTTTTATAGTTGATATTTTTTTAATTAAAATCCTTTTCTTCTTTGGGTACTTTAGGATATGATGGATGCTGATTCCGATGACATCAGTGGTGATGATGATGACTCAGAGGACGATGATGACTCTGATGACTCCGATGAGGAGACACCAACTCCAAAAAAGGTATCAATTCATCAAAACTCTTGTTTATGTAAAATATTATTGTTGCCATGTTTTGTTGAAATTGTAATATTTCATGCAGCCCGCTGATAAGAAAAGACCCAATGGGTCTGCTTCCAAGACTCCTGTTCAAAAGGTATCAATTCATCAAAACTCTTGTTTATGTAAAATATTATTGTTATCATGTTTTGTTGAAATTGTAATATTTATGCAGCCCGCTGATAAGAAAAGACCCAATGGGTCTGTTTCCAAGACTCCTGTTCCTGCTAAAAAGATCAAGGTGGAATCAGCTCAAAAAACAGGTGACTAGCTTTCTTGTTGTTTTAATGTTGCCTTTTCTGAAACATTTCATTTATCATCTATTGTAAAATACAGTGTAATTAAGAAGTTAGGCTCTCTTTGTTTTGAAGGAAAATAGAGGCTGGAAAATGTTTTCCCGGAAAATATAATTTTCTTTGTGTTTGTTTCAATGGAAAATCTGTTTTCCAGGAACCATAGCGTGACCCATAAAAAAATGTAACTTCTGGTGAAAAATGAAAAACAAAGTAAAATTTAACTAATAATAGCGTAAAATGATTTACAAATTAAAATTTAAAAGTAATCCATAAGTTAAGAAAAAAGTAACTTAAAAAAAAACTTATAAGTTAACTTTAATAGTAATAGTTCTAATAAGTATAAGTTGAAAAGTAACTTGTATGTTTAACGTTTTTATATGTTGATTTTGTTACTATTATGAGATTCTATACTCATGTTTGTTAGATAAATTATAATTCATATTTTCCATGAAATTTTTCCCTACAACCAAACAACAAGAAAATCATGGAAAATAGTTTGTTTTCCAAGAAAATCTTTTCCTTGAAAAATATTTTCCTCGGAAATTAGTTATAATACCTGCCTTTGGAGTTTAGGCTGCTATTATCATATTTGCTTTTTATGGAGTTTTCTGAAGTAGATATAGTGATTAATAATATTTTTTTTCTACTTCTCCCGTCAAGTATTTTGTTAAAAGATCAGCAACATCTCTTTTAGGTCTAACACCGTCTTTGTTGGTTGCGTGCAGATGGTAAGAAAGGTGCCCATGTGGCAACACCTCACCCTTCCAAGAAGGCAGAAAAATCCCCAGCTACCAACAAGCAGACTCCCAAGTCTGATGCTAAAATAACATGTACCTCGTGCCCTAAAACATTCACATCAGATGGTGCCCTACAGTCTCACACAAAGGCCAAACATGCTGCTAAGTAATTGAAGAGAGTAGAGAGCTGCTGCTATTTTATCACAATCTGGAGAGATGGAGTTGTGTTGAGTATTATTAGGGGTTTAATTTCTTTGGTGGTCTTTTGCTATCAGTACTTTGGATTTTATTTTGTGTTCCTTTTGTTATGTTTTAATGGTCACTGTAGTATCTGAGCTATCTACATTTTGAAAGCGTGTTAGTTTGGATGTTATTTATACAATCATGGCATGGATCGGATTATATAAAGTGGTGAAATTTGAAGCATTAATAGATGATTAATGTTAAGTATATTCAACTGTCACCTGATTTGGATTTCCTATAACCAACTATCAATTTTTCGATTTAGTGTACTGGACTAGATAAACTATTTTGATTTAGTATATTTATGTTAAATTTAACCAGAGAAGCCCTGCGGCAATTTTGCGGGTTTCGACCCGTCGCGGGTCGTGTAAAAGTGCAATTATAATCGGGTCGGGTTTAAATGGGTAAAAATGTAACTTAAAAAAGTGTAACTTAACACACTCTCTCATATATATTAAACTTTTTATTTTATATTATTTTTATATTATAGTTCTAAATCAAATGATTTTTTAATCTAACTAACAAATTTTATTTCAAATCTTCGACATTTATGAGATTTATTTTTTAAAAATATTTTTTTTTAAAAAAAAACGGGTCAAATGGGTAAAAGTGCAACTTTGTTCTCGGGTCGGTCGGGTCGGGTTGAAACCCACGAAATTGCCATCCCTATCTGCACGTGACCTCACGTGCTTGGTAAAATATGTAAATGACCAATATAACCAAAAAATTCCTCCAAAAGTGATTAAAAAATTTCCCTCAATGATTAAATTTTTTTCATTTTTCTCAAAAACTGACTAAATTTTTTCCTCCAGTCTACTTATTTCTATTCCCACTTGTCTCACATAATTATCTCTCTCACATCCCCACAAACACCATGCTTTGTTTCTATAAAAAAATCAAGCCTTTTGACAACATTTTGAACGGATATTAATACACGAAGAAGTTACTATACATGTAGAGTCAAATGCTGCAAATTTTTTAATTGGTATGACTCACCAATGTGTGATCAAGTAATTAACATAATTCATGCTTTAATGAAATCAAAAAACACACCGAAAGAGAAAATTTTGGTCTTGGCTAATGAGAAAAACATAATGGAGGAGAAAATTTTGGTCTTATCTAATGAGAAAAACACAATGGAAGAGAAAATTGCAGTGTTGGCTAAAGAGAAAAACACACTGGAGAAAAAAAATGCGGTCTTGCCTAATCAGAAAAACACAATTGAAGAAAAAAAATGTAGTATTGGCTAATGAGAAAAACACATTGTAGGAAAAAAAATACAGTTTTGCCTAATGAGAAAAAAGAGTTTGCAATGGTGATTGAGGTATTGAAGTTGAAGAAATTAGGGTTGAAAAAAAATAATGTACTTTCTGAGAATTTTTTTGGATGTTTTTGGCTATTTTAGCTTTATTGCTAGCGATGATTGTGCTCTGTTTGGACGATGAAAAAGAAAAAAAGCAATTTTATTATAGGTTATTTAATGTATCGTTGTGGTGTATGAGCTTGATTTTGATTGAGAAATGTAATGAATTATGTAAGGTGGAATGAAATGAAGTGTGTTTTTTCATGTTGTTTCTATTTGTGTGTGTTCATGTGTTTTTACTCGAATTTCATAGTAAATAATTCTCATAAAAGTAAACAAATTCTGATTACATTTACCTGCCATTCCGAGATCATTTCTTACTGAAATTTGACAATTCTGATCACACCCAAAGTTGCTCATTGTTGAACCATGTTCTTCAAATCGATTGTTTTAATGATAACAAAATGTGTAAAACATAATAAAAGCTCATTTTGCGTACTAATCATTTATTGAGTGTATTAAAGGTTCAAAATGATAGAATAAGTAATTACGAAGCCATTGGTTCAAGCGGAACCTAAATCGGAGTTGAAACGAATTAGTTACGGGGTTTCGAAGTTTGTCGAGAAAACCGAAAACAAGCCCAGAACAAAAAAAAAAACGACTGATCCATAAGGAAACGATCGATCATTTAAGTGAAATTTTCTTCCAGTGAGCTCAAACAAAAAAATGACCGATCGCCAGGCTTAAAACGACCGATCGTTTTTAGTGTGATCTCTTCCAGTGAGCACAGATGAAAAACGACCGATCGTTTTTCAGAAACGACCGATCGTTTCTGTAGAATTTCAAAATTCCAGCTTTTAAGTCTTTCCTGAAAAATGGGCGAACTGCTGAATAACCAGCATTCAATTCAGCCAACAACCAGCAACGGTCTGAAATTAATTGCTGAACCTTTTCACTCTACAAATAGCCTCAAAGTCCATTGGAGAGATTATCCAAGCATACACAACATTTAAGCAAATCCTACTAAGAAATTCTTCAAGCTTATACTTCCAAAATCTCACTTGTATTCATAATTTTTCTCGAGAGTATTATTCTTGTAATTCTATAAACTTCGAGATATTAATTGTTAGTGAGTGATACAAAAAATTCAATCTTGTAAAAGAGTGTTTTATAAACTCATTTGTGAGCGAGTGATTGGGTAGAGACTTTTAAGCAAGTGTAGCTTAAAAGCTCTAGGTCATTTATTCGGGATACTCATAAAGTGAGGGGGAGCGTAATAGGTTGATTAAGCTCGTTAAGGTGTAACCTTGGAACGGAGATTTTTTAGTGAAACACTCGGTAGTGAAAATACCGAGAAGAGGACGTAGGCGCAATTTGACGAACCTCTATAAATCTTGCGTTATTTCTTTTCCCTCAACTTTTACTTTTCGCAAATTATTAATTGCTTATATTCATTGCTTGCATAGATTAAATTAGCAATTATTTGTTAACGTAATTGTTTAAGTTATAAAAACCGCTAATTTGCTTAGTTAATAACACATAGATTTTATTCCGTGAAAAACGTACAAAACCTTATTCACCCCCCTCTAAGGTTTAGACTCCTACGGACCAACACTCATGTAAGCTTTAATCCACACTTTTTTGTTCACACTAACTGCAAGCACACAAACACCCAAATTAAATACAAAGTTGCTCACAAATTAAACACAAAGACACATCAAATACAAACTGCACATGCAATTTTGTCCAAAAAATTGGACCTGCAAATTTGTACAAAAAATACGACCTGCAATTGATCACAAACTTGATCATAAAATGAAATTTAGCACCTGCTATTTTGTCCAAAAAATACGACCTGCAATTTTCTCACAAATTGATCACGAATTTGATCATAAAATGAAATTTAGCACTTGCAATTTTGTCCAAAAAACACACTCGACACCAACCTGCAATTTTATGACCTATTTTTTTCCTAACAAACTAGCCACAAATTGACATCAAAGTGACCTGAAATTTAACAAACACTTAAATTAACAAGAAGTTCCATAATAGCAAAGTGACATCAAGTTCAAAATAGCAAAATAGCAAAAGTACACATAAGCTGCCACATCAGCACCTTTTACAACTTGTCCAAAACACCAAACACTTAAACTAATAAAACTTGTCCAAAACACCAAACATTTAAACTAACATCAACTTTAAGAGCTCACACATGCTCACAAAATAAAAAAGTTCAAGAAATTACACATGCTCACACATGTCCAAAATACTAAACATTTAAACTAACATAAATTTGAAGAGCTCACACATGCTCACAAAAGATACTCTTACAAAATTAAAAGTTGATAACATGATTAATTTGGACCCTCTCTTTTGTCTTGCAATTTTTTCATGTTCAAGTGCCACTTTGAAGGCTGCTGGTGAAGTATAGCGCTTTCCATTTTTGTAGATTTGACCTTTAAGCAAGTATTTGAGCCTTTTTTCTGGTTTCTTTACTATACCAGCATGTTTGGTGCCATCATTTGGTATTTTATCTGATAAATCAACAAAACCCACCGCATTTGACTGTTTATTTGGTGAGAACATGATTCTTGTGCTCCTCCTGACCTGTACATATTAAAACATGATAATTATACAAATATTATCAAAAGTAGTGCACTAAAAAAGTAAGCTAAATAAGATCATGTTCACTAAAATACTAATACTTACAGGGAGTTTTTTCTTAATTTGTGGATCTGTTTGAACTCTTTATGGTGTAATTTGAAGTTGCTCATTTACCAAATCATTTCCACTATCTTGTGTCACACCACTTGCTTGTGTGCTAAAACCATTATCATACTCATTTTGAATATCAAAACCCCCAATATTCTGATCATCACCCCACCACCTCTCCCTCTCTTCTCTCTCACACATCATCTCAAAAATATCAAACTCTTCGAGTTGTTCTGTAGCATTAACTTCACTCACATTAGCCTCCACAAAATGTTCTAAACCCTCAATAACTCATTGTAAACCCTCAATAGCTCCCTTCACTTGAACAGAATCCACCACATCATTAACTTCATTTGCACAATCACTATCATCACTTTCATCAAACAAGTTGGTGTGGGGATGGAATATTTTTTTTAGCTTTTTTTCTTGGCATTTGGTTAGCTTTTTCAAGTCTACCACATGTTTTTTTGTTGTGTCTTTCTTTTTTTACATATGCTATACTTGATAATTGTGCTCACTCTTGATACTTTTGTTGGATTTTTTGGTTCCCCATGCCCATTTCTCCTAGCTTTCTTAGGCCTACCAGCCATTACAAACAACATCTGGTGGTAATAATTTAGTTTTCCCACTTTTACTCCACATATACTTGCCATTAATTGGCATTAACATGTCAGAATAAATCTTTTTGTACACTTCCTTACTATAACACAAGTGCACATAATTTTCTAAGTTGTAGCCCATATAATTTATACATACAATTTGCATGTGAGCAGGGGATACCACTTAATTGCCAACTTCTACAACCACACCATATATGATGGAGATCTAATGCATGTGTTCTAAAATTAAATGGCATCTCAAATTCAGATCTACCATTAAATGAAATAATATATCCATCATGTGACATTTCCCCCCTTTTCTCAAGTTTTTCAGCTATTATTGGGCACAATGTTGACATGGTTTGGAGTCTTTCAATGGATATTTTTCTCTTCATTACAAATTCCATCAAGTATAACCTAAGATTCTCAAACATTTCTAAAATAGGTTTACACATTGCTTCTTTTATAGCACCATTAAAACTTTCACATAAATTATTCAATACCAAATTACATTTAGGATGAGTGGAGAAGTATGATTTGCTCCATTGTTCACCTGGTTTGGAGGCTAACCATTCATAAACAGTTGGATCAAGTGACTTCATCTACTCAATAGCAACATTAAAGTGTGGTTTTGTTGTTGCGCCAACTGCCTTGCATAGTAATTCTTCAAATCAACACCTTTGTGCAATAAGTTGAAATTATTGTAGAGATGCCAAACAAATAATCCGTGTTCACCACCAGGTAGGATTTTGTCCATTGTTTTGATTAAACCCTAACATTATTACAAGAAAAATATATAATAACATGTAATAAGGTAGATAAACAGTGCAAATAAAATGAAATAAATATAACATGAAAAATATTACCTTTTGCTTGTCTGAAATAAAGGTGTAATCCTCAGCCATTTCTATGTTTAAATCCTTCACCAAAAGCTTGATGAACCATTTCCAGCTTTTGTAATTCTCATAGCCAACAATTGCATATGCAAAAGGTAAATGTAGTTGTTGGTATCAATAACCACTGCTGTGAGCAAAATCCCTCGGACCACTCAAATAAGTGCCATCAATAACAATAAAAGGCCTACAACCCTCTACAAATCCTCTTTTAAGAGCACCCCAGCAAATATAAATACTCCTAAACACATTTTCATCATTTTCCCCAGCCGCTTTTTTCACTTTCATCTGAATTGTTGACCCAACATTGGTCCTTCTTAACTCAGTACAATAGTCCCAAAGTAGCTCATATTGTTCCCATGTTGTACCTTGAAGTGTGGTTTTGGTAATTCTAAAGGAACTATAAGTTTTTGACAATGAAACATGAGCCTCAAGTGCCTTTGCTACATGTATCCTAAAGTTTTTTACTGGCCACTTAGATTTGATTCTTATCCTTTCTAAGATTTTTTTAGCAATGTACCTAGGCTTAACACTAGCAATTTTATAGGCTCTGGTACATGTGTGGTTATCAACATATGTTTTGATTTGTACAGTCAATTCATTTTGGTAATTTACCACAATACATTGACCATTGACACACAACCCCTTGCTCATTAGAGTTTGAACAATATAGATACATTTTTTCCTTAGCTTGTACTTTGTATATAATGCTCTTACCTTCCTGGACAAAATACTCTCTAATAGCATCTTTAAATTCAGCTGCAGTAGCAAACTTTATACGTAACTTTAGTTGTACATTATCTAAGTCAGATTTTGCAAACACATGGGTTATTACTTTGTAATTTTCTTCATCTATATCTAAACCAACATGCTCAGTAAACTCCTCATCAATTATACCTTCTTTAAGAACAACAATTTCACCAATATTCTGAACAAAATGCTCATAACTTGGCATTGAGGCACATTTAGGTTTTCTCAGATCATATTTCACCCCTACATCAGCTATAACATCACCTAATTTTCCCATTTCTTCCCCATCACTATCAACATAATCAGAAAACTCATCACTTTCACCCATGTCAAGCTCTTCTTCACCAGACCAAGACTCATCATCAGAACTACTACTTTCTCCATTATCATTCTCATCATGATAATAACCCTCACAATATACTTGAACAACTCCATTAGCATCTATAAATTGTTCTATTGTTTTGACATCACTATCATACTGAATTTTAGTAATAGCAGTGTCAAATTTTGCACCTAACCTTTTAAAATACAAATACCTGACATCTATCCAACCAAAATTAGCTGTCATTCCTACTATAGAGAGTTAATTAAGTTCAATAACTTCACAATTCTCAACATAACATATCAACCCATCAACATAACCTACATGATTTCCTCGCTTTTTTCCCCATTCAAAAAAAACCCCATGATGATATTCAATAGAAAACTGAGAACTGTTTATGTTTGCAATAAAAATATTACGGGCAAATTAATTTTCTCAAATATTACAGATTTTTAAGTACACGTTTTTAATTTTAAGTATACATTTTTAATTTCAAACTTAAATTAAAAATCATTAATTAAAAGTCCTAACGTAAACCCTAACATGCAAATTTATAATTTAGATAAGAAGAAAAGATGACTTAACATAAGTTGGAGCGCTCTACGAGACTAGGCGCCATTGAAACCCTAATTTAGATGTGATTGCACTCAATATTACTTTACTTTAGCTGTGATTGCACTCAATAGTATTTTAATTTGGCTGTAATTATGTTTTAATTTGGGAATTATAAACCCTATGAGAGAGAAAGGGTTAGATATATATTTATGTATGTAATAATATGTGCTGAAATAGAGAGAAATGTTTATATTTCGTTAAGTTTGTGAAAAGAATATTTTACCCTTCACATCGTCAATTAACAGGCACGTGAGGTCACATGCATGACTTCTCTCTGTTAAAACTTACGGAATTATACTAAATCGAAATAGTTTATTTAATCCAGTACACTAAATCGAAAAGTTGATAGTTGAGTATAGTAAATCGAAATCAGGTGAAAGTTGAATACACTTAACATTAATTATCTCAAGCATTAATGCCTTGCAGTTGTCACTTTTGTTTTGTCAAGCATTTGTTTAGTGCTGGCTGTTTTAAAGACGAGATCAACCATCTATGGTTGGTGATTATGTGCTGGTCATTAGGACAAAATAAAGAAAATCTGGTTCTGTTAAAACATGATTTAGTTATTAGTCATTACTCTTAGCCCTTAGGTGTCTCTTTTACTAGTTCATGTTCCTTATTTTTTTTTCCCAATTACTTTTGTTCAAATGACTACAAAACATGACTTTATTCTCTACAGTAGAGTAAAATTAGTTTCTAATATGTGACAGCAAAAGTTTCTGTTGAGAGCATAATTGCGCAAGGATCAAGTACATTTACTTGTTAATCCTTTTGTATCTATAATGCCACTGCAATGCCATGTATCCTTGTTTCGTATCATGATCTCTTAACCATAACAGAGACATGGATCAAAATTTGAGAAAATAACTTTAGTTGCCATTATGTTCAACCAAGTTTTTTAGGGTACCACAGAGTTATGGGGGAATGATCGGGTTTCTGAAGACAAGGCAACTGTAAAAGTATTGATAACATGGAGCAAAAGACACCAGATAACTTAGTTTGATGCAGATTTGTCATATTTCTCTGATGTTTAGGTTCTAAATCGTCACCATTTTGTTCTGGGTAACAAAACTTTTTAACTTCTACATACTTGTTTAGCTTCCTACAAGGCTACAATCATTGCCAACGGAAAGGAACAAGTCTAAAATCCGAATAATTACATGGAAATAATTAAACGCGAATGTTTAACTTAAAAATTAGACACAGATTCCTGTCACAGCATCCATAATCCATCATGAGTTTATCGGTATTTCATAGACAAACTGGTCAAATACTCCAACGAACAGACATTTCATTTGGCTATGGTTAATGGATATAATTTAGTCGCAGTTCATTTTTAAACGACTTCAGTAAAAACTGCCATTAGACATCGAGTTTTTAGTAGTGGGACGTAATAGAGTATAACAAGGTTGTAGCCGAAGCAAAACAAAAAAACGTACATCTTACGCCATTAGATCCTGCTACAACGTTATTCAAAGGCGTTTGTTTGGTTCCAATTATGTTCAAATTTAAGTAAAATGGAGTCGGCCATCAAGCGCAAGAACAAATGAGACTGAGATGTGCTAGAACTTTAACGGAGCTTGAGATAGCATGCAAGCTAACGGTCGAGAAGAAGTAGATAAAGAAGCAATGACTCTCGGTGACGGGCAGATAGGGGTAAAACAGTAAATTATACTCCATCTAATTTATATAATAACTTTATGTAGAGTATATATTCTGAATGTCTTGCTTAAATAACAACATGAACAATATATGGTTGGGTAAGTAACCATTAAAAGAGAAACAATGTTATCATTTGTTTTGTCCGATCCAATTTAAGCATAAAATTCGTAAAGCATCTTAAGTGTTGTGTTTTACTTCATTTTTCATGTTGAACGGGGATAATATATATGAGCCATTACAACCTGAATTTGTACGACTATTGTGCCTCGGTTATTTTGCGTCAATTGGTAGATTTTTTGTTTTAGATGCAAAACGTGTTTAGCTATAAGTTAGATAAATGAAAACATATTTTGACAAGCTTTGGACTTGGTTTATATCCTCCACCTTGATTCCTATGATATTGGTATAATTTCTTTCCTAGTAATGTAAATGCTTACATCTTGAATAATAAAGATGACTACCGATTAGTTAAAAGTTGGGCTTGTTTTTAACTTACAAAATTTGTACCATTCCCTTAGAATTTTATCCGAAGGAGGGACACAAGACAGTAAATCAAATTGGCATATGTCTTTCCTTTATTTGTTGTTGAAACTCGATTATTTTATTTTTGCCGGAGATATGATAGATCCTCATTCATTTTTAAATTTGCTAATAGTAAACTAGTAGATCCAAACTTAATATTAAAAAAATTAACTTTTCGTGATAGTTTGGTATTTCTGGGACTTCACGATGACTATTTTTCTCTATATTTTTTTGAGCTTAAGGTGTTGAAAGAAGGACAGTGAGAAATAACCATTCGTGCACATATATATATTTTTTGTAAGTATTATGCATTCCCATAAACGGTTGCATGCAGGTTTGTATATATGACAGTATACAATCTCTGTACGACTGTACAGTGTGTACACAAAACATCTACAAATATAAATACTAAAAAATTGGCACTCAGATGAGCAAGGCAGGCCATCCAAAAAGGCTCAAAACCATTCAGAGAAAGATATTTATTATTAATTAAATTAGTATACTAGTACTATAGCTGGCGCTGTCGGGCTTGCCATTTTTTTTCAAAATTGTTTAGATTTTTTTCAAAATTGTTTAGATCCATTCTTCGAGGCTCTGATGTATCCTTGTCGGTCAAGGCCTGGTGCGGCCTCGCGAATGCTTATAATTGTTTGCTAAGATAAAACTAATTAATTGTAAAAAGAGAATTTAAACTATGTTAGTTCTAATTTTTGCAAGACCCAGCTGCGTTATTGAATCATCGTAAAAACATGTCAAGTTTAATTAAAAATCATGGTAAAACATGTTTATAATGATATCCTCGGCACTTGAATAAAATATACAGCACTCAAGGTCCCCTAGAACTTGACAAAATCGGTATCTATAGGAGTAGACTGATTGGGGCAACAACAACTTCTATATTAAGAAGAAACCCGATTTTTACCATGTTTTTTTAAATATAATACTTATTTTGACATTTCATCGCCTTGCATATTAATAATAACAAAGTCCACCAGAAATTCACCCTCGCTTGTGCAGAATGCTGGTTCCGCCATGACTCTGATTTAAGCTGTCCCTAAATATGCCTCAACTTCTTTAATCTAGTAGTATACAATTAACATTTGGAATAAGCACAAATGATGAGCAGTCCTTGTTCTTAGACGACAAAAGCAAGAATAGAAAAGACGGCAAATATTACGACAGAAATGAATTAAGTGTATAAACTAAAATAGGTCTTCCTGAAATATAACTGAGTATAAGTCAGCTCTCTTCTCATTTCACAACAACTTCACCCATCCAAAAACATGCATACACCATGGTATCTATGCTCGCGATATATTGTTTTTATAATATGTTTTTTTTTCCTTCTCATTTCTCTATCTCTAACTAGTTATGTTACGCAGGAGATTAGTAAGACAGAACATGACTCTCTGGTTCCGTCGAGTAAAAGAAAAGGTGGATTCAGTGCTTGCATGTTCGTGTACGGTAAGAGCTAGTTTTATTCGATATCTAAACACTTTTATCGTGAACATATAGAGTGATAAGAAGCTGGAATATAGAACCGATAAACACTTCCTGAAATATTATACTGTATTATTATTATTATCATTATTATTTATTTTTGAAAACTATTATTATCATCATTATTATTATTGTTATTATTACTATTTTAAGTTTTTTTTTGTCAATGCTGTAGCATCTGCTGGCTTGGACGGAATTGGCACAATTGCCAATAACTTATTCTTTACCGTGTACTTCAAAGATGTGATGAAGTTTTCTGATGCTGAAGCAGCCAACGCTTTCACAAACTTTTCCGGTACAAACTACTTACTAACTATTGTGGGAGGTTTCGTCTCTGATTCTTACTTGAGCAGATTCAGCACTGTTCTTAGCTTTGCAGTGGTGCAGATGCTGGTAATTAGCTAATATATAATGAATCATCACGCGCTTATGCTTGTACATTAGAATTTACTAATTTATGTTTTGATTATATGTTGCAGTATATTTGTTGATCAGTTTTAGAACTTTTTTAAAGTTTGAAGCTGGGTGAAGATTGTTTTTCCTCAGCCTCAGCAAAACCATCTTACTTTGTTTAAAAGGTTTCAAGCAGAGATGCCATAGTGAGTTAATTTTCAATTAATATTCTTCTTTTTATGCTTTATCTCATTGACAGGCGCTTGTAATGATAACGGTGCAAGCCTATTTTGATAAGTTGCATCCTGACACTTGCGGGAAGCCAATCTGCTTGAATGGAGGCAAAGCACTGATGTTTTTCGGGTCATTATACATGTTAGCATTAGGTGCAGGTGGAGTTAGGGGAGCTCTTCAACCACTTGGAGCGGATCAATTTGATCGAAATGACGAAAAAGGAGCTAAGAGCCTTGGAACATACTTCAATGGGTATGTACTTAGTGTTACACTCGGAGCCATTGTGGCGGTGACCATAGTGGTATGGGTAGCCTTTAATAAAGGTTGGTATTGGGGTTTCTTAATCGGCACAATAACTTCTTTTATTAGCTTCCTGGTACTCGCCTCTGGAAAGTCGTTTTACATCTTTCAACCTCGAGGACAAAGCCCTTTAACCAGAGTTGCACAGGTACCTCTAGATTCTACCACCTTTTAAACAAGCTACAAATAGTTTCACTAAGATGTTATCAACTCTTGTTTAAATAGGTCATCGTACTTGCCTTCCATAATAGGCATTTGGAACTCCCCGAAAGCGCTGATCAATTGTATGAAATTGAAGATAAAGAAAGAGATCTTTCGGAGGAAAGAGTTTCACACACTGCCCAATTCAAGTAATGTCTCTCTCATTAGTTAAATATTGTACATAACAGTATCAGTAGGAATAAACATCTAGCTTATTGAGATGTAAGGTAGTAATACTTTGGGAATCTACGTTTCAAATTGTTAGGTCGCTAGACAAAGCTGCGATTCTACAAGATGGCATGAAAGCGGAGCCTTGGAAGGTCTGCACAGTAACTCAAGTTGAGGAAGTGAAGATATTAGCAAGAATGTTGCCCATTTTAGCAAGCACAATCATAATGAATACATGCTTAGCGCAGTTAAATACATACTCAGTTCTTCAAGGCGTGTTCATGGATACCAATTTGGGATCATTCAAAATTCCCCCATCTTCAATACCCATAATTCCTTTACTTTTCATGGTTGTCCTAATTCCTGCCTATGAGTTTCTTGTTGTCCCTTTTGCCCGTAAAATCACGGGTCATCCTTCGGGCATTTCCCAACTTCAAAGAGCTGGAGTCGGTCTTGTTCTCTCAGCCGCTTCAATGGCTATAGCTGGTCTTGTTGAAGTGAAACGAAAGAAACAGTTCTTTAAGAATCCACTCGAGCCTATCAGTTTGTTTTGGCTCTCATTTCAATATGCTTTAATCGGAATCGCAGATATGTTTACCATGGCTG
This sequence comes from Primula vulgaris, assembly GCA_963920805.1. Taxonomy (NCBI): domain Eukaryota; kingdom Viridiplantae; phylum Streptophyta; class Magnoliopsida; order Ericales; family Primulaceae; genus Primula; species Primula vulgaris. The sequence goes on along the minus strand of OY987219.1, from coordinate 29,990,196 downwards.
GATTGTCTGAGTTTTTCTATAAAGAAGCACCTTCAGAGATGAGATCATTGTCTACTTCGTTCAATCCGATATCGTTGTCTTTGGGAGCCTTTTTGAGCACTATATTTGTGAATATAATCAACGCAATCACTAAGAGGATTACTCCGAGCAAACAAGGATGGTTGCTTGGATATGATCTCAACCACAGTAACCTTAATCTCTTTTATTGGTTCTTAGCTATCATTAGCTGCATTAACTTTGTAAACTATCTATACTGGACATCATGGTACAGGTACAGAGATGATAAGACTGATATCAAGCCATTAAATGAGTCCTCATCTGTTCAAAAAGGACAAACCAATGGGAATTAACTTGTCAAGGGTTAATTTCATAAGTGTATCTCTTGTCAATTTATTCTGTGTAACTGCTTTTGTAATAACTTGGATCTTCATAATCCATAAATTCGAGCTACTTCGTATGATTTATAAAGAAGCTCGGTTTCTGAATTCATTGTGAAGAATTCAGTAATTTCACCTACATGTATTTTCTCGCACTAATACTCGGTACTTTAATTTATACCTATGGATATGGATTATGAGGTATAATTTTATTTCGAGAGAATGAACGAAATCACAGCACAATTAGCTTTACTCCACATATTTAAGTGGGTGGAATTCTTGCATTTTCGACCTGGCTCCGTTTGACTGGGATTGTTAAGATAAGTATCAAGTTACGGTCATGTATAGTAAATTTTATTAGAGTATAATGATATATATTGAATCAATGGCTTGAATATCCAACTTATTGAAGCAGCTTGAATCCATAGCTTGTGAAGATCCAGCTTATTACAAGAGTAATTACTCGAAGAATAAAATGACAAGAGATACACTTATAATGAAAGATAATTCTCGATATATTATCTCTCTTTGGTTGATCCCTCTTGAGCAGCTGCGGACTTATCCATTTGCTTGATATCAATGTTGTCTTCTCTGTACTTGTACCACGATGTCCAGTATAAATAATTTACAAAGTTAAGGCAACTGATAATGGCTAGGAACCAGTAAAACAGATTAAGGTTACTGTCGTTGAGATCATACCCAAGCAACCATCCTTGTTTGTTCGGAGTAATCCTCTTAGTGATTGCGTTGATTATATTCACAAATATAGTGCTCAAAAAAGCTCCCAAAGACAGCGATATTGGATTGAACGAAGTGGACAATGATCTCATCCCTGAAGGTGCTTCTTTATAGAAAAACTCAGACAATCCAGCCATGGTAAACATATCTGCGATTCCAATTAAAGCATATTGAAATGAGAGCCAAAACAAACTGATAGGCTCGAGTGGATTCTTAAAGAACTGTTTCTTTCGTTTCACTTCAACAAGACCAGCTATAGCCATTGAAGCGGCTGAGAGAACAAGGCCGACTCCAGCTCTTTGAAGTTGCGAAATTCCCGAAGGATGACCCGTGATTTTACGGGCAAAAGGAACTACAAGAAACTCATAGGCGGGAATGAGGACAACCATGAAAAGTAAAGGGATTATGGGTATTGAAGATGGGGGAATTCTAAATGACCCCAACTTGGTATCCATGAATACGCCTTGGAGAACCGAGTATGTGTTCAATTGGGCTAAGCATGTATTCATTATAATTGTGCTTGCTAAGATAGGCAACATTCGTGCTAGTATCTTCACTTCTTCAACCTGAGTTACTGTGCATACCTTCCAAGGCTCCGGTTTCATGCCATCTTGTAGAATCGCAGCTTTGTCTAGTGATTTGAACTGAAAAGTGTGTAGAACTCTTTCTTCAAAAGGATCTCTTTCTTTATCTTGAATTTCATACAATTGATCAGGGCTTTCAGGTAGTTGCAGTTTTCTATTTCGGATGGCAAGTACGATAACCTGTGCAATTCTTGTGAAAGGGCTTTCTCCTCGAGGTTGGAAGATGTAAAACGATTTTCCAGAGGCAAGCACCATGAATCCAATAAAAGAAGTTATTGTGCCAATTAAAAAACCCCAATACCAACCTTTATTAAAGGCTACCCACACCACTATGGTTACTCCTACAATGGCACCTAGTGTAACACTGAGTACGTATCCATTGAAGTATGTCGCAAGGCTCTTAGATCCTTTTTCGTCAGTTCTATCAAATTGGTCTGCCCCAAGAGGTTGAAGTGCTCCCCTAACTCCGCCTGCACCTAATGCTAACATGTACAATGACCCGAAAAACATTAATGCTTTGCCACCATTCAAGCAGACCGGCTTCGTGCAAGCGTCAGGATGCAACTTTTTTGAATAGGCTTGCACCGTTATCATTACAAGCGCCTGACAAAGATATCAAGGATATATAAAAAAAATCATACTGAATCTGCAGTTTCGTTTCTTGCAACCTTTTCGTAAATAAATTGGCTTTATTAAGGCCCGGAATTTTCTTTCTGCACATTGTGTTTCAGACTCTCAAAACACTTTTGAACTGACCAAATTTTTTACTGCAACTTATAAGCAGAAACACAAATCAGTACATTTAATGTACAGCCATTCATGCCACGTATCTCAATAGGTTAGATAAAAGATACCGCACACATAATTCACTTTAAGTTAGTTAATTACCACCATCTGCACCACTCCGAAGCTCAGAACTGTGCTGAATCTGCTCAAGTATGAATCAGAGATGAAACCTCCAACAATGGTTAATAAGTAGTTTGTACCAGCAAAGTTTGTGAAAGCGTTGGCAGCTTCAGCATCGGAAAACTTCATCGCAACTTTGAAGTAAATTGTAAAAAATAACTGGTTGGCAATCGACCCGATTCCGTCTAAGGCAGCCAATCCTTCAGAATCATCAAAATAAAATAAGGAACATTATTTGAAAATTAAAATAGTAAGAATAAGTACTGATATTCAAAGCCACCAAGGAACCAATGTTGATCTATGAAAAAGTGATTACTCATGGTATGAATAATTAGGCCCGAGAATATACCACCAAACCAGGGCCAGCTCTCGATCTTCCGGCATCTATGTCAAGTCCAGGTTTTGCGCCTTTTTATTTTAGAATTTGATTTTGATATAACTTCTATATTACTTCCAAAACTTATATTGTGAATTGTTTTATGTGTATTAAAGACTGAAATACTCCTCACAAATTGAAAATAACAAATTATCATTTGTTATTTTTTCATTCTCTTTGTATACTACTGCCAAAAAATTTATACGATTAAGCATTATCGGCACCAAAATTATCGATATACTACTATAGTGAAATCACTGAAATGCATCTTATAGTTAAATCATCTCATCTGAATACAACTATTGTTATGATTTAAATGCGCTGTTTAACATATAAGACAATTCTAACATCTTTTTGGCGCCTTTTCCGACCCTGACGCCTATGGGGATAGACTCTCTTAGCTTCTAGAAGGGCCGATCCTGCACCAACCCCATAATTATGTGTCTTTAGTGTTTTTTTCTTAGAATTCTTAAATTCATAGATTTTTTATTAAAAAAAATGCTTCAATTTCCCAGATAAGCTGGTCGAGAGCCTCTTGAAAATAGACGAGTTCAAACATTCTCAAAGTCTAGATCATAAACTAGCATGTCAATTAACCCAAGCTGGCTTGTGCTCCGTTAACCTAAACTCGTCTTAGAGCTGTACTTTCCCATTTCATATTTTTTTCATACTTAAATAACTATTTACTTGAAAATAAATCAGGCATCTCTATATAAACAAAACTAGCTCTTACCATACACAAACATGCAAGCCCTGAAACCACCTTTTCTCTTACTCGATGGGTCCAGAAGATCATATCCAGGCCTGTTAACTTCCTGCGGACACAAACTCAATATTAAGACGCAGAGAAATTAAAAAAAGAAACAGACAGTTAATTATATATGTATTAAAGGCTGAAATACCATAGTTTATGAGGGTTTTTTAACAAGTTAAACTCTTGTAAAAGGTGAATGGTGCTGCTCATGCTCAGATATCTTGAGGACATTTTATACCCTTCGAAATTCATATGAAAGTAGCTTTATTATTCCAAAGAATGTCCTCTTAGAACAAATACTGCTCATCATCTCTGCTTATTCCATATATTGTTTTATTGTTTGTTTTCTAGATTCATCATAGGACATTCACACGTCAGACTCCTAAATAGTACTCTCCCGTTTCTATTTAATTGTCCATTACGAAACTATGTGCAATTTTGACCGGCCAAGAACTTGTATCAAAATTGTCGGAATGAAAATTTTCAAAAGTTGATCATATAGTTCAAGTGTTAAATTTTATGATTAGATTTAAAAAAAATTCATTTCGATAATTTTGATACAAGTTATAAGTCGGTTAAAATTGCACGTAGTTTCGTAGTGGATAATTAAATAGGAACGCAGGGAGTAAATTTTAGGAGACTTGGCCCTTGAGTCATGAAAATTGATTTTCTTAAATAATTCAAAATAATTACATGTTCAAAATCACTTTTTTTTTTTATCATGAACTATGGTCCAATCAGTCTTATGCAAAAAAAAAAATACAATAAAACCTCTCAAGTATACTTTATACAGGTACGTAATTTATATTTACGAAATCATATGGACTTTCAATGTAGCTACTATTATGATATTACTATGTTAGTTTTTTCGAAAATGAAGATCCACAAAATAAGTTCTCCTTAAGCTCTTTTGGGTTAGGTTGCCATGTATTTCCCAATGAATCTTTATTCTTTTATAACATTCCCAAAAAACAAATTGTTCTTTCAATGGTTGAACAAGTAAAATCCAAATCAGCATATATACCAATTATTGTACTACTAAGAGAACATTCTGTAAATGAACATTCACAGATATGACAAGTTTTGTTATGACATCACTGTTAAATATTATTCACACATAAGTTCAAACATCTTTTAATAATTGAAATGTGTCGAATTGTGGAATTTCATTAGGCAGGCAATCAGTGTACACATATTTTTCTGTTCATCACGAGTTTTTGCTGTGTTTTATAAATATTGAAATCAAGTATCTAAGTCTACCATAACGGAAGTATTCTTGCTTGCCGAAAGATGTGGGCCATATTTTTGTTGAGAAACTGGTAAAGACTAACATTCCCTATAATTTATATTTTAGATCAATATTGAAATTGCTATCCGCACTTCTAGTTGATGTAAACCTGATGTTGCAACTGCAGTTACAACTGTTGTTGCAACCAACTTAATCTGATTAACAAAAAACGTATGTAACTTTGAAAACAAAAAAAACAAAAGTCGTTAAGTTCACCCCTAGTTTCAAGGCTACATTTTCGGAGCACTCACTTAGTTTGTAGTATTATTTCAGGCGTACAAAATAGGACACAAAACTTATGAAAAACTCTCAGACTCGCTTTATATTTTTATGTCTATCACTATTTTGCTATTACTAAATAACTACTACTCATAAACAATAACATTCTGTCATTGTTACTCTCGTATTTTTTCCTTACGTGTATTCACTGTAAGTTGAGTTTTTTTTTTATAAGTTTAGAACACACAACTGTTTACAATCTGAGTATTAGACTATTTATAAGAATAAAAGTATTTTAAATCTTTGCACGCCTTATCTTCAATTTTAAAAGATTCCGTTTGCCTATTTACATTGATTGAATATTCGATCGCCATATTTGTAATATATTTATAGATAAATCTTGTTAGCATCACATGCCTATTTTGGTTACAAATTCGGCTGACTTTTGCTTGTAGCAAGGAGATTTAGTTAGCTCATTTTTAGGAGATAAACTCCTTTCAATATTCAAAATATTTTGTCTATAATTCTCATAAATTCAGCACAAACAAATTTAATAAAATCTGTTAGCAGAAGGTAATATCTTCTAACATAATTCAAACTTATACCTAACAAATCAATAACTAATCATTCGTATAAAATTGAATAAGAAAATATTTTATTTAACAAATTTTAAATAATACAACAAATCTTTTCATAAGTTAATTGTTGGGTTTTACTATATCGAAAAACAATAATATAAAAGACAAGGACTGAAACGAAAATATACAATTTTATTTCACTTTGAAATGAATATAACTCGATTATAAATTCCTGACTCGTACAAAATTTAAATTGCAATAAATAAAATTCTAGACAGATTTAATATAAATTATTAAACTGTTGGACTGAATTGTGATTGTACGAAACTGTCTGACAGAATAGTATAAATACTATGTTGCTGGACTGTTTGTCAATTAAAAGAAACTGACAGACAGAATAGTATGATTACTAAACTTCCAGACTGTTTCTGTAAGTAAAAGAAATTACAGAACTGAAATATAAATTACAGAATATAAATACTGAAAAGTAAACAGTACTGAAAATGTAAATTACAGAATGTAAAAGACTGGAAAGTAAATTACAGAATGTAAACAGTACTAAAATGAAATGAACAGAATGTAAACAGTACTGAAATGAAATGAACAGAATGTAAAGTACTGAAATAAAATAAACAGAATGTAAAGTACTGAAATGAAAAGAAGAGGCAACTGCAAGCAGTTTGCCTTAAACAATATTTCCCGAACCACCTTATAGGTTTCTGGTTCTCGGGATTTTGTTCCCAATGTACAACTTCTGTCACTGAGTGGCTCGCGTGGAAACGGTACCGAACCACAGGTCGAGCTGTTGGTGGTGCGATTCTCTCTCTCTAATATGATGTTGTATGCTGTGAGTGTGTGATAGATGTTGTGTCTGAATGAGAGGGGGAAGGCTGCCTTTTATAGCCTTTTCAGAAACCGCAACCATAATGGTCCATTTAATTCTGGGAGTTACACCCTCAGAATCCGCCCATTCAATTTCTGAAACTGATGGCATTTCAATTTGCTGAAAACTCTAGGGACTTCTTTTGTATTTTATACAAAACTCCCTTTTTCAGATTTGACCCAAGCCCAAGCCCGTGCCCGAGACCCGAGTGAGCATGCGCGTGTGTGGTACACACTCATACACTTATGTGTATGTGGACATAATAGTTTAACAACTACATGAGTTTGACTTGTATATATATTGAAAAATTAAATCTTAATTCTTCAATATGGGATAACCCTCAATGGTTTTCCCTTTATTCATTCCATTTTTCAGCGTTAAGGTTTTTCCCTTCTTTCGAGAACCCAACTTTGAAGCCGATTAGTATTCACACACATTCTCCGAATAGGTCATGCGATCTACCGTTACGAATCTCGTCAAACGAGCTACTCAAACGCTTTGAGTACGACATTAACAACTCAATGTTGTCGCATGTAATATCGACTCGAAGTTGGTCCTGTGACCATTCGGAACACCCATGTTTAAAACATGTTTTCCAACATTAATATCTTTTTTAAAACAAATCCCACATAATTTGGAAAGATAATTATTTTTTTTAATAATCAAATATTCTCAAAACATATAACATATCTGTATAAAAACGTGAGAATATCATCTGCATTAATAAAATATTTTGCAAATCAAATAAATACAGAAAACACAGATTTCTGCAGAATCTGCATAAGCAGGTTGCAACTGTGGTTGCAACTGCCAGTTGTAACCAGCAATACCAGTAACTTAAACTGCATGCATAATACATAAGTATTTTGAAATAATCAAATACGACAACAAATTAAGTAACTGTATCAAGTTATATTGAGTTCTAACAAATATCAATATTTGCAGTACTAGGATTTAAATTTTTTGTGATCTGACTATGCTCTATTAGTCTATGCCATTATGAATGATTGAATTCAGTGAGGACAAAAACTGAGGCACACAGTTCCATTTCATTCAATTGTGTAAAGGCAATAGCAATTTTTAAGTTCTAGAACCATTGGAAGTTAGAGAGTACTAACAATAAACTGGTTGATTCTTTAAATTTTTTCGTTCTTTAAAGCATTTAACCATCTATTACCAAAAAAAATTAACGCATGAGACCTAAAATTACAGTTGCAAGGAGAAAAAAGAACGGAAATTTGAAACATTTAAAGTATGGCCCTTAATTGCCTTGATCTTATATTCACTCCAAAACCTTGCTGACTTTAACAAGACAAGAAAACTAATTCATTGTATAGAAACACTCTAATAGAAACAATAAAATATCACATAAACTGACTCGCTATCTCTATGCATACATATTACGTCTTCTTCTTGAACAATCGCTTCTTAAATTTCGTGTAAAGATCAATTCGAACTTGCTTGAAATTTGTCTTCCCTAATTGTTCACCAGAGATACTAACAAATTCTATAGTTTTGTTGAGGAAAACCAAAGGCTAGGGTCCATAATTGCTTAAGAACCAGGGACAATTGTACCAATATACCCCAACCCCATTATTGTAAAAGTCACAGTTTGGAGAAAGAGGTATACGAAGTAATAGTGCCTCCCATAGAGATAATCGTAGCATCCAGTGAAGAATAGGAACACTGCAAATCCCAGCTCCAACAGATGAATCCTGTAATATCAATTTACATATTGATTAATTAATAAAAGAAGGAAACATCAGGTAGCAAATGAATGGATCGGTAGTTCTTATTACTGAAAATGATGGAAATGTACATACTATCGGTATTTAATTAAAAAAAAACCACTCTAAAAATATTTTTAAAGATTAGTACATATACTACATGATGCTATTTCTTTTTACCCTTTATTTTTGACTTTGATGTTATAAGATATTACATTACATATACCAAATCTTGAACAAAACTTCAAAATCCGAGTTTTTGGAAATTAAGTATGTTTTTATATACTAATCAAATGATTCTCCCTTTCTTGTTAACTACTACAACCTATTAGAGTTAGTAATCTATTAATAACTTAATAACTAAAGCATTAGCATGCTACTTGGTGGCCTGGACACGTATAACGATATAAGTTCACATTTTTTGATTGACTGTAATCTTAAGTTTTCTTCAAACATATTACACTAAAAAATCATTTACTTGGTTGGAGGAGGGTGAAGCAGACATTACCTTGACCCGTGGCAGTTTGGCACCAAAAAAAGACAGTTTTTTTTTTTTTTTTTGGATGTTTTAGTCACATGTACTATCAAACCGTTTTTATTAATTCACTTGTACTTCATTTTTTTTCTTAAATCACCTGTACTTACACATTTGTCACGGTCCGCTACCCTCTCCGTCATTTCGCTTACAGAAGGTTAAACACGTGACCGCACGTGATCAACTTCCGATAACGGCATGGGCACTCTAATCAGTTTCTCTCTTAAATGACTCAGAATAAAAAAATAAAATAAAAATAACGTTAATAATGTTTTTCCTTTATTAAAAAAAACATTTACCAACATATACAAACATAAAAAAACATCGTATCTCTCATCTTCTCTCTCTATATCTATCTATATAGCCCTAAATTTCACGATCAAACCCAATTTTGGGTCAATTTGTGTGCGAATTAGTGGTTTCTGACTCGATTAGCTCAGAAAATGAGCTGGGTTATTCGTGAAGGCTCTGGAGAATACATGAGAGCCGCTGCATATTGTAAGTGATTCTCTAACTTACAATTTTATTACGTTTTTTTTTATGTTAGATGAGTTGTAATCATTTAATTGCGTTAATTATATATAAAATCACAGAAAAACCCTAATTCCCCTATTTAAAATTCGTTAAACATTAAATATAATATTTATTTTATTATTTGCATTTACAGCAAATGATACCCGTGTGTTCACTATCGAGTTACATGATGGGGGTACTTTTAATTGGGGTCAAGATTCCCTCATACAAGGGAGCTAATATTAATTATATAGATAATTGCAAACCTATTGAAATATCATATCTGCAAATTATTGAAATGATTGAAATAGTAGGTTGTAATGGTGTAAATGATGAAAAAGTACATACTAGGTATTTAATTAATTTGATGCCAGATAATGATTCATTAGATGTATGAAATATTGAACTTGTCAACTACTACAACCACCTATTAGAGTTAGTAATGTATTAATAACTTAATAACTAAAGCATTAGCATGCTACTTGGTGGCCTGGACACGTATAACGGTATAAGTTTACATTTTTTGATCGACTGTAATCTTAAGTTTTCTTCAAACATAGTAATATATAATATTATACTAAAAAATCATTTACTTGGTTGGAGGAGGGTGAAGCAACCATGGCCTTGACCCTTGGCAGTTTGACACCAAAAGAAGACTAATATAGTATATAGGTTGGTTGGATTTTGCCTTCAGAACTTTCAGTTTTTCTTCATCTTTTATCTTTATGACACTGTCTAGAGTCTAGACTAACTAACCAAGAAATGATCTGAAATGTAATTCTTGTATATAAAAATGTATTCAGCAGTTTTAATTATACATTGAGAAATAAAGGGGCCTGTAACTTCTTCGATATGTTCAGTGCAAATTTTGGCATTTTCTTATATATTGTGCATAGACAGTTCCTACTAGAAGCCTCAAATGAGCATACATTGATATTTAGGTCCTCAAATGAGTATAATGTCCTACCTGGTCTAGTGGTTTGAACATCTAGAAAAACAGGACACAAACACAACAAAGATGGAAAAAACAGGAAATAAAGAAACAGCGACTTAGACATTCTCAAAAGCACAAGTTGTCAGCAAAATAACCACAAAAATGATCAAATTCATACACCTATTTTATATTAGTAAGACAATAATGGGAATTAGGTGACTGCATCCTTAATTTATATCTGGTTGATTGACTAGAATGTTGACATTATGATCATACTATAAATTTATTTGTCTAACAACTAAAGGAACATGCACTTAGAATTGGCTTATTTCTCACCAACTTGCTCTTATCTTTATACTGAGCGTCTTTTTTCTGCTATTTTTTTTAAACTGGTGTGTTTTCGGCTAGACTTTTTTGCATTGAAAGCTTTGAGGTGTAAGTATACCTGTCACGAATCTTGAAGATAGTCCTTTTAGGGCCACCCTTGGAGTTGGCTTTATTTTTCATAATATCTCCTAGTTTTTCAGTGACAACCCACTCGTTAACCCTCCCAGCCTCAAATAGCCCAATCAAGGTGGCCTTTGTACGGTGCAGAGACATCACATTCTCAAACAATATCCAGTAAAACAATAGATGAATTGATCTGCATTCAAATTTTATTAATTTTTGTTAAAAGTTTATTGAGTTTACAAATTGAAATATAAATTTAAGAATATATACAGACATTGATCCCCCCAAACTTTGAGAACGTAAAGAATCAGCCCAGTGTGTTGTAGAAGTTACCATCCAGTTTTTATTAAGTAAAAGATCGATTCAAGACATGCATTTTTCTACAAACTACATAATGACTTTTTCTGATATGAAATGTCCAGGACATAAACTGACTTTAAAAATATAACCTTAATCATAGATTTCGGTTTCTATGAAATGTTGCCATATTGATATGTTTCAAGGAGGATATGGCTAAACTGACTGAAGAAAACTTTGGAATTTCAGATATTAAAACTTCTAGTTTGGTGACTTACTCTAGTTTTGGATATGAAGAGGTAGGAATTAGGTGATCACTAAAAAAGAAATAAACCCCTATTTAGAAATATAAGATTGTGCGTTCATGTATTTTATTCCTTTCCTGGTGTAAATCAAGGTTCCATCAGATTCTAGATACAATCATCTGGACCACGAGTCTGTATGTAGTATGAATTATACTTTTCTGTCAAATTTAATCGGAACAGTTTATAAACAATGACTGTGCAAAATGAAAAGTATACCTTGGGGTACCAACAGAGTTTAGGGTGGTGATGATGCAAGGTATGTAAATAGCTCCCCAGAGAGGAACATCAACCTCTGGTATCCATATGGTTAGTGGTAGCACCACACAGAAGAAAAAGAAGGTCACCATATGAGCTATGATCTTTCGCACTAGGAAAAAACTGTAGATTGTGTACACCTTCTTAAACAAAGTTACTTTCTGCAAATAGGAGTAACAATAAACCAGTATTAGGATATTCAAAAGCAAAACATTAGTTTATAGAAACAAAATACATGTCTCAACTTTTGAAGAGTTACGTATTGTTTGATTTTTATCATGTTATATTCCCAAAGAAAATGAGGTCAATAAGTGGGTGTTGGTAAGATTTGATCTCATGGCCTCTTTGTGCTTAGGTAACAGATTTAAGTAATTAATGTTATTAAGTGGAAATGAAGGGATATGTTCAGTATTTGTTATTTCGTGAGATAAAGCAGTTCTAACCTTATTTCGGATGATTTCCATGACCATTTTCCTAAACAAATTTGCAGGGCCGCAGGACCATCTATGTTGCTGGTATCTAAAGGCTTTGAAAGTACTTGGGAGCTCACTTTTCACCTGCCAACAAATGAATAATGTTAACACATAAGGGGTCGACATGTGTTAGCTTCGATAATTTTAACTAATTTATGTGTTCTATTTTGGAATTCCTTGAATGAAAACCTGAAGATCGCCGAGATAGACAAATTTCCATCCCCTGAGGCTGGCTCGGACAGCTAAGTCCATGTCCTCGACAGTTGTTCGGTCCTTCCATCCTCCAGCTTCGTTTATTGCAGCAATTCTCCATACACCAGCCGTACCTGTATTTTTTTTGCGCTAATTAGGTGTGCTGACGAAAAGAAAAACAAATATCACACAAGAAACCAGTAAAAGACGCAAGATCTTTTTTCGAGTGTGCATAAATGTAACTTTTTAAAAACATAATTAACAAAACCGCTTAGCCCTGCAAAAAATATTTGAAGAAAAATTAAAGTAAAAATTCTCTGCTACACCATATGATGGTAAATGATAGCATCCGTTGCTATTTGACACAACATTTTAAAATATTATTTGAAATTCATATCCAGCAATTCTTAGTTTACCTTTTAAAGATTAAAGTTTTAAATTCTAGATCTTATCTCATTAGGAAATTTAAGGTATTTTAAATTCAATTGTACAGGCTCCAGTCAGTTTTACATGCCAATTAAGATTGGTTGGTCAATGAACTGCTCCATTGCTCCCTAGTTAGGTGTATAAATGAGTATATACCAAGAGTGCCAAGGACTTGAGTGCGTCAACATTAGATAATTACTCATTCCTAATCAATTGTCCATTACGAAATTAGGTGAATTTTGATCGGTCAATAACTTATATCAAAATTGTGGGAATGAAAATTTTCAAAAGTTAATCATATAGTTCAAACATTAAATTATATGATTTAGTTTTGAAATTTTTCATTTCGATAATTTTGATACATGCTATAAACCGGTCAAAATTACATGTAATTTCGTAAAAAAATAATTAATTAAAAACCGAGGGAGTATGAAAATAGTACCTCCTCTTGGAAAAGATCTTAACAACGACAACAAGACATTTATTTATTTATTTTGCAGTAAGTTATTGAAAAATATAAGTGGAAAAAAATAGTTAAACTAGAACAGCAGTTGACTTACCATTGAAACCAAAAAAGGCATGAGTAGATGAACCAACTTCTTGTTCAACTGTGAAATGATAATCTAATGACATCTCTTGCATCCTTGTCATCAAGCATTCATCCGCATTTACTGCACAAATAATACACCAAACCTCATTAAAAAAAAGTTATTACTACTATTTACTACACCAAAAATAAACATGTAACACAGTAAACTGAATAAGATAATGACAGAAAAATTGGGAGTATACTACATTACAAAAGGTTACTACCTAAACAACTTGATAACAAACAAATTTGATTAATTGACCATCTAATTGATGGAGAAAATAAGCTTCTTTGGTTCATTTGAGAAATAATTTTCCTTGCTACTTTTAATATAATATTTAATTGAAAATACATTCTGGTCCAGTAATAATATGCTCCATTAATTGTTTAGTACTTGGGATGCAAAATAGCTTATTTTTAAAGATACTAAATCTTTATTATTTGGAAGATCAATGAGTTTCATGTTTCTATATTGCAATCAATCATTTTCACATTTTTAATACCCTACACATTAATATACAGTATATACCAATTACTGAAAAGCACAACATTGTTTTTTTCAATATAGATATAAGTATATTGTAGTGGTGCCATAGTTACATCAAGTAGATTGAGAAATAGGGCCAGTATTAGTTTGTACATCAGCTTTGCCGTTTTACTTTTTCATATTATAGTATAAAATTTAAAGTTGAAGTAAAATTTTGGCAAACAAAATGAATTAAATACAGTATCTCTAAAGAAATTCAGTTTCAAACTAAATCCAGGTGAATAATTCCAGGACTTGATGAATATAAACCGATGAAATATCTTTAGCTCCCAAATATCAAAGTGTAAATTTTAGAATTTACATTTCAATAATGACCAAACACATTTTACAGTTGTACAGTTAATTAAACTCTAATGTTGATGTACATTTATTCGGACCATGATAGTACCAATAACGTAGCAATAAATAATAGTTAGTCAGACTTTCTAAAACAATATTAGTATGTCCAGCCAATTAATTTACTGATTAAGCATAGTCTTCAATATTCCAGGAGAGTTTTTTAAAACAAAACAAAAGGTGCGGTTGTAATTTTCTTTTTAATAGCAATTCCTGCTTAAATAGTCTATACTGTTACTGTGTTACATCTTTTATTGGCCCTACAACACATTACTTTTCTGAAGCAGCTGAGTTGTACATACGATATTAGCAAAACTGACAACTAATTAACCGATGCACATGTCGATCTTTTTTTAAGTTACTATTTTGCCAATAAAATTACACAAAAATAAGTGTCGGTAGACGGTAAGTGAGTCCATTGGGGCCTACGAGTAACATGACCAATTTCTAGAGAAGTAGCACGTGGACATGTTAAGTAAATTGAATATTTTGCACAACTTGAAAATTAAAAAACCTTTTTTAATTGATAAAATAGCATACATATTTTTGCCCTGTAAGGACATATTTCCGTCATTATAAATTAGTGTGGCATGAAAATTTTAGTCTGACAAATCTGCACGTAATTGGTTACGACAGCTTAATGATTACAGCTAATGAAGATAATAGTATTTGACCATTTGTTAAGTTGGAGTTAACCCACTAAAATAAGCAATGCGCATAGGATAAAAAAAAATCTATGTAATTTGATCAAAATTTTATTTCGGTCTCCCCATTCTACGAAAAAAACATTAATATAGGATATGAGAAAATATATAAAATATTGGTACTTTCAATTTTCACTTACTAATTTCGTCACTAGGCATTATGTAGCGTTATCTCATTAATATAGGATATGAAAAAATATATAAAATATCGGTACTTCCAATTTTCACTTTCTAGTTTCGTCACTAGGCATTATGTAGTGTTATATTAGGGAATCTGATTAATTACGTAAATATGAACAGCTACACTCATGTGTTTTACCAGACTTATGACTGTCAGAAGGTGTTATTTAACGCTAGAGTTTTATGTAAAAAAATTTTAGAACTGCTAACATTTCGGAAAACTATGCGTAAATCATGACAGAAAAATGGTCTTGCTTAACATCTAATTCTTTGTCAAATATATATTTGCAAACATATCAGTCAATTGCCAATGCCATATATATAAAAATAATTTAGTGTATACATATATGACACAAAAAAATGTAGAAATGGGTCCCAACACGTGATCAACGGAAAGCAGACAAACAAAGGTATCGTGATTAATGGTTTTTATTTTTAGCTACCGTGCAATCAGCAATAAATTCAGGCGAAAAAAGGGAGGAAAAGATTAGTAAAAGCCAAAATTATTACTCTCCCACTACTACTTTTTTCTATATCAATGTTGGAAAAATGATATGTTAATTCATTAGGTGAGGCTATATATATAATTTGTGCACAACTCTCATATTTAATATTTAATAAAAAACATATTTATCTTTTTAAATATACATAAAATATAATTTATAATTTAATAAAATAAAATATAAATATTTAACATAATAAAAATCAAATCTAATAAAAATTCAAATAAAAATACAGTATAACTCTAATTAAGTATATCCTAAATTTAAATATTAATTAAAAATAATATTTTTGTCATGTTATCTTTTTTTTTCATATGTATTCGTAATTTTTTTCCTCTTAGATCAACATTTTATTTTATTTCTAAAGTATGTTCAAAAAAATCTGTAAAATTTGACTTTTTATAATTTTTTTGGATATTTATTAATTAATAAACTGTCAAAACAAATAATAAGTACCCAAAAAATATAAAATGTCAAATTTTACAGATTTTATAACAAACATTTAAAAAAAAAACAATGATTTAAAAAAAAACTTATAAATAAATATGAAAACAATCAAAACATTTACCACCAAATATTCTCATCTAACACATGACAGTGGAGTAGACCACCGACACTTCCTAGTACTGTACTAACTAGCAGGAGTAACAATATTTGTGGCATGATTAGAGGAACATTATTATAGGCTTTCAATGGATTAAAAGAAAAAATTATTTGGGTATGTATACTCACTTACAAATAAAAAAAATCTAACTACAAACAAAAATCTAACTACAAATTAAAATTTAAGTACAAATAATAAAAATACTAAAAAAAGTCATGAGTTTGTCACTCTGTTGGCTTTTATATACCGCACAACTTTGAGTCATGACAACGTCTACTTTATGGATTATTGATTATTCAGTAACAAAAAAAAAACATACTTTATGAGTTTCACAAGTACTTGACAAAAGAAAAAGTTCCATAGGTAGTAATGTTTCATCATTTTAACATTATGATTATGCTGAAGATGTACGATTTTGGCACACTAGCTAGAATGGTAGTGGTATTAACTAGAATATGAATTTCATCAGTATACGTCACATTTACATTATGATGGCAAACAATGATTAATCTTCATATATTCCTCATTTAATAAGGATAACGGATATCCATTAATTCTAGTGGGCTATATCCCAAGTCCCAAATCATCATTATTACCAATAATTATAGTGGCTCCTAGATATATGAGTAAATTGCTCATATTGTTCATATAGTATAGACCATAATTTTATTTGATAAATAAATTTCCATTTGCAGCAATCATACTTACCACGTCTTAAAATGCACAGCATTTGATCAATTTCGGTCCATCATGTAGTCAGTCCGTCTCATATAAAGTGTAAAATACTCAAATTAAGAGATGATTTTAATATTTCCCTCCATACTTACAAAATTTTCACTCAATAATAGTTGTTTAAAATGTGGACTATTTAGTATTTCAATTCACACAATTACGACTAAATAATTTCAGTTTATGAGAATGTAATTTGAACTTACCAAACCTCCATCGTCCTTGAACAAGGGCAATTTCTGGATTAAGAGCCAAATACGGTATGGCACGGTGGAGATAGTCGGATTCTGGACGAAAATCAGCGTCAAAAATTGCGACATACTCGCAATGCTTAACATAATCCCTCTTTAACCCTTCTTTTAAGGCACCTGCTTTGTAGCCTACTCTATTTTCTCTAATTTGGTACACTATGTTTACCCCCTTACTAGCCCACCTCTGGCACTCCTTCTCCACCATATCCTAAATATATGGATAACAAATTTTAATTCTTCATAATACACAAATATCTATTTATTCATAGCATTTCTTTAAATGCTAAAGTAAAGCCAAAAATACATGGATACTGACATTTTAGAGTAGCCATCAAGTGATGTCTAAGTTTATCATCAAAAAGAAAAAGTGATGTCTAAATTGTAGAGGAATTCTGGTTCCTTGCTAAAAAAAGCCACTATTTCACCATCTAGTAACTGTTTTTCAGAAATGACAATTTTCTTGATATATATAAAAAGCAAAATCCTAAAACCATATAGGAGTAATTATAAGGTCAACTTTTTTTGATGCTAAAGTAATTTTGTAAGACAAACTAATTAAAGGCTGCAACTTTCTAATTAGATAATGGAAAAAAAGAAAAGTTCATCCAGGAAGTTTATCACATCTAGTTTATAAGATAATCAAATAAGCTTAAAATTTTTAAAGTACCCCAAAACAAGTTCATAATGTGTATCAAGTGAACATTAAATCGGAGAGTACATTTGTACTATGGATTACACATACCTTAACAGCAGGGTCGGTAGAGTCGTCGAGCACTTGGATCACGATCCGATCCGATGGCCACGATAAGTTACACGCCGCACCAATTGAGATCTTGTAAACCTGTCCAAAAACAAAGAGCTATCAGTTTTCTTTTTCTTTTCATATTTTTGAAAAATTGCACCACATTAACGAAACAAAAAATGATCGTTTAGTACATATTTTGAGACTTAATTAACGTTCAGATACTGCTTATTTTTACTATATGTTTTCAACTATGATTCTCATTGGTGCTACATTGAGAGTTTTTGGATAATTAAGTATGAAAATATGTAATAAACATCAATTTTCTCTTTACGAAACTTAAGCTAAGTTTTGTTTCGAAATTTGGAAAAATCTAACTCCTACCTATATTTCATGAAAATGTAAACATAAAAAAACATATTCATACATACAAAAGATGTGAAAACAAAGAAAATACCTCTCTCTCATTAAACATGGGGATTTGGATAAGCACAACCGGAAAAACCTCATTTCCGACTTCGATATCCTCTTGAAAAGGCTCCCACTTGTACCGTTTATTCGGCTTCTTCCAAAACAACTTAACTAATACTATCACAATACCCATATACACTCTTTCAAAGAAGAGCATTAGTGACATTGCTAAACAAATGTACACACATACCCATAAAAAAGGCACTATCAACGGTGCTTTTATAAGCTCCCAAATCACTCCTATTTGTCCCGCTACATTGTCTCTCGCTCCGCTCAAACTCTCCGGAATAAACGTCATTGTTGTCACACTTTCCCCCATTTTCTTGAAACTTTCTTGAAATTTACTTAAAATTTTCAAAAAAATGAAAGGAACTGGGATAAAATGTGGGTTTTTTAAGATCTGTCCTTTTTGTGTCAAATGAGTCTATGTTCTTCTTGAGGCATTTTGCAGAGAGAGAGAGAGAGAGAATGGGGCAGGTAAAGGAAAGTGTAGTAGGAGTGATTTTATAGCATTTTGATTGGGTGGTAAAAAATAAAAATATCCTTCCACATTTTTTTTTTAATTATCTTTTTCCATTCCTAGGAAATTATCTTGTGTTTTTCTTATTTTTGGGTATAATGTTGTACAGTACACTTAAATAATCAGCATGTATATTTTATCCCAATATGGACTATAACATTAACTGTACCCAAAATATGGAAGGATAGAGGTTATTTAGGCTTTGATAAAGATTTTCCTGTCTGGTTGTCGTATTTTTTATTTTTTATTTTAAGAATCTGCTAAGATTATTTATCTTTAAAAAAGCATATTTTTAGTATATAAAAGCTAAAAAAAATCAGGATATAGAAAATCTGGATTTCCTGAAAACTTTGAAAAAGATTTAAAAAATCTGATTTTGGACCAAAAATATGTCGTCATACATAGCCTACTGTATAGGTACTTTAGTAATTTCACTTTCATTTGACGGGTAAAAATGTAAAAGCACAGTAAAATGGTTATGACATAACTGTCACATAAAAAAAAAGCGTTTATGTAAGTTACACTAAAACATCTCTATAAATTTCTATAAGAATACTGAATAACCTCCATCCGGTCATAAAAAATCCCGATCCCAACTCGGTCCAATTATAAATAGAAATAAATTCTATATTTTCATATTCCGTTAATTTTTAGAGTCACCTTGGTATTAAATTCACATGCTTATAGTAATAAATTGATTTTTTATATTAAAAATATTATATATATATATACATATTATTTTTTTTAAACATGGAAGACCATTTTGTTATTATTGATTTTAAAGTTTAATTGGCCTACAACCTTATTATATAGGAAATCAATACATAAAGTAAAAGAGAAAATTAGAACTTGGAGGTCAAAAGAAATAAACAATAAATATCAAGTCCTCTTTGTTAATTGATCAAACTTTCAACTCTCGACTGTTTCTTCTATTCACCCTCTGTCCTTACGATCAAACTGCATAGAAGAGAGAAATAGAGCCCTTCATTTCCTCGGAAATAAAAAACTATTGTTGATCTTGGGTCCGACCACCAATAGATAGATTTGTGATACAGTCATGACAATAATTTACCCCTTCTGCAGACCTTTTCTTCAAAATCATATAGGTTAGACACCAATTATTATATATTGTTACATTAAATTTAAGATGATTTAAAATAATTATGTTAAGTTGTTTATTACGATATATTAATGTTTTCGTTACTACCGCGTGTCATAACATGTACATAAGTAATAACTAATACACATGGACACATCTTCCAACTCAATGCTAATATTGGCAGGTTGAAACTTTTTCGCATTAAACATTTTGTTTATATATTATCATCTATCAGATCCATTTGCATCCTTACACATTATTATATACATGTGTATTTGTTTTTTTTTAAAACATTAAAACTAAAATTTTGTACATTTTACGTTTTGTTTATGTTAATGTTATACACATATCTTATTATATTATGTTTATAAATTTATTTTTAAAATATATATATATATATATTTTTATATGTAACCTTAACTTAAAAATAACCTTACTATAATAATAATTTCTCGTGGTTCAAACGATGTGACTGTATGGAGGTTTTAGTGTATGCATAACTAAATGAAACTTATGGCAGTCAATTACATTTTCTAAGAAATAAGAATGTAACAAAATGCATTTATATCAATATCTCCAGAATTGAGTAAGAATTACACTTTTCTAAATTTTTAATGGGTATTTCTTGCGCAAGTGAAAAAAGATATAAAAGATGTTTGATTGAAATATATTATAATTATCTTTATAAGCGAATGAGTTGGTTACACATATACATATACAAGAAGGTTGAGGGGGTTTTATTGAAGACATATTTTGCTCAAAGATCCCTATGTGGAGAGTACGCAAGGATATTGATGCATTTGTAAGCAGAGGGCCAAAAAACATACAAAACTATATACTTTCTATGGGCACAAGTTGACATATTTAAAATGTTTATGTATTCTTAAATTAAAGAAGCATCTCAAGGAAGTAGTCTAATAAAGAATAATGGTTTTACAAATTTGTTTTATTTAATATCATAACCCTTCGGGATAGAAAATATCAATCGTCACGCAAAGTCTGATTCCGCAACCTTTCAAGAAAATGATTCAGGCATGGATTTTGATTATATTAACATGTTCAACTTGTACCATTGTAAGAGATGACATGTCTCTGATTAAGAAGCTGTAAATATATATGAGCGATGAAGGTGTGCTAGAATTAAAATGTTTACTAACAACACATTTCTTACAAGCAAATTAAAAGTGAAATGCACTTGCATACAATCTTTGAATGCATAAAGTGAAACTCCTTATTGCCGATCACGGATCACCAGTAACATATCTTTGAAGATTGCCTTGAGAGAAAGCAATTGTAACACACCCGAAAAAATTGTAACGTATTAGAGTTTGAATTATCTCACAATCGATGATATATCGATCAAACATGGAGTTTAAAGACAAGTCTCCCTCGTTCCCATCATAAGGAGGAATGAATGTGTATTTTTCTTAAAGCTTAATGCTCCTAGAAATAGACCCTCTATATTCCGAATTCAACAATCTTTTCGTGGCATTCACAACTCCAAAGCTTTTGATTTAAAAAAATCTCATTTTTTAAACACTTGTATGAATTGTTTAGACATTGGATGGCTAAAGCCAAACACCACTTTAGCTTGATGGTGTGGTTTGATTTATCACTTAATATTGACCGATGATTGTCGATTTATCAGTGCAAGTTTACATCCACAAAAATCATATGCCAAAGGAGGACACTTAAGGGAAGAATCCGAACTCTTGCCTCGTAAATTCTTTAACTAACAAACGTATATTTTACTGTGCTTATGTGTTGTGTTTATAATAATTTGCATAAAGTTGCATAAGACCTCTGGGACTTTCAATATAACACAACCCCCTAATGTTATTAAATTAGAACTATAATTCCTAATAGAATTTACACAACTAGCATGATATTTTTTTCCCCAAAAGGGAGTGTGATCACTTCACTTGTTTTTCTCACTAGCATGTGATCCCCTACCAAATTAACACATCTCACATGCCTTTGGGCTTGTAAACGACACAACAAACAATGTTTTGGTCGAGACTAGGAAATCTTCTAACTAGTAGGTAGGAGTATAACAGTTTTTCCCATTTTGTCGTTATAAGTTGGCAATTTAATACCCATGTTCCTAACACAACGCTGGACAACAAAAATACCAACATAGAAGTCATTCAAGTAGTGACGAGTATGGTGAAATGACGGAGCTGATTTTTTATTAAAAAGAAATTATACCTTATATGAAATTATTTTACGGAGTGTTAGGGTTAAAACATTAAAATTTAAAATTTTTGATCAAAACACTTAGTAAAACTCTATTTTTTCATCATTTTTTTTCAAGTGGGCTGCACCTCCAACTGTGCATATCTAGTAGATGAAACTTGCAATCCTACCATGTGAGAAGGATCAACCTCCTACCCTACCAATTACATTTTGACAGGTATGAACGAAGAAAATTAAAATTAGTATAGTTAAGTTTATTTGATGCTATAATTTATTAACAAATACTACAAATCAAATACTTTTCACTATCAAAATTACATAATGGTCATGAGTGAGTGAACATGGGACAATTTGTATAAATTATATATTACTGCTTGAAATATATATATTAACCAAAAATTTGACCGAATAAATAGCAAATAATTTTTATCTCTGTTTTTTTTTTTGTTATATATGATTATTTCTTTGTATATTTTCAGATTATATTTGAGTATAACAAATATTTTAGGTTTTACTATTGATTTAAAAACATAGGTTGGAAGTATTTTTTTTTATGAGTTTTTAAAATTCGTTCAAGACATGTAAGTATTAACTGAATTCATAGAGAAGTTGCACGCGACTAAAAATAAATCAATAATTATTCAAAAGAATTGATATACACTATCTTTACATAAAATAATTGACACATAATATTTTTTTTGATAAAATCTTGAGTTTGAACTTTGGCAATATAATGGAAGTATAGCATATATATATATATCATTCTATTATAATAAGTCAATCCAAGTCAAATGAGTCTGTCCAATTTAGTCTTTTTTTTTTCAAAAATACCCCTATACTTTTTTATTAATTACAATTATACTATACTCACATACAAAAATATAAAAAATAATAACTAATAACTAATAACAGTATTTATCTCTATTTAACAACCAAACATTCTTTTAAATCTTATCTTCTTATACTATTTTTTTTTGTATTATCCACATATTTGTATCATAACTACACTTATTTTCTATATTTTAATTGCACTACGCGTCACACACGCAACACATGAGGCATAATTACTAGTGTGTGTGTGTATATATATATATTTACTTAAATGTTCTAATTTATAATAACGTGTTCTTATAAAATATGAAACTCAAAGATTTATTTTAAGTAAAATCAATTTCAAATATATTTGTTACAAATCTTGCGTCAAACTTGGTATGCTAAAATATATATTTGTGATTAGTATTATGTAATTTTGATACTAAAAATGATTTGGTTTGTAATAATTGGTAATAAATTATAGTATGAAATAAGCTTAACTATACTAATTTTCCTTTTCATACCTGTCAAAATGCAATTGGTTTAAGTAGGAGGGTAGGAGGTAGATCATCCTCCCGTGGTACGACGCAAGTTTCATCCATCTCTAGTTCATTCTCTGCATTCAAGTGAAGCATCTACATAACAATAATACATAGCTACAGTATATATAATGATATAAACCTAGTTAAAAGGATGTATGAACAAGTCAATAATGACGAAAACATCAAAGTACGGTTCAAATCATAACATTATTATCTTCAGGAAAACTCTTTGATAATATCCACCATTCTCCGTTTTATATGGAGTGTATTTTGTTAGAAATTCTTAAAGAATTTAATGGTTTGAATGCAAATTATTTTGTAACCTACAAACCTTAAATCCCTCCATAATGGCATTGAGAACATGTAACTTTTAACATGTTTTTTATTATAAAAAAACATAGGGGCATTATCATTTTCAAGATAAGAAAAATGAAAGAAACAAATACATGACATATACACATTCACACACAAACACATATGCATACATACAGAGAGCTGAGAGTACCGCACCACCAATGGCTTGACCGTGTCTCGGTGCCGTTTCGGCCGAGTCACATGTGATAGACGTTATACCTTGGGAACGAAGTGCCCCATTTAGCCAGAAGCAGAGGTGGCGGGGCAAATATTGTTTTAGGGAAACTGCTTGCAGTTACCTCGTCTCGAACTTTAGTCCATTTCGGTATCATTTACATACTCTTAATTTTGATGGTTATAATTGATATTTATATATTTGAGGAAACCATTTTCTGTTTATTTGTCCATTTTTTTTCCGTAGAAATTATTGTGTTTATTTACAACGTACCCAACAATCTTAAACGATATTTTTATGTTTCATACGTTTATACAATAATTTCAGTGTATGGATTTACAGAAAATTATTTCCGTTGCTAAGACGGTTATTTGGAAAATCATTTTTTAACAGACCTTGGTTTTAAGAAATTGATGTTTCCGGCTGTATAGTCAAAAGCGGTTTATTTTTCATTTATCCTTGTTTGAGTTTATCCGGTGATTTGGATTTAAATCTGTCACGTTTTTGATACACTGCTTTGGTGTGTGTTTTATTGTTTTACTTGACTTCTGTGCTTTGTATGCATAAATGCACTGATAGAATTCTTGTGTCCAGAAAGATTTATATGCATGTTTGTGTATTTATATCATGTTAAAGAATTATGGTTATATGACGTGGTTTGTAGCTTAATTCCATTCTTTATGTTAATAATGAAAGTTATTTAACTGTGGTTTCCATACTAGAAAACGTGAGATATGAATTGCTTTGTTAAAGTCAAAACTGTATATATTTAGTCACTTGCAACTTGTTCTGTACATTATGCATGTTTTGCAATATGTTTGTTACATGTATAAAGTGTGTTATACTGTATGTAGTTGTTGTAACATGGGATAGTATTGTTATTTTTGGCCTGCTGTTATCTAGTTTAAGTGCATGTCAAATTCAATGGGTGGTATGATTAAGAGTTTTGTAACTCCTTTACAATGGTATAATTGGAGTGAATTTTTTGATGGTTATTTTGTAGAGCTCAATAACTTGTAAAACGACATTGATAATATCAAGGGTACTGTTGGTAACTGCTTACTATTTACTAATCATTTGAGACATTTTCTTTGTTTGTAGACGGTTGTTAATCTTGAATACTCTGTTAATGGTTTTGATATATCTTGAATAATTGGATTAACTATTTGAGAGTTATATTCAGTGGTATATATGTGCATGGTTACTTGTAAGTACTTGGATAATAATAACCTTTGTGTAGACTCTAAAATTGTGAATTTGAGAGTAATGTTTATCGGTTAATGTTGGTACCATTGATTTCGGTTACGGCCATTTGGCTACTGTCTTCTTGAGACCGAAAAAGTAATGGTAGTAATTGGTTACGGTTTTAACATTATTGTGTTTACCGTTACTCTATAAATTTGGTAGGTTACATACAGTGGAGATATTTATTCTCTAATATTGAAAGCTTGGTGCGACCATTTGAGAAATGAGGAGTATGTTTGCTGTTCATATAATAATGCTTGGAATAGTTAGTAATTTGGATATTAGTTGCTTATACTATTATGTGAAAGTACAATTATTTGGACATTGCTATTTTGGTGGTGATTATTTAGTGTATACCAGTGTCTTGTTGCATATAAACTATCTCAACATGGGTGTATAGTGAATTGGACCGTGTATAAGTGTTATGGAAAATGAGTTAGTAAGCTGTACTAATAAGATTTCATAGTGTTTTCATCAAACCGTTTTTTGTATGGTTGGTGTTTGGTTTTATGTATTTGCATTATATAAAATGCATGTTAAATTGGGTCATTGCATGAATTCATATTCTAGTGGGTATATTAGTGTAAATTATTTACACGACATATATTTAAGTTTAAATGGACAGATAGACATTCAGTATATTAGTTGGCTGCTTTAAACATTTTGTGTTAAGTAGCAGTCTTATCTCATATCTATGTTATAATCATGAAATGTAATTTTGTCACTTTGCCAATTTAATTGGTGCTTAGAAAATGTGATGCTTTACTGTTATGATATATTTATGAGAAATAATTTGGTTAGAGACTAAGTTAATTATATTGTTAGTGGATTTATACATGTTTATTGTTTTCATGTTAATAAAATGACTAAAAATTTCCAATGAGTATTTGTGTAGACATATGGATCTCTACAATGGAATTGGAGAATCGGTAATTATTCGAAACAGTTCTAGTAAAAGCCATTAAATTGGAGATTACGACAGAACTGATTTCGAAATAGTTCTTGTAAAACCATTTTCTGATTTTTCAGAATTTGGGGCTTACGACAGAACTTGTTTGAATTCTGAGATTTTTCTTTGTAAAATCAGATTTATCTGATGTTTACGGTTGAATAAATCTTTCAGAATTTGATAATCTTTTTCGGGAATGAATTAGAATACTCTTGCAAAATCAGTTTCTTGAAACCATGCGTGGTTATAGAAATTTGGTGTTTGCGAAGGAGTAGTTTTAGTTTCATTATCCGAAATTAGATTGTGCATGCTTGTTATTTGAGATAACAAACAGTTTCCTGCGGGAAATGTCCGGAACACAGTGGGTGCTGGAACTGAACAGAATATTGTGGGTGACGGTGTAACTCCTATTAATTTTGCATAGGTGCATATTAATGATGGGGGTTACAAATTCGAAATCACCATTATTAAAGACACTAATGTGGTGATATAATGAGTAATATCCTTATTAATTGTGATTTATTGTAATTTAATTTGGAGGGTTACAAAATTTGTAATGATGATCATTAATGAGATTAATGACGATTATTTATAACTTCTTATTAATTGTGATTAATCGTAATTTAATTTGGAGAGTTATAAATTATTGTAACGACAGCCGTTTGACATTTATGGAGAGGTTTATTAGCTACCTACGAATTGCATTGACGAGTCGGTTAGATATTTGGATGAAAGGTTATTTAATAACAAAGTTTGTTCATCCAAGAGAAAATAATTTGATGATAGAAAAATTATAAATGGCCGTTGAGTTTTATTTTAAGAATAAACAAATATCGGCTATTTTATTATTTGTTGAATTAACATCTTATTTATTTGTTGGAAAAACATTTAATAATTTGTTGAAATAACATATTATTAATCTGTTAGTAAAACATATTGTGAATATGTTGAGTTTGCTATTATTGAGAATAGTAATTTAGTAATATTATATTACTATTATTGGGGGAGAACCCCAAGGGTCCCACAAATATGGGGATAACCCGTCGATCCTGTAGATTGAGAATCTAAACGTACCCCAAAGCGCCTATGGGAGAGTAAGAGAATACCTAACGGTTCAGTGGTATAGACCTTAAACGTCTGAAATAAATGATAAAATTCATTTACCACATTGAACGCGGTTAAGTTTCTCAATAAAAATGTGAATGTCCTGTGTGAGGACAAAGGGAATGCACGAACTGTGGGGCGTTAATGTGTGGAAACATTTTAAACGTTTGAAAATCCACTAAAAAGTGCAAGTATACAAATTTGAATCATGACTAGTGGTTTTTGAAACCTAAGGGGCGGTAGCCTTTCGGTAGCCAAAACACTAGGATCAAATTGTGATAAGTTTGCTTGTTTGTGGCAATACATGAGTGACTATTTGTTCAAAATGAGCATTTTAGTCGATACTTTTGTGTCAATAATGGCATGTTGAGTTATTCAACTAAGTCACTGATTTGACATGATATAGTAGGTCATGAAAATATAAAACCATAAATGTTTTATTTTTCTAAATCTATTATTTAAATTGAAAAACAAATATGAGTTTGTGTTCGAAGCAATGTATTGCTAAGTCTTCAGTTCGAAGTTTTGAACGGAGTACATAACCTAATGGTTTGATGCATTTGAGATGCGTGCAAATCAAGAAAGGGTTAAAAGGTATTTCCTCATTCTATTGATGGTTGTACTAAACATTGATATGTCTACTCGAGGAGAAGTAAAGACAAATCAGTCGAGATATTCATTCAAGTAAGAATGAATACGTTAATTCTATTGTTGAGGATTAAGGCTTGTCAGAAAACATGTTTAATCACGTGTGTTCTGTTGAGTTAATATACCAATTTTAATCCAATAATTAAGTGTTAATCATTAAATGATAGACTACTCTTGGACATGTTAGATATTGTCTAACTAGTTCCGAAACGGTATATTCACATAGATATGAATACATGATCAGTGTGCTTGAAACGGTGAACATGAGACACCGTTCGCACAATTGTGTGTTTGGAATGCCATGTTGATAAGTTCAGGGTTAAACTCTGAATTTGTGCGGGAAGTGAGCTTTTTGCAAGCTATGTGTTGAACAAACTACCGCTTAGGAAGTTGGACCAAACAGTCAGAATTATAGAAGGCATGGTGCCTGACTATAAGTTAGTGAAAGTTTGGTGCTACCTAAGAAAGGTCTCAATCTTGTTCCTTGAAGGACTTTGATAGGATCAAAAACGGTAGATTGTGTGTTCATCGGATAAGCACAAAATATAGTGCTGATCGGTTTCTAGTGCATAAGGCATATGACTTTAAAGTGCATATAGAACATTGTTCTATGCCCGAGACGTATATTTTCTAAAGAGAAGTTTTTCCTCAAAAAAAAAACTCTAGCGCCTGGCGAGTATGATCAATACGTTGAGGGTTTAAAGCATTACGCTACCCAAGACAAGTGAACACTCAAATGGTGCTGGGAAAGTGGGGAAAGTGAAACTTGTAAGGAAGATGAAGTGCCTCGGCATGGTAAAATGGTAAGTAATGAAACTTCCTTTGTCCCTTGACCTTCACGAGTGAAGGTGAATCGACGACATTGAAATAATCAATGTTATCCATATAATGTGTATATGGGAAGATGCCGTCAATAATGAGGTTGATAGGCACGTGAGAAATAAAGTCAATTACTTTAAATAAACTGACGGTTTTGATAATTTTAATGTCTATACTCTAATCTCTATGAAAAGGCGCATCATTAATTAATGAGAACATGTGTTTTATAAACGGAGATTTAGAGAACTAGGAACAACCCATTGGGTCGTGGTTCCGTGTAAAGTATGCCAAGGTACGAAAATTTGTTAACTCACTATATGGACTAAACAAACACCTAACTTATCATAGTTAGTCTCTTGTGCGTTAAGAACTGCACTAGACCAGGAATAGCCAACCCAGTGAGCAGACCGAGTAGGTTTGCCAATGAGGCTTCTCAGATTCATGAGGTATACTGCCAATCATGAACTGGATTATACGAGATGTCCAAAATGTTTGGAGGGTATTTAGATACCAAGTGTATCTCGAACTTTAACAATACAAGGTCCACGAGTGGATATGTTTGTACTTAAAAAGGTTGCAGTCTCATGGAGTTATGTGAAACAGACATGCATACGTGGATCAACTATGAAATCAGAATTCATAATGTTGTAGACACTGAAAAAAAAGGCAGATTGGCTGAGAAGTTTTGGGAGGTATTCCCATGTGGCCAAAATTTGTTCACTTAATAAGCGTGCACTGATAAAGTCAGTCGATTATTGAACGGGATCAGAGTAATTGTATAATGGAAAGTCCCGACAAAGTCATGACATAGTCGTCGGAGACACAAGTCCGCAAAAGGAATTGCTAGCAAACAATGTGGTATTCTTAGACTTTGCAAGGTCTAAGGATAATAATGCCGATCCATATACAAAATGCTTGACTCTTAGAGGAGTCGGAGCATCATTGAGGGAAATGGGGTTGAAGCATTACGCAAAACGTTAAAGGTTCAAAGCATTACGCTACCTAAGATAAGTATATCCTAAAAGTATTTCGCTATGGCAGGTTCAAGGCACGCGCTACCTATCCTTATGCAGTGAATTCTCGTGGTTCTCTCAATTGCATTTATGATGCATGTTGCTTGTCATCGATTGCATTCATGTGGGGATTGTTGGAAATTCTTAAAGAATTTAATGGTTTGAATGCAAATTATTTTGTAACCTACAAACCTTAAATCCCTCCATAATGGCATTGAGGACATGTAACTTTTAACATGTTTTTTATTATAAAAAAACATAGGGGCATTATCATTTTCAGGATAAGAAAAATGAAAGAAGCAAATACATGGCATATACACATTCACACACAAATACATATGCATACATATAGAGAGCTGAGAGTACCGCACCACCAACGGCCCGACCGTGTCTCGGTGTCGTTTCCGCCGAGTCACATGTGACAGATGTTGTACCTTGGGAACGAAGTGATCCATTTAGCCAGAAGCAGAGGTGGCGGGGCAAATATCATTTAAGGGAAACTGCTTGTAGTTACCTCGTCTCGAACTTTAGTTCATTTCGGTATCATTTACATATTCTTAATTTTGAAGGTTGTAATTGATATTTATATATTCGAGAGGAAACCATTTTCTGTTTATTTGTCCATTTATTTTCCGTATAAATTATTGTATTTATTTACGACGTACCCAACATATCTGTGTATGTGCGCATATCATATAGTATACAAGAACGGATATTTGAAGTATTTAACATATAAATCTAATGAATTATATTGGTATTGCGCGCTGGACAGAAACTATCAACATGATGGTAAATAATCACAGATTTGTACCAGCTTTTTCGATCAAGAACAAAGTTTTCTGCAAAATCATTTTAGCTTAATTATAAAAACATTTCCCTAATTATTAATTAAAAGTCGAATTTTCTAAAAAAATTTGTTCAAGTACTATCATGATGTGGTATTGAGGATCAATCCCCTTCTTCAATCCTCCTAATGCAGAGCTGTTGGTTTCACATTAATATACCGTATAGTCGTATACACAAAGATAAAAGCAAGCTATAATTAGAATGTTGAAAAAGGGTTAATGATTTAAATGGAGAAAGCAACAACTTATCTGAAAAGTCGGTAACAACACATGAATAATAAGTCTCAGAAAAAAGAAGGGTATTACACAAGCTTATCATAACAAAGTTATTATCTTTTTAGGGAAAACTGTAAAACAACAAAAAAACTCATGAACATTTTCACAACTTTGATGAGCGGAGTATAATATTAGACTTCATGTGCATCACCATCGTCATCATCCGATGAAATTTGGCCAGACACATGATCCAACAGCTGTAACGCATTCTGCGTGTCTCCATTGTACTCATCAGATTGATCCAACGGCTGTGAGCCATTCTGATCATGATGATCTTCAGGCTGGTCAGCGTTGATATTGTCATGATCTTCATGGACCGGTGACATCAGCGAGCCTTGAGGTGTCATCACTAACTTCTCAGGGGTCTTATCGACAGGTAGAGATGCTATTGTTATTTCTATATTTTCAGCAACTGGTTGAGCAATTGATGGTTCAAACAAGTGCCTTTTGGTCTTCAACTTATTCGCACCCTCTTGCTTGATAATTCCAATTACAAGCTAGAAAGTTTGAAAGAATAAACGGTATGAGTATGAGATATAGATTTGCTAAGTAATTTTGAATTAAACTAAACTGGAATGCTTGTTAGGCTGTAGCCGTTAAGCAAACATGAACTTATACTTGAGTCTGAAAATAAGTTGGGCAGAAGAAAGTGTTCACTGTTTTTAAACTGACCAAACACATGAATTGCAGCATAAAATAAAGATGTTGGGCTTATGGGGTACAACCAAACAAGTTGCAAGACATTTCCAGTTACAAGAATGCAGACATGTATCTTATGTTATTTTCTAGTTTACTAATAAGGCTTTTCCTTCATTTTCCGGAACAGATGGGCGGAGGCAATAGGGGTCAACTGCCCTCCCTTCGTTCGGGACAATTAATTTATTTTTACGTTTTCACAAAATAGGTATATTTGTATACACTAAATAAAGTTATGTAATATCCAATGCAAAAAATGTCAAGATTTATGCGCTGAGCATAGTGGTAGAGTAACTATAATACAAATCATAGGTGTGGTTTCAAATCTTGTTGTGCCTAACTATATTTTTTTTGCCATGTTTTATTATATTATTGTGCACACATGTAATTTCTATAATTTTATAAAAAAAATTATAGTTTGAATAAATCTTTCTATCATTTAAATCATAATTGCATTCATTAATTTAATTTTGACATTTATCTTATCCGGTTAAAAAATGATTACAAAGGTATCCATGCTTATATATAGTGTAGTTTTGCCTCCCCTTGGTTCAGAGCGAGGATCCGCCCATGGGAACAATGCTGCAAAAAGTTGCAATACGCAACTTGCAATTAGGCAGATAATCATAAAAGATATTAAGTAAATAAGTGTATCTAGGGAGATTCCAACAATTTCCATCATTGGCATTTGGCATTAATATTTTGAGTAATTCCCAATCGGCTTAATATGTATCCAATGCAGTAATGGTTTCAGTTTTTTGTTTGTGTGAAGTAGTTTTACACTTAAAAGTCAGAACTTTTTATTCCTTGGGAATTCAGTTTGATTTTATTGGTTCAAAATTTAAAACAAATAGCTTTTGACTATGACATTTTTTTAAGGAAAAAGAAGCGTAACATACTTGTCTATTCCTCAATTTTTTATTTGTTTTCATATCGTTTCTAGAATGCTTACTTGCACGGGTGCAGCGGCAATTAAACAACCACCAACGGCTCCGCCAAAGACACGCCCGTCTGTACATGCTAATGTGGTGCTTATCATTAGCGGACCTCTGGGCTGAGCTCCAACGTCATCCAACATTTGTGACCCAGCTAGGGTCAGAATCTCAAAGTAACCCTACATCAAAATTAAATATAAACAACCACTCAGCCGGAAAAAGTAATTGGAAGCGAGTCATGGTTATTTGCAATCTTCATAAATTTTGTTGATACTTGATTTGTTTAATTATATCACAACTAAGTATCAAAAATGTCATAAACGGCTAAAAATAGATGACCAGTAGGTTCAATATTCAACAAAAAAACATTTTAAATAAACAAATATATGAACATGAATTAACATGATATAATCGAAAAAACAAGGAAAAAGAAAAAAGAAAGAGAAAAGTTGATCAAGATATGTTGAAGTATAGACTCAATAAAGCTAACAAGACCTAAATAAGATGAAAGTTATATCATATAATTACCTCATATCGAGTGACACTGGCCCCAGAACGATCAGGACGGAGATCAACAACAGATATCGGACCAGAAGCTGTAAGAATGAAAAGGACTTGAACACCCTTCTGAAATAAAGCCATCACCTTCTCAACAATGTCCTACAAAAACTCATAGAAAGAATATCATTGTGATAATAGGTCCACATAACTTGAAGGTTAAAATATCCGAAAGTATCGGCTCAAGAGAAATCAAGATGTAGAAATTCATTTGGCTTTTATACAATATTATATGTAATGTCACCTCTCCTCTTTGTATTGACAATACAACTGGGGTCAAGTTCCCATTAGAACATGGAGCAAACACATGAGAATCTGCATCATAAAAAAAATAGAGCCAATAAAAATTTAAAATAAGTATCACACAACTGATAATGTATCAAATCAAATACGATGTTAAATCGAAATTGAGAGCTTAACAGTTCCACCAATCATCATCCTCATTGTTAGAATACCCAATCCTCTCTAATAAAACCCAATAAAGAAAACGAATCGGTTATAATTTCGGGAACAAACAACATGACAACTCAATTGGGGTCTGGTGGGTCCCGTTAATTCGGTTATGCACTTACCGGAAAAAAAGACGTCCATGCCTTCAAGTTGTTACATTATGCTAAGAGCACACATCAACATGGTTTATCATCACACATCCGAACTCTATCCGTTTAAGAATAACAAAAAATTTGCACTATAGAATAGTGTCAACCGATGCGATGATACGTATTACCCTTGGTGTAGTAAAATCATATATTTCTTTCCTTAATTTTTACAAGCTTCACTATCTTGCGAATTCATCGTGAACCGAGTAAAGTATTGGCTTGTAATTTCAGAAACCATGTTATGTGCTTGTTTATTTTCAAACAACAAATTGGTAGAGATCTTCGTAAATATTGGAATGGAAGTGTGAAACATTAAAGAAGTTAAATAAACTACACTGTGTTAGATATAGAACCAGAAGATAAGACCAGTGCAGAGTGGAGATAAGACTTGGTTATTCCAATCTGCACTGGTCTTAGGGAATGATAAAGAGGTACTGGTTAGAAAATGGGTCATTTTATGAGTGCGGTGAAAGGATTGACAACCATCCTGCCAACGGTTGACTGCTTTTTGATGTATGAAATGTTTTGTTCCACAACCGAATATCTGTAGCCCGGAGGTGACATCATTATTGTCATGATGAATTAATATGGCATAGCTGAGGATATAGTGAGTAACTGGTCAATGGGTATTTTTGGAGAGAGTTGTTCGAAATGTTGGGTTACGACGTAAAACGTTCGAGTGCTAATCATTCACAATTTGAGAAGACAATGAAAAACTGATCAATGCATTGCGGGAATTTTTTTTGAGGCACTAGTAACAACAAGTTAGAAAGATTGGTTTGATTTACTTGATTGGGTAATTTAGCTACAACCATCAGGAAAGAATCACAAGAAGGCAATTAGAGCCGAATAGGTGTCCAGAGTGAATAATTTATCATTGGCCAAATAAGAACTATATGAAGAAGGTGGGAATAACTTGGCTAAGGAACACTGTGCATGAGGAAGTAAACAGATCCAAAACAAAAAGGGGTTAATTAGAATTTGAAGTAGGCCAACTTGGTTTGACTCAAACTTGGAAGAAATATTAAGCACAAATCTCATGGAGGATTAATTCCAAGGTACAATGGACCATTTAAGATTGCTAAACGGTTTGGGAATTCGGCGTAACGTTTGAAACTTCTCGAAAAATCGAATGTCCACCTGACCTTCCATGTTAGTTAAAATTTGATTCCTTAAGAACGTTTTGTTCGCCTCCTCCAAGAATTAAAAAGGAATTTTATTTTGCAACTGAAGTAATTTTCGATTAAATTTAGTCAAGTAGAGCAAGAACAACCGAAGGATCAGTGAAGGAAATATGATTAAATTCTTAGGGGGGCTGTTGAAGTTTCTTTTTTCCGTTAGTACAATAATCGTACAAAAAACCAAAGAAAGAGTTTAAAAACTCAACCGACTTGTCCATTAATTCAAAATTTATAAACGAGAAAGAAAAATTGACTACAAATATGAATTTATTATAATTTAAACCTTGTTTTATTTATAAATTTTGTTATAATATCTAAAAAATGCAATTAATGGAAAAGTCAAAGAGTAAAGAAATGTTAATTAAATGTAGAGTAAAAAATAATTACGGGATTCAAACTAGGGCATTGGGAACACAAATATTTTATGTTTACCAAATGAACCAAGTTACAATTTGTTTATTAGCTGGCTATTAATATATAAAACCTTAAATGTCAGAATTTTTCTATATAATTTTTTTTTTTTAAATTTCCGGGGTGGCGGTCGCCACCCCTGGCCCCCCCTGCCTCCGCCCCTGCGAAGGATCAAATATATCGTCAAATTCGCCGAAAGCTGGAAATTTATGGGAATAGGATACGAGACCATAGTGTTTTGAGAAGCAAACTGATGTTACGTGGATGCTAGTTCATCGAGGACTACTAAGATTTCTGGTGGTATGTCTGTTAGCACATTTATGCTAAAAAGGCATAAGGCACCATGTATAGGCATATTGCGAGGTATTGTTGTTTGCTAAAATGACATGATCAGAATTTCAGGTCAACGTGTAGCCGCTTTGCAAGCACAAGGCGAAGGGAAAAAGTTCAATGCATGAGCGACGAAGTAAATAGTGTTGGCAATGCAGTAGTGTATTTTTCCTGCAGAGACAGTTTTGCATACTACATTTGGCACGCAGTTGTATCTCTTGATTTTGTTGGTTTAATTTCAGAATTAAAATTGTAGATTTTTCCTCGCATGGGAATAGTTACGAACCAACCCAATTTTAGTCGTACGTTCAAATCAAGAACAATATCAACTGTTCCTATATACATTACTTAGGACCAAAAAGAACCACACTGTGGCACAGGTACTCAAGAATTGGAGTATTCATCAAGGATCGGATGGATGATGAAGGAAAAATATAAAGTGGATTTGAAATATATTTGATGCTTTTTGTTATTTATCAAGAGTATACTGTGATGTAAATATATGTTTATGAGAAATCTTCTCAACAACTACCTCACATTGACACAGAACATTTATCCACCATATTATTGTTTCTCTTCTAGTATACTTTATCGCATTAATATGGAGTACAACTAGAAAGAATAATTTGGCGTGCCACCGTGCTTCGCACCCGCGGCTAATATGCCACATTTATATTGTAAGACAAAATCACTTAGCACGTGTGCGATAATTAATTAGGAGTAAATAAAATATATTCTTGTATTTTATATTTTGTCGGATTATCTTAATTATTTATTTGATTTATATTTTTGCGACAGATTGACTACGTTACAACGGTTATGAGACAGTTGGTGGGTGAATAATTGACTTCCTAATTTATCATGATTACAAGGTCGAATTATAGTAATCTTTACTTAGGAATATTAAATGCGAGAAAACCAAGAGATCCAAACACGGACCAAAAAATAACAGATGATCAGTTGATATTTAAGTGGACAAAAGAATAGCCGGAGTGTCGGTCCTCATAGAAAGTATCGATGGCGAAGAAGATTTGATAGACAGTTTTTTTTTTTTTTTTTTGTAATTATATTGTTTATTTAATTAGACAAATTTCTATTATCTGTATAGTATCTAATGCTTGATTCATAGGAGTATTTTTATGTTTCGTATATAGTATATTATAATCAAAAGAATAAATATGAGAACAACAATTTTATTATCTGAGCGTAGTTTTGCGTACTATATTTACGATATATTTTGTATCGTCATTCTTGCAGCATAGGGGTACTTTGTTCTAATCTGAACTTCAACAGACATGACCTAACCATAAGAACCCTTAAAAACTAAAAATTACTTGATACAAGCTGGACATGTACATCATTAACCTATAGTCTATATAGCACTGAGAAGGAAAAAACTACACAAAGTAATCACACCAAAATGAGTTTGAGAGATCAAATCGTGAATCAAATCAGATTAATGCAAGTATAATATTATATCAACATCTGTTCATCACATGGCTATATATATATATAGATAAACGTATATAATCATGATTGATGCACCCAGAAAAAACTTACCGATAACTGAGGTTGTTTGGCGATTATGGGAGCCACGAGGGCGACCTCTGCCTCTCTTCTCCCCAGGCGAACCCTGAGTCACCGTCACATCGGGCACAACAGAGATGTCATATTTTTTCGGCCTGCCTCTTTTTTTAGAGCCTACTATCACCTGCTCTTCTCTACTGGGGCCTGAAATTTCACCTTCCTGATACTGTTGTTGAACTGGTGTTGCTTGTGTCTCCTCCACAGGAGATATGACCATGTTATTGTCACTGCTTTCCATTTTTGAATGACCAAATATATCTTGGAAGATCTGCATATTCAAAACAAATACTTATGTCAAGTCAAGAAATCTTCATTTATAGAAAAGAAATCAGACAGTAATATTAAGTGTATGTCAGTATGTCTATATATAAATTGTAATATTTGTATATATAAATTGCAATATTTGTAAACAATGTTCATTCAGGACTTACGTTGCAAGAATGAGACAGGACTGAGTGTTTGGCTTTTAGATTTCTAGGACGGTATTTATAGAGGAAGGAATTTAGCCAATTCCAGGAATACCCTTCACAGAGTATACTTTGAATCAGTAGTTTACCATTATACTGTATTGAGGGACGGAACCGGTATGGTTTTTTTGGGAGGGCCGTGATGTAAAAAATATGTCGAATACAAGATAAAATAAATAAGATCTAATACAAAAATAAAGAATTTTTTCTATGTTTAACATAACATAAAATAAATATGAAGTTAAGACAAATTGTATTGGACAATAAAATATATTTTTTTAGTAATATTTGTTTGAAAAAATAGAATGGTTATTTACGAAATTTGGTAATTTCAAGGTAAAAAACAGAATTTTTTTAAAAAAAACAACTAACATGATTTGAACTCCTAATCTTCCACTATCTTAAAACCAATTTTACCACTACACCAACAACTATTTTGTTTAATTAGGAGGAACCATCAATGTATATATCTTAGAAAATTTTAAATTACACATAAAAAAAAAATTAAAATTAAAAATCGCCGCTGGGAGTCGTCGGGGATGGTCACCCCCAGCCACCCCCTGGGTCCGCCCCTGACTGTATTTGTTTTGTTTAATTGGTTAAGTAATTCTTTTTGTCTTTATTATCATTAACTTTACTATCTCTTATTTATGTTAAATTTGTAAAGCCCCGTCTTTTGTGGAGTTTGAGACGTGACCTTAGAAAAATAAGAAAACAACAAAAGCGAATAAACGATTATAGATCCTTTCAAAACTCCTCTGTGAAACTTATTACACATAAAATTACATAACTAGCTCGCATCTCACATCTCATACGTGATATACATCTTGTAAATGTACAGTATGCAAAATACATCACATACATATGTAGTACCACATGCGACCCAAAACGTTCCATGCTCGAACTTCGCTCAAAATCTTAACACAGGTCGAGAACTCTGTACATCAGGACCTCCGCCTTAAACAATACAATAAAATAGAAAAAGAACAAAATAAATAGTGAGTCAACTAAACTCATTATAATTACATCTATAGGATAATATAAATACAAATTATTTATCTTTGTCAGTCTTTTATTTGGTTTAGGGTTCACGTGTCAAAGAGGTTCCGGCGGGCCTGGTGCTCACGGAATGACGACAATAGTCGGCGTATGGTTTCATGAGAAGTTGACTCCATACATGAATCTGAGTAGTGATACGACACTTATATGAATCCGACTTTATACACATTTGAGTCGTTGGCAGAGTCACGCCACTTGGCGTTTGTAGTCGAGGTGTAGAGGAGTTATAAAAATATGAAATACTGATATAAAAGATCAAAATACATATAGTTTGCATTATTATTTTTAGTTTGTAGACATATATGTGATGGATTTAGTTGAATCACTCTTTTTCTTCGTTTCAACGTTTTTGTTTACTTATATTATTTTAGGCGAGAGCACTGATGCACAGGGGTTCGCGGCCTGTTTGAGTGTTCCAGCGGAACTTGGGGCAAGAATGTTTTGGCGTGCACGTGGTAGTGTAATCTCTGTGTTAGTATCGTGTTGTATATTGTCGTTGATGAATACAAGGTAGAATAATGTAGATAATTGTCTGTTTATGAACAGTTTTTGTGTAAGATATATGCTAAAAGTGTGATCAGAAGGATGTGTTTCTGTGATTAAGTTTCTTTATTTCCTTAAATCGCGTTCCCAGGTTTCTATAAAAGCCGGGGCATGACAAAATTATTTGTATTCCATTATTTATATTGTCTCTATCATTTGTATTTGGTAACTCGGTATTTAAGATTGTTCCATTTATGATATATGCATGGATTTGAAAGATAAATATTGTTGTTCTTATTCTTATCTTCCTCTAATTTCCTTTTTTTAGTTTTCATTGTTTCTCTACCTTTAAGCTTTTCCTTTGCAAACTTGGAGGAATGTTTCTCACATAGTATAATTTTTAATTTTTTTTATAAATAAAAGCATATATTGTTTACTACTTGTCTTTATTATTTATTTTTCTTTGAGATTTCAACTACGAACTAACTCGTGTCTTCACGTAAATTATGAATAAAATGTAGAGATTAACTCTACTACCGTGCAAAAAAGGATTGTTATGAACAAACGTACACAAGTTTAATGATAATTTGTCACTATCGAACAAAAAAGGATTGTTACGAATTTATGTAATCTATGGCACAAGCGTTAAAGAGTTTAATGGAGTTCTTTTCAACTCGTTTACCACAATTTTGTTTTTATATATAGAATGTTTAACGATCGGAAATAAGACACTAATGTATCGAGTATCACGAGAGTATTCAATGGAATCTAAATGTATTTCCTTTATATATATATATATATATATTGTTGATTTGTTGGAGTTAATTTGCTCTTACTTTCTTATAATTGAATATTGATATGAAAATACGTAAATAAGTTAGGAACTATATGTGTAAATTGGAGTAACTAGCAGACATGTCGTTGTATAAACAATATAACAACCTGACGGTTGATGCAATATAATTTTTTAGCTCATAATTTGAGTATGGGGATATTTTCTCTCTAAATCTCTTTCTATATTTTTCGTTTTAATGTGTTGCTCATGATTTTATATGCTATCAGAGTTGTGATTACTTCCGCGACTACCAGTACAAAGGATATATGAATAAAATAATAATGACGAAAAAATCAAGGTAGAAAGGTTCAATTTAATCGTAACATTATCATCTTCAGGAAAAGTCTTTGATAATTTTCAGCCTACTTCTTTTTATAATCAGTGTGCGCATATCATTTAGTATACAAGGAAAGTTCTTTTACATATTTAACACATAGAAAATAATGAATTTTATCGGTATTTCTGGGTAGAGCCTATCAACATGGTTGTAAATAGTAACAGATCAGGCAGGATTTTTCCTGCACGTACAGAATCCAGAACACAGTTTTCTGGAAAATCATTTCAGCTTAATTATAAATACATTTCCCAAATAATTCTTGTAAAGTTGAGTTTTCTAATCTTTTTCGTTCAAGTACTATCGTGATGTGATGTTTAGGATCAATCCCCTTCATCAATCCTCCTTATGCAGAGCTGTTGGTTTCATATATAAATATACTATACAGATAAACATAAAAGCAATCTATAATTAGAATGTTGAAGGAGGGTTAATGATTTTAAAGGAGAAAGCAACTACTTATCTGAAAAGTCGGTAACAACACATGATGTCTTAGTTCCCAAAAAAGAATGGTATCACACAAACTTATCACAAACAAATTTGATATCTTTTTAGGGAAAAACTGTAAAACAACAAAATCAACTTTTTCCCAACTATGATCTGCGGAGTATAAGATTAGCCATCATGTGCATCACCCTCGTCATCATCCAACGAAATCTGGCCAGGCACATGATCTAATGGCTGTAAGCCATTCTGCGCGTCTCCATTGTTGTCATCAGAATGATTCAATGTCCGTGGGACATTCCGATCATGATGATCTTCAGACTGGACATCCTTGATATTGTCGTGATCTTCATGGACCGGAGACATCAGCGATCCATCAGGTGTCATCACTGAATTCTCAGGGGTCTTATCTGTAACATCCCGTATTTTTATAAGTGTTTTTAATTAGGATGTAATTTATCCAAAAACGTTTTATTCAAATTTTACCAAAAACCGGTCACTCGACTAATTTTTTTAGCCAAAAACCGAAACTCTACCGAAAAGATTTATTTTTAAAACCTGTTACTAATTTTATAAATAAAAAGGACCCAATA
This sequence comes from Primula vulgaris, assembly GCA_963920805.1. Taxonomy (NCBI): domain Eukaryota; kingdom Viridiplantae; phylum Streptophyta; class Magnoliopsida; order Ericales; family Primulaceae; genus Primula; species Primula vulgaris. Next base: position 29,948,620 of record OY987219.1, on the reverse strand, counting down.
GTTTTGTTTTTAAAGATTTGTTATTATTGAGTAGTATATTAATATTTTTGATTTAGAGTTAACTTTTAGAACTTTAGGGACCAAATAGTTCGTTACCACAAACTATCTCAAAACAGTTTTTCTAAACACTTTTCAGCCACTTTTTAAAACCTAAAACCTAAAAATCAGCCCAAGCAAGAGAGAAAAAGAGAGAAAAGAGAGAAAAGAAAGAAGAAGAAGAAGAAGAGGAAACCATCGTTAGCGAGTTCATACCGGAAGCATCTCCTCTACGCACTAAGGTAACGGGGGTTATCCATTGCGACTAGACGAGGGTGTATGTTAGGATTAGGTTTTCCGTTTAGTATAAATTTGGGGTTTGTGCCTTTTATATTAATTATGTTGTTAACTTGTTAATTGGGGTTAGTTGCTATATTTTTAATTCGCTTATTTGATTTTGGATTAGTTGTGGATTTAGTCTTTTGATTTCGGATTAATGATAATATTAATGGGTTGCGTGTTATATGCGTTGATTATGTATTATTATGGTTGTTGATAAAATTGGGTAAATTATTGTTGGATAAAGATGAGTTTTATATTCCGCATATAAGGTGTTTGTTCAAATGCCTGAATGAGATTTATGTTGATTAGACTTGTTTGGCTAGTTGTGAATCTAGAACCTATGCTTTTGGGTTTTGTTGAATTACGTTAGAATGACGTTTGAGAATGTGATAAATGATTGGTTTATTATTTATTGGCCGAGGCCTTAATATTTATATGTATGAGATTGTGTTATATGAATAGTATAATGTTATTGGCCGAGGCCTTAATATTGATACATTAGCAATGGTCTCTGTCTCTTCCTAATTCCGGGGACAGAAGACGGCAGTGGGGATAGGGAATGACTCGTCTTACGGACTGGGGCGAGTGGCATGAGAGGTCCTAGTGTGCACTATATTTATTTTTATGTTAGCTATGGTCTCTGTCTCTTCCTAATTCCGGGGACAGAAGACGGCCGTGGGGATAGGGAATGACTCGTCTTACGGACTGGGACGAGTGGTATGAGAGGTCCAAGTGCGCACTATAAATCTACTTTTATGTTGCAATGGTCTCTGTCTCTTTCTAATTCCGGGGACAGAAGACGGCCGTGGGGATAGGGAATAACCTACCTTACGGACTGGGGTAGGTGGCATGAGAGGTCCATGTTTGTTATAGATGTGTGTTGACGTTATTTAATTTATTCAATTCATCCCGTTATAGAATGTTACTATATTTCTTTTTATACGTCGATTATCGTAGATGTAGAAATTGTGAGCTCTTGCATTTAAGGGATTGAGTGACGGTATTTTGTGGTGCCGTCCCGTCTAGTTACGTGCGTGGGACTCACCGTTACAATTTTGTTGTTCAGGTACATACTAGGTTGAGGCTTTTGGTTAGAAGCTTTAGCAAGGCATCGCATGGGCTCGGGGATTCTTTCTATTGCATTTATTTTTGTTAAACCATTTTCGAGGTTGTAGCCTACGGGCAAATTATTCGTTTAATATTCTTTTCCTTTAAGTCTGTCAAAACCATTTTGCTTGTAGCCGCGTTTGGCAAACTTTATATTTATTCTTTTAATTGTTCCTTTAGCTTGCAAATGTTTTCTTTTAAAAATTTTAAATTTCGTACCAACAGGTTCTATTTTCTTTTCTTTAAAAAGGTCATGCCTCGATATCCGTGTTCTATGGATTTTGGGGTGTGACATTATCGATGGGTAATGAAGCTATTGTTATTTCCATATTTTCAGCCACTGGTTGAGGAATTGATGGTTCAAACAATTTCTTTTTGTTGTTCAACTTCGTCGCGCCCTCTTGCTTGATAATTCCAGCTACAAGCTAGAAAGTTTGAAAGAATAAACGGTATGAGTACGAGATGTAGATTTGCTAAGTAATTGTTAAGCAAACATGAAGCTATACCGAGTCTGAAAAAAAGTTAGCCAAAAAAAAGTGTTCACTGTTATTAAACTGCTCAAACACATGAAATGCAGCTTATACACAAAATAAAGATGTTAGGCTTATATTATTTCCAGACACAAGAATGTAGACATGTATCTTATGTTATTTCCTAGTTTACTAATAGGGCTATACCTACATTTTCCGGATCAATGCAACAAAAAGTTGCAATACGCAGCTTGCAAAAGTTGCAATTAGGCAGATAATCATTAAAGATATTAAGGAAATAAAAGTATGAGTGAGCCTATCTTATAGCAGAATCTAGGGAGGTTCCAATATCTTCCGATCGGCCTAATATAATGATCGAGTGGATCAACACTTACCATCATTGGCATTTGGCATTAATGTTCTAAGTAATTACCGACCGGCTTAATATATATATATATATATATATATATATATATATATATATATATATATATATATATTGGTTTAAGATCTAGAACAACGAGCTTTTGAGAATACTATGGCATTTTTTTCAGGAAAAAGAAGCGCAACATGTTTGTCTATGTCTTGAACTATAACTTTTTTCTTATTTCTTTTTAGAATGCTTACTTGCACGGTTGCAGCGGCAATTAAACAACCACCAATGGCCCCACCAAAGACACACCCGTCTGTACATGCTAACGTGCTGCTTATCATTAGCGGACCTCTATGCTAATCTCCAGCGTCATCAAACATTTGTGACCCAGCCAGGGTCAGAATCTCAAAGTAACCCTGCATAAAAAATACAAACAACCACTCAGGCGGAAAAAGTAATTGGAAGTGAGGTATATGCAATCTTCATAAATTTTCTTTATATTTGCTTTGTTTACTCATATAACAAATAAGTAACTGAAATTTAAAGTCCTCTTTTTTCAGAATAATAGTTCAGAATAATAGTACTAAATAGAAGTAAGAACGAGTCAAAATAGTTGAGAAAACAAAGAAAAAGGAAAAAGAAAGAGAAGATATAATATGATATGAGATACAACCACCTTCATTGTGTAAATAAATAATAAATTTTTTGATCAACAAATGTTGAAGTGTAGACTCACTCAATACAACAAGTAAAACATAAATAATATTCAATTTATATCATATATAATTACCTCATATCGAGTGACACTGGCCCCAGATCGCCCAGGAATGAGATCAACAACAGATACAGGACCAGAAGCTGTAAGAATGAAAAGGGCTTGAACACTCTTCTGAAATAAAACCATCACATTCTCAACAATGTCCTATAAAAACGCATAAAAAAATATCATTGTGATAATAGGGCCACATAACTTGAAGGTTAAAAAATCCGAAAGTATCGGCTTAAGAGAATTCAAGATGTAGAAATTCATTTGGCTTTTATGTATATTAGATATAATGTCACCTCTCCTGTTTGTATTGACACTACAAGAGGGGTGAAGTTCCCATAGTAAGAACATGGAGCCAACACATGCGAATCTGCATGAGAAAAAAATAGAGGCAATAAAAATTTCAAATAAGATGCATCAAAACTTGCCAAAAAAAACTCACTATGCATCAAATCAAATACGGTGTCAAATCGAAATTGGAAGCTTAAAAGTTCTACTAATCATCCTACTCATTGTCAGAATACTTAATCTGTAACATCCCGTATTTTTATAAGTGTTTTTAATTAGAAATTAATTTATCCAAAAACGTTTTATACAAATTTTACCAAAAACCGGTCACTCGACTAATTTTTAGCCAAAAACCGAAACTCTTCCGAAAAACTTTATTTTTAAAACATGTTACTAATTTTACTAATAAAAAGGACCCAATAGATTTGTTTCTAAAGATTTGTTATTTTTGAGTAGTAAAACAATATTTTTGGATTAAGAGTTAGCTTTTAGAACTTTGGGGACCAAATAGTTCGCTTCCACAAACTTTGTAAAAACAGTTTTTCTAAACCTAAAATCAGCCACTTTTCATTCTTTAAACCTAAAATCAGCCAAGAGAGAGAAAAAGAGAGAAAAGAGAGAAGAAGAAGAAGAGAAACCACCATTAGCGGGCTCATACCGAAAGCATCTCCACTATGCTCTAAGGTAACGGGGGTTATCCATTGCGACTAGACGAGGGTGTATGTTAGGATTTGGTTTTGGCTTTTATTAGAAATTGGGGGTTTATGCCTTTTATCTTAATTAGGTTTATAAATTGTTAATTGGGTTTAGTTGTTACATGTTTAATTCATTTATTTGTTAATTGGGTTTAGTTGTTACATGTTTAAATTCATTTATTTGAATTGGAGAAATAGAGGATTTAGTCGTGTTAATTTCGGATTTATGAGAATATGGATGAGTTTGCATGTCTTGATGTAGTGATATTGTGTTATTATAATTGTTGATAAATCGGGTAATTTATTGTGGAATATAGATGGATTGTAGTTTATGCATACAAGGTGTTTGTTAAAATACCAGAATGGGTTTTTATGTTGTTGAAGTGATTGGCTAGTTGTGAATCTAGCATCTATGATTATGGTTTATGTTGTATTACGTTAAGTGGCGTATGAGTTTATGTTATTTGAATAGTATAATATTATTGGCCGAGGCCTTAATATTTATACGTATGAGATGGTGTTATTTGAATGATTTTATATTATTGGCTGAGGCCTTGTGATTTAGCTGTAGTGGCAATGGTCTCTGTCTCTCCCTAATTCCGGGGACAGAAGACGGCCGAGGGGATAGGGAATGACTCGTCTTACGGACCGGGGCGAGTGGCGTTAGAGGTCCTAGTGTGCACTATATTTACTTTTATGTTAGCAATGGTCTATGTCTCTCCCTAATTCCGGGGGCATAAGACGGCCGAAGGGATAGGGAATGACTCGTCTTACGGACTGGGACGAGTGGCGTGAGAGGTCCAAGTGCGCACTATAAATCTACTTTTCTGTTGCAATGGTCTCTGTCTCTCCCTAATTCCGGGGACAGAAGACGGCCGAAGGGATAGGGAATGACCTACCTTACGGACTGGGGTAGGTGGCGTGAGAGGTCCATGTATGCTGTTGATTTGTATTTAATTTATTTAATTTATATCCCATTGTAGAATGTTATCATATTTCTTTTATACGTCGATTATCGTAGTTGTAGAATTTGTGAGCTCTTGCATTTAAGGGATGGAGTGACGGTATTTGTGGTGCCGTCCCGTCTAGTTACGTGCGTGGGACTCACCGTTACAATTTTTGTCTTTCAGGTACAAATTAGGTTGAGGCGTTGGCTAGGTTGCATTAGCGCGGTATCGCATGGGTTCGGGGCTTCTTTAATCACTTTCTTTTTATTTAGTTCATTTTGAGGTTGTAGCCTACGGGCAAATTCATTCGTTTGTTAACTTTTAGCTTTTACAAATCTTGTCTTGTAGCCGCGTTTGGCAAACTTTTTATTTATCCGTTAATTGTTCCTTTAGCTTGCAAATGTTTTCTTTTAAAATTTTTAATTTCGTACCAACAGGTTTCGTTTTCCTTTTATTTAAAAAGGTCATACCTCGATATCCGTGTTTATGGAAATTGGGGCGTGACATAATCCTCTCCTATAAAACCCAACAAAGAAAAACAAATTGGTTATAATTTCGGAAACAAACAATCAAACTATGTTCGTTTTAAAACAATAAATGTTACGTTAATTCGGTTCTGCTCTTACTGGGGAAAAGAACGTCCGGACCTTCAAGTTGTTACGTTATGCTAGGAGCACACATCATCATGGTTTAACATCACACAATCAAACACAATCAAACTCTGTCCATGTATAGTAAAGTCATAGATTTTTCTCCTTAATTATTCCAAGCTTCACTATATTATGAATCTGGGACAAAAAACATTTATCCACCATATTATTGTTTCTCTTCTAGTATATTTTATCGCATTGATATAGTAACTAGAAAGAATAATCTGGTGTTCCACCGTGCTTAGCACCCGTGGCTCATATACCACATTTATATTGCAAGACAAAATCACTTAGCACGTGTGCTATAATTAATTAGGAGTAAATAAAATATATTTTGTAATTTATATTTTGCCGGGTTATCTTAACTATTAATATGATTAAATTTTTGCGACAGATTGGCTACGTGACAATGGTTATGAGACAGTTGGAGGGTGAATTACAACGGTTATGAGGCAGTTGGCGGGTAAATAACTGATTGACTACTTTATCATGATTACAAGATCGAGTTATGCTAATCTTTGCTTAGGAATATTAAATGTGAAAACAAAGAGATCAAAACACGGACCCAAAAGAAAACAGATCAGTTGATATTTAAGTGGACAAAAGAATAGCCGGAGTGTTGGTCCTCATAGAAAGTATCGACGGCGAAGAAGATTTGATAGACAGTTTTTTTTAATTGTATTGTTTGATTAATTAGACAAATTTCTATTCTCTATATAGTATCTAATGTTTGATCAGTATTTTTAATTTTTTATGTTTTGTATAAAATATATTATAATTAAAATAATAATTATGAGAACGACAATTTTATTATTTGAGCGTATTTTTGCGTACTATATTTACGATGAATTTTGTATCGTCATTCTTGCAGCATAGGGGCACTTTGTTCTAATTTGAACTTCAAGAGACATGACCTAACCATAAGAACCCTTAAAAACTAAAAAAAAATACTTGATATAAGATGGACATGCACATCATTTTACTATACAGCACTGATCTTTTCTCACAGATGAAAAGGAATAAAATACAAAAAATTATCACACCAAAAAGAATTTGAGAGATTGAATCGTGAATCAAACCAGATTAATGCAAGTACAAGTGTATAGCCATATCAACCTTTGTTCTTCACATGAATATATAGATAAACGTACGTGATCAATGTTAATGCAACAAGAACAAAAAAAACTCACCGATCACTGAGGCTGTTTGGCAATTATGGGAGCCACGAGGATGACCTCTGCCTCTCTTCTCGCCAGGCGTACCATGGGTCACCGTCACATCAGGCACATCAGAGTTGTCATGTTTTTTTGGCCTGCCTCTTTTCTTAGACCCTACAATCACTTCCTCTTCACTACTCGGTCCTGAAAATGCACCTTCCTGAGACAGTTGTTGAACTTGTGTTGCTTGTGTCGCCTCCACGGAAGATATGACCATGTTATGGTCACTGCTTTCCATTTTTGAATGACCAAATATATATTGGAAGATCTGCATATATTTAAAACAAATGCTTATGTCAAGTCAAGCAATATTCTTCATTTATAGAAACAAATTATTAGAGAAGCATTAAGTGTTGTTAGTATCTCTAAACCTAATATTTGTAAACAATGTCCATTAAGACTTACATTGCAAGAGGGAGACAAGACCGAGTGTTTGGCCTTTGAGATTTCCTGCCTGGTATTTATAGAAGAAACAATTTTGCCACATTCAAAGAATACCCTCCACAGATTGCACTTTTCAACTAGTAATGTATTTGGTTTGTTTAATTGGTTAAGTATTTATTTTTGTATTTATTGTCATTAACTTTACTACTTTTATTCATCTTAAATTATTTGTATTTCATTACTTTATATGTGTCTATCGTTTGTAATTGGCAATTCATGATTAATGTTTGTTCCATATTTTCATGGATCTAAAGACAAATATTTATGTTCTCATTCTTATCTTCCTCTAATTTCCTTTTCCTTATTTTTCATTGTTACTCTACCTTAAAAGATTTTCCTTTTGCAAACTTGGAGGAATATTTCTTACATGGTATAATATCAACTATTATTATTTATCTTTTCCAAATAAAAGCATAAATTGTTTGCTACTTGTCTTTATTATTTATTTTTCTTTTAGATTTCAACTACGAACTAAGTCCTGGACTTCGAGTCAATTATGTATAAATGTAAAGATTAACTCCACTATCGAACAAAATAACATTGTTATGAATTTATGTAATCTATGGCACATACGTTAACATTGTTATGAATTTATGTAATCTATGGCACATACGTTAACAAGTTTAATGAAATTTCTCATTACCGAATATAAAAGGATCGTTATGAATTTATGTAATCTATGACACAAACGTTAAAAATTTAATGAAAATGTTTCACTACCGAACAATATACAGAGTATTTATTTTTTCTTTTAGATTTCACCTGCGAACCAACACCCGATCTTCGAGTCAATTGTGGAATCTAGAGATTAACTCAACTATTGAACAAAAAAGGATTGTTATTGTAACATCCCGTATTTTTATAAGTGTTTTTAATTAGGAATTCATTTATCCAAAAACGTTTTATTCAAATTTTACCAAAAACCGGTCACTCGACTAATTTTTAGCCAAAAACCGAAACTCTTCCGAAAAGCTTTATTTTTAAAACTTGTTACTAATTTTATAAATAAAAAGGACCCAATAGTTTTGTTTCTAAAGATTTGTTATTATTGAGTAGTATATTAATAATTTTGATTAAAAGTTAGCTTTTAGAACTATGGGGACCAAATAGTTCGCTTCCACAAACTTGCTAAAAACAGTTTTTCTAAACCTAAAATCAGCCCACTTTTCATTCTAAAAACCAAAAATCCAGCAAAAGAGAAGAGAGAGAAAAAGAGAGAAAAGAGAGAAGAAGAAGAAGAAGAGAAACCACCATTAGCGGGCTCATACCGAAAGCATCTCCACTACGCTCTAAGGTAACGGGGGTTATCCATAGCGACTAGACGAGGGTGTATGTTAGGATTATGTTTTACGTTTATTATAAATTGAGGGTTTTTGCCTTTTTTATTAATCGTGTTCTTAAATTGTTAATTGGGGTTATTTGATGTAGTTTTAATTCCATTATTTAAATTGTAGAGGTTGAGACCTTAGATATATTTATTTCGAATTAGCGAGATTATGGATGGGTTGCATGATTTATTAGTTGTTTATGGGATTATATAGTTGTTGATAGAATTGGATAAATTTATGTTGAATAATGGTGAATTGTAGTTTATGCATACAAGGTGTTTGTTAAAATGCCTGAATGAGTTTCTATGTTGTTGAAGTGATTGGCTAGTTGTGAATCTAGCATATATGATTATGGTTTATGTTGTATTATGTTAAGTGACGTATGAGTTTACGTTAGTTGAATTGTATAATATTATTGGCCGAGGCCTTAATATTTATACGTATGAGATGGTGTTATTTGAATGATTTTATATTATTGGCCGAGGCCTTGTGATTTAGCTGTAGTGGCAATGGTCTCTGTCTCTCCCTAATTCCGGGGACAGAAGACGGCCGAAGGGATAGGGAATGACCTACCTTACGGACTGGGGTAGGTGGCGTGAGAGGTCCATGTATGCTGTTAATTTGTATTTTATTTATTTAATTTATCCCGTTGTAGAATGTTATCTGATTTCTTTTTATACGTCGATTATCGTAGTTGTAGAATTTGTGAGCTCTTGCATTTATGGGATGGAGTGACGGTATTTGTGGTGCCGTCCCGTCTAGTTAGGTGCGTGGGACTCACCGTTACGATTTTGTCTTTCAGGTACATTATAGATTGAGACGTTCGGATAAGAGCATTAGCACAGTATCGCATGGGCTCGGGGATTCTTTCTATTGCATTTCTTTTGTTAGACCATTTTCGAGGTTGTAGCCTACGGGCAAATTCATAACTTCTTCGTTATATTTTAGCTTTTATAAATCCTGTCTTGTAGCCGCGTTTGGCAAACAGTTTAATTTATTCATTTAATTGTTCCTTTAGCTTGCAAATGTTTTCTTTTAAAAATTTTAATTTCGTACCAACAGGTTTCTATTTTCTTTTCTTTGAAAAGGTCATGCCTCGATGTTCGTGTTTATGGATTTTGGGGCGTGACAAGTTGGTATCAGAGCTAACTAGGTTCTTGTATACTTTGGGACGACGGGAAGATGGGTAACCATTGGACCAAGATCCATCGTATCATTTTTACAAAACTTTTTCCAAAAACTTAAAACTTTTTCTAAAAACGGGGGGTTGCATTTAGCTTAAGACATGTAGCTTGAAGTTTGTAGTAGTTGATGTAAGGAAAGTCCACATGTGAGGCAAGTTGGGGACAATGAGGACGCTCGTTGATCCCGGCTCGCCAAACTAGTGGGTAGACCTCTCGTCGGTATGTGTGAAGGAATACCTTAGCGATGTGGAACTCTAGAGTATGCGAGGACGCTCGGGTGCTTTAGGGTAACGTATCGTGATGGGTTATCCCTCGCATTTTTGTGTTGATTATATGCGTGTGTAGATTGAAATAGTGTGTATGAGGTGTAAGTTTGCATGTCAAGTAGTAGCGGTGTATTAAAGTGCGAGAATTGTGAAGTTGATGATTTTACGTAGTGCGTTTCCATATTATTAACATGTGTGTTAATGTACATTTTATGCGAATGGATGTTGATTGTAATAAGTTTGTGGACTTAAATGGGTTATTTGTGTGATATATGCCATGTAGGATATTACAAGTGTTGAGAAATTTTGCGTTTTTGAATCTTTATTTTCTGCTGTTTAACGATCGGTCGTCTGTAAAAACGACCGGTCGAATTTTGCAAATGCTACTGGAACAAAAAACGATCGGTCGTTGCCCAAACGATCGGTCGAAATTCTTCAGAATTTTTTTCAGACCCTACTGGAACAAAAAACGATCGGTCGTGTCCCAAAACGATCGGTCGAAATTCTTCAGAATTTTTTTGAGACCCTACTGGAACAAAAAACGATCGGTCGTGTCCCAAAACGATCGGTCGAAATTCTTCAGAATTTTTTTCAGACCCTACTGGAACAAAAAACGATCGGTCGTGTCCCAAAACGATCGGTCGAAATTCTTCAGAATTTTTTCAGACCCTACTGGAACAAAAAACGATCGGTCGTGTCCCAAAACGATCGGTCGAAATTCTTCAGAATTTTTTCAGACCCTACTGGACCAAAAAACGATCGGTCGGTTCCCAAAACGACCGGTCGAATTCTGGTAATTTTGCGGTTTTCTCGCTATACTTCAAACGCTCGTAACTTCTTCGTTTTAACTCGGATTCTGATTCCGCTTGAAGCGTTGGCTTCGTTTTTCCGTACTCTATCTTTCTGGCGTTTCAGAATTTTCATTTTCAATTTTTGGAAAAGTCAAAGGGTTATATCGTCGGAATTGAGAATTCGTAAAAATCGGTTATTGAACCTTAGGAAGCTTGGTAAAGGGATTAACATGTAGAACGAGATTTTATCATGTATGTTTATACATGTATGAGTAGTAGTGTCGAGTAAGACAACTAAAGTGTTGGTTTTAAATGTATGTAGTAATGGCTATTACCACAAGGACTAGTGGAAGGAGACCAGCTACACGCGGGGGCGTATCACCATCAAGCGGTGCGGCTACCCGAGGTGGGTCAAGTGGAAGAGTAAGAAGAGCTCCAAGGAGCAGAGGAACAACTAGAGGAAGAAGGGCTGCTGGAGGTCGTGGGGGAAGAGGTAACACTAGTGCCCCACCACCTGAGCAACCCGAGGAGGAGGTAGAGGTTGAGAATGTAGATGAGGAGGTGAATGTGGTGGAAGAAGAGACTTTTGCACCTGAACCGGAAACGGTTAATGCTAATCAAGTGATGACCGACCTTCAGAAGGTGGTGCAAATGATGGTGCAGAATGCACAAGCTGGGAGTTCAAGCAACAATGGATTGCTTAACTTCATCCGATTGGGGGCTCCGACCTTCGATGGGGTAGGGGAACCATCCATAGCTGAAGGATGGGTGGACGAGATGGAGAAGTACTTATCTGCTGCGGGTATAGTAAATGGAGAACAGCGGATGAATATGGCACAGTTTCACCTAAAGGGTGAAGCACGGAAGTGGTGGTTGGGGATCGCGGATACATATGACACAAGCAACTTCGAATGGAATGAGTTCATCGAATTGTTTAATCGACAGTTTCTTCCCGACTCTTATAAAGATGAAATGAGGAGGCGGTTCGAGGAACTATATCAAGGGGGTATGACCGTTCAAGCATACCAGCTAAAGTTTACCTCACTCTCGAGGTATGCACCAGACTCGGTTCTAGGGGGTGCAGAAAAATATAGGAGATTCATGAAGGGACTGAACCCGACCATCTCTTTGCAATTGGCATCGGCTCGCCATGTCAACTATAATGAGTTGGTAAAATCGGCTCAAGCTGTGGAGGGAGCTTTACTCCACAACAAGAGGATTTTAGAGAAATCGAAAACCGGAAATGCTCCGAGGGAAGAGAAGAAGCGGACTTGGGATATGGCAAATAACTCACGATTTCAACAATCGGGAAGAGGAGAGAGGAATTTTAATCCACCACCGACAAACGTCATGATAAGAGGAGCGTGTTTCCACTGTGGAGACGCGAGCCATCGACTATTCGAGTGTCCTAGGGTCCAATGTAGGACATGCAACCGAATGGGACATACGGCAAGGGTTTGTCCCGGGGGACAAGGAAGAATCGACACAAACCGACCTTTTAACCAACCTAGGTTGCCACCACCACCACCAAGAGGACCAGGATTCGTACCACCACACCAATTACCTGGGAACCAAGGGGGAGGGTTTCGAGGTAACCACCAAGGAGGGGGAAACCGTGGGAACTACCGAGGAGGCTATCAGGGCCCGGGAAACCGAGGGAATCATGGGGGAAATCGAGGACCCCAAGGAAACCCACCAATTCAAGCTCGTCAATTTGCCTTGCCACAATTTCCAAACCAAGGAGATCCGGCAAATGTACAAGGTATGGTTCTTGTGTGCTCATCTTGGGCACATGTTCTTTTCGATACGAGGGCGTCGCGTTCTTTTATATCTAGAAGTCTAGTTGAGTCTTTGTCGTTAGAAATTGGGGTTCTAGATAACCCGATTGTTGTAGACACTCCTGTTGGGGGTCGAATTGTGTTGGACCGAGTGTGTCGGTCTTGCGAGATGGTGGTTGCGGACCACGTGTTTATATATGATTTAGTTGTCATCGAGATGTCAGGATTCGACGTGATCCTTGGAATGGACTGGTTGGTTCATTTCAACTCTTTCATCGATTGTGTTCGACGAAAAATTTTCCTTACAACTTCATCCGGAGATGAGGTGTTCTTTCGTGGGGAAAGGGACACTACCCTTTCTTCTATTCCTTATTATTCCAAGCGGGTTGTGGGCAACCTGTCTTGTCTTTTGGCTAGTCTCTCGATAGTGGAGAACGACGAGGAAGTGGAAATATGGCCACACGTAGTGGACGACTTTAGAGATGTGTTTCCGAAGGATCTACCGGGGTTACCACCGAAAAGAGGGTTAGATTTTTCTATCGAATTGGTACCGGGAACGGCACCAATAGCCATTTCCCCGTACCGTTTGGCACCAGCAGAGTTGAAAGAGTTAAGTAAGCAGTTAGAAGAACTGCTAGAGAAGGGGTTTATTAGGCGCAGTACGTCACCGTGGGCGGCACCGGCCTTATTTGTGCAAAAGAAGGATGGATCGATGAGGATGTGCATTGACTATCGAAAGCTAAATAGGGTGACTATTAAGAATAAGTACCCACTACCTCGAATTGATGATCTATTTGACCAACTGAAGGGAGCGACGTTCTTTTCAAAAATCGATTTGCGATCAGGGTATCACCAATTGAGGGTGAAGGATGAAGATATTCCGAAAACGGCTTTTAGGACCCGGTATGGTCACTATGAGTTTGTGGTCATGCCCTTCGGCTTAACTAATGCGCCGGCGGCATTTATGGAGTTAATGAATCGAATCTTTAAGGAGTATCTCGACAAGTTTGTGGTAGTCTTCGTCGACGATATCTTGATTTACTCAAGTTCAAGAGAGGAACACGAGGAGCATCTCCGTTTAGCGTTGCTCACGTTGAGGGAGCACCAACTTTACGGAAAATTTAACAAATGTGAGTTCTGGCTAAATGAGGTGAAATTTCTTGGACATGTGATCTCGGAAGAAGGGGTAAAGGTGGACACGATGAAAATTGAGGCGGTTTCGAAATGGGCACAACCGAAGAATGTGTTCGAGATTCGAAGTTTCTTGGGTTTAGCGGGATACTATCGACGGTTCGTCAAGGATTTCTCTAAGTTAGCGACTCCAATGACTTACCTTATCAAGAAAGGGGTGAAGTTCGTGTGGAGTGAGGCTTGCGAGAAAGCTTTCCTAGAGCTCAAGAAACGGTTGACTAGTTCCCCCATACTAGTTATTCCCGAGCAAGGGAAGGGTTACCAAGTGTATTGCGATGCTTCGAAGGAAGGTTTGGGTTGCGTCTTAATGCAAGACGGAAAGGTTATCGCATATGCTTCGCGACAACTAAAGATTCACGAAAAGAATTATCCGACTCATGACCTAGAGCTAGCGGCAATAGTTCATGCGTTGAAGATATGGAGGCATTATCTGTTCGGGGAAAAGTTTGAAGTGTTCTCGGCTCACAAGAGCTTAGGGAATATCTTTACCCAACGTGATCTAAATATGCGGCAACGACGATGGATGGAATATCTGGAACAGTACGACTATGACTTGCACTATCATCCAGGAAAGGCCAATGTAGTGGCGGATGCTTTGAGTCGAAAGTCCCATGCGACCTTAGCGCATGTGGCGATCGACGAATGGAGGATGATAGGAAAAGTGAACGAGTTCGACTTGGAGTTGGCTAATGTTAATGTGGGGATCTTGTACACAATAGTGGTACAACCGGAACTTGTGAGTAGGGTTTTGGAAGCGCAAGAAGGAGACGAGAAAGCAGAGAACTATGAGAAACAAATGCGTTCGAACGAAGGATTAGATGGTTGGACAAAAGGAACCAATGGAGGACTACGCTTTAAGGGAAGGACTTATGTGACAGAAAACATGAGGAACGAGGTATTAAAGGAGTTTCACCACTCTCGATTAGCCGTTCATCCCGGCGGAACGAAAATGTATCATGATGCGAAAAGACAGTTTTGGTGGCCCGGAATGAAACGAGATGTAGCTTCATATGTTAGCAGGTGTCTAACTTGCCAGCAAGTGAAAGCAGAACACCAAAGGCCGGCGGGTATGCTCCAACCCTTACCGGTAGCGGAATGGAAGTGGGAAAGGATAGCAATGGATTTTGTGACCAACTTACCTAGATCGGTAAGTGGGAATGACGCTGTGTGGGTTGTGGTCGACCGTTTGACCAAATCCGCACACTTCATTGCAATTAAGATGACGAATTCGGTGGAAATCTTGGGACGGAAGTATATTAAGGAAATTGTTAGACTTCATGGGGTGCCGATTTCGATAGTATCGGATCGAGATGCGAGGTTTGTGTCAAGGTTCTGGGGTGCATTGCAAAATGCCTTAGGGACCAAGTTGACAATGAGTACGGCATTTCATCCCCAAACGGATGGACAATCGGAGAGGACTATCCAAGTGCTAGAGGATATGTTGCGCGCATGCGTGAACGACTTCAAGGGAGGCTGGGAGAGCCATTTGCCCTTAGTGGAGTTTGCGTATAATAATAGCTTTCAAGCTAGTATTGGCATGGCACCTTTCGAGGCTTTATACGGGCGGCCGTGTAGGTCTCCGGTGTGTTGGACCGAGGTGGGAGAAGCGGAAATGTTAGGACCGCAATTGGTTCAAGAAACGACAGAAAAGATTAAGTTAATTCGACAAAGGCTTGAGACTGCTCGAAGTAGGCAAAAGAGTTATGCTGATAAGAGGAGGAGACCTTTGGAGTTCGAAAAAGGGGATCAAGTATTTTTGCGAGTTTCGCCAAGGAAAGGGGTTATGAGGTTTGGCTCAAAAGGGAAGTTGAGCCCCAGATTTATCGGACCATTTGAGATCGTGGACCGAGTTGGGGAAGTTGCATACCGGTTGGACTTGCCACCAAAGTTGGCGGGGGTTCACCCGGTGTTCCATGTGTCAATGTTGAAAAAGTACCATCACGACCCTTCACACGTGGTGGACTTTGAGGACATTGAGGTTAGTGCGGATGTGACCTACGAAGTGGGTCCTATGAAGATTATCGATGTACAAGAGAAGGAACTTCGAGGAAATACGATTAGATTGGTGAAAGTGGTTTGGAAACACCACGGGGCCGAGGAGGCAACTTGGGAATGTGAGGATGAGATGAAGAGGAAATATCCTAATCTCGACTTTTCTTTAGGTATTTTTCTTTAGATGCATTCTAATTTCGGGACGAAATTTCTTTATCGGGGAAAGGTTGTAACGCCTAGAGTTTGGAATTTATTTTTGTTATAACGCCTAGAGTTTACGGAGTTGTTGAGTTGTCTTTTATTATATTTGATATTGCATATAGGTGTTTACCTTATTTGGGCTTTGTAGATGTATGGAGTTGTTGGGTTAGAAGCATATCAGCTTAGTTTACTTTATTGACTTTTTTATGTTGTAGCCGCTTGTTTTACATTGTTGTCTTTTTCTGTTAGATATTGTATACAGGCGGTTATTCTTACATGTTGTGCATTATCTGGAGTTTATTTTATTGGAGTTATGGAGTTGTTACGGGTTGTGAACCCTGCGTATGTTCTTTATTGAATTATGTCACGAATGGTACGTTTAAAATTTTTATGGCCTTGTTTATAGAAGTTTATAATTCCAGGGTATAGTTGTTTAGGAAATTTCGGGACAAAATTCTTTTAAGGAGGGTTAGTTGTAACATCCCGTATTTTTATAAGTGTTTTTAATTAGGAATTCATTTATCCAAAAACGTTTTATTCAAATTTTACCAAAAACCGGTCACTCGACTAATTTTTAGCCAAAAACCGAAACTCTTCCGAAAAGCTTTATTTTTAAAACTTGTTACTAATTTTATAAATAAAAAGGACCCAATAGTTTTGTTTCTAAAGATTTGTTATTATTGAGTAGTATATTAATAATTTTGATTAAAAGTTAGCTTTTAGAACTATGGGGACCAAATAGTTCGCTTCCACAAACTTGCTAAAAACAGTTTTTCTAAACCTAAAATCAGCCCACTTTTCATTCTAAAAACCAAAAATCCAGCAAAAGAGAAGAGAGAGAAAAAGAGAGAAAAGAGAGAAGAAGAAGAAGAAGAAGAGAAACCACCATTAGCGGGCTCATACCGAAAGCATCTCCACTACGCTCTAAGGTAACGGGGGTTATCCATAGCGACTAGACGAGGGTGTATGTTAGGATTATGTTTTACGTTTATTATAAATTGAGGGTTTTTGCCTTTTTTATTAATCGTGTTCTTAAATTGTTAATTGGGGTTATTTGATGTAGTTTTAATTCCATTATTTAAATTGTAGAGGTTGAGACCTTAGATATATTTATTTCGAATTAGCGAGATTATGGATGGGTTGCATGATTTATTAGTTGTTTATGGGATTATATAGTTGTTGATAGAATTGGATAAATTTATGTTGAATAATGGTGAATTGTAGTTTATGCATACAAGGTGTTTGTTAAAATGCCTGAATGGGTTTCTATGTTGTTGAAGTGATTGGCTAGTTGTGAATCTAGCATATATGATTATGGTTTATGTTGTATTACGTTAAGTGACGTATGAGTTTACGTTAGTTGAATTGTATAATATTATTGGCCGAGGCCTTAATATTTATACGTATGAGATGGTGTTATTTGAATGATTTTATATTATTGGCCGAGGCCTTGTGATTTAGCTGTAGTGGCAATGGTCTCTGTCTCTCCCTAATTCCGGGGACAGAAGACGGCCGAGGGGATAGGGAATGACTCGTCTTACGGACCGGGGCGAGTGGCGTTAGAGGTCCCAGGGTGCACTATATTTACTTTTATGTTAGCAATGGTCTATGTCTCTCCCTAATTCCGGGGGCATAAGACGGCCGAAGGGATAGGGAATGACTCGTCTTACGGACTGGGACGAGTGGCGTGAGAGGTCCAAGTGCGCACTATAAATCTACTTTTCTGTTGCAATGGTCTCTGTCTCTCCCTAATTCCGGGGACAGAAGACGGCCGAAGGGATAGGGAATGACCTACCTTACGGACTGGGGTAGGTGGCGTGAGAGGTCCATGTATGCTGTTGATTTGTATTTTATTTATTTAATTTATCCCGTTGTAGAATGTTATCTTATTTCTTTTATACGTCGATTATCGTAGTTGTAGAATTTGTGAGCTCTTGCATTTATGGGATGGAGTGACGGTATTTGTGGTGCCGTCCCGTCTAGTTAGGTGCGTGGGACTCACCGTTACGATTTTGTCTTTCAGGTACATTATAGATTGAGACGTTCGGATAAGAGCATTAGCACAGTATCGCATGGGCTCGGGGATTCTTTCTATTGCATTTCTTTTGTTAGACCATTTTCGAGGTTGTAGCCTACGGGCAAATTCATAACTTCTTCGTTATATTTTAGCTTTTATAAATCCTGTCTTGTAGCCGCGTTTGGCAAACAGTTTAATTTATTCATTTAATTGTTCCTTTAGCTTGCAAATGTTTTCTTTTAAAAATTTTAATTTCGTACCAACAGGTTTCTATTTTCTTTTCTTTAAAAAGGTCATGCCTCGATGTTCGTGTTTATGGATTTTGGGGCGTGACAGTTATGAATTTATGTAATCTATGGCACAAACGTTAAAAAGTTTAATGATATTTCCATTACCAAACAAAGAATGATAATTATGAATTTATGTCATATGTGGCATAAACCTTAAAAAGTTTTATGGAGTTTCTGGTCGTTTACCACAATTTTGGTTTTATATAAAGAATGTTAGACAACGGGAAATAAGACATGACTCTAACGTATCGAGAATAACAAGGGTATTCAGTGGAATCTATTTTTTTTTATCTATATATATTGGTAGAGATCATTTGTTGCTACTTCGTTATAGTTGAATACTGATTTGTAAATACTTAAATAACTCAATGATTATCTGTGTAAAAAAAGAGTAATTAGCATACATGTCGTTATATATTTAGTGTTACAACGTGATGGTTGATGCAAATATAATTTATCAGCTCATAATTTGAGTATTATGATCTTTTCGCTTTATTGTGTTGATCACGATTTTACATGATATCAGAGCTGAGATTAATTCCGCGACGATATAGAATATTTGAATTATATCAATTAAAGGTGTTCTCTCTTGAATTTGATTTAAAATATGTGTTTTTTAATTATTATTTTTTGTATGTGTGCATCTTTCCATGTTCTTTGATCGATTGTATCGGAAAAATATTGATATTTGATATTCAGTGTTAACTAATTGCGTATTTGACTTAAAAGGTTTGTTGGTTATTGAGAAATTTGTGATTGTACAGAAAATTCACAATTTTTAGGGTTACTATATCTCAATTTTTATGGTTACTATATCTCAATTCCAAGATGAGTATCAATACAACCACAATTACACAAATTAGTATTGAAATTAGTCATTTTAGTTCATAGTCGGCGAAATCCAGGAGATAATCCCAGTTATATAATAGTTTCTCCCCCTTAAAAATGGAAATGTATACATACACACTTAATGTGGAATCTAAATGTGCAAATAGAAGACATATTAAAGAAGAAAGTCGGGAAGCGTAAAATAAAGAAATTAACATAACGGACAGTTCATCTGCGCATTTACTTGATCAAAAAGGTAACTCTTAATCTTGATTATGATTTCCATTTATTTGTTTGGAAGTTGGAATGATGGTTCATGAGTTGTTTTGATTTGCCAAAATGTTTTTACTTTTTCGGATAACATGAGCCATCAAGGACTACATTTCGTTTTGATGTGTTTTTATTCTTATTTGTTTTCAGCTGTGGTTTTGTACATACTTTGACTTATCATATTTCTCGCTTGGAAATGCTCAACTGCTTTTGCACTGCAATGTTGAATTCTACATTTAGAAATCACCATTTAGGTAAATTGGTTTAATTATAGCATTTTGATGCTAAACTTGGACAGTTGGACGGGTCATACAATGTTTTATCAATACTATTATAATATGTGAACACGAAAAAGTATTAAAACGGTGTAAGTTTTGGATTACCCAAAATAGTCCCGAGAAAAATTTAAGAATTACAACCACACACGTGTCATAACACAAAAAAGTACCCCCGAGTAAAATCAACAATTACAACCATACACGTGTCTTTAATAAAGTTTATCTTATCTCTCTTTAACTACCCTCTTCGTTTAAAATACCAAAACAAACTCGGGATAATTACAAGTAAGTTCTACCTTATCTCTATTTAACTACCCTCTTCGTTTAAAATACCAAAACTAAATCATGGGTAATCTTTAAATTTTTGCTTAAAAAACAAATAAGTTTTTACGCATATACACCATACATTGCGTGGGCCGGTACACTGGTAGATATAGATACATATGCATGTGAAGAATTACTTTGGTGCATACTGATATAGTAATGGACCTAATGGTACTTCGAACATTAGGGAATACCAAATAAAGTATTTCTTTCTACCATACAAAGCAGACGTTTGAACATCAACAAACAGAAACAGCAAACTGTTTTTTTCACAGGTGGTCATGCTTCATTTCTGTTGGCTCCTATTTGAAACAAGAACGAAAACGTGTGTCTCATCGAATCCACGTTCAGACATTTCCAACTACGAAAGAAGTGGAATCGAAGCAGCCACCTATCCAGGGTAAAACTCACATCAATCCAGCCCCAAGACTTATCTAGCTCATGCACGGGGGCGTCATAAAGAGTTCATTTTGTGTTGATTAAAGTAGATATACTCCCTGCCCTTGAAACTCAAAAGACATGAGTAAAAAAAGCACCGATTTTCTACAGATATTAAGGACATCATAATGACCTAAGCTACCATGATACAGAGTCCTCTTACATGCACTATTATATAAACATGGTTTCACCGTACGAAGAATCGCTATCACCTTATCCCATGTAAATAGTCCATCCAATCCCATCAAAAGGCCTCGTAATGGTAAGGATGGATATCTCTTTATAAACCAAGGCTCGATTATTATCTAGACGATGTGGGATAATTACTCTAACACTCCCTCTCGCTCGTGGCCCGACATTTCAAGGGTCCTACGAGCGAAGGCTCGATTATTATCTAGACGATGTGGGATAATTACTCTAACACTCCCTCTCGCTCGTGGCCCGACATTTCAAGGGTTCTACGAGCGGACATATTAAATGGGTGGAGTTGAGCACAACATCGCTATGCCCGCTCTGATACCATGTAAATAGTCCATCCAATCCCATCAAAAGGCCTCGTAATGGTAAGGATGAATATCTCTTTATAAACCAACGCTCGATTATTATCCAGACGATGTGGGATAATTACTCTAACATCCCAAATAAACTTTCAACAACAAAAAAAGGATTCTCAATTTCAAACTCGAATTCCAAATTCTCATAAAAAAGTAGCAAAAGATAGCTCAGTAGGGATAATGTCAAGCTGAAATAAGACTCTTGCTAGCGGAAAACAAAGAACCACTTACATGGATATCAAGAGCTTTTGCTCGTAAAATGAGCCCTCAGTTGAAGACCTAATTTCTATGTTTTAAATATTAAGCTATCAAGAAGCATAGTTCAGCAGAACTTCACCATGTAAAGTATCATTATCATCCCGTCCCCTTTAAAAATCCACGAACATGTTCGAATTGTTTCTTTTTATAACTAAAACAACATATAGAGTTAATTAAGAACTTTAGCTGAAATAAGACATACGAATATGATTTCATTATGCATTCATTCAGCTAGTCCTTTTTAACTTAAAAGAGGTTGGTTAACACTATTTATCACCGCCAATATAATTTCACTCGGTAGAAAAAGGTTATGAGTGCCAACTTAATCCTAAATTCTAATTCTAATTTATAGTGTAAATATAAATGAAAGCAGTAAAAGGACACGGAGATTTAACGTGTTTCGACTGAACCTACGTGCACGGGTATAAACTGAGTACATACCCAGGGTTGTCTCCATCTCTTTATATAGTAGTGTAATAAGCATGTGACATATATATTACAATATCAATCATCATTATATACAATATCAATTAACACTCCCCCTCAAGCTGGAGCATATATATCATATGTTACAAGCTTGTTACAAATGTATTTAACCTGGGCTCCACTCAGTGCTTTTGTAAATAGATCTGCCAGTTGGTCTTCTGTCTTCACATGACTAGTCTTTACGATATAACTCATAATCTTTTCTCGAACAAAATGACAATGAACTTTTATGTTTTTAGTCCTCTCGTGAAAAACTGGATTGTTAGCAATATAGATGGCAGCTTGATTATCACAAACTAGATCTATAGGTCTCGCAGATATAAAACCAAGTTCCTCTAAAATATACTTTAACCATACCAACTCGCAAGAAGTGTGAGCCATTGCTCTATATTCTGATTCCGCACTTGACCTGGCAACAACATTTTGCTTCTTGCTTTTCCATGATACAAGATTTCCACCAACAAATACACAATATCTTGTAGTCGACCTTCGATCAAAAGGACACCCAGCCCAATCGGCATCTGTAAATCCCCTAGCATGGGTATTGCCGTGATTCTGGTGTAACAATCCTTTTTCCGATGCTCCCTTAAGATATCTTAATATGCGAATGATGGCATCCCAATGATTTGTCCTGGGAGATGACATAAATTGACTGGCAACACTAGTAGCATAAGAAATATCGGGTCTTGTTACCGTTAAATAGTTTAGTTTACCAACCAGCCTTCGATAATTTTCTGGATTATTTAACAAGTCGCCTTGGTCTGGCATAAACTTAGTGTTAGGATCCATAGGAGAGTCAAGTGGTTTAGCTCCCAATTATCATATATCAGATAATAGATGCAATACATACTTTCTTTGTGAAAGTGATATCCCCGAGCGAGATTTTGCAACTTCGATACCAAGAAAATACTTCAATGCACCGAGATCTTTTGTGTGGAATTGATGGTTTAAGAACAATTTTAATCTTTCAATACCTTTCGAATTATCACATGTAAGAACAATATCGTCTACATATACCAATAACACAATTCTACCGGCCGGAGAGGGATGATAGGAGACAGAGTGATCAACTCCACATCGCTGCAAACCGAATTACATAACGGCCTCACTAAACCTCCCAAACCATGCACACGGAGACTGTTTCAAACCGTATAATGCCTTCTTTAAACGACAAACCAAGTCATACTCCCCAGGAGCAACAAACCCGGGAGGTTGCTCCATATATACCTCTTCTTGCAAATCACCATGAAGGAATGCATTCTTAATATCCAGTTGATGCAATGGCCATGAGCAAGATGCAGCTAACGAGATAACAAGATGACCGGTGTTAGTTTAGCAACCGGGGAAAAAGTCTCCATGTAATCCAAGCCATAAATCTGAGTATATCCTTTAGCTACTAGTCGAGCTTTTAAGCAATCAATCGTACCGTCAGAATGGACTTTTACCGTATATACCCATCAACATCCGACTGTCGTTTTTCCTTCAGAAAGAGTAACAAGCATCCAAGTACTATTTTCATGAATAGCAGACATTTCGTCTTCCATTGCTGCTCGCCATCCAGAATGTGACAATGCTTAAAAAACAGACTTAGGAATAGAAATAGATGATAAGGATGTGATGAAATAAGTATGAACAGTCGATAAATGATCATAAGTGACAAAATTAGAAATCGGATGTGAGGTACATGCACGTTTACCTTTACGAATATAAATTGGAAGAGTATCGCCTGTGGAAGGATATGGAGACGTCGAGGACGAGGGCAAAGGGCTTGCATAATTAGAAGGAGGTTCATTTATTGAACAATTTGGACGTCGGGTATACACTTTTACGTCTGTGGGCCATACACGACTCGAAGGGACTGGAGGATGGGAAAGTGATGATTCGGGAATATTTTCGGAGATAAATTGAGATGATGGCATCGGCGGTATTACTGGAAGCGGAAGAAAATCATTAACAGTAGTGGAAGTGTAACTCTCACTAAAATATACGGTTGACTCGAAAAAAGTGACATCATATGAAGTAAAGAACTTACGTAAAGTGGTACTGTAACAGCGATAGCCTTTTTGAGTTCGTGAATAACCAAGAAATACACATTTAATAGCACGATGGTCTAATTTGTCAATTCCAGGTGAAAGTTGATGAACAAAACATGTACAACAAAAATGCGAGGAGGTAGAGGAAACCGTGAAATGTGAGGAAATAATATAGATTGCGGGGTTTGACTTTTAAGGACAGAAGATGGCATACGGTTAATTAAAGAGCATGAGGTGAGGACAGCGTCACTCCAAAATTGTTTAGGGACATTCATTTGAAACATTAGACACCGAGCTGTTTCAATTAAGTGTTGATTTTTTCTTTCGACGGCTCCATTTTGTTGAGCTGTATAAGAGTATGAAGATTGGTGAATAATACTAGAATTGGTCATAAACTCTATAAAGAGTTGGGTAAAATACTATTTTGCATTGTCACTACGAAGTATGCGAACGGATAAGTTAAATTGAGTTTTTATTACAACACAAAACGAACAAAAATTAGAAAACAACTCAGGACGATTTTTCATTAAATAAAGCCAAGTGGTTCTAGAGAAATCATCAACAAATGTAACGAAGTAACGAAATCCCAAATTCGAAATGACACGACTTAGAACCCAAACATCAGAGTGTACTATCATGAATGGAGCATCTACCCTTTTATTTATCCGGGGTGGAAAAGAAACGCGATGATGCTTCTCTAACAGACATGACTCACAATTTAAAGATTTGACATGACTCCATCTATGAACTGGCCTTTTCAACTTATCGACTGATGGATGCCCCAAACGAAAATGAATCTCCAATGAAGAGGTTGCAATGTTACAAGCAACTTAAGGAAGTGAATGTTCGCTAAATCGATAAAGACCTCCCTCTTCACGCCCTAAGCCAATCGTCCTCTTTGTCTTCAAATCCTGAATGGTGACAGAATGATGAGAAAATGTCACTGAACAGTTTAAATCTTTAGTTAATTTGCTAACGGACATTAAATTGAAGGGAAAAGATGGTATATATAACACTGAGGATAGTTTGACACAAGAACTAGGATGAGCAATACCAATACCATCAACACCGGTGGTTGCTCCGTTTGCCAATGTAACATTAGAAAGATTTTTTGAATGACGAATAGTACTAAAAAGATCAATCTTACCAGACATATGATCCGTAGCACTGGGATCAATGAGCCAAAGAGATGGTAGAAAGGAATTGGAAGAAAAGCATGCCACTGGATTACCTTTATGAGCGTACGAAGCAATAGGAAGAGAAACTTGCTGATCAGCTTGGTACTTTTGGTACTTTAAATAATCCTCGGGTGAGATACTGACTAATTTCGATGTCCCAGAAGCATGTTCATATATACCGGATTGTTCATTGACACCATTGTTAGCTACATAGGCTGCTTTACCGTGTAACTCCTAGCACTGATCTGCTGTATTGTATAGTTTCCCGCAATGCGTACATTTTTCAGAGCGCGTCCCCTCTCGTCACTAGTGCGAGTATCGCAATTATCATTCTGGTGATTTGTTCGACTGTTACCCCGGTTATCAAAATGATTCCCATACAAGTTACGACTGTCGATACGGTTTCCATTCAAACTTCGATTATGATTAGGAGCAAAGGAGGATTGTGGTAATTGAGTCGCCAAAGCGGATCGATCGGAAGTTATATTAATTGTCAGCTTTTGACATACATCCCATGACACCCGAGCATAAGTTTCACGTAGGGATGGTAATTCAGCTCCACCTAGAATCTGCGCTTTTAGTGGCTCAAATTCTGGTTTTAACCCTGCAAGAAATTTCAGAACAGACATCTGCTCTTTTTGCTTATTCATTTTTTTAACATCACCAGAGACGGGAAGAAAAACATTAAGTTCTTCATGTAATCATTTAACCCCTACATAATAATCTCTAGCATATTTTTCACCTTGCTGTAACTCGAAATACTCGCTAGATAGATCATACATACGCGACAAATTACTCGAAAATAACTCAGTGATATAAGTACACAGTTCACTACAAGTTTCAACATGGCTGCACATATATTAGGCTCCATAGAATTCCACATTAAACTAACAATCCAAGCATCATGCTTACTCCAGTTTTTATCCTCTTTTGAACTGTTTTCGGTTAGATGATTTTCTTCTCCTTGACCAGTTAAAGACATTTTAATAACTCTAGTCCATTGTTAATAGTTATGACCATTTAATTTAATAGTAGTGAGTTGCATAGGCGTATGAGACTTTTCCATATTATTATAGCCAATGATCAAAACTCAGCGAAAACACTTAACAAACCCAGAAAAAAAGACGAATCGCAAACCAAACAGCCAACAAACAGATTTTATCGAAGACAAAATAAATAAAACCAAGTACCAAATATCAATTGAACACAGATCTGAAACAATATAACCTGGTTTGAGCTAAAAAAGGGAGCAGCGACAACAAATACGTGTCAAAAACAGTCGAAGTGACAATAAACAGACGAAAATACGCAGATAACAGTTTGCGTAAACACTGAAAAGAGATGGAGCAATTGTACTCGGAAGGAGAGAAAAAAAAATTGTAATCTAGGTTAAGTGTATAGTGGCGGCTAGGGTTTGTGTATAGCGGCGGCTAGGGTTTTATTATAATGACGGCTAGGGTTTTATTAGAGTTTGAATTATCTCACAATCGATGATATATCGATCAAACATGGAGTTTAAAGACAAGTCGCCCTCGTTCCCATCATAAGGAGGAATGAATGTGTATTTTTCTTAAAGCTTAATGCTCCTAGAAATTAATGGACCCTCTATATTCCGAATCCAACAATCTTTTCGTGGCATTCATAACTCCAAAGCTTTTGATTTAAAAAAATCTCATTTTTTAAACACTTGTATGAATTGTTTAGACATTGGATGGCTAAAGCCAAACACCACTTTAGCTTGATGGTGTGGTTTGATTTATCACTTAATATTGACTGATGATTGTCGATTTATCAGTGCAAGTTTACATCCACAAAAATCATACGCCAAAGGAGGACACTTGAGGGAAGAATCCGAACTCTCACCTCATAAATTCTTTAACTAACAAATGTATATTTTACAGTGCTTATGTGTTGTGTTTATAATAATTTGCATAAAGTTGCATAAGACCTCTGGGACTTTCAATATAACACAACCCCCTAATGTTATTAAATTAGAACTATAATTCCTAACAGAATTTACACAACTAGCATGATATTTTTTTTCCCAAAAGGGAGTGTGATCACTTCACTTGTTTTTCTCATTAGCATGTGATCCCCTACCAAATTAACACATCTCGCATGCCTTTGGGCTTGTAAACGACACAACAAACAATGTTTTGGTCGAGACTAGGAAATCTTCTAACTAGTAGGTAGGAGTATAACAGTTTTTCCCATTTTGTCGTTATAAGTTGGCAATTTAATACCCATGTTCCTAACACAACGCTGGACCACAAAAATACCAACATAGAAGTCATTCAAGCAGTGACGAGTATTGTGAAATGACGGAGCTGATTTTTTATTAAAAAAAAAATTATGCCTTATATGAAATTATTTTACGGAGTGTTAGGGGTTAAAACGTTAAAATTTAAAGGTTTTGATCAAAATACATAGTAAAACTCTATTTTTTCATTATTTTTTTTTAAAGGGAGCTGCAGCCCCCAACTGTGCATATCTAGTAGATGAAACTTGCATCCTACCATGTGAGAAGGATCTACCTCCTACCCTACCAATTACATTTTGACATGTATGAACGAGAAAAATAAAATTAGTATAGTTAAGCTTATTTCATGTTATAATTTATTAAAAAATACTACAAATCAAATATTTTTCACTATCAAAATTACATAATGGTCATGAGTAAGTGAACATGAGACAATTTGTATAAATTATATATTATTACTTGAAATATATCTATTAACCAAAAATTTGACCGAATAAATAGCAAATAATTTATATCTATATTTTTTTGTTATATATGATTATTTCTTTGTATATTTTCAGATTATATTTGAGTATAACAAATATTTTAGCTTTTACTATTGATTTAAAAACATAGGTTGGAAGTATTATTTTTTTCTATGATTTTTTAAAATTCGTTCGAGACAAATCAACAATTATTCAAAAGAATTGATATACACTATCTTTAAGTAAAATAATTGACACATAATATTTTTTTTGATAAAATCTTGAGTTTGAACTTTGGCAATATAATGGAAGTATAGCAAATATATATATATATATATATATATATATCATTCTATTATAATAAGTCAACCCAAGTCAAATGAGGCTATCCAATTTAGTTGTTTTTTTTTTCAAAAATACCCATATACTTTTTTATTAATTACAATAATATCATACTCACATAAAAAAATATAAAAAGTAATAACTAATAACTAATAAAAATATTTATCTCTATTTAACAACCAAACATTCTTTTAAATCTTATCCACTTATACTATTTTTTTTTTGTATTATCTACATATTTATATCATAACTACACTTATTTTCTATATTTTAATTGCACCGTGCGTCACACACGCAACGCATGAGCCACAATTACTAGTGTGTGCATATATATATATATATATTTACTTAAATGTTCAAATTTATAATAATGTGTTCTTATAAAATATGAAATTCAAAGATTTATTTTAAGTACAATCAATTTCAAATATATTTGTTACAAATCTTGCGTCAAACTTGGTATGCTAAAATATATATTTGTGATTATATATTTGCGTCAAACTTGGTATTATGTAATTTTGATAGTAAAAATGATTTGATTTGTAATAATTGGTAATAAATTATAGCATGAAATAAGTTTAACTATACTAATTTTCCTTTTCATACCTGTCAAAATGTAATTGGTTTAAGTAGGAGGGTACGAGTACATCCTTCTCCCATGGTAGGACGCAAGTTTCATCCCTCTCTAGTTCATTCTCTGCATTCAAGTGAAGCATCTACATAACAATAATACATAGGTACAGTATATATAATGATATAAACCTAGTTAAAAGGATGTATGAACAGGTCAATAATGAGGAAAACATCAAAGTACGGTTCAAATCATAACATTATTATCTTCAAGAAAACTCTTTGATAATATCCCCCATTCTCCGTTTTATATGGAGTGTATTTTGTTGGAAATTCTTAAAGAATTTAATGGTTTGAATGCAAATTATTTTGTAACCTACAAACCTTAAATCCCTCCATAATGGCATTGAGGACATGTAACTTTTAACATGTTTTTTATTATAAAAACACATAGGGGCATTATCATTTTCAAGATAAGAAAAATGAAAGAAACAAATACATGACATAACACATTTACACACAAACACATATGCATACATACAGAGAGCTGAGAGTAATTAGCATACATGTCGTTATAGATTTAGTGTAACAACCTGACGGTTGATGCAATATAATTTGTCAGCTCATAATTTGAGTGTTATGATCTTTTCACTTTATTGTGTTGATCACGATTTTACATGGTATCAGAGCTGAGATTAATTCCGCGACGATATTGAATATTTGAATTATATCAATTAAAGGTGTTCTCTCTTGAATTTGATTTAAAATATGTGTGTTTTAATTGTTTTTTTTTGTCTGTGTGCATCTTATCATGTTCTTTGATCGATTGTATCGGAAAAATATTGATATTTGATATTCAGTGTTAATTAATCGCGTATTTGACTTTTAAGGTTGGTTGGTTGTTGAGAAATTTGTGATTGTACAGAAAATTCACAATTTTTAGGGTTACTATATCTCAATTCCAAGATGAGTATCAATACAACCACAGTTACACAAATTAGTATTGAAATTAGTCATTTTAGTTCATAGTCGGCGAAATCCACAAGATAATCCCAGTTATATAATGGTTTCTCCCCCTTAAAAATGGAAATATATACATACACACTTAATGTGGAATCTAAATGTGCAAATAGA
This sequence comes from Primula vulgaris, assembly GCA_963920805.1. NCBI lineage: Eukaryota > Viridiplantae > Streptophyta > Magnoliopsida > Ericales > Primulaceae > Primula > Primula vulgaris. The sequence goes on along the minus strand of OY987219.1, from coordinate 29,918,890 downwards.
AGACATATTAAAGAAGAAAGTCGGGAAGCGTAAAATAAAGAAATTAACATAACGGACAGTTCATCCGCGCATTTGCTTGATCAAAAGGGTAACTCTTAATCTTGATTATGATTTCCATTTATTTGTTTGAAAGTTGGAATGGTGGTTCATGAGAGGCTTTGATTTGCCAAAATGTTTTTACTTTTTCGGATAACATGAGCCATCAAGGACTACATTTCGTTTTGATGTGTTTTTATTCTTATTTGTTTTCGGCTGTGGTTTTATACATACTTTGACTTATCGTATTTCTCGCTTGGAAATGGTAAACTGCTCTAGCATTGCAATGTTGAATTCTACATTTAGAAATCACCATTTAGGTAAATTGGTTTAATTATAGCATTTTGATGCTAAACTTGGACAGTTGGACGAGTCATACAAACTTTTATCAATACTATTATAATATGTGAACACGAAAAAGTATTAAAGCGGTGTAAGTTTAGGATTACCCAAAATATAATTAGAGGGTTAATGATTTAAAAGGAGAAAGCCACTACTTATCTGAAAAGTCAGTAACAACACATGATGTCTTAGTTCCCAAAAAAGAATGGTATCACACAAACTTATCACAAACAAATTTGTTATCTTTTTAGGGAAAAACTGTAAAACAGCAAAATCAACTTTTTCCCAACTATGATCTGCGGAGTATAAGATTAGCCATCATGTGCATCATCCTCGTCATCATCCAATGAAATCTGGCCAGGCACATGATCTAATGGCTGTAAGGCATTCTGCCCGTCTCCATTGTTGTCATCAGATTGATTCAATGGTTGTGGGACATTCCGATCTTGATGATCTTCAGACTGGACATCCTTGATATTGTCGTGATCTTCATGGACCGGTGACATCAGCGAGCCTTCAGGTGTCATCACTGACTTCTCAGGGGTCTTATCGATGGGTAATGAAGCTATTGTTATTTCCATATTTTCAACCACTGGTTGAGGAATTGATGGTTCAAACAATTTTTTGTTGTTGTTCAACTTCGTCGCGCCCTCTTGCTTGATAATTCCAACTACAAGCTAGAAAGTTTGAAAGAATAAACGGTATGAGTATGAGATGTAGATTTGCTAAGTAATTGTTTAGCAAACATGAAGCTATACCGAGTCTGAAAAAAAGTTAGCCAAAAAAAAGTGTTCACTGTTATTAAACTGCTCAAACACATGAAATGCAGCTTATACACAAAATAAAGATGTTAGGCTTATATTATTTCCAGATACAAGAATGTAGACATGTATCTTATGTTATTTCCTAGTTTACTAATAGGGCTATTCCTACATTTTCCGGATCAATGCAACAAAAAGTTGCAATACGCAGCTTGCAAAAGTTGCAATTAGGCAGATAATCATTAAAGATATTACGGAAATAAAAGTATGAGTGAGCCTATCTTATAGCAGAATCTAGGGAGGTTCCAATATCTTTCGATTGGCTTAATATAATGATCGAGTGGATCAGCACTTACCATATCATTGGCATTTGGCATTAATGTTCTAAGTAATTACCGACCAGTTTAATATATATATATATATATTGGTTTCAGATCTAGAACAACTAGCTTTTGAGAAAACTATGGCATTTTTTTTCAGGAAAAAGAAGCGTAAGATATTTGTCTCTGTCTTGAACTATATTTTTTTTCTTATTTCTTTTTAGAATGCTTACTTGCACGGTTGCAGCAGCAATTAAACAGCCACCAATGGCCCCACCAAAGACATGCCCGTGTGTGCATGCTAACGTGGTGCTTATCATTAGCGGAGCTCTATGCTGATCTCCAGCGTCATCAAATATTTGTGACCCAGCCAGGGTCAGAATCTCAAAGTAACCCTGCATAAAAAATACAAACAAGCACTCAGGCGGACAAAGTAATTGGAAGTGAGGTATATGCAATCTTCATTAATTTTCTTGATATTTGATTTGTTTACTCATATCACAAATAAGTAACTGAAAATTAAAGTCCTCTTTTTTCAGAATAATAGTACTATATAGAAGTAAGAACGAGTCAAAATATTTGAGAAAACAAAGAAAACGGAAAAACAAAGAGAAGATATAATATGATATGAGATACAACAACCTTCATTGTGTAAATAAATAATAAATGTTTTGATCAAGATATGTTGAAGTATAGACTCAATCAATACACCAAGTAAGACATAAATAAGATTCAAGTTATATCATATATAATTACCTCGTATCGTGTGACATTGGCCCCAGAACGATCAGGAATGAGATCAACAACCGATACAGGACCAGAAGCTGTAATAATGAAAAGGGCTTGAACATCCTTCTGAAATAAAACCATCACCTTCTCAACAAGGTCCTATAAAAACACATAAAAAAATATCATTGTGATAATAGGGCCACATAACTTGAAGGTTAAAAAATCCGAAAGCATCGGATTAAGAGAAATCAAGATGTAGAAATTCATTTTCGCTTTTATGTATATTATATGTAATGTCACCTCTCCTGTTTGTATTGACACTACAAGAGGGGTGAAGTTCCCATAGTAAGAACATGGAGCCAGCACATGCGAATCTGCATGAGAAAAAAATAGAGCCAATAAAAATTTAAAATAAGTATCATACAACTCATAATGCATCAAAACTTGCCAAAAAAAACTCACTATGCATCAAATCAAATACGGTGTCAAATCGAAATTGGAAGCTTAAAAGTTCTACTAATCATCCTACTCATTGTCAGAATACTTAATCCTCTCCTATAAAACCCAACAAAGAAAAACAAATTGGTTATAATTTCGGAAACAAACAATCAAACTATGTCCGTTTTAAAACAATAAATGTTACGTTAATTCGGTTCTGCTCTTACTGGGGAAAAGAACGTCCGGACCTTCAAGTTGTTACGTTATGCTAGGAGCAGACATCATCATGGTTTAACATCACACAATCAAACTCTGTCCATGTATAGTAAAGTCAGAGATTTTTCTCCTTAATTATTCCAAGCTTCGCTATACTATGAATCTGTGACAAAAAACATTTATCCACTATATCATTGTTTCTCTTCTAGTATATTTTATCGCATTGATATAGTAACTAGAAAGAATAATCTGGTGTTCCACCGTGCTTACCACCCGTGGCTCATACACCGCATTTATATTGCAAGACAAAATCACTTAGCACGTGTGCTATAATTAATTAGGAGTAAATCAAATATATTTTTGTAATTTATATTTTGCCGGGTTATCTTAACTATTAATATGATTAATATTTTTGCGACAGATTGGCTACGTGACAACGGTTATGAGACAGTTGGAGGGTGAATTACAACGGTTATGAGGCAGTTGGCGGGTAAATAACTGATTGACTACTTTATCATGATTACAAGATCGAGTTATGCTAATCTTTGCTTAGGAATATTAAATGTGAAAACAAAGAGATCAAAACACGGACCCAAAAGAAAACAGATCAGTTGATATTTAAGTGGACAAAAGAATAGCCGGAGTGTTGGTCCTCATAGAAAGTACCGACGGCGAAGAAGATTTGATAGACAGTTTTTTTTTAATTGTATTGTTTGATTGATTAGACACATTTCTATACTCTATATAGTATCTAATGTTTGATCAGTATTTTTAATTTTTTATGTTTTGTATAAAATATATTATAATTAAAATAATAATTACGAGAACGACAATTTTATTATTTGAGCGTATTTTTGCGTACTATATTTACGATGAATTTTGTATCGTCATTCTTGCAGCATAGGGGCACTTTGTTCTAATTTGAACTTCAAGAGACATGACCTAACCATAAGAACCCTTAAAAACTAAAAAAAATACTTGATATAAGATGGACATGCACATCATTTTACTATACAGCACTTATCTTTTCTCACAAATGAAAAGGAATAAAATACAAAAAATTATCACACCAAAAAGAATTTGAGAGATTGAATCGTGAATCAAACCAGATTAATGCAAGTATAAGTGTATAACCATATCAACCTTTGTTCTTCACATGAATATATAGATAAACGTACGTGATCAATGTTAATGCAACAAGAACAAAAAAAACTCACCGATCACTGAGGCTGTTTGGCAATTATGGGAGCCACGCGGATGACCTCTGCCTCTCTTCTCGCCAGGCGTACCATGGGTCACCATCACATCAGGCACATCAGAGTTGTCATATTTTTTTGGCCTGCCTCTTTTCTTAGACCCTACAATCACTTCCTCTTCACTACTCGGTCCTGAAAATGCACCTTCCTGAGACAGTTGTTGAACTTGTGTTGCTTGTGTTGCCTCCACGGGAGATATGACTATGTTATTGTCACTGCTTTCCATTTTTGAATGACCAAATATATATTGGAAGATCTGCATATATTTAAAACAAATGCTTATGTCAAGTCAAGCAATATTCTTCATTTATAGAAACAAATTATTAGAGAAGTATTAAGTGTTGTTAGTATCTCTAAACCTAATATTTGTAAACAATGTCCATTAAGACTTACATTGCAAGAGGGAGACAAGACCGAGTGTTTGGCCTTTGAGATTTCCTGCCTGGTATTTATAGAAGAAACAATTTTGCCACATTCAAAGAATACCCTCCACAGATTGCACTTTTCAACTAGTAATGTATTTGGTTTGTTTAATTGGTTAAGTATTTATTTTTGTCTTTATTGTCATTAACTTTACTACTTTTATTCATCTTAAATTATTTGTATTCCATTACTTTATATGTGTCTATCGTTTGTAATTGGCAATTCATGATTAATGTTTGTTCCATATTTTCATGGATTTAAAGACAAATATTTATGTTCTCATTCTTATCTTCCTCTAATTTCCTTTTTCTTATTTTTCATTGTTACTCTACCTTAAAAGATTTTCCTTTTGCAAACTTGGAGGAATATTTCTTACATGGTATAATATCAACTATTATTATTTATCTTTTCCAAATAAAAGCATAAATTGTTTGCTACTTTTCTTTATTATTTATTTTTCTTTTAGATTTCAACTACGGACTAAGTCCCGGACTTCGAGTCAATTATGTATAAATGTAGAGATTAACTCCACTATCGAACAAAATAACATTGTTATGAATTTATGTAATCTATGGCACATACGTTAACAAGTTTAATGAAATTTCTCACTACCTAATATAAAAGGATCGTTATGAATTTATGTAATCTATGACACAAACGTTAAAAATTTAATGAAAATGTTTCACTACCGAACAATATACAGAGTATTTATTTTTTCTTTTAGATTTCACCTGCGAACCAACACCCGATCTTCGAGTCAATTGTGGAATCTAGAGATTAACTCAACTATCGAACAAAAAAGGATTGTTATGAATTTATGTAATCTATGACACAAACGTTATAAAGTTTAATGATATTTCCATTACCAAACAAAGAATGATAATTATGAATTTATGTCATATGTGACATAAACTTTAAAAAGTTTTATGGAGTTTCAGGTCGTTTACCACAATTTTGTTTTTATATAAAGAATGTTAGACTGCGGGAAATAAGACACGACTCTAACGTATCAAGAATAACAAGGGTATTCAGTGGAATTTTTTTTTTTATCTATATATATTGGTAGAGATCATTTGTTGCTATTTCGTTATAGTTGAATACTGATTTGTAAATACTTAAATAACTCAATGATTATCTGTGTAAAAAAAGAGTAATTAGCATACATGTCGTTATAGACTTAGTGTTACAACCTAACGGTAGATGCAAATATAATTTATCAGCTCATAATTTGAGTATTATGATCTTTTCGCTTTATTGTGTTGATCACGATTTTACATGATATCAGAGCTGAGATTAATTCCGCGACGATATAGAATATTTGAATTATATCAATTAAAGGTGTTCTCTCTTGAATTTGATTTAAAATATGTGTTTTTTAATTATTTTTTTTGTATGTGTGCATCTTTTCATGTTCTTTGATCAATTGTATCGGAAAAATATTGATATTTGATATTCAGTGTTAATTAATTGCGTATTTGACTTAAAAGGTTGGTTGGTTGTTGAGAAATTTGTGATTGTACAGAAAATTCACAAGTTTTAGGGTTACTATATCTCAATTCCAAGATGAGTATCAATACGTACAATCACAATTACACAAATTAGTATTGAAATTAGTCATTTGTTCATAGTCGGCGAAATCCACGAGATAATCCCAGTTATATAATAGTTTCTCCCCCTTAAAAATGAAAATATATACATACACACTTAATGTGGAATCTAAATGTGCTAAATAGAAGACATATTAAAGAAGAAAGTCGGGAAGCGTAAAATAAAGAAATTAACATAACGGACAGTTCATCCGCGCATTGGCTTGATCAAAAGGGTAACTCTTAATCTTGATTATGATTTCCATTTATTTGTTTGGAAGTTGGAATGGTGGTTCATGAGAGGCTTTGATTTGCCAGAATGTTTTTACCTTTTCGGATAACATGAGCCACCAAGGACTACATTTCGTTTTGATGTGTTTTTATTCTTATTTGTTTTCGGCCGTGGTTTTGTACATACTTTGACTTATCATATTTCTGGCTTGGAAATGGTAAACTGGTCTAGCATTGCATTGAAATGTTGAATTCTACATTTAGAAATCACCATTTAGGTAAATTGGTTTAGTTATAGCATTCTGATGGTAAACTTGGACAGTTGTATGAGTCATACAAACTTTTACCAATACCATTATAATATGTGAACACGAACAAGTCGCAAAGTGGTGTAAGTTCTAGATTACCCAAAATAGCCCTGAGTAAAATCAACAATTACAACCACACACGTGTCATAACAAAAAAAAGTACCCCTGAGTAAAATCAACAATTACAACCATACAAGTGTCATTAATAAAGTTTATCTTATTTCTCTTTAACTACCCTCATCGTTTAAAATACCAAAACAAAATCGGGATAATTACAAGTAAGTTCTACCTTATCTCTCTTTATCTACCCTCTTCGTTTAAAATACCAAAAAAAAATCATGCGTAATCTTTAATTTTTTGCTAAAAAAACAAATAAGTTTTTACGCATATACACCACACATTGTGTGGGCAGGTACACTAGTAGATATACATATATATGCATGTGAAGAATTACTTTGGTGCATACTGACATAGTAATGGACCTAATGGTACTTCGAACATTAGGGAATACCAAATAAAGTATTTCTTTCTACCATACAAAGCAGACGTTTGAACATCAACAAACAGAAACAGCAAACTGTTTTTTTCACAGGTGGTCATGCTTCATTTCTGTTGGCTACTATTTGAAACAAGAACGAAAACGTGTGTCTCATCGAATCCACGTTCAGACATTTCCAAGTAGGAAATAAGTGGAATCGAAGCAGCCACCTATCCAGGGTAAAACTCACATCAATCCAGCCCCAAGACTTACCTAGCTCATGCACGGGGGCGTCATAAAGAGTTCATTTTGTGTTGATTAAAGTAGATATACTCCCTGCCCTTGAAACTCAAAAGACATGAGTAAAAAAAGCACCGATTTTCTACAGATATTAAGGACGTCATAATGACCTAAGCTACCATGATACAGAGTCCTCTTACATGCACTATTATATAAATATGGTTTCACAGTACGAAGAATCACTATCACCTTATCCCATGTAAATAGTCCATCCAATCCCATCAAAAGGCCTCGTAATGGTAAGGATGGATATCTCTTTATAAACCAAGACTCGATTATTATCTAGACAATGTGGGATAATTACTCTAACACTCCCTCTCGCTCGTAGCCCGACATTTCAAGGGTCCTACGAGCGGACATATTAAATGGGTGGAGGTGAGCACAACATCGCTAGGCCCGCTCTGATACCATGTAAATAGTCCATCCAATCCCATCAAAAGGCCTCGTAATGGTAAGGATGGATATCTCTTTATAAACCAACGCTCGATTATTATCTAGACGATGTGGGATAATTACTCTAACATCCCAAATAAACTTTCAACAACAAAAAAAGGATTCTCAATTTCAAACTCGAATTCCAAATTCTCATAAAAAAATTAGCAAAAGATAGCTCAGTAGGGATAATGTCAAGCTGAAATAAGGCTCTTGCTAGCGGAAAACAAAGAACCACTTACATGGATATCAAGAGCTTTTGCTCGTAAAATGAGCCCTCAGTTGAAGACCTAATTTCTATCTTTTAAATATTAAGCAATCAAGAAGCATAGTTCAGCAGAACTTCACCATGTAAAGTATCATTATCATCCCGTCCCCTTTAAAAATCCACGAACATAAAATTCCCTGTTCGAATTGTTTCTTTTTATAACTAAAACAGCATATAGAGTTGATTAAGAACTTTAGCTAAAATAAGACATACGAATATGATTTCATAATGCATTCATTCAGCTAGTCCTTTTTAACTTAAAAGAGGTTGGTTAACACTATTTATCACCGCCAATATAATTTCACTCGGTAGAAAAAGGTTATGAGTACCAACTTAATCTTAAATTATAATTCTAATTTATAGTGTAAATATAAATGAAAGCAGTAAAAGGACACGGAGATTTAGCTTGTTTCGACTGAACCTACGTGCACAAGTATAAACTGAGTACATACCGAAGGTTGTCTCCATCTCTTTATATAGTAGTGTAATAAGCATGTGACATATATATTACAATATCAATCATCATTATATACAATATCAATTAACACTCCCCCTCAAGCTGGAGCATATATATCATATGTTACAAGCTTGTTACAAATGTATTTAACCTGGGCTCCACTCAATGCTTTTGTAAATAGATCTGCCAGTTGGTCTTCTGTCTTCACATGACTAGTCTTTATGATATAACCCATAATCTTTTCTCGAACAAAATGACAATCAACTTCTATGTTTTTAGTCCTCTCATGAAAAACTGGATTGTTAGCAATATAGATGGCAGCTTGATTATCACAAATTAGATCTATAGGTCTCGCAGATATAAAACCAAGTTCCTCTAAAATATACTTTAACCATACCAACTCGCAAGAAGTGTGAGCCATTGCTCTATATTCTGATTCCGCACTTGACCTGGCAACAATATTTTGCTTCTTGCTTTTCCATGATACAAGATTTCCACCAACAAACCTCACTAAACCTCCCAAACCATGCATGCGGAGACTGTTTCAAACCATATAATGCCTTCTTTAAACGACAAACCAAGCCATACTCCCCATGAGCAACAAACCCGGGAGGTTGCTCCATATATACCTCTTCTTGCAAATCACCATGAAGGAATGCATTCTTAATATCCAGTTGATGCAATGGCCATGAGCAAGATGCAGCTAACGAGATAACAAGATGGCCGGTGTTAGTTTAGCAACCGGGGAAAAAGTCTCCATGTAATCCAAGCCATAAATCTGAGTATATCCTTTAGCTACTAGTTGAGCTTTTAAGCAATCAATCGTACCGTTAGAATGGACTTTTACCATATATACCCATCGACATCCGACTGTCGTTTTTCCTTTAGAAAGAGGAACAAGCATCCAAGTACTATTTTCATGAATAGCAGACATTTCGTCTTCCATTGCTGCTCGCCATCCAGAATGTGACAATGCTTCAAAAACAGACTTAGGAATAGAAATAGATGATAAGGATGTGATGAAATAAGCATGAACAGTCGATAAATGATCATAAGTGACAAAATTAGAAATCGGATGTGAGGTACATGCACGTTTACCTTTACGAATATAAATTGGAAGAGTATCGCCTGTGGAAGGATATGGAGACGTCGAGGAAGAGGGCAAAGGGCTTGCATAATTAGAAGAAGGTTCATTTATTGAACAATTTGGACGCCGGGTATACACTTTTACGTCTGTGGGCCATACACGACTCGAAGGGACTGGAGGATGGGAAAGTGATGATTCGGGAATATTTTCGGAGATAGATTGAGATGATGGCATCGGCGGTATTACTGGAAGCGGAAGAAAATCATTAAGAGTGGTGGAAGTGTAACTCTCACTAAAATATGCGGTTGACTCGAAAAAAGTGACATCATATGAAGTAAAGAACTTACGTAAAGTGGGACTGTAACAGCGATAGCCTTTTTGAGTTTGTGAATAACCAAGAAATACACATTTAATAGCACGAGGGTCTAATTTGTTAATTCTAGGTGAAAGTTGATGAACAAAACATGTACAGCCAAAAATGTGAGGAGGTAGAGGAAACCGTGAAATGTGAGGAAATAATATAGATTGCGGGGTTTGACCTTTAAGGACAGAAGATGGCATACGGTTAATTCAAGAGCACGAGGTGAGGACAACGTCACTCCAAAATTGTTTAGGAACATTCATTTGAAACATTAGACACCGAGCTGTTTCAATTAAGTGTTGATTTTTTCTTTCGACAGCTCCATTTTGTTGAGATGTATAAGAGCATGAAGATTGGTGAATAATATTAGAATTGGTCATAAACTCTATAAAGAGTTGGGTAAAATACTATTTTGCAATGTCACTACGAAGTATGCGAACGGATAAATTAAATTGTGTTTTTATTACAACACAAAAAGAACAAAAAATAGAAAACAACTCAGAACGATTTTTCATTAAATAAAGCCAAGTGGTTCTAGAGAAATCATCAACAAATGTAACGAAGTAACGAAATCCCAAATTCGAAATGACACGACTCAGACCCCAAACATCAAAGTGTACTATCATGAATGGAGCAACTACCCTTTTATTTATCCGGGGTGGAAAAGAAACGCGATGATGCTTCCCTAACAGACATGACTCACAATTTAAAGATTTGACATGACTCCATCTATGAACTGGCCTTTTCAACTTATTGAGTGATGGATGCCCCAAACGAAAATGAATCTCCAATGAAGAGGTTGCAATGTGTCAAGCAACTTAAGGAAGTGAATGTTCGCTAAATCGATAAAGACCTCCCTCTTCACGCTCTACGCCAATCGTCCTCTTTGTCTTCAAATCCTGAATGGTGACAGAATGATGAGAAAATGTCACTGAACAGTTTAAATCTTTAGTTAATTTGCTAACGGACATTAAATTGAAAGGAAAAAATGGTATATATAACACTGAGGATAGTTTGACACAAGAACTAGGACGAGCAATACCAATACCATCAACACCGGTGGTTGCTCCATTTTCCAATGTAACATTAGAAAGATTTTTTGAATGAAGAATAGTACTAAAAAGATCAATCTTACCAGACATATGATCCATAGCACCGGAATCAATGAGCCAAAGGAATTGGCATCCGTAGCATGCCACTGGATTACCTTTATGAGCGTACGAAGCAATAGGAAGAGAAACTTGCTGATCAGCTTGGTACTTTTGGTACTTTAAATAATCCTCGGGTGAGATACTGACTAATTTCGATGTCCCAGAAGCATGTTCATATATACCGTATTGTTCATTGACAGCATTGTTAGCTACATAGGCTGCTTTACCATGTAACTCCCAGCACTGATCTGCTGTATGGTATAGTTTCCCGCAATGCGTACATTTTTCAGAGCGCGTCCCCTCTCATCACTAGTGCGAGTACCGCAATTATCATTCTGGTGATTTGTACGACTGTTACCCCGATTATCGAAACGATTCCCATACAAGTTACGACTGTCGATGCGGTTTCCATTCAAACTTCGATTATGATTAGGAGCAAAGGAGGATTGTGGTAATTGAGTCGCCAAAGAGGATCGATCGGAAGTTATATTAATTGCCAGCTTTTGACATACATCCCATGACACCCGAAAATAAGTTTCACGTAGGGATGGTAATTCAACTCCACTTAGAATCTGCGCTTTTAGTGGCTCAAATTCTGGTTTTAACCCTACAAGAAATTTCAGAATACACATCTGCTCTTTTTGCTTATTCATTTTTTTAACATCACCAGAGACGGGAAGAACAACATTAAGTTCTTCATGTAATCATTTAACAACATAATAATCTCTAGCATATTTTTCACCTTGCTGTAACTCGAAATACTCGCTAGATAGATCATACATACGCGACAAATTACTCGAAAATAACTCAGTGATATAAGTACACAGTTCACTACAAGTTTCAACATGGCTGCACATATATTAGGCTCCATAGAATTCCACATTAAACTAACAATCCAAGCATCATCCTTACTCCAGTTTTTATCCTCTTTTGAACTGTTTTCGGTTAGATGATTTTCTTTTCCTTGACCAGTTAAAGACATTTTAATAACTCTAGTCCATTGTTGATAGTTATGACCATTTAATTTAATAGCAGTGAGTTGCATAGGCATATGAGACTTTTCCATATTATTATAACCAATGATCAAAACTCACCGAAAACACTTAACAAACCCAGAAAAAAGACGAATCGCAAACCAAACAGCCAACAAACAGATTTTACCGAAGACAAAATAAATAAAACCAAGTACCAAATATCAATTAAACACAGATCTGAAACAATATAACCTGGTTTGAGCTAAAAAAGGGAGCAGCGACAACAAATACGTGTCAAAAACAGTCGAAGTGACAATAAACAGACGAAAATACGCAGATAACAGTTTGCGTAAACACTGAAAAGAGACGGAGCAATTCTACTCAGAAGGAGAGAAAAAAAAATTGTAATCTAGGTTAAGTGTATAGTGGCGGCTAGGGTTTGTGTATAGCGGCGGCTAGGGTTTTACTATAGTGACGGCTAGGGTTTTATTGGAGTTTGAATTATCTCACAATTGATGATATATCGATCAAACATGGAGTTTAAAGACAAGTCGCCCTCGTTCCCATCATAAGGAGGAATGAATGTGTATTTTTCTTAAAGCTTAATGCTCCTAGAAATTAATGGACCCTCTACATTCCGAATCCAACAATCTTTTCGTGGCATTCATAACTCCAAAGCTTTTGATTTAAAAAAATCTCATTTTTTAAACACTTGTATGAATTGTTTAGACATTGGATGGCTAAAGCCAAACACCACTTTAGCTTGATGGTGTGGTTTGATTTATCACTTAATATTGACTGATGATTGTCGATTTATCAGTGCAAGTTTACATCCACAAAAATCATATGCCAAAGGAGGACACTTGAGGGAAGAATCCGAACTCTCACCTCATAAATTCTTTAACTAACAAATGTATATTTTACAGTGCTTATGTGTTGTGTTTATAATAATTTGCATAAAGTTGCATAAGACCTCTGGGACTTTCAATGTAACACAACCCCCTAATGTTATTAAATTAGAACTATAATTCCTAATAGAATTTACACAACTAGCATGATATTTTTTTTCCCAAAAGGGAGTGTGATCACTTCACTTGTTTTTCTCACTAGCATGTGATCCCCTACCAAATTAACACATCTCACATGCCTTTGGGCTTGTAAACGACACAACAAACAATGTTTTGGTCGAGACTAGGAAATCTTCTAACTAGTAGGTAGGAGTATAACAGTTTTTCCCATTTTGTCGTTATAAGTTGGCAATTTAATACCCATTTTCCTAACACAACGCTGGACCACAAAAATACCAACATAGAAGTCATTCAAGCAGTGACGAGTATTGTGAAATGACGGAGCTGATTTTTTATTAAAAAAAAAATTACGCCTTATATGAAATTATTTTACGGAGTGTTAGGGGTTAAAACGTTAAAATTTAAAGGTTTTGATCAAAATGACAATTACACAAATTAGTATTGAAATTAGTCATTTTAGTTCATAGTCGGCGAAATCCACGAGATAATCCCAGTTATATAATAGTTTCTCCCCCTTAAAAATGGAAATGTATACCTACACACCTAATGTGGAATCTAAATGTGCAAATAGAAGACATATTAAAGAAGAAAGTCGGGAAGCGTAAAATAAAGAAATTAACATAACGGACAGTTCATCTGCGCATTTACTTGATCAAAAAGGTAACTCTTAATCTTGATTATGATTTCCATTTATTTGTTTGGAAGTTGGAATGGTGGTTCATGAGTTGTTTTGATTTGCCAAAATGTTTTTACTTTTTCGGATAACATGAGCCATCAAGGACTACATTTCGTTTTGATGTGTTTTTATTCTTATTTGTTTTCAGCTGTGGTTTTGTACATACTTTGACTTATCATATTTCTCGCTTGGAAATGGTCAACTGCTCTAGCATTGCAATGTTGAATTCTACATTTAGAAATCACCATTTAGGTAAATTGGTTTAATTATAGCATTTAGATGGTAAGCTTGGACAGTTGGACGAGTCATACAAACTTTTATCAATACTATTATAATATGTGAACACGAAAAAGTATTAAAGCGGTGTAAGTTTAGGATTACCCAAAATATAATTAGAGGGTTAATGATTTAAAAGGAGAAAGCCACTACTTATCTGAAAAGTCAGTAACAACACATGATGTCTTAGTTCCCAAAAAAGAATGGTATCACACAAACTTATCACAAACAAATTTGTTATCTTTTTACGGAAAAACTGTAAAACAGCAAAATCAACTTTTTCCCAACTATGATCTGCGGAGTATAAGATTAGCCATCATGTGCATCACCCTCGTCATCATCCAATGAAATCTGGCCAGGCACATGATCTAATGGCTGTAAGGCATTCTGCCCGTCTCCATTGTTGTCATCAGACTGATTCAATGGTTGTGGGACATTCCGATCATGATGATCTTCAGACTGGACATCCTTGATATTGTCGTGATCTTCATGGACCGGTGACATCAGCGAGCCTTCAGGTGTCATCACTGACTTCTCAGGGGTCTTATCGATGGGTAATGAAGCTATTGTTATTTCCATATTTTCAGCCACTGGTTGAGGAATTGATGGTTCAAACAATTTTTTGTTGTTGTTCAACTTCATCACGCCCTCTTGCTTGATAATTCCAACTACAAGCTAGAAAGTTTGAAAGAATAAACGGTATGAGTATGAGATGTAGATTTGCTAAGTAATTGTTAAGCAAACATGAAGCTATATCGAGTCTGAAAAAAAGTTAGCCAAAAAAACGTGTTCACTGTTATTAAACTGCTCAAACACATGAAATGCAGCTTATACACAAAATAAAGATGTTAGGCTTATATTATTTCCAGATACAAGAATGTAGACATGTATCTTATGTTATTTCCTAGTTTACTAATAGGGCTATTCCTGCATTTTCCGGATCAATGCAACAAAAAGTTGCAGTACGCAGCTTGCAAAAGTTGCAATTAGGCAGATAATCATTAAAGATATTACGGAAATAAAAGTATGAGTGAGCCTATCTTATAGCAGAATCTAGGGAGGTTCCAATATCTTTCGATTGGCTTAATATAATGATCGAGTGGATCAGCACTTACCATCATTGGCATTTGGCATTAATGTTCTAAGTAATTACCGACCAGTTTAATATATATATATATTGGTTTAAGATCTAGAACAACTAGCTTTTGAGAAAACTATGGCATTTTTTTTCAGGAAAAAGAAGCGTAAGATGTTTGTCTCTGTCTTGAACTATATTTTTTTTCTTATTTCTTTTTAGAATGCTTACTTGCACGGTTGCAGCGGCAATTAAACAGCCACCAATGGCCCCACCAAAGACATGCCCGTGTGTACATGCTAACGTGGTGTTTATCATTAGCGGAGCTCTATGCTGATCTCCAGCGTCATCAAATATTTGTGACCCAGCCAGGGTCAGAATCTCAAAGTAACCCTGCATAAAAAATACAAACAAGCACTCAGGAGGACAAAGTAATTGGAAGTGAGGTATATGCAATCTTCATTAATTTTCTTGATATTTGCTTTGTTTACTCATATCACAAATAAGTAACTGAAAATTAAAGTCCTCTTTTTTCAGAATAATAGTACTATATAGAAGTAAGAACGAGTCAAAATATTTGAGAAAACAAAGAAAACGGAAAAAGAAAGAGAAGATATAATATGATATGAGATACAAATAAATAATAAATGTTTTGATCAAGATATGTTGAAGTATAGACTCAATCAATACACCAAGTAAGACATAAATAAGATTCAAGTTATGTCATATATAATTACCTCGTATCGTGTGACACTGGCCCCAGAACGACTAGGAATGAGATCAACAACCGATACAGGACCAGAAGCTGTAATAATGAAAAGGGCTTGAACACCCTTCTGAAATAAAACCATCACCTTCTCAACAATGTCCTATAAAAACACATAAAAAAATATCATTGTGATAATAGGGCCACATAACTTGAAGGTTAAAAAATCCGAGAGCATCGGCTTAAGAGAAATCAAGATGTAGAAATTCATTTTGGCTTTTATGTATATTATATGTAATGTCACCTCTCCTGTTTGTATTGACACTACAAGAGGGGTGAAGTTCCCATAGTAAGAACATGGAGCCAGCACATGCGAATCTGCATGAGAAAAAAATAGAGCCAATAAAAATTTAAAATAAGTATCATACAACTCATAATGCATCAAAACTTGCCAAAAAAAAACTCACTATGCATCAAATCAAATACGGTGTCAAATCGAAATTGGAAGCTTAAAAGTTCTACTAATCATCCTACTCATTGTCAGAATACTTAATCCTCTCCTATAAAACCCAACAAAGAAAAACAAATTGGTTATAATTTCGGAAACAAACAATCAAACTATGTCCGTTTTAAAACAATAAATGTTACGTTAATTCGGTTCTGCTCTTACTGGGGAAAAGAACGTCCGGACCTTCAAGTTGTTACGTTATGCTAGGAGCACACATCATCATGGTTTAACATCACACAATCAAACTCTGTCCATGTATAGTAAAGTCATAGATTTTTCTCCTTAATTATTCCAAACTTCACTATATTATGAATCTGTGACAAAAAACATTTATCCACCATATTATTGTTTCTCTTCTAGTATATTTTATCGCATTGATATAGTAACTAGAAAGAATAATCTGGTGTTCCACCGTGCTTAGCACCCGTGGCTCATATACCGCATTTATATTGCAAGACAAAATCACTTAGCACGTGTGCTATAATTAATTAGGAGTAAATCAAATATATTTTTGTAATTTATATTTTGCCGGGTTATCTTAACTATTAATATGATTAATATTTTTGCGACAGATTGGCTACGTGACAACGGTTATGAGACAGTTGAAGGGTGAATTACAACGGTTATGAGGCAGTTGGCGGGTAAATAACTGATTGACTACTTTATCATGATTACAAGATCGAGTTATGCTAATCTTTGCTTAGGAATATTAAATGTGAAAACAAAGAGATCAAAACACGGACCCAAAAGAAAACAGATCAGTTGATATTTAAGTGGACAAAAGAATGGCCGGAGTGTTGGTCCTCATAGAAAGTATCGACGGCGAAGAAGATTTGATAGACAGTTTTTTTTTAATTGTATTGTTTGATTAATTAGACAAATTTCTATTCTCTATATAGTATCTAATGTTTGATCAGTATTTTTAATTTTTTATGTTTTGTATAAAATATATTATAATTAAAATAATAATTAGGAGAACGACAATTTTATTATTTGAGCGTATTTTTGCGTACTATATTTACGATGAATTTTGTATCGTCATTCTTGCAGCATAGGGGCACTTTGTTCTAATTTGAACTTCAAGAGACATGACCTAACCATAAGAACCCTTAAAAACTAAAAAAAATACTTGATATAAGATGGACATGCACATCATTTTACTATACAGCACTGATCTTTTCTCACAAATGAAAAGGAATAAAATACAAAAAATTATCACACCGAAAAGAATTTGAGAGATTGAATCGTGAATCAAACCAGATTAATGCAAGTATAAGTGTATAACCATATCAACCTTTGTTCTTCACATGAATATATAGATAAACATACGTGATCAATGTTAATGCAACAAGAACAAAAAAAACTCACCGATCACTGAGGCTGTTTGGCAATTATGGGAGTCAAGAGGATGACCTCTGCCTCTCTTCTCGCCAGGCGTACCATGGGTCACCGTCACATCAGGCACATCAGAGTTGTCATATTTTTTTGGCCTGCCTCTTTTCTTAGACCCTACAATCACTTCCTCTTCACTACTCGGTCCTGAAAATGCACCTTCCTGAGACAGTTGTTGAACTTGTGTTGCTTGTGTCGCCTCCACGGGAGATATGACCATGTTATTGTCACTGCTTTCCATTTTTGAATGACCAAATATATATTGGAAGATCTGCATATATTTAAAACAAATGCTTATGTCAAGTCAAGCAATATTCTTCATTTATAGAAACAAATTATTAGAGAAGTATTAAGTGTTGTTAGTATCTCTAAACCTAATATTTGTAAACAATGTCCATTAAGACTTACATTGCAAGAGGGAGACAAGACCGAGTGTTTGGCCTTTGAGATTTCCTGCCTGGTATTTATAGAAGAAACAATTTTGCCACATTCAAAGAATACCCTCCACAGATTGCACTTTTCAACTAGTAATGTATTTGGTTTGTTTAATTGGTTAAGTATTTATTTTTGTCTTTATTGTCATTAACTTTACTACTTTTATTCATCTTAAATTATTTGTATTCCATTACTTTATATGTGTCTATCGTTTGTAATTGGCAATTCATGATTAATGTTTGTTCCATATTTTCATGGATTTAAAGACAAATATTTATGTTCTCATTCTTATCTTCCTCTAATTTCCTTTTTCTTATTTTTCATTGTTACTCTACCTTAAATATTTTCCTTTTGCAAACTTGGAGGAATATTTCTTACATGGTATAATATCAACTATTATTATTTATCTTTTCCAAATAAAAGCATAAATTGTTTGCTACTTGTCTTTATTATTTATTTTTCTTTTAGATTTCAACTACGAACTAACTCCCGACATAAATAAGGGTATTATGAATTTATGTAATCTATGGCACATACGTTAACAAGTTTAATGAAATTTCTCACTACCGAATATAAAAGGATCGTTATGAATTTATGTAATCTATGACACAAACGTTAAAAAATTAATGAAAATGTTTCACTACCGAACAAGATACATAGTATTTATTTTTCTTTTAGATTTCACCTGCAAACCAACACCCGATCTTTGAGTCAATTATGGAATCTAGAGATTAACTCAACTATCGAACAAAAAAGGATTGTTATGAATTTATGTAATCTATGGCACAAACATTAAAAAGTTTAATGATATTTCCAATACCGAACAAAGAATGATTAATATGAATTTATGTAATCTGTGGCACAAACGTTAAAAAGTTTTATGGAGTTTCAGTTCGTTTACCACAATTTTGTTTTTATATAAAGAATGTTAGACAACAGGAAATAAGACACGACTCTAACGTATCGAGAATAACAAGGGTATTCAGTGGAATCTATTTTTTTATCTATATATATTGGTAGAGATCATTTGTTGTTACTTCGTTATAGTTGAATACTGATTTGTAAATACTTAAATAACTCAATGATTATCTGTGTAAAAAAATAGTAATTAGCATACATGTCGTTATAGATTTAGTGTAACAACCTGACGGTTGATGCAATATAATTTGTCAGCTCATAGTTTGAGTGCTATGATCTTTTCGTTTTATTGTGTTGATCACGATTTTACATGGTATCAGAGCTGAGATTAATTCCGCGACGATATTGAATATTTGAATTATATCAATTAAAGGTGTTCTCTCTTGAATTTGATTTAAAATATGTGTTTTTTAAATTTTTTTTTTTTGTGTGTGTGCATCTTATCATGTTGTTTGATCAATTGTCTCGGAAAAATATTGATATTTGATATTTGATATTCGGTGTTAATTAATTGCGTATTTGACTTAAAAGGTTGGTTGGTTGTTGAGAAATTTGTGATTGTACAGAAAATTCACAAGTTTTAGGGTTACTATATCTCAATTCCAAGATAAGTATCAATACGTACAATCACAGTTACACAAATTAGTATTGAAATTAGTCATTTTAGTTCATAGTCAGCGAAATCCACGAGATATTCCCAGTTATATAATGGTTTCTCCCCCTTAAAAATGAAAATATATACATACACAGTTAATGCGGAATCTAAATGTGCTAAATAGAAGACATATTAAAGAAGAAAGTCGGGAAGCGTAAAATAAAGAAATTAACATAACGGACAGTTCATCCGCGCATTTGCTTGATCAAAAGGGTAACTCTTAATCTTGATTATGATTTCCATTTATTTGTTTGGAAGTTGGAATGGTGGTTCATGAGAGGCTTTGATTTGCCAGAATGTTTTTACCTTTTCGGATAACATGAGCCACCAAGGACTACATTTCGTTTTGATGTGTTTTTATTCTTATTTGTTTTCGGCCGTGGTTTTGTACATACTTTGACTTATCATATTTCTGGCTTGGAAATGGTAAACTGGTCTAGCATTGCATTGAAATGTTGAATTCTACATTTAGAAATCACCATTTAGGTAAATTGGTTTAGTTATAGCATTCTGATGGTAAACTTGGACAGTTGTATGAGTCATACAAACTTTTATCAATACCATTATAATATGTGAACACGAAAAAGTCGTAAAGTGGTGTAAGTTTTAGATTACCCAAAATAGCCCTGAGTAAAATCAACAATTACAACCACACACGTGTCATAACAAAAAAAAAGTACCCCCGAGTAAAATCAACAATTACAACCATACAAGTGTCATTAATAAAGTTTATCTTATCTCTCTTTAACTACCCTCTTCGTTTAAAATACCAAAACAAAATCGGGATAATTACCAGTAAGTTCTACCTTATCTCTATTTATCTACCCTCTTCGTTTAAAATACCAAAAAAAAATCATGGGTAATCTTTAATTTTTTGCTAAAAAAACAAATAAGTTTTTACGCATATACACCACACATTGCGTGGGCAGGTACACTAGTAGATATACATATATATGCCTGTGAAGAATTACTTTGGTGCATACTGAAATTGTAACATCCCGTATTTTTATAAATGGTTTTAATTATGTTTTAATTCATCCAAAAACGTTTTATTCAAATTATACCTAAAACCGGTCACTCGACTAATTTTTAACCAAAAACCGAAACTTTTCCGAAAAGTTTTATTTTAAAAACCTGTTACTAATTTTATAAATAAAAAGGACCCAATAGTTTTGTTTCAAAAGATTTGTTATTTTTGAGTAGTAAAACATTATTTTTGGATTATGAGTTAACTTTTAGAATTTTGGGGACCAAATAGTTCGGTACCACAAACTATCTAAAAACAGTTTTTTCTAAACCAAAAATCAGCCCACTTTCAATTCTTTAAACCTAAAACCAGCCAAATACAAGAGAGAAAAGAGAGAAAAAGGAGGAGAAGAAGAAGAAGAAGAAGAAGAAGAAGAAGAAGAAGAAGAAGAAGAAGAAGAAGAAGAAGAAGAAGAAGAAGAAGAAGAAGAAGAAACCACGTTAGCGGGTTCATACCGAAAGCATCTCCACTACGCTCTAAGGTAACGGGGGTTATCCATTGCGACTAGACAAGGGTGTATGTTAGAATTAGGTTTTACGTTTAGTATAAATTGGGGTTTTTTGCCTTTTATATTGATTATGTTCTTAATTTGTTAATTGGGGTTTAGTTGTTATATTTTTAATTCACTTATTTGGTTTTGGATTAGTTGTGGATTTAGTCTTTTGATTTTGGATTAATGATAATATTAATGGGTTGCGTGTTATATGCGTTGATTACGTATTATTATGGTTGTTGATAGAATTGGGTAAATTATTGTTGAATAAAGATGAGTTTTGTATTGCGCATACAAGGTGTTTGTTAAAATGTCTGAATGAGTTTTTATGTTGATTAGACTTGTTTGGCTAGTTGTGAATCTAGCACCTATGTTTTTGGATTATGTTGTATTACGTTAAGTGACGTATGAGTTTGTGTTATTTGAATAGTGTAATATTATTGGTCGAGGCCTTAATATTTATACGTATGAGATTGTGTTATATGAATAGTATAATATTATTGGCCGAGACCTTAATATTAATACATTAGCAATGGTCTCTGTCTCTTCCTAATTCCGGGGACAGAAGACGGCCGTGGGGATAGGGAATGACTCGTCTTACGGACTGGGGCGAGTGGCATGAGAGGTCCTAGTGTGCACTCTATTTATTTTTCTGTTAGCAATGGTCTCTGTCTCTTCCTAATTCCGGGGACAGAAGACGGCCGTGGGGATAGGGAATGACTCGTCTTACGGACTGGGACGAGTGGCATGAGAGGTCCAAGTGCGCACTTTAAATGTACTTTTATGTTAGCAATGGTCTCTGTCTCTTCCTAATTCCGGGGACAGAAGACGGCCGAGGGGATAGGGAATGACCTACCTTACGGACTGGGGTAGGTGGCATGAGAGGTCCATGTTTGCTATAGATTTGTGTAGACGTTATTTAATTTATTTAATTTATCCCGTTGTACAATGTTATTATATTTCCTTTTATACGTCGATTATCGTAGTTGTAGAATTTGTGAGCTCTTGCATTTATGGGATGGAGTGACGGTATTTGTGGTGTCGTCCCGTCTAGTTATGTGCGTGGGACTCACCGTTACAATTTTGTTGTTCAGGTACATTATAGATTGAGGCTTTTGGTTAGGAGCTTTAGCAAGGCATCACATGGGCTCGGGGATTCCGCTTTCTTTTCATTTATATTATCTTTTGAGCTTGTAGCCTACAGGCAAATTCATTCGTTTATTTTATCTCGTCTTGTAGCCGCGTTTGGCAAACACTTTTATTAAATTGATTTATTGTTCCTTTAGCTCGCTAGTATTTATTTCTTTTAAAAATTTAAATTTCGTACCAACAGGTTTCGTTTTCCTTTTATTTAAAAAGGTCATGCCTCGATATCCGTGTTCTATGG
Source organism: Primula vulgaris (assembly GCA_963920805.1). Classification (NCBI taxonomy): domain Eukaryota; kingdom Viridiplantae; phylum Streptophyta; class Magnoliopsida; order Ericales; family Primulaceae; genus Primula; species Primula vulgaris. Next base: position 29,896,160 of record OY987219.1, on the reverse strand, counting down.
ATTTTGGGGCGTGACAGATATAGTAATGGACCTAATGGTACTTCGAACATTAGGGAATACCAAATAAAGTATTTCTTTCTACCATACAAAGCAGACGTTTGAACATCAACAAACAGAAACAGCAAACTGTTTTTTTCACAGGTGGTCATGCTTCATTTCTGTTGGCTACTATTTGAAACAAGAACGAAAACGTGTGTCTCATCGAATCCACGTTCAGACATTTCCAAGTAGGAAAGAAGTGGAATCGAAGCAGCCACCTATCCAGGGTAAAACTCACATCAATCCAGCCCCAAGACTTATCTAGCTCATGCACGGGGGCGTCATAAAGAGTTCATTTTGTGTTGATTAAAGTAGATATACTTCCTGCCCTTGAAACTCAAAAGACATGAGTAAAAAAAGCACCGATTTTCTACAGATATTAAAGACATCATAATGACCTAAGCTACCATGATACAGAGTCCTCTTACATGCACTATTATATAAATATGGTTTCACCATACGAAGAATCGCTATCACCTTATCCCATGTAAATAGTCCATCCAATCCCATCAAAAGGCCTCGTAATGGTAAAGATGGATATCTCTTTATAAACCAAGACTCGATTATTATCTAGACGATGTGGGATAATTACTCTAACACTCCCTCTCGCTCGTGGCCCGACATTTCAAGGGTCCTACGAGCGAAGACTCGATTATTATCTAGACGATGTGGGATAATTACTCTAACACTCCCTCTCGCTCGTGGCCCGACATTTCAAGGGTTCTACGAGCGGACATATTAAATGGGTGGAGTTGAGCACAACATCGCTATGTCCGCTCTGATACCATGTAAATAGTCCATCCAATCCCTTCAAAAGGCCTCGTAATGGTAAGGATGGATATCTCTTTATAAACCAACGCTCGATTATTATCTAGACGATGTGGGATAATTACTCTAACATCCCAAATAAACTTTCCAAATTCTCATAAAAAAGTAGCAAAAGATAGCTCAGTAGGGATAATGTCAAGCTGAAATAAGGCTCTTGCTAGCGGAAAACAAAGAACCACTTACATGGATATCAAGATCTTTTGCTCATAAAATGAGCCCTCAGTTCAAGACCTAATTTCTATCTTTTAAATATTAAGCTATCAAGAAGCATAGCTCAGCAGAACTTCACCATGCAAAGTATCATTATCATCCCGTCCCCTTTAAAAATCCACGAACATAGAATTCCCTGTTCGAATTGTTTCTTTTTATAACTAAAACAGCATATAGAGTCGATTAAGAACATTAGCTGAAATAAGACATACGAATATGATTTCATTATGCATTCATTCAGCTAGTCCTTTTTCACTTAAAAGAGGTTGGTTAACACTATTTATCACCGCCAATATAATTTCACTCGGTAGAAAAAGGTTATGAGTGCCAACTTAATCCTAAATTATAATTCTAATTTATAGTGTAAATATAAATGAAAGCAGTAAAAGGACACGGAGATTTAACGTGTTTCGACTGAACCTACGTGCACGGGTATAAACTGAGTACATACCCAGGGTTGTCTCCATCTCTTTATATAGTGGTGTAATAAGCATGTGACATATATATTACAATATCAATCATCATTATATACAATATCAATTAACACTCCCCCTCAAGCTGGAGCATATATATCATATGTTACAAGCTTGTTACAAATGTATTTAACCTGGGCTCCACTCAATGCTTTTGTAAATAGATCTGCCAGTTGGTCTTCTGTCTTCACATGAATAGTCTTTGCTATATAACCCATAATCTTTTCTCGAACAAAATGACAATCAACTTCTATGTTTTTAGTCCTCTCGTGAAAAACTGGATTGTTAGCAATATAGATGGCAGCTTGATTATCACAAACTAGATCTATAGGTCTCGCAGATATAAAACCAAGTTCCTCTAAAATATACTTTAACCATACCAACTCGCAAGAAGTGTGAGCCATTGCTCTATATTCTGATTCCGCACTTGACCTGGCAACAATATTTTGCTTCTTGCTTTTCCATGATACAAGATTTCCACCAACAAATACACAATATCTTACAGTCGACCTTCGATCAAAAGGACACCCAGCCCAATCGGCATCTGTAAATCCCCTAGCATGGGTATTGCCGTGATTCTGGAATAACAATCCTTTTTCCCGATGCTCCCTTAAGATATCTTAATATACGAATGATGGCATCCCAATGATTTGTCCTGGGAGATGACATAAATTGACTGGCAACACTAGTAGCATAAGAAATATCGGGTCTTGTTACAGTTAAATAGTTTAGTTTACCAACCAGCCTTCAATAATTTTCTAGATTATTTAACAAGTCGCCTTGGTCTAGCATAATCTTAGTGTTAGGATCCATAGGAGAGTCAAGTGGTTTAGCTCCCAATTATCCTATATCAGATAATAGATCCAATACATACTTTCTTTGTGAAAGTGATATCCCCGAGCGAGATCTTGCAACTTCGATACCAAGAAAATACTTCAATGCACCGAGATCTTTTGTGTGGAATTGATGGTTTAAGAACAATTTTAATCTTTCAATACTTTTCGAATTATCACATGTAAGAACAATATTGTCTACATATACCAATAACACAATTCTACCGGCCGGAGAGGGATGATAGGAGACAGAGTGATCAACTCCACATCGCTACAAACCGAATTACATAACGGCCTCACTAAACCTCCCAAACCATGCACGCGGAGACTGTTTCAAACCATATAATGACTTCTTTAAATGACAAACCAAGTCATACTCCCCATGAGCAACAAACCCGGGAGGTTGCTCCATATATGCCTCTTCTTGCAAATCACCATGAAGGAATGCATTCTTAATATCCAGTTGATGCAATGGTCATGAGCAAGATGCAGCTAACGAGATAACAAGATGACCGGTGTTAGTTTAGCAACCGGGGAAAAAGTCTCCATGTAATCCAAGCCATAAATCTGAGTATATCCTTTAGCTACTAGTCGAGCTTTTAAGCAATCAATCGTACCGTCAGAATGGACTTTTACCGTATATACCCATCGACATCCGACTGTCGTTTTTCCTTCAGAAAAAGTAACAAGCATCCAAGTACTATTTTCATGAATAGCAGACATTTCGTCTTCCATTGCTGCTCGCCATCCAGAATGTGACAATGCTTCAAAATCAGACTTAGGAATAGAAATAGATGATAAGGATGTGATGAAATAAGCATGAACAGTCGATAAATGATCATAAGTGACAAAATTAGAAATCGGATGTGAGGTACATGCACGTTTACCTTTACGAATATAAATTGGAAGAGTATCGCCTGTGGAAGGATATAGAGACGTCGAGGATGAGGGCAAAGGGTTTGCATAATTAGAAGGAGGTTCATTTATTGAACAATTTGGACGCCGGGTATACACTTTTACGTCTGTGGGCCATACACGACTCGAAGGGACTGGAGGATGGGAAAGTGATGATTCGGGAATATTTTCGGAGATAGATTGAGATGATGGCATCGGCGGTATTACTGGAAGCGGAAGAAAATCATTAACAGTGGTAGAAGTGTAACTCTCACTGAAATATGCGATTGACTCGAAAAAAGTGACATCATATGAAGTAAAGAACTTACGTAAAGTGGGACTGTAACAGGGATAGCCTTTTTGAGTTTGTCAATAACCAAGAAATACACATTTAATAGCACGAGGGTCTAATTTGTCAATTCCAGGTGAAAGTTGATGAACAAAACATGTACAGCCAAAAATACAAGGAGGTAGAGGAAACCGTGAAATGTGAGGAAATAATATAGATTGCGGGGTTTGAACTTTAAGGACAGAAGATGGCATACGGTTAATTAAAGAGCACGAGGTGAGGACAGCGTCACTCCAAAATTGTTTAGGGACATTCATTTGAAACATTAGACACCGAGCTGTTTCAATTAAGTGTTGATTTTTTCTTTCGACAGCTCCATTTTGTTGAGTTGTATAAGAGCATGAAGATTGGTGAATAATACTAGAATTGGTCATAAACTCTATAAAGAGTTGGGTAAAATAATATTTTGCATTGTCACTACGAAGTATGCGAACGGATAAGTTAAATTGAGTTTTTATTACAACACAAAACGAACAAAAAATAGAAAACAACTCAGAACGATTTTTCATTAAATAAAGCCAAGTGGTTCTAGAGAAATCATCAACAAATGTAACGAAGTAACGAAATCCCAAATTCGAAATGACACGACTCAGACCCCAAACATCAGAGTGTACTATCATGAATGGAGCATCTACCCTTTTATTTATCCGGGGTGGAAAAGAAACGCGATGTTGCTTCCGTAACAGACATGACTCACAATTTAAATATTTGACATGACTCAAACTATGAACTGACCTTTTCAACTTATCGAGTGATGGATGCCCCAAACGAAAATGAATATCCAATGAAGAGGTTGTAATGTGACAAGCAACTTAAGGAAGTGAATGTTCGCTAAATCGATAATGACCTCCCTCTTCACGCCCTACGCCAATCGTCCTCTTTGTCTTCAAATCCTGAATGGTGATAGAATGATGAGAAAATGTCATTGAATAGTTTAAATCTTTAGTTAATTTGCTAACGGACATTAAATTGAAAGGAAAAGATGGTATATATAACACTGAGGATAGTTTGACACAAGAACTAGGATGAGCAATACCAATACCATCAACACCGGTGGTTACTCCATTTGCCAATGTAACATTAGAAAGATTTTTTGAATGACGAATAGTACTAAAAAGAACAATCTTACCAGACATATGATCCATAGCACCGGAATCAATGAGCCAAAGAGATGATAGAAAGGAATTGGAAGAAAAGAATTCCACTGGATTACCTTTATGAGCGTACGAAGCAATAGGAAGAGAAACATGCTGATCAGCTTGGTACTTTTGGTACTTTAAATAATCATCGGGTGAGATACTGGCTAATTTCGATGTCCCAGAAGCATGTTCATATATACCGGATTGTTCATTGACAGCATTGTTAGCTACATAGGCTGCTTTACCATGTAACTCCCAGCACTGATCTGCTCTATGGTATAGTTTCCCGCAATGCGTACATTTTTCGGAGCGCGTCCCCTCTCGTCACTAGTGCGAGTATCACAATTATCATTCTGGTGATTTGTATGACTGTTACCCCGATTATCAAAACGATTCCCATACAAGTTACCACTGTCGATACGGTTTCCATTCAAACTTCGATTATGATTAGGAGCAAAGGAGGATTGTGGTAATTGAGTCGCCAAAGCGGATCGATCGGAAGTTATATTAATTGCCAGCTTTTGACATACATCCCATGACATGCGAGCATAAGTTTCACGTAGGGATGGTAATTCAGCTCCACTTAGAATCTGCGCTTTTAGTGGCTCAAATTCTGGTTTTAACCCTGCAAGAAATTTCAGAACAGACATCTGCTCTTTTTGCTTATTCATTTTTTTCACATCACCAGAGACGGGAAGAACAACATTAAGTTCTTCATGTAATCATTTAACCCCTACATAATAATCTCTAGCATATTTTTCACCTTGCTGTAACTTGATATGCTCGCTAGATAGATCATACATACGCGACAAATTACTCGAAAATAACTCAGTGATATAAGTACACAGTTCACTACAAGTTTCAACATGGCTGCACATATATTAGGCTCCATAGAATTCCACATTAAACTAACAATCCAAGCATCATCCTTACTCCAGTTTTTATCCTCTTTTGAACTGTTTTCGGTTAGATGATTTTCTTTTCCTTGACTAGTTAAAGACATTTTAATAACTCTAGTCCATTGTTAATAGTTATGACCATTTAATTTAATAGTAGTGAGTTGCATAGGCGTATGAGACTTTTCCATATTATTATAAGCAATGATCAAAACTCAGCGAAAACACTTAACAAACCCAGAAAAAAGACGAATCGCCAAACAGCCAACAAACAGATTTTATCGAAGACAAAATAAATAAAAACCAAGTACCAAATATCAATTGAACACAGATCTGAAACAATATAACCTGGTTTGAGCTAAAAAAGGGAGCATCGACAACAAATACGTGTCAAAAACAGTCGAAGTGACAATAAATAGACGAAAATACGCAGATAACAGTTTGCGTAAACACTGAAAAGAGATGGAGCAATTGTACTCGGAAGGAGAGAAAAAAATTTTGTAATCTAGGTTAAGTGTATAGTGGCGGCTAGGGTTTGTGTATAGCGGCGGCTAGGGTTTTATTATAATGACGGCTAGGGTTTTATTAGAGTTTGAATTATCTCACAATCGATGATATATCGATCAAACATGGAGTTTAAAGACAAGTCGCCCTCGTTCCCATCATAAGGAGGAATGAATGTGTATTTTTCTTAAAGCTTAATGCTCCTAGAAATTAATGGACCCTCTATATTCTGAATCCAACAATCTTTTCGTGGCATTCATAACTCCAAAGCTTTTGATTTAAAAAAATCTCATTTTTTAAACACTTGTATGAATTGTTTAGACATTGGATGGCTAAAGCCAAACACCACTTTAGCTTGATGGTGTGGTTTGATTTATCACTTAATATTGACTGATGATTGTCGATTTATCAGTGCAAGTTTACATCCACAAAAATCATACGCCAAAGGAGGACACTTGAGGGAAGAATCCGAACTCTCACCTCATAAATTCTTTAACTAACAAATGTATATTTTACAGTGCTTATGTGTTGTGTTTATAATAATTTGCATAAAGTTGCATAAGACCTCTGGGACTTTCAATATAACACAACCCCCTAATGTTATTAAATTAGAACTATAATTCCTAATAGAATTTACACAACTAGCATGATATTTTTTTTCCCAAAAGGGAGTGTGATCACTTCACTTGTTTTTCTCATTAGCATGTGATCCCCTACCAAATTAACACATCTCGCATGCCTTTGGGCTTGTAAACGACACAACAAACAATGTTTTGGTCGAGACTAGGAAATCTTCTAACTAGTAGGTAGGAGTATAACAGTTTTTCCCATTTTGTCGTTATAAGTTGGCAATTTAATACCCATGTTCCTAACACAACGCTGGACCACAAAAATACCAACATAGAAGTCATTCAAGCAGTGACGAGTATTGTGAAATGACGGAGCTGATTTTTTATTAAAAAAAAAATTATGCCTTATATGAAATTATTTTACGGAGTGTTAGGGGTTAAAACGTTAAAATTTAAAGGTTTTGATCAAAATACATAGTAAAACTCTATTTTTTCATTATTTTTTTTCAAAGGGGGCTGCAGCCCCCAACTGTGCATATCTAGTAGATGAAACTTGCATCCTACCATGTGAGAAGGATCTACCTCCTACCCTACCAATTACATTTTGACATGTATGAACGAGAAAATTAAAATTAGTATAGTTAAGGTTATTTCGTGTTATAATTTATTAAAAAAATACTACAAATCAAATATTTTTCACTATCAAAATTACATAATGGTCATGAGTAAGTGAACATGAGACAATTTGTATAAATTATATATTATTACTTGAAATATATCTATTAACCAAAAATTTGACCGAATAAATAGCAAATAATTTATATCTTTGTTTTTTGTTATATATGATTATTTCTTTGTATATTTTCAGATTATATTTGAGTATAACAAATATTTTAGCTTTTACTATTGATTTAAAAACATAGGTTGGAAGTATTATTTTTTTCTATGATTTTTTAAAATTCGTTCGAGACATGTAAGTATTAATTGAATTCATAGAGAAGTTGCACACGACTAAAAACAAATCAACAATTATTCAAAAGAATTGATATACACTATCTTTAAGTAAAATAATTGACACATAATATTTTTTTTGATAAAATCTTGAGTTTGAACTTTGGCAATATAATGGAAGTATAGCAAATATATATATATACTTAAATGTTCAAATTTATAATAACATGTTCTTATAAAATATGAAATTCAAAGATTTATTTTAAGTAAAATCAATTTCAAATATATTTGTTACAAATCTTGCGTCAAACTTGGTATGCTAAAATATATATTTGTGATTAGTATTATGTAATTTGATAGTAAAAATGATTTGATTTGTAATAATTGGTAATAAATTATAGCATGAAATAAGTTTAACTATACTAATTTTCCTTTTCATACCTGTCAAAATGTAATTGGTTTAAGTAGGAGGGTACGAGTACATCCTTTTCCCATGGTAGGACGCAAGTTTCATCCCTCTCTAGTTCATTCTCTGCATTCAAGTGAAGCATCTACATAACAATAATACATAGGTACAGTATATATAATGATATAAACCTAGTTAAAAGGATGTATGAACAGGTCAATAATGAGGAAAACATCAAAGTACGGTTCAAATCATAACATTATTATCTTCAAGAAAACTCTTTGATAATATCCCCCATTCTCCGTTTTATATGGAGTGTATTTTGTTGGAAATTCTTAAAGAATTTAATGGTTTGAATGCAAATTATTTTGTAACCTACAAACCTTAAATCCCTCCATAATGGCATTGAGGACATGTAACTTTTAACATGTTTTTTATTATAAAAACACATAGGGGCATTATCATTTTCAAGATAAGAAAAATGAAAGAAACAAATACATGACATAACACATTTACACACAAACACATATGCATACATACAGAGAGCTGAGAGTAATTAGCATACATGTCGTTATAGATTTAGTGTAACAACCTGACGGTTGATGCAATATAATTTGTCAGCTCATAATTTGAGTGTTATGATCTTTTCACTTTATTGTGTTGATCACGATTTTACATGGTATCAGAGCTGAGATTAATTCCGCGACGATATTGAATATTTGAATTATATCAATTAAAGGTGTTCTCTCTTGAATTTGATTTAAAATATGTGTGTTTTAATTGTTTTTTTTTTGTCTGTGTGCATCTTATCATGTTCTTTGATCGATTGTATCGGAAAAATATTGATATTTGATATTCAGTGTTAATTAATCGCGTATTTGACTTTTAAGGTTGGTTGGTTGTTGAGAAATTTGTGATTGTACAGAAAATTCACAATTTTTAGGGTTACTATATCTCAATTCCAAGATGAGTATCAATACAACCACAGTTACACAAATTAGTATTGAAATTAGTCATTTTAGTTCATAGTCGGCGAAATCCACAAGATAATCCCAGTTATATAATGGTTTCTCCCCCTTAAAAATGGAAATATATACATACACACTTAATGTGGAATCTAAATGTGCAAATAGAAGACATATTAAAGAAGAAAGTCGGGAAGCGTAAAATAAAGAAATTAACATAACGGACAGTTCATCCGCGCATTTGCTTGATCAACAGGGTAACTCTTAATCTTGATTATGATTTCCATTTATTTGTTTGGAAGTTGGAATGGTGGTTCATGAGAGGCTTTGATTTGCCAAAATGTTTTTACTTTTTCGGATAACATGAGCCATCAAGGACTACATTTCGTTTTGATGTGTTTTTATTCTTATTTGTTTTCGGCTGTGGTTTTGTACATACTTTGACTTATCGTATTTCTCGCTTGGAAATGGTAAACTGCTCTAGCATTGCAATGTTGAATTCTACATTTAGAAATCACCATTTAGATAAATTGGTTTAATTATAGCATTTTGATGGTAAACTTGGACAGTTGGACGAGTCATACAAACTTTTATCAATACTATTATAATATGTGAACACGAAAAAGTATTAAAGCGGTGTAAGTTTAGGATTACCCAAAATATAATTAGAGGGTTAATGATTTAAAAGGAGAAAGCCACTACTTATCTGAAAAGTCAGTAACAACACATGATTTCTTAGTTCCCAAAAAAGAATGGTATCACACAAACTTATCACAAACAAATTTGTTATCTTTTTAGGGAAAAACTGTAAAACAGCAAAATCAACTTTTTCCCAACTATGATCTGCGGAGTATAAGATTAGCCATCATGTGCATCACCCTCGTCATCATCCAATGAAATCTGGCCAGGCACATGATCTAATGGCTGTAAGCCATTCTGCCCGTCTCCATTGTTGTCATCAGACTGATTCAATGGTTGTGGGACATTCCGATCATGATGATCTTCAGACTGGACATCCTTGATATTGTCGTGATCTTCATGGACCGGTGACATCAGCGAGCCTTCAGGTGTCATCACTGACTTCTCAGGGGTCTTATCGATGGGTAATGAAGCTATTGTTATTTCCATATTTTCAGCCACTGGTTGAGGAATTGATGGTTCAAACAATTTTTTGTTGTTGTTCAACTTCGTCGCGCCCTCTTGCTTGATAATTCCAACTACAAGCTAGAAAGTTTGAAAGAATAAACGGTATGAGTATGAGATGTAGATTTGCTAAGTAATTGTTAAGCAAACATGAAGCTATACCGAGTCTGAAAAAAAGTTAGCCAAAAAAAAGTGTTCACTGTTATTAAACTGCTCAAACACATGAAATGCAGCTTATACACAAAATAAAGATGTTAGGCTTATATTATTTCCAGATACAAGAATGTAGACATGTATCTTATGTTATTTCCTAGTTTACTAATAGGGCTATTTCTACATTTTCCGGATCAATGCAACAAAAAGTTGCAATACGCAGCTTGCAAAAGTTGCAATTAGGCAGATAATCATTAAAGATATTACGGAAATAAAAGTATGAGTGAGCCTATCTTATAGCAGGATCTAGGGAGGTTCCAATATCTTTCGATTGGCTTAATATAATGATCGAGTGGATCAGCACTTACCATCATTGGCATTTGGCATTAATGTTCTAAGTAATTACCGACCAGTTTAATATATATATATATATATATATATATATATATATATATATATATATATATATTGGTTTAAGATCTAGAACAACTAGCTTTTGAGAAAACTATGGCATTTTTTTTCAGGAAAAAGAAGCGTAAGATGTTTGTCTCTGTCTTGAACTATATTTTTTTTCTTATTTCTTTTTAGAATGCTTACTTGCACGGTTGCAGCGGCAATTAAACAGCCACCAATGGCCCCACCAAAGACATGCCCGTGTGTACATGCTAACGTGGTGCTTATCATTAGCGGAGCTCTATGCTGATCTCCAGCGTCATCAAATATTTGTGACCCAGCCAGGGTCAGAATCTCAAAGTAACCCTGCATAAAAAATACAAACAAGCACTCAGGCGGACAAAGTAATTGGAAGTGAGGTATATGCAATCTTCATTAATTTTCTTGATATTTGCTTTGTTTACTCATATCACAAATAAGTAACTGAAAATTAAAGTCCTCTTTTTTCAGAATAATAGTACTATATAGAAGTAAGAACGAGTCAAAATATTTGAGAAAACAAAGAAAACGGAAAAAGAAAGAGAAGATATAATATGATATGAGATACAAATAAATAATAAATGTTTTGATCAAGATATGTTAAGTATAGACTCAATCAATACACCAAGTAAGACATAAATAAGATTCAAGTTATATCATATATAATTACCTCGTATCGTGTGACACTGGCCCCAGAACGACCAGGAATGAGATCAACAACCGATACAGGACCAGAAGCTGTAATAATGAAAAGGGCTTGAACACCCTTCTGAAATAAAACCATCACCTTCTCAACAATGTCCTATAAAAACACATAAAAAAATATCATTGTGATAATAGGGCCACATAACTTGAAGGTTAAAAAATCCGAGAGGGCTTAAGAGAAATCAAGATGTAGAAATTCATTTTGGCTTTTATGTATATTATATGTAATGTCACCTCTCCTGTTTGTATTGACACTACAAGAGGGGTGAAGTTCCCATAGTAAGAACATGGAGCCAGCACATGCGAATCTGCATGAGAAAAAAATAGAGCCAATAAAAATTTAAAATAAGTATCATACAACTCATAATGCATCAAAACTTGCCCAAAAAAAACTCACTATGCATCAAATCAAATACGGTGTCAAATCGAAATTGGAAGCTTAAAAGTTCTACTAATCATCCTACTCATTGTCAGAATACTTAATCCTCTCCTATAAAACCCAACAAAGAAAAACAAATTGGTTATAATTTCGGAAACAAACAATCAAACTATGTCCGTTTTAAAACAATAAATGTTACGTTAATTCGGTTCTGCTCTTACTGGGGAAAAGAACGTCCGGACCTTCAAGTTGTTACGTTATGCTAGGAGCACACATCATCATGGTTTAACATCACACAATCAAACTCTGTCCATGTATAGTAAAGTCATAGATTTTTCTCCTTAATTATTCCAAACTTCACTATATTATGAATCTGTGACAAAAAACATTTATCCACCATATTATTGTTTCTCTTCTAGTATATTTTATCGCATTGATATAGTAACTAGAAAGAATAATCTGGTGTTCCACCGTGCTTAGCACCCGTGGCTCATATACCGCATTTATATTGCAAGACAAAATCACTTAGCACGTGTGCTATAATTAATTAGGAGTAAATCAAATATATTTTTGTAATTTATATTTTGCCGGGTTATCTTAACTATTAATATGATTAATATTTTTGCGACAGATTGGCTACGTGACAACGGTTATGAGACAGTTGAAGGGTGAATTACAACGGTTATGAGGCAGTTGGCGGGTAAATAACTGATTGACTACTTTATCATGATTACAAGATCGAGTTATGCTAATCTTTGCTTAGGAATATTAAATGTGAAAACAAAGAGATCAAAACACGGACCCAAAAGAAAACAGATCAGTTGATATTTAAGTGGACAAAAGAATAGCCGGAGTGTTGGTCCTCATAGAAAGTATCGACGGCGAAGAAGATTTGATAGACAGTTTTTTTTTAATTGTATTGTTTGATTAATTAGACAAATTTCTATTCTCTATATAGTATCTAATGTTTGATCAGTATTTTTAATTTTTTATGTTTTGTATAAAATATATTATAATTAAAATAATAATTATGAGAACGACAATTTTATTATTTGAGCGTATTTTTGCGTACTATATTTACGATGAATTTTGTATCGTCATTCTTGCAGCATAGGGGCACTTTGTTCTAATTTGAACTTCAAGAGACATGACCTAACCATAAGAACCCTTAAAAACTAAAAAAAATACTTGATATAAGATGGACATGCACATCATTTTACTATACAGCACTGATCTTTTCTCACAAATGAAAAGGAATAAAATACAAAAAATTATCACACCAAAAAGAATTTGAGAGATTGAATCGTGAATCAAACCAGATTAATGCAAGTATAAGTGTATAACCATATCAACCTTTGTTCTTCACATGAATATATAGATAAACGTACGTGATCAATGTTAATGCAACAAGAACAAAAAAAAACTCACCGATCACTGAGGCTGTTGGCAATTATGGGAGCCACGAGGATGACCTCTGCCTCTCTTCTCGCCAGGCGTACCATGGGTCACCGTCACATCAGGCACATCAGAGTTGTCATATTTTTTTGGCCTGCCTCTTTTCTTAGACCCTACAATCACTTCCTCTTCACTACTCGGTCCTGAAAATGCACCTTCCTGAGACAGTTGTTGAACTTGTGTTGCTTGTGTCGCCTCCACGGGAGATATGACCATGTTATTGTCACTGCTTTCCATTTTTGAATGACCAAATATATATTGGAAGATCTGCATATATTTAAAACAAATGCTTATGTCAAGTCAAGCAATATTCTTCATTTATAGAAACAAATTATTAGAGAAGTATTAAGTGTTGTTAGTATCTCTAAACCTAATATTTGTAAACAATGTCCATTAAGACTTACATTGCAAGAGGGAGACAAGACCGAGTGTTTGGCCTTTGAGATTTCCTGCCTGGTATTTATAGAAGAAACAATTTTGCCACATTCAAAGAATACCCTCCACAGATTGCACTTTTCAACTAGTAATGTATTTGGTTTGTTTAATTGGTTAAGTATTTATTTTTGTCTTTATTGTCATTAACTTTACTACTTTTATTCATCTTAAATTATTTGTATTCCATTACTTTATATGTGTCTATCGTTTGTAATTGGCAATTCATGATTAATGTTTGTTCCATATTTTCATGGATTTAAAGACCAATATTTATGTTCTCATTCTTATCTTCCTCTAATTTCCTTTTTCTTATTTTTCATTGTTACTCTACCTTAAAAGATTTTCCTTTTGCAAACTTGGAGGAATATTTCTTACATGGTATAATATCAACTATTATTATTTATCTTTTCCAAATAAAAGCATAAATTGTTTGCTACTTGTCTTTATTATTTATTTTTCTTTTAGATTTCAACTACGAACCAAGTCCCGGACTTCGAGTCAATTATGTATAAATGTAGAGATTAACTCCACTATCGAACAAAATAACATTGTTATGAATTTATGTAATCTATGGCACATACGTTAACAAGTTTAATGAAATTTCTCACTACCGAATATAAAAGGATCATTATGAATTTATGTAATCTATGACACAAACGTTAAAAATTTAATGAAAATGTTTCACTACCGAACAATATACAGAGTATTTATTTTTTCTTTTAGATTTCACCTGCGAACCAACACCCGATCTTCGAGTCAATTGTGGAATCTAGAGATTAACTCAACTATCGAACAAAAAAGGATTGTTATGAATTTATGTAATCTATGACACAAACGTTAAAATGTTTAATGATATTTCCATTACCAAACAAAGAATGATAATTATGAATTTATGTCATATGTGACATAAACCTTAAAAAGTTTTATGGAGTTTCAGGTCGTTTACCACAATTTTGTTTTTATATAAAGAATGTTAGACTGCAGGAAATAAGACACGACTCTAACGTATCGAGAATAACAAGGGTATTCAGTGGAATCTATTTTTTTTATCTATATATATTGGTAGAGATCATTTGTTGCTACATCGTTATAGTTGAATACAAGCGAGCTAAAGGAACTATTAAACAATAAATAAAAGCATGCCAAACGCGGCTACACGAGCAAAAGGTTTTGACAAAATTATAAAAGAAAAGAAACGAATGTAAATCGCCCGTAGGCTACAACCTCAAAATGAACTAACTAAAAAGAAAGTGACTAAAGAAGCCCCGAACCCATGCAATACTGCGCTAAACCACCTAGCCAACGCCTCAAGCTAATTTGTACCTGAAAGACAAAAATTGTAACGGTGAGTCCCACGCACATAACTAGACGGGACGGCACCACAGACACCGTCACTACATCCCATAAATGCAAGAACTCACAAATTCTACAACTACGATAAACGACGTATAAAACGAAATATAATGACATTCTACAACTACGATAATCTACGAATAAAAAGAATATAACGACATTCTACAATTACGATAAATTAAATAAATTAACTAACATCAACACACATCTAAAGCATACATGGACCTCTCACGCCACCTACCCCGGTCCGTAAGGTAGGTCATTCCCTATCCCTTCGGCCGTCATATGTCCCCGGAATTAGGGAGAGACATAGACCATTGCAACATAAAAGTAGATTTATAGTGCGCACTTGGACCTCTCACGCCACTCGCCCCAGTCCGTAAGACGAGTCATTCCCTATCCCTTCGGCCGTCATATGTCCCCGGAATTAGGGAGAGACATAGACCATTGCAACATAAAAGTAAATAGTGCACATTGGGACCTCTCACGCCACTCGCCCCGGTCCGTAAGACGAGTCATTCCCTATCCCCTCGGCCGTCTTCTGTCCCCGGAATTAGGGAGAGACAGAGACCATTGCCACTACAGCTAAATCACAAGGCCTCGGCCAATAATATAAATCCATGCAAATAACACATTCTCATACGGCCTCGGCCAATAATATAAATCCACGCAAATAACACATTCTCATAATACCAACATTCTCAAACGTCACTATAACGTCAATCAACATAACACATAACCATATGTACTAAATTCGCAACTAGCCAAACAACTCCAATAACGTAAAATCCCATTCGGGCATTTTAACAAACACCTTGTATGCACAATCTAAAACTCATCTCTTTTCAACAATATTTTACTCAATTCTATCAACAACCATCATAACATATATTTAACGCATAAAACACGCAAACCCATCAATATTCTCATCAATCCAAAATTTATATATCTAAGGTCTCAACCTCTACCATTCAAATAAATGGAATTAAAAGTGTAGCAACTAACCCCAATTAACAATATAAGAACATAATTAATATAAAAGGCAAAAACCCCCAATTTATAATAAACGTAAAACCTAATCCTAACATACACCCTCGTCTAGTCGCTATGGATAACCCCCGTTACCTTAGCGCGTAGAGGAGATGCTTCCGGTATGAACCCGCTAACGGTGGTCTCCTCTTCTTCTTCTTCTTCCTCTTCTTTCTTTTTCTCTCTTTTCTCTCTTCTCTCTCTTCTTACTCTTTCTCTCTCTTGCTTACTAGTTTACTGAATCTTATCTGTAGAAAGTGGCTGAAAAGAGTTTATAAAAGCTGTTTTGATAAATTTTGAGGTAACAAACTATTTGGTCCCCAAAGTTCTAAAAGTTAACTCTTAATCCAAAAATATAGTTTTACTACTCAAAATAACAAATCTTTAAAAACAAATCTATTGGGTCCTTTTTATTAGTAAAATTAGTAACAGATTTTTAAAATAAAGTTTTTCGGAAGAGTTTCGGTTTTTGGCTAAAAATTAGTCGAGTGACCGGTTTTTGGTAAAATTTTGAATAAAACGCTTTTGGATAAATTAAATCATAAATAAAACCATTTATAAAAATACGGGATGTTACAGATTTAGTGTTACAACCTAACGGTTGATGCAAATATAATTTATCAGCTCATAATTTGAGTATTATGATCTTTTCGCTTTATTGTGTTGATCACGATTTTACATGATATAAGAGCTGAGATTAATTCCGCGACGATATAGAATATTTGAATTATATCAATTAAAGGTGTTCTCTCTTGAATTTGATTTAAAATATGTGTTTTTTAATTCTTATTTTTGTATGTGTGCATCTTTTCATGTTCTTTGATCGATTGTATCGGAAAAATATTGATATTTGATATTCAGTGTTAATTAATTGCGTATTTGACTTAAAAGGTTGGTTGGTTGTTGAGAAATTTGTGATTGTACAGAAAATTCACAAGTTTTAGGGTTACTATATCTCAATTCCAAGATGAGTATCAATACGTACAATCACAATTACACAAATTAGTATTGAAATTAGTCATTTTAGTTCATAGTCGGCGAAATCCACGAGATAATCCCAGTTATATAATAGTTTCTCCCTCTTAAAAATGAAAATATATACATACACACTTAATGTGGAATCTAAATGTGCTAAATAGAAGACATATTAAAGAAGAAAGTCGGGAAGCGTAAAATAAAGAAATTAACATAACGGACAGTTCATCCGCGCATTTGCTTGATCAAAAGGGTAACTCTTAATCTTGATTATGATTTCCATTTATTTGTTTGGAAGTTGGAATGGTGGTTCATGAGAGGCTTTGATTTGCCAGAATGTTTTTACCTTTTCGGATAACATGAGCCACCAAGGACTACATTTCGTTTTGATGTGTTTTTATTCTTATTTGTTTTCGGCCGTGGTTTTGTACATACTTTGACTTATCATATTTCTGGCTTGGAAATGGTAAACTGGTCTAGCATTGCATTGAAATGTTGAATTCTACATTTAGAAATCACCATTTAGGTAAATTGGTTTAGTTATAGCATTCTGATGGTAAACTTGGACAGTTGTATGAGTCATACAAACTTTTATCAATACCATTATAATATGTGAACACGAAAAAGTCGTAAAGTGGTGTAAGTTCTAGATTACCCAAAATAGCCCTGAGTAAAATCAACAATTACAACCACACACGTGTCATAACAAAAAAAAGTACCCCTGAGTAAAATCAACAATTACAACCATACGAGTGTCATTAATAAAGTTTATCTTGTCACGTCCCAAAATCCATAAACACGGATATCGAGGCATGACCTTTTTAAAAAAAAAGGAAAACAACCTGTTGGTACAAAATTTGAAATTTTAAAAGAAAACATTTGCAAGCTAATGGAACAATTAAGTGAATAAAATAAACTGTTTGCCAAACACGGCTACAAGACAGGATTTATAAAAGCTAAAAATAATGAACGAATAAATTTGCCCGTAGGCTACAACCTCAAAAACAAACTAAGTAAAAAGAATGCAAAAGCCCGAACCCATGTGATGCCTTGCTAAAGCTCTTAACCATACGCCTCAACCTAAGTTGTACCTGAAATACAAAATTGTAACGGTGAGTCCCACGCACATAACTAGACGGGACGGCACCACAACACCGTCACTCCATCTCATAAATGCAAGAGCTCACAAATTCTATAACTACGATAATCGACGTATAAGAAGAAAGATAATGACATTCTACAACTACGATAAATTAAATAAATTAAATACACATCAACAGCATACATGGACCTCTCACGCCACCTACCCCAGTCCGTAAGTTAGGTCATTCCCTATCGCTTCGGCCGTCTTCTGTCCCCGGAATTAGGGAGAGACATAGACCATTGCAACATAAAAGTAGATTTATAGTGCGCACTTGGACCTCTCACGCCACTCGTCCCAGTCCGTAAGACGAGTCATTCCCTATCCCTTCGGCCGTCTTATGCCCCCGGAATTAGGGAGAGACATAGACCATTGCTAACAATAAAATAAATATAGTGCACACTGGGACCTCTCACGCCACCTACCCCAGTCCGTAAGGTAGGTCATTCCCTATCCCCTCGGCCGTCTTCTGTCCCCGGAATTAGGGAGAGACAGAGACCATTGCCACTACAGCTAAAACACAAGGCCTCGGCCAATAATATAAAATCATCCAATTAACAGAATCTCATATGTATAAATATTAAGGCCTCGGCCAATAATATTATACTATTCAAATAACACCATCTCATACGTCACTTAACGTAATACAACATAACACATAACCACATGTACTAAATTCACAACTAGCCAAACGCTATAACAACATAAAATCACTTTCAGGCATTTTAACAAACACCTTGTATGAATAAACTATAATCCTCCATTATTCAATATAAATTTACCCAATTCCATCAATAATTACATAATTACATAGTCAACGCATAAAACATGCAAACCCATCCATAATCTCATTAATCCGAACTTAACATAATTAACTCATCAATTTCTCCCATTCAATTAAGTAATTAAAACATACAACAAATAACCCAATAAACAAATAAAGAACATAAATAGTATAAAGGACAAAAACCCCCAATTTTGTAATAAACGTAAAACCTAATCCTAACATACACCCTCGTCTAGTCGCAATGGATAACCCCCGTTACCTTAGCGTGTAGAGGAGATGATTCCGGTAATAATCCGCTAACGTGGTTTCTCTTCTTCTTGTTCTTCTTCTCTTTTCTCTCCTTTTCTCTCTTTTCTCTTGGCTGATTTTTAGGTTTAAAGAATTGAAAAGTGAGCTGATTTTAGGTATAGAAAAACTGTTTTTACAAAGTTTGTGGAAGCGAACTATTTGGTCCCCAAAGTTCTAAAAGCTAACTTTTAATCAAAATTATTAATAAACTACTCAATAATAACAAATCTTTAGAAACAAATCTATTGGGTCCTTTTTATTAGTAAAATTAGTAACAGGTTTTTAAAATAAGGTTTTTCGGAAGAGTTTCGGTTTTTGGCTAAAAATAAGTCGAGTGACCGGTTTTTGGTAAAATTTGCATAAAACGTTTTTGGATAATTTAAATCATCAATAAAAACTATTTATAAAAATTCGGGATGTTACATATCTTATCTCTCTTTTACTACCCTCTTCGTTTAAAATACCAAAACAAAATCGGGATAATTACAAGTAAGTTCTACCTTATCTCTCTTTATCTACCCTCTTCGTTTAAAATACCAAAAAAAAAATCATGGGTAATCTTTAATTTTTTGCTAAAAAACAAATAAGTTTTTACGCATATACACCACACATTGTGTGGGCAGGTACACTAGTAGATATACATATATATGCATGTGAAGAATTACTTTGGTGCATACTGATATAGTAATGGACCTAATGGTACTCCGAATATTAGGGAATACCAAATAAAGTATTTCTTTCTACCATACAAAGCAGACGTTTGAACATCAACAAACAGAAACAGCAAACTGTTTTTTTCACAGGTGGTCATGCTTCATTTCTGTTGGCTACTATTTGAAACAAGAACGAAAGCGTGTGTCTCATCGAATCCACGTTCAGACATTTCCAAGTAGGAAATAAGTGGAATCGAAGCAGCCACCTATCCAGGGTAAAACTCACATCAATCCAGCCCCAAGACTTACCTAGCTCATGCACGGGGGCGTCATAAAGAGTTCATTTTGTGTTGATTAAAGTAGATATACTCCCTGCCCTTGAAACTCAAAAGACGTGAGTAAAAAAAGCACCGATTTTCTACAGATATTAAGGACATCATAATGACCTAAGCTACCATGATACAGAGTCCTCTTACATGCACTATTATATAAATATGGTTTCACCGTACGAAGAATCACTATCACCTTATCCCATGTAAATACTCCATCCAATCCCAACAAAAGGCCTCGTAATGGTAAGGATGGATATCTCTTTATAAACCAAGGCTCGATTATTATCTAGACGATGTGGGATAATTACTCTAACACTCCCTCTCGCTCGTGGCCCGACATTTCAAGGGTCCTACGAGCGGACATATTAAATGGGTGGAGGTGAGCACAACATCGCTAGGCCCGCTCTGATACCATGTAAATAGTCCATCCAATCCCATCAAAAGGCCTCATAATGGTAAGGATGGATATCTCTTTATAAACCAACGCTCGATTATTATCTAGACGATGTGGGATAATTACTCTAACATCCCAAATAAACTTTCAAGAACAAAAAAAGGATTCTCAATTTCAAACTCGAATTCCAAATTCTCATAAAAAAGTAGCAAAAGATAGCTCAGTAGGGATAATGTCAAGCTGAAATAAGGCTCTTGCTAGCGGAAAACAAAGAACCACTTACATGGATATCAAGAGCTTTTGCTCGTAAAATGAGCCCTCGGTTGAAGACCTAATTTCTATCTTTTAAATATTAAGCAATCAAGAAGCATAGTTCAGCAGAACTTCACCATGTAAAGTATCATTATCATCCCGTCCCCTTTAAAAATCCACGAACATAGAATTCCCTGTTCGAATTGTTTCTTTTTATAACTAAAACAGCATATAGAGTCGATTAAGAACTTTAGCTGAAATAAGACATACGAATATGATTTCATAATGAATTCATTCAGCTAGTCCTTTTTAACTTAAAAGAGGTTGGTTAACACTATTTATCACCGCCAATATAATTTCACTTGGTAGAAAAAGGTTATGAGTGCCAACTTAATCCTAAATTATAATTCTAATTTATAGTGTAAATATAAATGAAAGCAGTAAAAGGACACGGAGATTTAACGTGTTTCGACTGAACGTACGTGCACGGGTATAAACTGAGTACATACCCAGAGTTGTCTCCATCTCTTTATATAGTAGTGTAATAAGCATGTGACATATATATTACAATATCAATCATCATTATATACAATATCAATTAACACTCCCCCTCAAGCTGGAGCATATATATCATATGTTACAAGCTGGTTACAAATGTATTTAACCTGGGCTCCACTCAGTGCTTTTGTAAATAGATCTGCCAGTTGGTCTTCTGTCTTCACATGACTAGTCTTTATGATATAACTCATAATCTTTTCTCGAACAAAATAACAATCAACTTCTATGTTTTTAGTCCTTTCATGAAAAACTGGATTGTTAGCAATATAGATGGCAGCTTGATTATCACAAACTAGATCTATAGGTCTCGCAGATATAAAACCAAGTTCCTCTAAAATATACTTTAACCATACCAACTCGCAAGAAGTGTGAGTCATTGCTCTATATTCTGATTCCGCACTTGACATGGCAACAACATTTTGCTTATTGCTTTTCCATGATACAAGATTTCCACCTACAAATAAACAATATCTTGTAATCGACCTTCGATCAAAAGGACACCCAGCCCAATGGGCATCTGTAAATCCCCTAGCATGGGTATTGCCGTGATTCTGGTATAACAATCCTTTCCCCGATGCTCCCTTAAGATATCTTAATATACGAATGATGGCATCCCAATGATTTGTCCTGGGAGATGACATAAATTGACTGGCAACACTAGTAGCATAAGAAATATCGGGTCATGTTACCGTTAAATAGTTTAGTTTACCAACCAGCCTTCGATAATTTTCTGGATTATTTAACAAGTCGCCTTGGTCTGGCATAAGCTTAGTGTTAGGATCCATAGGAGAGTCAAGTGGTTTAGCTCCCAATTATCCTATATCAGATAATAGATCCAATACATACTTTCTTTGTGAAAGTGATATCCCCGAGCGAGATCTTGCAACTTCAATACCAAGAAAATACTTCAATGCACCGAGATCTTTTGTGTGGAATTGATGGTTTAAGAACAATTTTAATCTTTCAATACCTTTTGAATTATCACATGTAAGAACAATATCGTCTACATATACCAATAACACAATTCTATCGGCCGGAGAGGGATGATAGGAGACAGAGTGATCAACTCCACATTGCTGCAAACCGAATTACATAACGGCCTCACTAAACCTCCCAAACCATGCACGCGGAGACTGTTTCAAACCATATAATGCCTTCTTTAAACGACAAACCAAGCCATACTCCCCATGAGCAACAAACCCGGGAGGTTGCTCCATATATACCTCTTCTTGCAAATCACCATGAAGGAATGCATTCTTAATATCCAGTTGATGCAATGGCCATGAGCAAGATGTAGCTAACGAGATAACAAGATGACCGGTGTTAGTTTAGCAACCGGGGAAAAAGTCTCCATGTAATCCAAGCCATTAATCTGAGTATATCCTTTAGCTACTAGTCGAGCTTTTAAGCAATCAATCGTACCGTTAGAATGGACTTTTACCGTATATACCCATCGACATTCGACTGTCGTTTTTCCTTCAGAAAGAGGAACAAGCATCCAAGTACTATTTTCATGAATAGCAGACATTTCGTCTTCCATTGCTGCTCGCCATCCAGAATGTGACAATGCTTCAAAAACAGACTTAGGAATAGAAATAGATGATAAGGATGTGATAAAATAAGCATGAACAGTCGATAAATGATCATAAGTGACAAAATTAGAAATCGGATGTGAGGTACATGCACGTTTACCTTTATGAATATAAATTGGAAGAGTATCGCTTGTGGAAGGATATGGAGACATCGAGGAAGAGGGCAAAGGGCTTGCTTAATTAGAAGGAGGTTCATTTATTGAACAATTTGGACCCGGCGTATACACTTTTACGTCTGTGGGCCATACACGACTCGAAGGGACTGGAGGATGGAAAAGTGATGATTCGGGAATATTTTCAGAGATAGATTGAGATGATTACATCGACGGTATTACTGGAAGTGGAAGAAAATCATTAAGAGCGGTGGAAGTGTAACTCTCACTAAAATATGCGGTTGACTCGAAAAAAGTGACATCATATGAAGTAAAGAACTTACGTAAAGTGGGACTGTAACAGGGATAGCCTTTTTGAGTTCGTGAATAACCAAGAAATACACATTTAATAGCACGAGAGTCTAATTTGTTAATTCCAGGTGAAAGTTGATGAACAAAACATGTACAGCCAAAAATGCGAGGAGGTAGAGGAAACCGTGAAATGTGAGGAAATAATATAGATTGCGGGGTTTGACCTTTAAGGACAGAAGATGGCATACGGTTAATTAAAGAGCACGAGGAGAGGTCAGCGTCACTCCAAAATTGTTTAGGGACATTCATTTGAAACATTAGACACCGAGCTGTTTCAATTAAGTGTTGATTTTTTCTTTCGACAGCTTCATTTTGTTGAGATGTATAAGAGCATGAAGATTGGTGAATAATATTAGAATTGGTCATAAACTCTATAAAGAGTTGGGTAAAATACTATTTTGCAATGTCACTACGAAGTATGCGAACGGATAAATTAAATTGAGTTTTTATTACAACACAAAACGAACAAAAAATAGAAAACAACTCAGAACGATTTTTCATTAAATAAAGCCAAGTGGTTCTAGAGAAATCATCAACAAATGTAACGAAGTAACGAAATCCCAAATTCGAAATGACACGACTCAGACCCCAAACATCAGAGTTTACTGTCATGAATGGAGCATCTACCCTTTTATTTATCCGGGGTGGAAAAGAAACGCGATGATGCTTCCCTAACAGACATGACTCACAATTTAAAGATTTGACATGACTCAATCTATGAACTGACCTTTTCAACTTATTGAGTGATGGATGCCCCAAACGAAAATGAATCTCCAATGAAGAGGTTGCAATGTGACAAGCAACTTAAGGAAGTGAATGTTCGCTAAATCGATAAAGACCTCCCTCTTCACGCCCTACGCCAATCGTCCTCTTTGTCTTCAAATCCTGAATGGTGACAGAATGATGAGAAAATGTCACTGAACAGTTTAAATCTTTAGTTAATTTGCTAACGGACATTAAATTGAAAGGAAAAAATGGTATATATAACACTGAGGATAGTTTGACACAAGAACTAGGATGAGCAATACCAATACCATCAACACCGGTGGTTGCTCCATTTGCCAATGTAACATTAGAAAGATTTTTTGAATGACGAATAGTACTAAAAAGATCAATCTTACCAGACATATGATCCGTAGCACCGGAATCAATGAGCCAAAGGAATTGGCATCCGTAGCATGCCACTGGATTACCTTTATGAGCGTTCGAAGCAATAGGAAGAGAAACTTGCTGATTAGCTTGGTACTTTTGGTACTTTAAATAATCCTCGGGTGAGATACTGACTAATTTCGATGTCCCAGAAACATGTTCATATATACCGGATTGTTCATTGACAGCATTGTTAGCTACATAGGCTGTTTTACCATGTAACTCCCAGCACTGATCTGCTGTATGGTATAGTTTCCCGCAATGCGTACATTTTTCAGAGCTCGTCCCCTCTCGTCACTAGTGCGAGTACCGCCATTTTCATTATGGTGATTTGTACGACTGTTACCCCAATTATAGAAACGATTCCCATACAAGTTACGACTGTCGATGCGGTTTCCATTCAAACTTCGATTATGATTAGGAGCAAAGGAGGATTGTGGTAATTGAGTCGCCAAAGCGGATCGATCGGAAGTTATATTAATTTCCAGCTTTTGACATACATCCCATGACACCCGAAAATAAGTTTCACGTAGGGATGGTAATTGACCTCCACTTAGAATCTGCGCTTTTAGTGGCTCAAATTCTGATTTTAACCCTGCAAGAAATTTCAGAACAGACATCTGCTCTTTTTGCTTATTCATTTTTTTAACATCACCAGAGACGGGAAGAACAACATTAAGTTCTTCATGTAATCATTTAACCCCTACATAATAATCTCTAGCATATTTTTCACCTTGCTGTAACTCGAAATACTCGCTAGATAGATCATACATACGCGACAAATTACTCGAAAATAACTCAGTGATATAAGTACACAGTTCACTACAAGTTTCAACATGGCTGCACATATATTAGGCTCCATAGAATTCCACATTAAACTAACAATCCAAGCATCATCCTTACTCCAGTTTTTATCCTCTTTTGAACTGTTTTCGGTTAGATGATTTTCTTTTCCTTGACCAGTTAAAGACATTTTAATAACTCTAGTCCATTGTTGATAGTTATGACCATTTAATTTAATAGTAGTGAGTTGCATAGGCATATGAGACTTTTCCATATTATTATAACCAATGATCAAAACTCAGCGAAAACACTTAACAAACCCAGAAAAAAGACGAATCGCAAACCAAACAGCCAACAAACAGATTTTACCGAAGACAAAATAAATAAAACCAAGTACCAAATATCAATTGAACACAGATATGAAACAATATAACCTGGTTTGAGTTAAAAAAGGGAGCAGCGACAACAAATACGTGTCAAAAACAGTCGAAGTGACAATAAACAGACGAAAATACGCAGATAACAGTTTGCGTAAACACTGAAAAGAGATGGAGCAATTGTACTCGGAAGGAGAGAGAAAAAAAATTGTAATCTAGGTTAAGTGTATAGTGGTGGATAGGGTTTGTGTATAGCGGCGGCTAGGGTTTTATTATAGTGACGGCTAGGGTTTTATTAGAGTTTGAATTATCTCACAATCGATGATATATCGATCAAACATGGAGTTTAAAGACAAGTCGCCTTCATTCCCATCATAAGGAGGAATGAATGTGTATTTTTCTTAAAGCTTAATGCTCCTAGAAATTAATGGACCCTCTACATTCCGAATCCAACAATCTTTTCGTGGCATTCATAACTCCAAAGCTTTTGATTTAAAAAAATCTCATTTTTTAAACACTTGTATGAATTGTTTAGACATTGGATGGCTAAAGCCAAACACCACTTTAGCTTGATGGTGTGGTTTGATTTATCACTTAATATTGACTGATGATTGTCGATTTATCAGTGCAAGTTTACATCCACAAAAATCATATGCCAAAGGAGGACACTTGAGGGAAGAATCCGAACTCTCACCTCATAAATTCTTTAACTAACAAATGTATATTTTACAGTGCTTATGTGTTGTGTTTATAATAATTTGCATAAAGTTGCATAAGACCTCTGGGACTTTCAATGTAACACAACCCCCTAATGTTATTAAATTAGAACTATAATTCCTAATAGAATTTACACAACTAGCATGATATTTTTTTTCCCAAAAGGGAGTGTGATCACTTCACTTGTTTTTCTCACTAGCATGTGATCCCCTACCAAATTAACACATCTCACATGCCTTTGGGCTTGTAAACGACACAACAAACAATGTTTTGGTCGAGACTAGGAAATCTTCTAACTAGTAGGTAGGAGTATAACAGTTTTTCCCATTTTGTCATTATAAGTTGGCAATTTAATACCCATTGTTGAACCATGGGGTTCAATAATTGATTTTGATTATAACTTTGATTATGTTTTTAATGATTTTACGATTTCTCTATTTCGATGATATAATGCTTGTTTTTTACAAAAAGAGAATTTGTAAATTGAAGCACACCAGAAAGATAGAGCTCGGAAAAACGAATCCACAGGTTCAAGCGGAACCAGAATCGGAGCTAAAACGAAGGAGTTATGGGCTTTCGAAGAAGACCGAAAAACTGCCAGAAGAACAGACGACCGATCGACTGTACAAAAACGACCGATCGTTTTTGTACAGATTTCTTCCAGTGAGCAGGTCGAATATACGAACGATCGTTTTCTGGAAAACGACCGATCGTTTTCTGGAAAACGACCGATCGACTGTAGAAAACGACCGATCGTTTTCTGCAGTTTTCGAAAACAGCTTTTCAGCTTATTCTGGAAAATAGCTGTTAAAAACCCTCAACCACTTACAACGGTCACAACCCAGAAAAACAGACTGTTTGGCATATATATACCACTTCAATCTCTCTCCCATATTCACCAATTACACTATCAATCATCCTAAAACCTCTCTCAATTAAAAACCCTAAATATCACCATTTTGGTGCATATATATTCGAGAAAGAGGAAAATCAAAGAGAAAGAGATTCAAGCTCGATCATCATCAACAACTCACCAATTAGCTTTTTAAGAAGCAATTAGAATAGTGAGTGTAGTTACGTTTTGTAACAAAAATTGTATCGAGTGTTTTATAAACTCAATTGTGAGCGAGTGATCGGGTAGAGGCTTTGTAAGCAAGTGAAGCTTAAAAGCTCTAGGTCTTTTCATTCGGGTACTCATAAATTGAGGGGGAGTCGTAGACTCGTAGACGTGTACTTTTGCACTTGTATCAAGAGTAGGAACCTCGGGTAGAGGGTGAGCCAATCGGTCGATTGAGCTCGATAGGGTTTGTAAAATCCGAAAGAAGAATTATAGTGAATTACTCGGTAGTACCGAGGAGAGGACGTAGGCCGTTTGCCGAACCTCTATAAATCTTGGTGTCATCTTCTTTCCCTAAACTTTTACTTTCCGCAACTTTATTATTGCTTATATTCTTGCTTGCGTTTATGATTTCTAGCATTTCATTAAGTATATTAAACGCTTAAGTTTAGAATTTGCATAAGTTGGGTGTTAGTTGTTTAGAATTTTTAATTAGGCGAAAATCGCCATAAACCTTATTCACCCCCCTCTAAGGTTAGCCGCACTCGGGCCAACACCCATTTTCCTAACACAACGCTGGACCACAAAAATACCAACATAGAAGTCATTCAAGCAGTGACGAGTATTGTGAAATGACGGAGCTGATTTTTTATTTAAAAAAAAATTATACCTTATATGAAATTATTTTACGGAGTGTTAGGGGTTAAAACGTTAAAATTTAAAGGTTTTGATCAAAATGACAATTACACAAATTAGCATTGAAATTAGTCATTTTAGTTCATAGTCGGCGAAATCCACGAGATAATCCCAATTATATAATAGTTTGTCCCCCTTAAAAATGGAAATGTATACATACACACTTAATGTGGAATCTAAATGTGCAAATAGAAGACATATTAAAGAAGAAAGTCGGGAAGCGTAAAATAAAGAAATTAACATAACGGACAGTTCATCTGCGCATTTACTTGATCAAAAAGGTAACTCTTAATCTTGATTATGATTTCCATTTATTTGTTTGGAAGTTGGAATGGTGGTTCATGAGTTGTTTTGATTTGCCAAAATGTTTTTACTTTTTCGGATAACATGAGCCATCAAGGACTACATTTCGTTTTGATGTGTTTTTATTCTTATTTGTTTTCAGCTGTGGTTTTGTACATACTTTGACTTATCATATTTCTCGCTTGGAAATGGTCAACTGCTCTTTCACTGCAATGTTGAATTCTACATTTAGAAATCACCATTTAGGTAAATTGGTTTAATTATAGCATTTTGATGGTAAACTCGGACAGTTGGACGGGTCATACAAACTTTTATCAATACTATTATAATATGTGAACACGAAAAAGTATTAAAACGGTGTAAGTTTTGGATTACCCAAAATAGTCCCGAGAAAAATTTAAGAATTACAACCACACACGTGTCATAACACAAAAAAGTACCCCCGAGTAAAATCAACAATTACAACCATACACGTGTCTTTAATAAAGTTTATCTTATCTCTCTTTAACTACCCTCTTCGTTTAAAATACCAAAACAAACTCGGGATAATTACAAGTAAGTTCTACCTTATCTCTATTTAACTACCCTCTTCGTTTAAAATACCAAAACAAAATCATGGGTAATCCTTAAATTTTTGCTTAAAAAACAAATAAGTTTTTACGCATATACACCATACATTGCGTGGGCCGGTACACTGGTAGATATAGATACATATGCATGTGAAGAATTACTTTGGTGCATACTGATATGGTAATGGACCTAATGGTACTTCGAACATTAGGGAATACCAAATAAAGTATTTCTTTCTACCATACAAAGCAGACGTTTGAACATCAACAAACAGAAACAGCAAACTGTTTTTTTCACAGGTGGTCATGCTTCATTTCTGTTGGCTGCAATTTGAAACAAGAACGAAAACGTCTGTCTCATCGAATCCACGTTCAGACATTTCCAAGTAGGAAAGAAGTGGAATCGAAGCAAGCACCTATCCAGGGTAAAACTCACATCAATCCGGCCCCAAGACTTATCTAGCTCATGCACGGGGGCGTCGATAAAGAGTTCATTTTGTGTTGATTAAAGTAGATATACTCCCTGCCCTTGAAACTCAAAAGACACTGCAGTAAACAAAGCACTGATTTTCTACAGATATTAAGGACATCATAATGACCTAAGCTACCATGATACAGAGTCCTCTTACATGCACTATTATATATATATGGTTTCACCGTACGAAGAATCACCATCACCTTATCCCAAATAAACTTTCAACAACAAAAAAAGGATTCTCAATTTCAAACTCGAATTCCAAATTCTCATAAAAAAGTAGCAAAAGATAGCTCAGTAGGGATAATGTCAAGCTGAAATAAGACTCTTGCTAGCAGAAAACAAAGAACCACTTACATGAATATCAAGAGCTTTTGCTCATAAAATGAGCCCTCAGTTGAAGACTTAATTTCTATCTTTTAAATATTAAGCTATCAAGAAGCATAGTTCAGCAGAACTTCACCATGTACTGTATCATTATCATCTCATCCCCTTTAAAATTCCACGAACATGGAATTCCCTGTTCAAATTGTTTCTTTTTATAACTAAAACAGCATATAGAGCCGATTAAGAACTTTAGCTGAAATAAGGCATACGAATATGATTTCATAATGCATTCATTCAGCTAGGCCTTTTTAACTTAAAAGAGGTTGGTTAACACTATTTATCACCACCAATATAATTTCACTCGGTAGAAGAACGTTATGAGTACCAACTTAATACTAAATTATAAGTCTAATTTATAGAGAAATTTTGGAATCATTCATACGTCAATTTTTTTTATCATGTTTAGAAGAATACAAAGCTTGAGGTGAAAACTCAAGCTGGCATCATGATGTTCAGGGGGGAATACAATGCCTTAGGTGAAAATTCAAGCTCGCACTAAGGGTTACAGGTTACATATTAAGTGACACTTAAACCGACTACCCTTAACACCGTTAACAGTGTGGTGCTTTTTATTTCTCAGTAAAGCTTGCAAAAATCCAGGAAACTGGGAATAAAGAATTCTTCAAATGACAAGTCAATTAACTTCATCTGGATCTCCAAATAATTCTCTCCAATTGGAAGCCGCTTCTTCAGGAGTTCGAAAAGTCCAGACGTGGGTTTTTTCTTTCTCACGAGTTTCCAAGATCTCCTATAGTAGGGAAAATTGTGTTATTCAAAAACTACCCACAATTACGTCCACAATTACGTTGACAAATGTAAGGATAAATTCATGTAGTAGTAAGAAAGATAATGTCCTATCACCACAGTGTTTTCATTTACTATAAATTTCCTCTCTCAAATCATGGTGCTTCTGCAATAGGTTACCAATCACTGTATATAATCCTCTTATTTCACGTACTTTTCTTTTCTACTCAATTATACATTTTAAAAAATGACTGAGAAATATCATCGGTAGAAAGCAGAAGATCTGGTGCAAGTATTATCCCTTAGGGCTCAGGAACAAGAGGTTACAAGAAGTGAGCTGCTATCATATTAATATCTTTCACTATCAGGCTATCAGCTTTTGGAAAAAGACGGGACTGGATACATTTTGATAGAAATGGGTTCAGTAAGAAATAGTCAAACTTTCAGTGACCCAAGATTTTTATGAGAATGTCAGAGGTCTCAAAAGTAAGAAATGAGTAAAAAGGTGGATAGGGTAGGATTCAGTCTCTTCCATCGGGGGTTTCTCTTGTAGAGCTATTTTCTTATAGTTTACTTATTGATGTTCTCTACGGGTTAATTAATCAAACAATTAATCAAACTCAGTTTTAAATGAGATTCTCTTCAAAGATTACACCAACAGAATAAACATGTTTAAACAAGTATAACTTCATTAAAAGTCAATCGGGGACCTCGATTAGGTGTATCAAAATCTACTTATTCACTATGATGGTCCAAGTAGTTAAATTATGTATGTCAGGTAAGGTGATTTAGGGTTTTATTTGTAAGGGAGGTTTTCTTGGTTTTTTACCATGTTGAACAAACCTTGAGAGAAATCATAACCGCTAACCAAGATTAATCAAGTTTCAAAACATTTAAGATGATTGATAATCACATCCTACCACAAAACTCCAATTACATCATCATTCAATTCACAAACACCATATAACAAATGCTATCAAGAAAATATGTTCAAGTTTGAGACAGTTGTTGGTAGTTTCAAATACAATATATTTTTAATTCAATAAACATCACATCCTTCCAAGTATTCAATATTTAAAGCAGCATGTCTCCATATATTTTTCTAGTAACACCGTTAAACCCTCATGGGCACACACAAAAAACAGACAAAAAGTAAGAATATACCTCGAGTTCAGAAGACCGTTTTGTTTTCAGAGTTAAGCAATCAACAAGAGAAGTCCACTTCCCAGAACAGTTGTCTAACACACCAACCCGATAATACTGCTGCATCTGATGGACTGGAGCTGAAATAAAATGTAGAGTTTTGCTTATTTCTTTCCAAAGATAAAGAACAGAACGAACATGTCATCATTACTACAAGCAATTCGCAACTCTGATCACTAGTAAAGCGAAGATCAACAAAAGCTCGAGAGCATCAAGACACGATAATTAATTACGAGGTATCTATCATGGATTTTTTCTATCTACACGCGGTTTAACCCAAGGGCCAAGACTTGATATACTGATATCAGTTACTCATTTTACACACAAAAAAAGATAATTATGATTCAACCTTATTCAAACTTGAACCATGATAGAGGAATGTTATGATTGGAACTTTGACTAGTAGGACAGGAATAAAGGATTGCTTGAAAACCATAAACAACGTCATAATTACTACGTAATTACTGGTACCAACAAGATGCAGATGCCTTACGTGTATGTATCTTGTAATCTATTTTGAGTCTTGTCATATCTGTGTATGTTTTGCAATTGTTTCCTAGCATGCCTGAATCTATGGAAGTTGTTGAGAAATATATATACCACAAGAAGATACAAAGATGCTTCTATGAAGTTAAGCCCCAGTCCTCTAACAACTCGTCCAAAAATATATCTCTATTTCATATACTAATTACCTCAAGTGTGTTATTTTTCGGGTAAGATATATATCAGTCTTGTTTGATTGCAACTTTTAAGCTCAGATTTTTTGACAAAACCCAGATAGGGTTTGGTCAACCAGCTTAAAAGCCAGGTATATTCTGCAAATTTGGCCTGGAAATTCTAGAACTTTAAGCTGGATCAACGTAGCTTTTTTTTTTTGGAACTCCAAAAACCCAGCTAAATTGCTTAAAAGCTTCAAGATAACAAGCCCATAAGACCAAACTTACGATAACCAGACAAATCGACTGAAACGTTTCGATCAGGAACCAGACCTTGATGGTTCATAACGGAATACAGGAAACCAAGACAACCACTTTTCATGTGTATTTGACTATAATATGTAAGCTTAAGGCTCCATTTGGCAAAAGATTTTCTGATCAAAAATTAGATTAAAAAAATCTTTTTCCAAAATTCAATGAAAAATCCAGATTATTGATTTTTGGATTCTTTTAGCTTATTTAGAGCAAAAAATATATTTTTTAAAAGATAAATAATCTGACTGTTCAAACACCCAGTTATTTTTAAAATCCAAAATCTAAAATTCAGCCCAAAAACTCGGTTACCAAACGGAGCCAGCTGTTTGTTCGCATAAATGAATACATTCATCTACATTTGAATATCAATTAAGTGGCACATTTTCACAAATTAATGGCTTGTTACATTAACAACTCCGCACATTTGCTAACTAAAAAAAAGTTGGCCTTCTCTGTATTATTTAGAACTCAAATACACACGAGTAATTTTAAATCCGAAAAAAGGTATAAAAGAAAATTCTGATTTAAAGAAGTTACAAACTGAGACCGAAAGGAGTAACTACTGTATGAAGTAATTCACTTCACTAAGAAAAGAAACAAGAACAGAATTTTAAAAGGTCTTAAACTCATAATATAAGCATAAAGAATAAAAAGCAGAAGAAATATAGGGTCTGTTTGGTAACGGATTTTTTTATTAATAAAACAGCAGATAAAGAATGATAGGTCAGAGTAACCAACGTAACAGTAGCAGAACCAGAGAGCATAAATAATGAAGTAGTTAGTTTAAATATGAAGAAGGGAAAAAAGAAAAGGATTAAATAATAAACATACAGTAGCAGAACCAGAGAGCATCAAAACAAGTGGTGCATGATAAACGGCGACGAGATTTATTAATATGATAATCTCCTTCTTTTTCTTTTTCTTCTTCTTCACCACTCTCTCTATTCTTCTTCATTTATGTTTACTACTTACTACTTACTACTTACTACTTACCTTACCTCCTCTGACTCTTATTCGGTTTTGTTTACTTGTTAACAATCCCATCCCCAGGATATGTGTGGGTTTAGTTTAGCCCCCACCTAAATTCCTAGTGTTATATTTAAAACCAAATTTTGTACTTTTTAGTAACTCAATTCTTAAAAAATGGTAATAGATTTAACCACCGTTACTATTTGTATACTAAACGTATTTATCTCGAAAAAAGTATTAAAAAAATAAAATTCATTTTCATTAGAAAATACATTAAGTCATTTCTTAAATATGAAATTTAGATATTTAATTATATTTGAAACTTTTTTATATATTTTTAATGAATTTAAATTAAATAAATTACGGCTACAAGTTGTTTTAGAAACGGGAAAAAATACATTTACGAGTGGTTAACAAATTAGTTGTTTGACTATCAGTTTTAACAATTTAGGTACTGGTCTATAGGTTTTGTCACAATTGAGGTACTAATCTATAGGTTTTGTCACAATTGAGGATCTGGTGTTAAACAAAATGACGGAATTGCACTCAACTTCTCTCACCTATCATATAGTGAATGTAATTCTCTCAAAATACGTCAAAAATAGATCCCGAAATATGAGATATAATGACTGTAATTTCATCGGTTTATCAAAAAATTCAAATAAGAGGAATTAACATAAACATACTTTATACTTATTATATTAACAAAAACATACCCTCAAAAGTTAAATTATCAAAAATATACATTCAATTAATAATTAATAAAAAATAAAAAAGTTCATTCATCTCTCACAATCTCTTTCGCCTCCCTCTCTTCCCTCTTTTCACTCTCTCCTCCTCTCACTCTCCAATATCTCTTTCCTCCTTCTTCCTTCCTCCGATCTCTCTCCTCCTCCTCCTTCTTTTTCCTCTCTCCGATCTCTCATCATTGCTCTCTCTCCGATCTCTCTTCTCATCCTCCCTCTATCTTTTCGATTTTTTTCTCATCATCACTCTCTCTCTTCGGTGGATATTGAGACGGAGACATCCATCAGAATGGGCGGCGAGGATGTAGAGCGAGATCGAAAACACGAGTTTGATGTCGACGGAGATGCGGTCGTCGAAAGAGAGGCCCACGACGACGACATGGTAGTTCGAGATCGGAGGACGGGTAAGAGTTGGATTTGTTAACTAGTATATAAACTTGAAAAATAAGTGTATGAATTCCGTGAATCAAGGGTATGGAGTTGAAAATTATGGATATGAATTATGTAAATAAAGATATAAATTCTATAAATTGGGGTATGAACTTTGAAAATAAGGGTGAACTCTACGAATTATGATATAAAGTTTTGAAATAACGATATGAACTTTTGAAATAAGTGTATGAAAATATAAAAATTAGGGTATGAACTTTTGAAATAAGGATATGAACTTTTGGAATAAAGGTATGAAATATACAAATTAGTGTATGAACTTTTGGGTATGTTTTTGTTAATTAAAAAATTTTGGGTATTTTTTGTTAATTTAGTTTCAAAAGTAGTATGTTTTGTTAATAATGATATAATAGAATTTCGTAAAATTGACATTAAATAGGTCTTTTTTGACATATTGGTAAAGTATAAGTTTTTGTTTCAAGTTTGATTTAGAATTAGGCCGAGACTGAGCAAAACCAAATAGGTCGTTTTTTTAATAATAGAAAAAAAAAACGGAACACTTAAACTAACACTTGTCTAATTGCAATCTGACCTAGATCAAAGGTAATTGGTATAAAAAAAAAAGGGAAGCTTATTATTACTATGTTAAGAATAAGTTTGCATGCCCTTGCCAGATTAAGCAACTGCATCAGCAGCAGCTAGAATGCTTAAGATTAGAACCGAACATCTCTGATAAAGCATAGAATTTGGTCGGTTAACTCGTGTTTCTCAACAATGATTATTCAAGCGGTTAAAAATAATAAAATAGACGAACGGATATTTTTTATTGATTATTAGACAGTTATCGATTACAGATCACCTTGGTTACAATATGTTGGCCCGTGCGGCTAAACCTTAGAGAGGGAAGGGGAGTTGAATAAGATTTTAGGCGTTTTTTGCGGAATTAAATCTTAAGCGCAACTAACAACCCAACTAAGGAGATTAAGATACGCAATCAATAAACTTGTGCAATAATAATCAATATTAAAGTTAAATCATTCACACAAACAATAATATAGATGCGGAAAGTAAAGAGTAGCGAAGAGATGACACCACAATATATAGAGGTTCGGCAAACCCGCCTAATCCTCTCATCGATATTCACACTACCGAGTATTTCACTATAATTTTCTTCCCAAGATTACAACATAACAAGTTAATCAACCGATTAAGCCCCCCTCACTCTATGAGTATCCCGAATAAAAAGACCTGAAGTTTTTAAGCAGCACTTGCTTACAAAGCCTCTACCCGATCACTCGCTCACAAATGAGTTTATAATTCACTCTACAATTTGAATCGAAAGTGTATCGATCACTAACAAATAATATCTTGGTGTTTATATGATTACAATAATATTACACTCAAGAATTTATATGAATACAAGTGAGAAACATGTATTATAAAGTCTTTTCTTCCTTTGATCTTGTATTAAATTTCTATGGAGATTGGATGTGTGATTGGTGTATTTATGAGAGGTATTTGGGGGGTTTTGGTAGACCAAAAATGTCTATTGGATCTCTCATGACTGCTTGGAGTGGTTAAGAGTTTTATCCAATGGTTAAATCCACTTTTTGAAAAAGGTGAAAAACTATTTTTTGTTATCTGCACTTTGACCCACCGGTGGGTGTATTCTGACCCATTGGTGAGTAAAATCTTGCTTGGTTCTGGAACTTTGACCCACTGGTGGATTCTGTATAACCCACTGTTTTGTGGTAACTGAGAAAAATTCTCTTTGTTTTGTCCAGTTGACCCACGGGTGGGTTAGCATTAATTTACTCGTACGGACTCCGAATCGACTTCCGTTCAAACTGTTGACTTCGTTATTAATTGCTCTATCATTAATACATTCTCTCTTTTTGGAAAGGTCAAGTATTAAATCATCGAATAGAGAAATCGTAAAATCATTAATACATGATCACATGTATAATCAAAATCAATTATTGAACCCATGGTTCAACACAATATAATCCCAAGTATCTAATGCTCGGTATAATATATGTGTCTTCTTCTGCGGTACTTCTCCTCGGGAGCTCAAATTTACTTGATGTAAAGTCTCTGTACTATTATGCCTTTTACCTATTGAAAATCATATGATCTATTATATTGCTATTTGACTTTATTTATAAGGGTACGTGCACCGTAGTATGTTGACATGTGGCACTTTTCATATCTTCATCATGAGCTTTTAGTTTAGTGGGCTTCTTATCATTTAGGATTAATCCAGTAGGTTAAAGTTCTCTCTTCTTTTACAAAGGAAAAGATAATCATAACCTTATCCTGCGACTGTTACTTATTTTTGGTGCATTAGATACCCACTTTATTATACGGGTCGGATATATACCGAATATAACGTATCTTGTATTATTTTCATGTCGTATCAAGTGCTTCCTGACTTTCTCGTTGTGGTCTCCACGAGGATAGAGTCACTCTATTTGGTTTTTATAGGTTCTTCCTCGATATTGGATTTTCAAATCTTTTCTCGATAGATGAGTTTTCTGTTGATTTTTGGCCGGTTTCGCTAGGCTAGTTGTGTTGTCAGTTTACCTGGCTCTCGCCCTTCTTTTTCTTTACTATCATTATTGCTTGTTTTGGGAAATTCAATCGTTCTTTCACTTATTGATAATTTCTTGGAATCCCCCTTTACCCATTTATTATAAAACGAACTCCTTGTCACTTTCTCTTCACATTTCAATAATAATTATTATTATTATTATTATTATTATTATTATTATTATTATTATTATTATTATTATTTTGATTCGTATTGCCAATAATGGCCGATCCTAATGAGTCTAGCGGGGATAATCTTCATGAGAATCATGCTCATTTAGAGAGCGAGGTCATGAAGGTCCCTGGCCTGGAGAGGAGGGTAGCTTTCCTAGAGGCTGCCCTACGTCTGACCCAATCTGATTTAGATTGGACGACTAACCGGGTCCTAAGGTTTAAATCATCTCGTGACATGCACAAGGAATCTAAAAGGGTTTACAATCACACCATGAAAGAGTTGTACAGTCGCTTGAAGAGGGGGCGGGATGATGGCGACGCAGACACTTTCAATATTTAAATTACATGTTGTAATCTTGTTCTCTTAATTTTGAAATAAGGACTCTCATCTGTAATGACTTTTTAATTTGAATGTTTTTTTTAATGTTCATTTCATTCGTGTCTCCTTTTCCGAATATTTTGTCGCTTTTTGTGTTGTCTTTTCGCATTCTTTCTTTCCGCCACGTGTCTTATGATGATAAGGTAGGTTTTATCACCCATGCGCATGTAGCTATTTGAATTTCAAAATGCTCTTGTTTGATTTTCCCCAAGCGATGTCCCGTGTGTTTCTTTAGACGGTTGCACTTCCCCAATTGACACGTATCCATATGGTAACCGCTGCATGCGTTTATACTTATTTGCATCCCTATATACTAGTAACATACTTTCTCTTCATTGTTTTCTTTAGTAATTCCCCCCCCCCCCTCTTTTTTTGTTATTTATCTCCTCTATCTACATACTTCATTAATACCCTCAAAACAATGGCTTCTTCTTCCAAGAGCACGATGGTTCTACAGGTGGAAGAATATGAGGCCTCCTTTAACAACGTCAAACGCTTACTCTTCGAAACGGAGGGTGAGTTAAAAATAATGCAATATCACCATAGCGAGATGATGAGGGATTTGACCTGGTTAAGGTCAGAATTGGAGCATACCAGGCAAGCACGCCCGGCCCTGGTCGATGAGAATGAGGTCCTTCACGGAAGGGCCAATGCTCTGAGGGGTGGAGTGGGCGCAGAGGATATGGGTGGGACGTCTCATGGGCCCAGTTGTTCATCTGGCGCTTTTTAGTTTTCTTTTTGTTTTTTGTTTTCGAATGGTGTAATCTTTCTATAATCTTTCTTATTTCAATGGAATAATAAATTTATCTTTTCGTCTTGTTATATTCGTTGTTGTTGTTTTTCTTTGACTATATGGCGTTAGCATCTGAATCTTTTCCTTGCTTTTTCATATATTTGTGTATGCCCACGTGATTTCTGTTCGTATTCGTACTGACACTATAATTAAAGTTGTTTGTATAAATGTTTGTGCGTCATCGTACCTTTTAGTCACATTTTGCTTTTCAAGTCCTATAAATATCCTGCTTTGGTTTCCCACTTCTCGTCTCTCTCTTCGTTGCATACTCTTTTCTTCGTGTGAAAAGACTGTCTTAGAGGTAGTTACTGATTCATAGATGGCTGCTCCACGTATAGGGCTTCATGCTCGGGTAAGGGAGTTGGATGAGTTGCTAAATCAAACTCACCAACACTTGCTCGCCGCAGAGAGGGAGTTCGGGGCTCTGACACTCAGACGTTCGGTCTCTTCGATAGATACTCTCTGGATGACCAAGAAGGTTGAATGTGATACTTTAGCTCGTCGGTTGGACGAGTTACTACTCGAAAGAGATCACCAGATGGATCGTTGGTATGAGGCGGAGGAAATATGGGATCATGACCAGGGGGAGTTTGATTGGGGTCCTCGGGGATCCGTAAGTCTATTGGCTGAAAATGATGTCTTAAAGACAATATTGATGTTCCAGACAACGCCATCTGATAAATCATAGACTTTGGTCGGTTAAGTCGTGTTTCTCAACAATTATTATTCAAGCGGTTAAAGATAATAAAATGGACGAACAGATATTCTTTATTGATTATTTGACAGTTATCGATTACAGATCACTTTGGTTACAATATAATATGAACTATCTAATGTTCGGTATAATATGTGTATTCTTCTGCGATACTTCTCCTCGGAAGCTCGAATTGACTTGATATACTTGTGTACTTTCTAGAGAGATAAATATCTATTGTACTGTTATTTAACTTTATTTATAGGGGTACGTGCACCGTAGGATATTGATATGTGGCACTTTTCATATCTTGATCGTGAGCTTTTAGTTTAGTGGGCTTCTTATCATTTAGGATTAATTCAATGGGTTAAAATTCTCTCTTCTTTTACAAAGGAAAAAACCATCATGACTTTATCCTGCGACTACTACTTATCTTTGGTGCATTGGATACCCACTTTACTATACGGGTCGGATCTATACCGAATATAACGTATCTGGTATTATTTTCATGTCTTCTCACTCTCAACATCAGATACTAAGTAAATTATATAATTGGCAGTTTCGTACATATCTAACAAAATTAGTACAATATTTAAATGCTTTCTTTCTTACAAATCTATAGCTACAAGAAATTTTCGTTCTCTAGGTACTCAAATCATCCTCCAAGCATTGGCCTCGGCATCTTTATATTATGGCCTAGATACCTTTTCTCACAAGGGCCTAAGGATAAAAAAAAATCAGTCTTGAACAACTAATGCAGTACATTAGCAGAAGCCGGTTTTGCGTTAGGCTTCTATACAATACAAATATATAGCCTAAAAACTGCTCTTCATCCATATTCTTGCTTCTGGCAAATGGGTCTAGAATAACATCTTGAACAGAAGTTTGTTTCTGGAAAATATAGAAATAAAAAGTTAGGAGGCCGGCAATGCTAGTGCGTGTTAATTAGATAAATGCTTCCGCTTTTGTTTCCAAAATGTGAAATGAGTGGAATTATCAACAGAGAAAAAGCAATACCAAATGAAAAATAAATACAGGAAGCGTATTCAAATTATCTTAGCAGAAAGAAATCAGGTATGCTTACTATGTAAAAAGCATCTTTAATTCCTCAATGCGTGCGGATCGGACTTCTTGATCAGTTAAAGCACCAGATATCATTCGTTGTTTCCTTGCTTGTACTGCTTCCATTCTTTCCTCAACAGTCCCCTGTCAAATAATTTCATGTTTTAGAAAGTAAGAAGAGGTTTACTGAATTGGTGTCATTAATCCCCGTAGGAATTAGTCTCTTAATGTTCCACTTCCACATATCCAAGGAAGCTACAGTTGTATAAAAATCAGAAAATTTTGAAAGATATTTATGTGGAATTTTATATTTAACTCTTAAACTGATGATACAGTGTAAAATACACCAACCATATTCCTCATAAAACCTATTTAATTATGTATTTTATTTTCAAATCCACCGGTTTCCCAAACCTTCTCATCAGAGAATTACCGGAGTAGCACCCAAGATTAATTTCAAAAAATATCTTATAAAGAAACATGGACATGTGGAGGGGAGAGGGAGAATACCAAGAGGAGATCGCCAGAGAAAAACAAAGGGAGAATATACCAAGAGGAGATCGCCAGAGAAAAACAAAGGGAGAATATCAAGAGGGGGAGGGGAGAGGGAGATAGAAGGGGAGGGGAGTAGAGTGATATTATACCTTCATGATAAACCGTCTGATCATTACATTTTTAGTCTGCCCAATGCGATGAATTCGCATCACAGCTTGCTCTTCCACAGCCGGATTCCACCATGGATCCTATACAGGGTTCTAAAATCAGCTTCTTTGGATTACAATTAAGTAGGGAAATGGGAAATAAATACTTTCCTCGTGTAAATTACAAATCACTTTGGAAAAAATAAAGGAATATGAAATATATCTTCATGGTGTAGTAGGTCTTTTAAGAATACTCTAATCGTAATAAACACTAGTACTAAAAAAGACACATAATTTGATAACTAGGAGTCTAGGACACAACTCCTAAATCCAAGACTAAACTATTACCCTAATGTATACGAAGACTAAACAACTGAAACTTACCAATACGAAGGCATTCGATGCAGCTACTAAATTTATCCCAACTCCACCAGCCTTCAGTGACATCAATAGCACCTATAAAACCACCACACTTAGATAACAAACTAAATGCAATAATATGTCAAGACGTTTCCCAAGAGTTTTAAACTCATCATTCTCCTAATTCAAAGAATCAATGCATACCAGGATATTGCTTTCTTCTGAAAATTGCTTTATCACTTTTTCACGTTGTTGTTGATTCAGGGTACCATCAAGACGAACATATGGAATGTTACTCCTGGAATAATAAAATAAGACAAGGCAATTTATAAAACCTTATCACCCCCTTAAAAAAAAGCCCGCTATAGCGCAAACAAACACAACAGACAGAATTGATGAACATTGGATTGGAGAAAATATCATTCAGTCATAGCATTTATTAAAACCCGAAAATCACCAAATTACAGTACGGAATGCAATATGGCAAACTTAGTTACTTATTCAATAAAACCTCTGAAACTTGAGGACAAGAACATGAAGCAAGTGGAGCATTCAAATCAATTATATTAAGTTCCTTCCTTAAATATAATTGTTGTTGGATCAGATCGTGTTGCTTAAAAAAGCACCTCTATCTCTAAAAATAGAACAAACCAAAAGAAAAAAAAAACTTCAAAAAAAGAAAAAATAATACAAAAGAAAAAGAAGAGCAGTCGACGACAAATAAAAATGCATTGATGTGCTAAGGGAAACATACTATTATTACCTAGAAAGTGGAATCTGTAAGAGGTCTAGAAAGGCAGTCCATTGGCTGAAAACAATGCTTTTAGAACCTGATGACCGTAACTTCTCAAGCTCTAGCAACAGAGCAGCAACCTTGGATGATTCGACCCAATTTTTCTGGACATCTATCCTAAACCGACTGCCAGTTG
Organism: Primula vulgaris; assembly: GCA_963920805.1. Classification (NCBI taxonomy): domain Eukaryota; kingdom Viridiplantae; phylum Streptophyta; class Magnoliopsida; order Ericales; family Primulaceae; genus Primula; species Primula vulgaris. Next base: position 29,853,427 of record OY987219.1, on the reverse strand, counting down.
GTGCTGTGATAAGTTCTTGCTTGGTAATAGGCTTCCTGTAAATTGTAAATGATATTTTAAGCGACCATCCCTACTAATAAAGAAAAGTTTAATATTTGTAATTAACATTAATATAGCGCTTCAGAAACAAATGGTGACAGTGTCACAGCGGGTTCGGCATAAATTAACAGAGCGCTTTACACACCTCAGACTTTATAAGAATAAAGTTTAGATGAGAATAATGAAAACTTTACATGTGATGTTTCTTATGCTAATTTAAAATTGTTTTTTTTTTCTTATTTTCTGAAATAACAAAATGACCAATGTAATTTAATGATGGCAACTATATCAGTTCTGTAAGAAAGTTCTATTTTCTGTGTTCTTGATTTTAGCATTGATAAGTTAAGAATTTTACGGGTCAGGCATTAGAAAAGGGGCACTCTTTTTTTTTTTTTAGCCCTGAAACCACAAAAAGGAAGAAATAGTATGATACACGCTGGAGTAAATAGGATGTAAAAGGGAAGTAAATATAACACTATCTGAATATACCTACAAACTGGACAAAGACCAGATGCGGGTGTTCGCCAGCTGGCCAGAAGGCACTCTCGGCATAATCGGTGAGCACAAGGCGTTAGAACTGCATCTTCAAAAGCTTCAAGGCATATTGGACACTCTCCTTGTTCCCCCTTTTGTAAATCTTCCACAACCTCCTTAATATAAGCCTTTGAAGGTATGTCCTTGGTTTCACCTTCAAAAACTTCATGGCCACCCTTTAGGAAACGTTTGGCAAGCTTATTCATATCAGAAAACTCTTGAGTATCTCCTCGGCTGGAGAATATTATACACATATTTTAGACAGTTGCAGCGTGAAGGGAGCTCGAAGATAGGCTATATCCTTGTGTTTATAATACATCGACGAAATAATATGTGATTCCATGCCATACATTTTGCAACTTTCGCTCTTTTTCCCAATTCCTTTAAATTAACACAAATAAATGTCCGCTAGCAATGACCATAAACAGCCAAAAGTATTGCCTTTTGTACTAATTATTCCTTCTCAAAATTTTAAAAAAAACTTCAAACCGTTAATTATTTCAATAAGAGGAAATTTTTTGTATAGACAATTCTCGGTCATGGAGACATCTCTGATCAGAACATACATATTCATTGAAAGGCCTGAAAACAATAAGTCTGTTATACTACACCAATAATTGCCCATTATCAAGGTAAGTCCTTTTTTTTTTTACTTTCATTGGAAAAAGAACTTCCCCTGAAAATTAATAACACTGCCTTTCCTCGTGATGTAGTTACTACTGTTAGAATTTCTACCTAACCCCTTCCACACAAAATGAAAGATCGACAGAAGCCCTTTAAGTCAAAGATAAATACGGAGGATATGGTGTGAAGAGCTAAATGAAAGTTTGGTCCGTTGCATAACAAAATAAAACATTTTAAGGAAATTTCAATTAAGTTAACGAAAGACAATAAAGTATGGGCAAATATGGCACAGACCTCATCACAAGAAATGGATGATCACAACACTGGCGAAGGCGGAGAAGCAGTTCAAGAATTGAGGCATAATTATGGAGGACGCGTCCTTGTTCAACAAATTGATCAAATTTCACCTGACAAACCCAAATTAAAATGAAGGAAAAGAAAAATTAAAAATAAGAGCAACATAAGTAGAATTGATCAAGATCTATAACCTTGGATTTCTTAAACAGGGCATCATAAAAATCCTTTTCAGCTTCAGTGAGTTCACAATAAATCACTTGAACATCTGCTGGTGGGAGAACAAGAATTGGCCTAAAATAAGGAATAAGAAAAAAGTAAAATATGGTAAGCAAGGAGAAACGAATAACAAGACGAAACATAACGAACTTGTATTTACGGCAATTTGCTAACCTGCCCTCTCGATCTGTGCTAAACTTTGTTCTTCTTAACATAATTGGTCTCAAGATAGATTTAACCAGACTTAATCCTCTCTCATCACCTTCTTCGAATGGCTTCTGGATGAGTTTATTCCACCTATGATTCAAGGGAGAGAACTCAACAAAAAACACAAGAGAAGATCCCAATTATACTGGACAACAGTTTCTCTCTCTCTCTCAACACTCTGCAGTCCTAACCTATTACATAGATGAAAGCTCAAGTGTGTGTTCCTAATGTACAATAAATAGAATTTAGTTAACAATATAAAAGAACAGCTTTATTAAGCACAAATTATACAAAAATCGAATAAGCTCCTTTTTTCAGCTACATATAGTATGTTCCACATATTTTATTATAATGTATTCAAGTTCAGCTACATGAGAGCTCAATCATTTATAAAGCAAAAGGTTGAAAAATGTCAGGGGAACTTATAAGTAGTAGCTGTAATAAGCAGATAGCGTATATCACTCATTCAGCACAAACAAAGTTTGGCTTGGTAATCTCAGCAACTATCAAAATCTTTATGAATCTACTGTTGATTGTAAAATAAAAATTAGAAAAGAAAGGGAAAAAAATCCTCAATTGCTCTCTAGAAAGTTGCTGAAATACAAAATACACAGTCTCACAAATTCAAGATTTTAACCTGGAAACCAAATAAAGAATGAAAAAGCCGCTATCTCAATTGGAAAAGAACAGAACATAAACTTACCATGCCCAATTCCCCCAAGGTTCGATTCTCAGAAAACGTAGGAGGCTATAAAGGTCTTCCAGCTTGTTCTACAAAAGCAAGAATATTATTATGAAAGGTAGATGTTCTCACATTTCGTAACTAAACTAAATTATATATCTTCCACTGCATTTTAGGAATTTCATATTTCCGGAGCAAACTAAAGGGGTAAGAAAAAGTGGAAAAACCACATGGTCCCAGAATATAAAACTAGACCTCAATTCAACCAACCTCAAGCCACAAAAATGGCTCAGCAGATAATAAAAATGTCTGTCTCTAATTATTCTACAGTACCATCATCAAAGGTGTGAGACAAGCATGTAACACAGCATAAAAAAAACATTTACCACAACTCTTTAGACAAAAAAGAACAGGTCCATACCTCAACGCGAATTATGATTTTTAAAACTTCGACTATTTACATGTGCAAAACTCTGATGCCACTGTTGTGTAAAATCAAAATTTCCATACTTTGAACTTAAGAAAATCTCCCAAATTCTCTTATGGTAGACACTAAGGTCTAAGCTTATAGTTTCATTTAAAAATGTAAAAATAAGAAATTATACTTGTACAGAACCAGAGGCCCAGAATCGCTGGGAAGCATTAAATAGCTTTTCACGTATGGAGAAAATGCCAACAAATATAAGAAACAGCCTTAAAATTTGAACAAAAAAATTATGGGGAGAGAAAATTGCGTTTGGCTTATATTTTTCAAACAAGCTCGCTTTTTTCTATACAATGGTTCTGTGCTAGAGAAGGTACCTCAGTTCCTCGGCAGAATATATACCTGAATAGGAGTGCCAGTAAGGCACCAGCGCCGATCAGCAGCAAGAGCGAATGCAGCCATGGAAGCCTGACTCTTGGAGGATTTTATAGTGTGTGCCTCATCCAGCACCACCCTAAACCATCTCACTGAATATAGTCCGCCATTATCTTCAGAATTCTACAAAACATAGAAGGGAAACTGTGAAATTTATATTTACAGAAAGTATTTTTTTTCTTGTTCTCTATTGATACAGCTGCTGCCTTTATATAGGCTAGTAGTAAATACACTACAACTTTCTACAAGCTTCTATATTAAATAATAATTAACACTAAACACTAAACAGCCAACTATCACATCCTAATTAATTATAGTTAACTGCTAACTAATTGCTAATTATTCTTTGTTTCTAACAGAAACAACTCTGAATGGCACACAACATAAAGAGCTTCAAGCAACATTATTGAACCGTTTCCTTAAGAATAAGATAATTACGATTTAGGACAGATAATGCCCCAAAAAGAATGCCAGGGTTTCACTAAGTCCTAAACTTTCATAATCTCCTGTGGCTTACCTTCTCTAATGAACATGATCTGGAAACAACATAGAGAGAAAGAGACGGACAAGTGAAGTCTACAGTCTGCCAACAACACGAGAAATACTCTGACATGGTTTTAAGGCAAAAAGGGTTGATGGCTTTAATGTCCATAAATGAAACCCATAGGGGTTTACTGAAACAATACATACTCATGGGTTCCAATTGAAATTCTCATAAAATCTCCACTCTTACTATATATACCTCATATAGGGTTCAGCAGAGAGAGAAGGAGGGGGGGGGGGGGGGGGGGGGGGGGGGAAGAGGGGAAGAGGAGAAAACGTCAGTCTTATTCTAGCGTAGTTTATAAATAGTTTTATCTTGTCTTTCCTTACCGTAATTTAATCTTTGACTTGCTCTATATTTGCAGTAGTTTTATTTTGTATTCATTTCATCTATACTAATTGATAATAATGAAAAAATACTCCCAAATAAATCTTATTCTGGTATTTGAATTTACACCTTCACTATCAAATTCCATGTACAAGGAAGAGAGTTCCTATGTTAATTTAGTGCAATCACAAGCTTTTCTTGTTTAAATAGGAGCTTAATTTTCCTGACTCGAGGAGAATCAAACCACATAAAAAAATTCAAGTTACCTCTGCTGAAAATTCTGAGGATAAAACTCCATAAGTGGTCAGTACCACATCACTCTGAGCCAGAACTTTTGCATCTTTTGATCTGCTCTGCCCATAATGAACATAAATAGACAAGCAACCCGGTTCTGCATGAGTTTCAATCTCTGCCTACCAGAAAACCAAGCAAATGAGTTAAAATGCATCATGTAAACAAGTCAAGAAATAATATTAACAGCAGGTGAAAACACATTTTAAAAACAATGCAAAAGTACCTTCCACTGGCCAATAAGGGTCATAGGACAAATTATCAAATTGCCACCACTAATAAGCGAGTTCTTTTGCTTCACATACTTATCAAACCCCAAAAGTTTGGTCGTTTTCTTTGGAAGACTCGGAGAATCCTCCGCGATATCACTTTCTTCTACAAATGCCTCACATGGGGATGAGTTGCTGCTCAATGATGAACCTTTTCCTGAGTGTGCAAGAAGAAGCGAGATGGTCATGATGGTTTTCCCAAGTCCCATAGAATCTGCCAATATCTTAAAAAGTACACATTAAAAAGTCAATTTTAAAACTATAACTAAAAACAGAGGAAAATTTGTAAACCACAGAGAGTAGAAAACATACTCCTCCTCTGGACATCTGAAGGGTACTCGGAAACTCTGTAGTAGCTTCACCAGAAAATGCATTCAGGTAAAGAACAAGATTTCTCCTACAAAAACGCACATTTTTGCAATAATTAGTGTAGGGAAAACACCACTTTGGTAAACAAACCTATCAGTTTTTTTCCAGTTACTATACCAACTAACAAAATTCATAATGAAAACACCAATCTACTCAAGATCAAACAAATAATACACTTAAGTATCAAAATTCACAATTTAGCTACCGATCTATAGATAATCCAACAGTTAGTACACATATCAAAATTTAAATTTTAATGATGGCGTTCAACTTTGTGTAGATTGGTCTGTAGTGCATGAGCATAATCAAACAGTTAAAATATACCTAGTGCTATTAGGGTTGAAAATCGAACACTTATGTATTAATTGTTTCATCTCGAGCAGATGAGTGTATAAATTGTGATGTTTCAGAGTCTGGGCAATGATGTACTAATTGTTAAAAGCTGGTAAAGCATCACTTTCCAAAATTTTAACCACGAAAGTAAGATCTGCTACAAATTGACTCACTCGTCAGCAAGATGATACGCTTCCCAGCATGGATGAAGTGTTTCTCCGTCATCCATGCCTCTTCCTCTCTCTAGATGAATCATCCAATGAAGCGCTTGCTTTTGGTAGGGGCGAAGTTCACACTGAAGTGTCGAAGGAGGTTCACTTTCCTACATAGTGGAAACATAAACAAATAAAACTAACGGCATTGCATATCAGATATTCAATTTCCAAGTACAGTTAACATGACAATACCTCGAGCTCAGAGCTATCGCCAATGCCAACAATGTTTTCAAGGTCAGCATCTGAAATGCACTCCTCGTTTTCCTCCTCATTTCCATCCACAGATGGATTCTTAGACTTGTTAGCATTTAGCAGTGAACTACGAACACCGATACTGTTCTGCCCAACCAAAATCACATACTAACTTAATACTCAACAAAACCGGATTTAACAACAGATAATTTATAGACTTAATACCATACCTCTGAACTTAAAGGACGCTTTCTAATCTGCAAATCCCCCGGAGTTAATTGTGCCTAAATATGATGAATCCACTTATCCAAATAAACTTCAGCTGATCATAAACAAAAAAATAGTGTATCTATAAAACATAATAGAACTCGGTTTCACCTTCTTAAAGGGGGTCAGTCCAAGTAATCGAAAAAGGTTTGGTAGAGGGTGAATGACTGATTCATCCATCGTACTACTGGCCACTTTCAAAGAGGTCTGCTTATTTTTGCAGAACATGGAAGAGTTGATAAACACACTGCATATCACAAATAAAAAGCGAGATATTATTTATACTTCCTATTGTTCAGTGCTCGACTAAAAAGGTTGTGCCTTTGAGACTTTGAAATAAACAAAATTAACATACCAATTTTGCCATACCTGACAGACAGTAAAATTGTGTCCATAATGGCCAAAACTTCAGGAGCAGATTTGCACCGACCCTCAATTTGAACTTTATTATCTCTGACAAGCGGCAAAAGACACCGAGCCCACTCATTAGGGATTCTTCCAATCTGCCACAATACCATAAAAATCTTATAGCCTATAAAACCCCAGATTCAAAATAAGACCCCATTAATCTCACATAATCACATCTCGGATCTCTGAGTTACAAATTCAGATCGACGGAATCGCAATTTTCTAAGACTACTAAACAATGCATTTTAGTTAAAAGTTCTAAAATAGCACCTTCTACATTCAACAAAGAGCCTTCTTCTACTCCACTATATCGGCTGAAGTTAGGGGGTATAAATAGCAAAAAATAACTTGATAACCAAAGTAGCAGGTCTTATTCGTTATGCATAAGTGGGCATATATATTGGATATTAAATCCTATATCCACCCAAAAATGGCAGAAACGTTAAAGGGAGTACCATTTGTGTTTTACTTCATCCAGAGTTCATTGTTCATGAGAAAAGAACAGAATTACCACGTTTGCGTTCTTCTAACATCTAAATCTCTACACAACAATTTAACTTCATCAGACCCATTTTTTTCTGAAGCTAAAAAAATCTGGTTTCACAGATTATATTTCTACCCTTTTCAAAGCAGAAACACAAAAAAGCTGGAAAAAAAAACTCAACTTATTAAGCTGGTCACCGAATAGCAATAAACCTAATAAACAACAAGGGAAGACAGCTTAAAAAAAAGGCATGAATCACACAACTTCATCTACAACCAAACAAAATCAGCTAACAAGATACGATCTTTGCCCAATATAAAATGATTGCATCCAACAATACATACATACCTTTCCACAATCTTTGCCCAAAAACCAGACAAACAACAAAGCTAAACTTTCACGCTGGTCAACCAAATACTGTACAATATTACAATATATAAGTAAAAAAAGCAAGAAACCTGATAAAGGACATAGAAAAGACATTGCACACAACTTTATGTACAACCAAAGAAAAACGCCAAACATATTATAACCTTTGATCAATATACAAAGTTTCATTCCAACATTACTCCTTATAAACACAAAAGACAAGAACTTATTAAAGGCATAATTCACACAACTTCCCATATAACCAGACAAAAATGGCAATTAAGTTCCAACCTTTGATCAATATACAAAGTACCATTCCAATATTCCACCTTAGAAACAAAAAGGCAAGCCAACTTATCAAAAGCATAATTCACACAACTTCATCTATAACCAAACAAAAATATCAAATTCATCCAAACATTACATACATACATGGTCAAACAATAACAATACACCTTATAAACAAAAAAGCAGGTCAACTTAATAATACCCTATTCAACTCAACTTCAAAAACTAACAAGTTACAAACTATTTGCCCAATATAAAATGACTCAATACACCATTAAATACAAATATAATAAATAATTAAATATACCTCTCCGCAATCAGGCGTAGAAAACCTCATAATATCGGAACACGCACTCACTTTCCTCCCACCAAACTTCCCAGGAGAAGGCCCTTTCCCACTACTATTACTATTACTATTACTATTATTATTATTCATTTTAATCACAGGAAATGTAAAACCCACTTCCTCACCAAACCTCAACCTCCTCCCTCTACACGTCGACATCCCCGCCACGTCACCACCGCCCACAAACCACCACACATCATCATTCACACCACTCAAATTTGTCAATTTATTATTATTATTACTACTAATTTCCGATGAAACGGGTTTTTGTTGGGGTGAAAGTGTAAGGGGAGTGGAAAGGTGGGGTGGTTTTACAATTAAGGGTTTTACGAGGGGGGTATCGAGGAGGATGTTGATAGCTTTGGTGGGATCGTGGTTGGACACATGGAGGGCTCGGATGATGGACATGTGTGAGTGGTCTGGGCCGACGATTGAACGGATGGTCGAGATTAATTCCTCTGAAGGCTTCGTACCCATTTTAATTTATCTGGTTATTATTGGGTAAAGTAGGAGAACTATATGGGTTAAAATTGAATTATTGGGGAAGTGAATTTGTAGAATGAATGATTGAATGAACAACCCTAAATAGCTACCTCCTGCCTTTCCCGCCATCCTTTTTGCATATATACACTTACTTTCCTGATTTTTTTAAATTAAATATTCAATTGTTGTTTTTTTAAAAAAAAATTTAATTAATAATTAAGTTTTTACTGTATTATAAATTATGTTTTTAATTTATTAAATTTTAATTTTTCTAATATATAATAAAAATTAAAAAATTAAAATAGTTATTGAAAATGTATCATCTAACCGTCCATTTTTTAATCTAATGGTTGTAAAGGTGACTAGACGTTGTACAGTCTAACTCAATACCGCACAAAATGGAACCGTAATTTGTGTGATTAATTTAGATAATTGCAATCTTTTTCAGCCAAATTGTACTAGAAATTAATAATTAGTCTCGTCAGGATGTAACTCGTTGAAGGCATCCGGAGTCACGAGTCATGATCCCCCACTTCGATAAAAACAATTCTGAGAAAATTATTTTTTTCTTTTGACTGAATTCTTTAAAAATTTGCGTTCGCATCCTCTTACCATATTACGAAAAAAAAACTCATATAGAATAAAATATATATAAGCGAAACTATCAATAAATGTACTAATCAACTTGTATTCGGCTAACCACCAAATACTTCTACAATTTGTTAAAGAGAGTCTTGAATCGCCGACGTAAGTTACATGAGCTAGTAATCGAGTGCGGTGCTAAAATCCTTGTTGAAAGATAATTAGAAGTTTATAACACTAATAGCATGGTGTGTTACTCAATGTGCACACCCAAATCCACACATACTCACCATTTTATTTCTAAACCGTCTTCAATTTGAATTATTGCTTATGTGCTTTTCGGAATTCTTGTTTTAGTCTTACTGGATTTATTCCTACACCATGCTCTTGTGAAATTATTTGGTATAATTTCGACAATCGGAGCAGATCCATTTGGTGCATATGTTGTAATTCTATTTGGTAATTCTATTTGGTATTAGTACAAAGTTTGAACAATTCTCTGCACTTCCTCCTCTTATTTCCTTACCAAGAGGTTCACAGGTTGAGAAAAAAATATTAGAATGGGTAAAAAAAGTATTTAATTATAGCAAAACGAGATCCAGAATAATTATACTTTTTGCTATAATTAATGCTGTATTCAGTCATTTATTTTGAAATTAATTCCCTATTTGAGTGCAAACTATTTATAAGAAATGATAATTGTTGTTTATGATATATTTGATTAAAGAAAATACATTTAATGCTAAGTTTAGTCAATTATTTTGGGTCTGAACAAAGGAACAAATGATTTAACACTATTGTAATTTACTTACTATTTTAGTAAACGGAACAATAAACTTATGATTGTATATGCCTTATGTATACTATTCCCACCCATATGTCCATTTCAAGGTCAACTACATATGACGATCATTAATCCATTTGGCTTTTCATAATACAAAAGAGATCCCTTATTTTGTCACGACTGTAAATTATTTATGATTTTATTTGCCTTCTATCTCCCACAATATGTCCATTTCAAGGTCAACTGCATATAAATAGCATTAATCCATTTGGGTTTTCATTACACAAAAGAGATCCATTATTTTGTCATGAAGACCACTGGAAGAACCAAAAATGACTTTCTCGGTGGTGGGGAAGCGGAGGAGGCTAAGACCAGGTTCGGAAGCAGGATTCTAGATAAGTGTGGACCAAATGCGAGGAAGTTGACTCTGATATTGGCTTCTCTTTTTGCAATTATTTGCTTGATGTTTTCATTTGGCTTGGTTCACTATGACATAACTTCTCGGGGACTTTATTGGGACGGTGGTCGAACTCGTGTTTCTGGACTACAACAGTCTGAGCATGAAGAACCAGGTAAGTATTATTTACTAAAATTTATTAGTTTCAAAGTAAGTTTTTAATTGCAAAAATGGTCCATACCTTCGATATTCTTTGGAGTATACAAGGTGGTTGTTTGTAGTTTTTATCTTCAGTTTTGTCCTTTTGACTAGAAGTTGTACTGTGTTCGGTACCCAACTGAACAATCTTTTCTCTTTTTGTATGTTCTATATATTGCTTGAAAATTTGAAATTCAAAGGCTGAGTGATGAGTGAATCAAACTTTTGATTAAAGGCATACGCCCGTTTACTAACTTATAATTTAGTAAACTAGCTTATTTAGCTTTAAGTTAGTGCAGACTGACGTAAATATGCGTAGCTAAAGAGGAGTAGACATGGAAAACTAAAGAAAGCTTCTCAGTATTGATATAAATACTTTATAGATTTTTTCGCTTAGGTACTATAAGAACGAAAAATGATTAAGCTTATGTTTTCACCTTTGTTATTGCAGTGATTGATAAACTACTCAGTGGCCTTCTTACACCTGGATTTGCAGACAATACATGTAAAAGTAGATACAACTCGGCATTATACAGAAAACCATCGTCCCAAAAACCGTCAACTCACCTGATCTCGAAATTGCGTGCCTATGAAGCTCTTCATAAAAGGTGTGGGCCCAACACAGAACCCTATCGCGAAGCAGTGGAAAACATGAATTCTGGAAAGCAATCTAGTTCTTCGGATTGTAAGTACGTCGTATGGATCTCCTATAATGGTTTAGGAAATAGAATACTTACGATCGCTACGACATTTCTTTACGCTCTTTTAACCAATCGGGTTTTACTGGTTGATCCAGCTAAAGATACAGCCGACCTTTTTTGTGAACCTTTTCCAGAAACCTCATGGTTATTACCGGTTGATTTTCCTCTCATTTCTAAAATGGGTGAATTTAACCGAGATTCAAATTTTAGTTATGGAAATCTGCTGAAAGCGGATATCTACAGAAACACTAGCCATGCAACAATTCCTTCACCATTGTTTCTGTATCTTGGCAGTCAAGATTCCAGTGATCATGATAAACGCTTTTTTTACGACCAATACCAATCTCTTTTTAAGAACGTCCCTTGGTTGATAATCAAGGCCGATGCCTACTTTGTACCTCCACTTTTTTTAATCCCGTCGTTTGAACAAGAATTAAACAATCTCTTTCCCAAAAAAGAAAGCATCTTTCACTTCTTAGGCCGATATCTTTTCCATCCGACCAATGAAGTGTGGGGCCTTATAACAAGGTTCTACGATGCTTATCTAGAAAACGCACACGAGAAAATTGGCGTGCAAATAAGACTACTCGAACCAAATCCGGATGATTTACAATACGTATATGATCAAGTATTGAATTGTCTTGTAGATGAGACGAAGTTAATACCCAATATAACCAAGCAAGAACACTTTCTTGGCCCCATAAAAGAAGGGAAGACTAAATCAATATTAGTTACGTCTTTATATTCGGCTTATTACGAAAGATTAAGGGACAGGTATTGGGAAAATCCGACAACAACGGGTGAGGTTATCAGATTTTTTCAGCCTAGCTATGAAAGGCATGAGCAAAACAAGAATAAAAACCACAACATGAAGGCATGGGCAGAAATCTATTTATTAAGTTTAACTGACAAGTTGGTCACTAGCTCGCGCTCAACGTTTGGGTATGTAGCTCAGAGTCTCGGAGAATTGAAACCGTGGATATTGTACTGGCCTCATTATCAGACTCCTAATCCACCATGTCATCGAGGCATATCATTAGAACCATGTTTCTTCAAACCCACCGACTACGATTTTAACAAGAGAAGTTGGTTTAATACGGGAATGACTGTTCCTTATATAAAAGATTGTGACGATGCAGATTTTGGGCAAAAGCTAGTTGATGTTTAAACATGAGGATGTTATCATGATTTTATGAACATGTTTTAATTCAAATATTGTAACAACCTGATTTTTATATATTTATATACCGATTAAAAGGAAATGTATGTAAATATATCTAAAGTAAAAAGAATGTGAAGCGTATCTAAATTCTGCCTACTAAAACAAAATGTGGGGCCCTCTATTTTTGTCTCAACCTCTCAGGGATGTGAACATGATAAGAATGATATAGAGGTATAAATATATTGGGATATGTACAAAACATAGATATATAGGCACGCTGTAAAAGAAAAACAGAGAGATATTCGGAGAGGGAAGAAGATAGAGATAGAGAAAGATATAAACACCCTCTTTAAACCTCGTTTTCTCTCTAATCAGTTATCCGTTTTTCAATCCGTCTTCTCCGTTGAGTAGCTATCGCAAGGAAGAGTGTATCGAGCTATATTTTTAGTATTTTCTTTCCTCTTTCCAGGCTGTTTTGAGCCCTTTTAAAAGCTGAAATACTTGGTTTGTTAGTTGGTTCTTTTCGGGTTCTTATGGGTTGATCGCAAGTGGATTTTAAGCTGAGTTTTGAGGCTATGCGCAAGAAGGCTCGGCCCTCCTCGTTGCGTGTTTGTTGTAGCCCATTTGCAGCCTTTCTTAGCGGCAACCAGGTACCATTTTTGGTACTTAAAAGGGGAGTCCTTTAGGTGTATTTTTCAGGAATCGATGTTGCTTTTTATACCTTTACTTGTGGTCGTATGTTTTACTTGGGGTTGAAATTATATATCTGAGTTATCGAGGTACCATTTTGGGTACTTAAAGGGGAGTCTTTATGTTGTATTAGTGCAGGAATCGATTTCCTGTTCCCTTTTGATATTTGTTGTTTATTAAATAATATTATTTGTATTCTTAGATGCGCAACTGAACATGCTGTTCAGTGACTTTGCTGAGGTACCGTAGAGTTCGAAAGGGCAGAGTTTTACTCGCTAGGATGGCAAGAATATGTTCCTTGCTTTGTTAGATTATTCATTCAATTGGGTAGTATATTGAGTTAGTTGTTGGTAGTATCATACTTGTAGACTTGTTGCGGTAATTACATAGGCATAACTGGTGATTTGCAGGCTTTTCGAGATAGTTTTTCGCTACCTAAAAAGGAGAGTTTATTTCGTGATATTAGGCGGCATCCTTTGCTGCTTATTTTGCTTGTGTTGATTATGGGGTTGCTACTTATAGTAGCATAGTAGCAGGAGCTTATATCAGTAGTTGATTGGCTTGACAAGGTACCGTTTCGGTACTGGTACTGAAAAAAATGGTGTTTTATATCAATACATACCAGAATCGGTTCCTTGCATAGGACCGTTTTAATGTGTTTTAATAGTTCAAATATTTGTAGTATTATGTAGAAACTTAACTCGCAGGGAACTTGTTGAGGTATTCGACGAAAGATGTGGTAACTGATCTAGCAAAGTTTGCAGTTCATTTCATAGTTAATGATCAGGATACAATGCTGTTGCAAATGATGTACATGTATATGTTATGGTGTTGAGTTTTATACATGTTTCAAATAACCAATGAATAAAGAGAAGTAATGAGGTTAAGTAACCGAGGAGAGGTGTGTTGTCATTTGTTGTCGTCGGTCTTTTAAATTTATTTTAGGGTTCACGTGCCAAAAGGGGTTTCTGGCGAGCCTGGTGCTCACGGAAAATACGGCAATAGCCGGCGTATGGTTTCATGAGGAGTTGACTCCATACGTGGATCTGAGGAGTGATCCGGCACTTTATTTGTGAATCCGACTTTATACACCTTTGAGTCGTTTATCGAGTCACGCCACTTGGCGTTTGTAGTCGAGGTGTAATAGAGGTCTAGCAAAAGAGAGATGACAAACACTAGTATTAAAAGAATCAAAATACATATACATTTGCATTATTATTTGTATTTTGTAGACGTATATATGATGAATTTATTTGACTCACTCTTTGTTCTATTTCTCGTTTCTGTTTATTTATATTATTTTAGGCAAAGGCACTGATGTACAGGTTCGTGGCTTGTTTGAGTGTTCTAACAGAACTCGAGGCGGGAACGGTTTGATGTGCGCATGTAGTAGGTACTCAAGGTCAAGTTAGTATCGTTTTGTATATTTAGTAGATGTTTCTGAACAGTGTTTCTGTAATATATAAGTGAAAAGGGTGTGATTTGAAGATCATCTGTTCTGTGGTTATTTTCCTTTATTTATTTTTAATCGCGTCCCCGGTTTTTCTGAAAAATTCGGGACGTGACAAATATAACATTATTGTTCAGATTTTGGTTTGAAATATAAATGCTTTTGGTTTTGAATCAAGATGGAATAAAATGGGGACAAACAAGAGTGCTTGGTGAAAACCCATAGTGATAAGAGTTGTTTTTACCAAAATAGTATTATTGAAAAAACTAAGTCATATTATAGTGCTCGTTTCAAGGTTGGATGATTTAATTAATTTATTTATTTATGTAATTTTTTATAAAGATTTTTGTGTCATATAAAGTATAAACTAGGCATACGGTATGAATACTTTATTTATGTAATTTAGTATATGAAGGAATTAACATAAGCATCCAGCTATTTTATTAACAAAAACATACACTTAAAAATTATATTATTAAAGACATGCATTCAATTAATAATTAATAAAAAACAAAAAAACTGATTCATCTATTTCAATCTCTTTCCTCTCTCTCCTCCTCTTACTCTCTCTCTCTGATTTTTCTCTCCTCATTCTCCCTCCCTCCTATCTTTCTCCCGTTCCTTGTTACTCTCTCCGATCTCTCATCACTTCTCTATTTTTCCGATCTCTCTCTCCTACTCCTTCTATCTTTTTGATATTTTTCTTCTACTCGCTCTCTCCGATCTCTCTTCGGTGGAGATTGAAATGGACACATCCGTCGGAGTAGGCGGTAAGGGTGTAAAGCGAGATCGAAAATTCGAGTTTGATGTCGACGGAGATGCGGTCGTCGAATGAGAGGCCCATGACAGCGACATAGTAGTTCGAGATCGGAGGACGGACAATAGTTGAATTTGTTAACTAGTGTATAAAATTGAAAAATAAGTGTATGAATTACGTGAATTAAAGGGATGGAGTTGAAAATTATGAATATGAATTATGTAAGTAATGATATGAATTTTGTAAATTAGGTATGAAGTTTGAAAAGAATGGTCTTTATGAATTACGATATAAACTTTTTAAATAAGGATATGAACTTTTGGAATAAGGGTATGAAAATATACAAATTAGGGAATAAACTTTTGAAATAAGGGTATAAACTTTTAAAATAAAGATATAAATTTTTAAAATAAGGGTATGGACTTTTAGAATAAGGCTATATAATATACAAGTTAGGATATTAACTTTTATATATGTTTTTGTTAATTAAAAAAATTTGGGTATGTTTTTGTTAATTTAGTTTCAAAAATATTATGTTTTGTTAATTTATATAAGGATAAATTAACAAAACATACTACTTTTTAAACTAAATTATCAAAAATATAACATAAAACTTTTTATTATAAAAAACATAGCAAACAAATTTAATACTGTTTGTTATCTTATTTATCTCCCTCTCTCATCTTATTCTCTCTCCTATGTTCTTCTGTCACTCCTCCATTATTCTCTCTCTCACCAATTCTTTCTCTGTATCTATCTATCTCTACTCTCTCACTTCTCCATTCTTCTCTGTATCTTTTTTTCATATCCCACTCTATCTCTCTCCCATCCTACATCACGAAAACCCGTCACTAACTACCAAATACCATCTAGATTATATAGGCATCCATATACATATAAATACAGATATATATATACGTAATACACAAATATTACACTGGTTGATACCCCTTAATATATAAAAAATATATGGAATTGGTGAGATTGTTTTCTATTTATTGAGGTTTGAGACTATTGTAAACCTTGTGAATTTTAAGTTGAAAGAGGAGAATCCATATGTACAGTATTGAGAGAAATACATATGTAGGGTATGAAATTTTAAAATTAGGGTAGGAACTTTTGAAATTAAGGTATGAACTCATTTTTAGATATTTGATTGTAATCCAGAACATTTAGGGTATGAAATTTTAAAATTAGAGTATGACGTTTTATAATTAGCATATAAATATTTTGTGAGTTTTTAGTCATTTTTAGAGAGAGATATGGGTGATTAGCACGTGTTAGAAAGATATGCGATTATCGTGTGTTAGAGAGAAAGAGTTGCGATTAGAGAGAGAGAGTTGCGGTTAGACAGAGAGGTTAGATTAGAGAGACAGATTAGATTATGGTCCGAATAGAATTAAAAAAATAATAAGTATATATATATATGTATGTTTTTGATAATTTAAATTATTAGGGTATGTTTTTGTTAATATAATAGGTGTATGGTATGTTTTTATTAATTGCACCAAACGTATCTACTGTTGATATCTAAAGCTTCAAAATAAGCATATTGGCTCATATTATAGTAGTACTTAAGTCTTACAAGATTCCACATTTGTTATGTACCTCAAACCTAGAAATGAACTCCTTTAATTCCTCGTTATGTTTTTGACAAGTTACTCCTATTATCAAATAGGCAAAAACTAACAAAATTGGTTAAAAATGTAATGAATTTGTTCCATTTAACTTTTTATAGTAATTCATAACTAAAATTTACATAACTTGAGTAAGTTAATACATATAATTGGTAATTCAATAGTGTTATGTTATAAATGCAATAATATCTATATTGAATGCAGATTGAATTTGGAAATGTATTAAATGCTTTAACGATACCCCAGAGACACTCATTACCAAAACCGTATCAAATATTTAAAATCGATATAATGATTTCCGTAACTAAATTGGAGTGGGAAAGCCAAAAATTGACTTTATTTGCAAAGAACACATTCTAACTTCTAAGCCAAAAGTGTTTTACCACAACCCCACTCAATATCACACTCACTTAGGTAACAAGATAATGTTCGAGTTTCATTAATTAGGAAAAATGGGGTCGACTTGAAATTTGAGTTCCAATTAGCTTTTGGACATTTGAATTTTGATTTCTCATACTTATTAAACCTAACATACTTTCAAAGTACATTGTCTAGTTTGTTTCTTTTTCTTAGTCTTTTTTCATAAAAAAATTTCGTTAAAAGGGTGACTGTATAATTAGATTAATAAAACTATCTAACACTATTATTTGTGAATTACGATTTCATGGTCTTTTCTTGCTATGATTTTATATATGGTATTAGTTTTTTGGTCACTTAAAAATACACCTAAACAAAAACCTTTGCAAAATAAATGTATATGAATTGTACAAAAAACAAAGCCTTGTAGGATGAGAAACTTAGAAACTACACAATCAAACAACATAATTGCAAAATTCCCATCGAAAAAACTATACAAAAAGCGTACATTTGCAAATCACCAAACAAGGACCAAACCGGTTTGAAATTGACAACATCAAATATGGCGATAACCATCAATAATTAGTATCAAACACCACCAAGTAACAAACTGATTGCAAAAAAACAAGTTATATTCAATGTCAAATGATGGACAAAATCAATCCACAATTTCCAAAAATACAACCAAATCGGACAAGAATAAAATCAAAAGGCGCCAATCAGCAAAAACTCCAGTAACAATGAAATAGCAGCTCTGATCATGAAGAAAAACATAGCAATTCGGATGTGATCTGGAGAACATGCCAAGAAATTATTACTGTTAATTTTGTTATTTAATAAACTCATATATAAATCGAAAGAGAAAAACTAGACATGGAAAGGAAACTATACCGATGCCAAATGAAATCTACTCAAAATTCATATCAAATCCCCCGATATCAGCTTGACTAATATGAGATGCCTGATATAGAAACCAAATGTCATTCAAGCAAAATAAAAATGACAAAAAATTAGCTAAAATGAAGTAATATAGAGTAGAAGTTTATGCACTCAAAGAAAAAATAAAAATAGGAAAACAACATAGCTAAAATGATTTAATGCATACATAGAAGTCTGTATTCTCACGGTGAGTCGGGCGATAGGATTCTGAAACACCACTGCCACCGGTACTCTTCTGAAATGCAAAACCAAATGTCAATCAACTAAAACAAAAATTATGTAATACTTACAAAGTTTGTACTATCTAGAGGAAGAATCGAAAGGTAGCAGTCCATAAAGTCATTGTCATGTAAATTCATATGAGATCCCTGATACAAAACTAAAATGTCATTCAAGTAAAAGACAAACTATATATAAAAAAATCTAATATTAAGTAATACCTGCATTAAAGTTTGTACTATCTTCACGAAGCGTTGGACGATACAGTCCATACTGTCATTAATTATATGCACATTCACATTTTTGTCATTTTTGTTAGATTTTCTAGTCCCCTTCTTAGCAGCCTTCTTAACTGCTTTCTCAACCTCGGACTAGGGCCTATTTTCCGGGGACGCCCTCTTCGACAATCTTTAAAGTGATCACCAATAATTTTTGGTGCCTCTTGCAAATAAACACCACAACTACATTCATTATTTATAAAATCATCAACACTCAGTTTCTCCATCAACTCCATGGTTTATGTCATTCTAGCTACAAAAAGGCAGTCTTTTTTATCGGAATTCATGGATTTATTAGCACACCACGAGATACATTTAGCATGTTATCAAACCGGTGCCATTCAGACCTACTTTTCCAATTAGCACAACTTACCTTTACACCGGTGCGGCTTCTCACCAATTATTTTTTCCATCGTTTTAGAATATACTTCTCTGGCACTTTTTCAAGAATCTTGTGACCACATAGTGATAAAATATGCGTATAAAATAGTTGTTGTAAAATAATATAGAGATTGTGGGGAAGCAATATAAAAGAATTTCGCTCGTAATCATCTCATTTTCATAGAATTCGTCTTAACCAACCTCATCATTTTCTTCTTCTTCATTATCATCTTTTACTATCTTCTTCTTAATCTTCTTTTTCCTTACACTTTTTTCCTTATCGTCAGTTTTGCCGTTCTAGAAGTCTATGTTTTCGAGTCGAAGATTCCTTCGATGCAAGGAGATCCTTTCAAACTCTCATACATCTGATGTCGACGTCTTTTTGAGAATCACTTTCTGAGATAAACACTGGTGGAGAATGATTCAAGGATTTGGCTATTTTATTTAAGAGCTCATCTCTTAGAATTTCCCTTTCCACCATTCTTTGATTTACAACAAAGATATCACTCAAAGTCGTAAATAAGTCGTCTAGCTTGGATTTATATTTAACTTTACTAGTATCATTGAAGTCAATTTTTGGTTCCAGGTTTTCCTCAAGAAGCTTTTTCTCTATACCTCCATCTCTTGTTAATTCCCCTTGTTCGGTCCTGTTCCCTCGCTTAAGACAATGTGATATACATGTCTGCATAACCATATACATACTTGATTCCAACAAACGTAAGCTAAAGCTATAAGCCTCAGTAGTTAGAATTGTACAACAATAATGATTACTATTTAAGATACATATGAACAGATATAAGCTAGCTATAATTGCACTAAACAACTTGTATTCGGCTAACTGCCAGATCCTTCTAACCTTTGTTAAGAGAGTCTTGAATCGCTAACCTAAGTCACATGAGTTTGTAATCAAGTGCGGAGCTAAAATTCTTTGTTGAAAGATAACTAAACACTAATAGTAGGATGTGTCACCCAATGTGCTCAGCCAAATCCACATGAGTTACTTGGCATTTTATTTTAAAACTAGCTTGTCTTCAATTTGAATTATTTCTTATCTACTTTGCCGAGTTTTTGTATTAGTCTTACTATATTTAATGCTGTATTCAGTCATTTATTTTGAAATTAATTCCCTATTTGAGATACCAACTATCTATGAAAAAAAATATGTTGTTTAAGATATCATTGATATCTTTGATTACAGAAAATACATTTAATGCTAAATTTAGTCATTTATTTGGGGTGTGAACAAAGGAACAAAAGATTTAATACTATTTTAATTTATTTACTATTTAGTAAACAAAACAGTAAATTAGCTATGATTGCATATGCCTTTTATATACTTCTTCCACTAATATGTCAATTTCAAGGTCAAATACATATAACAAGCATTAATCCATTCGGATTTTCATTACACAAAAGAAATCCATTATTTTGTCATGAAGACGACTGCTAAAACCAGAAATGACTTTCTCGTTGGTGCGGAAGCGGAGGAGGCTAAGACCATGTTCCGAAGAAGGATTCTAGATAAGTGTGAACTAAATGCTAGGAACTTGGCGCTTATATTGGTTTCTCTTATTGCGATTTTTTGGTTGACGTTTTCATTAGGCTTGGTTCAGGATTACATATTTTGTCAGGGACTTAATGGGCCTGGTCCAATTTGTGTTGGACGACAACAGCCAGCACCAGGTAAGTACTATTTACCAAAACTTATTAGTTTCTTTAGTTTTTTTAATTGCCAAAATGGTCTATTTGCGATGTTATTTGGAACTTACAAAGTTTTTCTTTGTAGTTTGTCTTTTTGTTTAGAAGTTGTACTGTGTTTGGTGCCTAACTGAACAATTTTTTTTTTCCTCTGTTTTATTGCTTGAAAATTTAGAAGTTTGAAGGCTGAGCGATGAGTTAATCAAACTTTTCTTAAGGACATATAAGTCCGTTTACTAGCTTATAAGCTGCAGCCAATCATGCCCCATTCTGAAAGATCTAGAATTTAGTAACTGGCTTATTTAGCTTCAAATTGATGCAGACAGACTAAATATATATACTTATAGATTTCTTGATATGTAGACATGGAGAAATCAAGAAATCTTTTCAGTCTTGATATATATACTTATAGATTTCTTTTGCTTAGGTACTAAAAAAGCCGAAAAATTATAATGCTTTTATTTTCACCTTTTGTTATTGCAGTGATTAATAAACTACTCGGTGGACTTCTTACACATGGATTCACAGAAAATTCATGTAAAAGTAGATAAAAAGTAGATATAACTCGGCATTATACAGAAAACCGTTATCCCAAAACTCGTCAATTCCCCTGATCAAGAAATTGCGTGCCTACGAAGCTCTTCATAAAAAGTGTGGGCCAAATACAGAACCCTATCGCAAAGCAGTGGAAAACATTCATTCTCAAAAGCAATCTAGTTCTTCGGATTGTAAGTACGTCGTATGAGTATCCTATAATGGTTTAGGAAACAGAATACTTACACTCGCTACAACGTTTCTTTACGCTCTTTTAACCAATCGGGTTTTACTCGTCGATCCAGCTAAAGATACAGCCGACCTTTTTTGTGAACCTTTTCCAGATACCTCATGGTTATTACCGGTAGATTTTCCTCTCATTTCTAAAATGGGTGAATTTAACCGAAATTCAAATTATAGTTACGGAAATGTGCTGAAAGCGGATATTTACAGAAACACTAGTGATGCAACAATTCCTTCGCCATTGTATGTGTATCTTGGAAGCCAAGATTCCAATGAACATGATAAACGCTTCTTTTACGACCAATACCAAACTCTTTTCAAGAACGTCCCTTGGTTGATAATCAAGGCCGATGCCTACTTTATACCTCCACTTTTTTTAATCCCGTCGTTTAAACCGGAATTAAACAGTCTATTTCCCAAAAAAGAAAGCATCTTTCACTTCTTAGGCCGATATCTTTTCCACCCGACAAATGAAGTGTGGGGCCTTATAACAAGGTTCTACGATGCTTATCTAGAAAACGCACAAGAGAAAATTGGTGTGCAAATAAGACTGCTTGAACCAAATCCGGACGATTTGCAATACGTATTTGATCAAGTCTTGAATTGTCTTGTGGATGAGACGAAGTTAATACCCAATATAACAAAGCAAGAACACAGGGCAGAAATCTATTTATTAAGTTTAACTGATAAGTTGGTCACTAGCTCGCGCTCAACGTTTGGGTATGTGGCTCAGGGACTCGGGGAACTGAAACCGTGGATATTGTACATGCCTCAGAATCAGACTCCTAATCCACCATGTCATCGAGGCATATCATTAGAACCATGTTTCTTCAAACCCACCGACTACGATTTTAACAAGAGAAGTTGGTATAATACAGGAGTGACTGTTCCTTACATAAAAGATTGTGAAGATGCAGATTTTGGGCAAAAGCTGGTTGATGTTTAGACATGAGGATGTTATCATGATTTTATGAACTTGTTTTAATTCAAATAGAACATTATTGTTAAGATATATTGTTCAGAATTTGAATGCAATATAAATTAATGCTGTTCATTTTAAATCATGAAGGAATATAATGGAGACAAGCAGGGTGGTTGCAGAAAACTGAAAACCAATAGTGATAACATATTTGCAAAAAAAATCCAACAAATTTAGCATATGATGAACTTCCGAGTTCGACAAGGCTAATTTTCTATGTAAGCTTCTGGAGAAATCTCAACTTCCAAACCAAATTTTACACCAGGCCGTTATAACCGTAAAGTTAGTCCTATTTTCCAATAGGTTTTATGTGATACAAACAAGAGAAAATTATTCATTAACAATTCAATACTCCCCACTTTTGAATTTTTTACATGGTAGACAATTGTATTTAGTACGCACAAGTGATATAATGTATTTTGAATCATTTCTTATGTGTTTTTGTTCGCTAAAGGGACCAGATATTAAATGTACTAAACATGTTCCACTAGATAAATTCAACTGGATGACTTGTAGTTTTGATTTTGAAAACTAGTGGACCAATTATGTAATATAACCAAACTATTGACTCATCAATCGCCACCACCGTTCATCGCCACTACCGTCGACCATAAGCCTCCAGTCCGTCTCTCCTTCATGTCCACCAGTGATTGTCGTCCAGAGAAAGATATAGAAGGTGAGGTAGAGAGAGAAAAAACAGCCTCTGCAGATTTCTGGCAGTGTCGTCGTCGTATGTTGCATTGCGTGTTCGTCATCGTCGTCATTGACAAAGCGGAGATATTGTGCAGACACAAGACTGAGGTGGTGAGGATTCAGAAATTAGCTAATCGACAGTAATTAAAATTTTAAGGGTTCATATACTGTCCCAAACCTAAATAGTTTTTTTCTTAAAAATAGTCTAGTTCACACGATATGTTTAGAAACGATTCAATCCTTCAATAATTTATTTGTTTGTTTTTCAACACAAGCCTTTATTTTTCTGTAAAGGAACCCACAACAACAACAAAAGTGGTCCAAGTATTTTATCCGTGGGAGTCTCAGGGAAAAAGGAACAATTATCTGGTTAATGTGTTTCCGATGCATCCGATAAAGTTATGAAGTAATTAGAAATATAATCACCGAAAGGTAGAATAGCCTTGAGCCTATTAATGGTGCTTATTATATTTGCAATACCATTTTGCACTTGTGCATTTCACGAACAAATAAAAAAGGGACTTTAGCTCTAAGCTTTTTAATCGATCGCATTGATCATCTACAACCAATACAAAATTGTCACGTCATGACGTGCAAATAAGGAGTGCATATATTAAGTGCAACGATCATTTCTCTTATTTTATAGTCTGTTTTAACTTAGACCTCCATTTGAGCTCTGATTTCCTGGTGTTGAGGCTGACTTGTAGCTTCCGCTGAAGGCTTTTTCGGCTCCAGCCAGTAACGCATTCCCAAAATAGATGCACAAGCAATGATAACCCACCAAGTACACATGTGGCGTATGCCAAAAATGTTCAAGGACTGATTTAAACTCGCGCTCACAAAAAACTCCACAATTCCAAAATCAGTGTAAGGCTGGATCAGGAAAACTGAACAAAGTATGTAAAATGCTAAAAGTAGAAACATGACGATGCTCACTCCTGATTTTTCGGAATAGTAATATAGGCTGATATTACCAAATAATACCAGAGCTGCCCCAATTATTCTGCCAATACGTTCATAGCCGCGAAGACCTTGTCCCCTTACTTGAAATCCTCGGCGAAGAAGATTGTAAATTATACAAATTACATACGTGAGGGAACTCATGATTAACCCAAATAACCACCATACTATCGAATTAAGAGGACAGAGGGTTACGATTACATAAGGAGACATTGTATAAGAAATTATTAACCCAAATAACCATAATCCATCGCCTGGCCAAACAGACTGCAACATTTATATGAGATTGTTTTCTGTATTTTAAAACAGTGATATGGTAAATTTGAAAGAGAGATGAAACAACTCGCCGCTCGTGTATGGAAAAACAGAAACTTTTAAATAATTATTTCGAGGAAAGTATCCACATTTTTCAAATGAAAGGAAGCTTTGACTTATAATAGGTGGACATTAACAGGAGACTTTGACTTATAATATCAACGAAGTGTTCACACTAGGCCACGCCCGTAATTTAGGTATATTACAATTAGAGGGAGAATACTTTCCCAAAAAAAGACCAGAAGGGAGAATGATTTGAAATTTTCGTAAAAAAATTCGTATTCGTTTCGTTAAAACCTCGACTCAGTTTCGTTCATTACTGAATGAAATTATAATGAACAATAATATAAATTTCGTTTAATAAACGAAATGATACTCATAGCCATGTTCGTTTCGTGAAATTTCGTTTTTATTTAACATTTATACATATATATATAATAATAAATACTATAGTATATTATACTATAATATATACTTTAAATAAAACTCATATAGTATAAAAATTGGTTAATGAGACAAAACGAAAACAAATTTTTTTTTTTTGCATCGTCACGAAAACAAAACGATAACGAAAAACATAAAAACTAAACGAAAACGAAATAGACAATTTTCGTCTCGTTTCACCTAATTACAACCCAGTTTGAATGAAATTGGATGGTGGTTCATCTTTTCTCCACAATGAACATATCACAAAATAGTGTGTTACACAGGATTGCCCAGAATGAAGCAGGAAAATAATGCGCATACACTATATCCAAAACATTTGCATAGAAATTCATCTTTCCAATAATCGAACCACCTATCGAGACATTATTTTATATTACCATCGACCTATCAACTCCTCATTGCAAATGTGTCCGATATACATTGATGCAAAAAACAGAATAAACTATAAAGTAACTTCGACCAAGACTACTATTATATTTCTAACCGAAAATCACTCTTATTGGAATCTGATTGTGTCGTCGTCATTTAAAGCTCTCTTTTAATTTTAGTAAAGATTCCTTTAAGCTGACCAAAATTCTTAGGGACAGAAAAAAAAACATATACAATTATCTTATAACAGATTCCCTAACTTCCAAGAAAAATCTTAAAAATCAAGAAATACAACAAATTTGAACTGGGGATAAATCTTCCTGTTGTTCTCTCTGTCTGGACAAAATTATGGAACACAAGACTTAGGCAGGGGAAAGCAGGCTAGATAGTAATAGATATCGCAGCAATTTGTTTACATGCTCCCAACCTTTCTTCTTATTCAAAAATTATATTTAAACATATCCACATATAATTGAATTTGATACAAATTTCCTACTTCAACACTTCCAACATACTATTCTTAAATATGATGATACATGAACCAACTCAGACAAGAAACCTCGCTAACAATAGAAGGATAACGAGAGAAGAATCAAAACACGAAACAGAAAAACACAACCCTCATCCCAGAAGAAATATCTTGCATTCCAAGAACTCACTGGAAAAAAATTGAAACTTGACCCATATCCCCCCGACCAAAACCACCTCAAACTACTCAGCTGGCCAATACATATCATATATATAATGTCAATGTTATGCTTGCAAATACAATCCAACTTTCCTAGCTTCAGACTTGTTCTTTACTCATGGCTTGATATTTTGGGATATGGATAGAGATACGGTATAATCAGTCATACAAATGACCTAATATAAATCTTCTAACTTAATTTAGCAAACCAGCGAGCAAAGCCCCGGGATCAGAAAACGCTGATGGTGGGGGGCTAGTAGGTTGTGTTTGGGGAGCTGCTTGAGCAGGTGGCCGAGGTATTGACGGGATGCTAATCAGCTGTTCCTTGACGAATTCCTTTAACCTATAAAATATGGCGAACTCAGGATTAGAAAACCAAACCCAATGTTTAACAAGAACTCCTAGAAGCTAAAATGATGATATTTTTTTAAAATTTTCAACTATCTAAGATCTGTAACAAGTCTGTCTATTAATCTAATCAAAAGATAAAGTACATACTCAAATGTCAGGGTAGGGTCACCAGAGGCAACTGTCATTCTTAGCTGTGTTCTATCAGCTGGATCCGTTTCAATCCTTACCAAGCACAACATTGCTCGGGTGCTTTCTGAATAAAAAGTTGTGCTTGCAACCAAATTATTGGCATTTGGATCCTGCAAAAGAAATTCAGGTCACACAAGTGCTTTGCACACACCTACACGCAGAGAGGGAGAGGGAGGGGGGGGGGGGGATGATTTCAAAGCTGGATTCAAAACTTACAAGCCCCGCACAGGTCATCAAGCGGACACTATTCAACATGTTGGCCATTTCCCCGAGAGGCATAGGTCTTACACCTCTAACCTGCATAGTATCAGCAAAAGAAGGAAATGATGAGTTATTATCAGTATATAAAAATATAAATACTATCCACACCTCAAAGTTTTGAAAGATAATATTACAAATGACTACTCCTATGCTCAGATATTTTAAACAACATCAAAGCTGCCTATCTTCTAGGATGCCATTCTACATAAAATATCAACATTTTCAGATAACCAACGGAGAAGTTTTGGTACTAAATTATGGATTTGGTTTAAACATTTGTTTTGATATTTTCCTCTTTTCATTTCATCACTGAATACTTTGAAATAGATACTGACTCGTGTCTCGCTTGTCTAATCTACTCTCTTTAGGCAAAATGCATGCTCCTTGATAATGTCTTCTTCTTTCTCTTGGAGGCAGACATAACCATCTTATTGAACATTATTATGATGATCTTTTTTTCATTACCTTCTAATATATTTCTCACTTTGTCCCAACAAAATACTCCATAAGAGAACATAATGCTACATGTTCCATGTTACCTTACTTTTTTCCTTGAATTCTCAGTATAGCCTATCGCCTCTTTTTCTTTTTTTTTTAAACATTGTATTGCCTGTCATCTATAACACAATAATTGATTATTTTATTTTAGAAAAGGGAAAGTAAAAATTTACTATTTAGGGGAAGCGACCAAACAATTTGGGACATCCCAAAAGGGAGTACTATATAAGGAGATGAGTTCAAAAATATTATAGAGAAACAATAACCAGGGAAAAAATTTAGTCAGAATCTAAGCAATATAGGCCAATAAAGAAGTTGAGTTTAATCACCACTTCTTGAAGTTTCAAAGGAGGTCCAGAAAGCGACCGCCATTGGGGGAAAAACTCCTCCGCGGATACTGCTATTGGTTGGAAAAACTTATTTAAGACCGCAGGAAGTCGAAGTTTGACATTGACCTGTAAAAGATAAAGCAAAATAAAATAAATAAACACAATAAAGTAGAAAAATTCAAGGAAATAACAATGACATTAATTCATAACAATACATGAGTTCCGTAATTGTAGGAGAAGTCAAGAACAGCCACATCCCTACTCGGACGAAGATTGATGACTTCAAGTGGGCATTGCACCTGTTTAAGTAAAAATAGAACGAAATAAAAAAAATGAATCTAGAAAAGTTAAATAGCAAATGAGAAAAAAAAATGGTGTGACCTGTGCCCGCGGAGGAATAGTTTCAGGTACCAATGATAACTCCAACTTCAAGTGAGAGGGAGGTAATATAAGAGCTTGAACTGAAACTAAAGGACCAGTGTTTTTGTTCCCCAAAAAAAGAACAAAACGGCCCTGATGGGCTTGCCACTCCGCCTTAATGCCAATCTAAAAGCATGAAAGAACAACTTTAATAAAATTGTACCATATAATTTCTAAAATAGGAAGTGAAAGTTCACAACAAGGCCGTCAATCCAAGAAAACTACCTGAATATTAGGATCCTCGTATAGAACGCCGCTATCTTTCAGGCATAAAGCTTGGAACCGTTCTGCTGTATTTCCTATTGGCTGCAAGGATATATCGATCCGAGTTATTCGAAATTCAATAATTAGCTATATTAATCATTCCTAAAAATTTCAAGACCCAAGATTAAGTGAAAATAGATAAGATACTCTGATACATCCATACATCTAAAGTTAGTGAAGTACTCATACCACATATTTGCGAGCAGATATGAATTCATACCTAATATTTCAACGTAAACTAAGTGAAAGAACAACTATATATACAAAAAAAAAAAAAAAACCAGTACTCCCCTTCACATAGAAGAAACTGAATGTAATTGTTAATATGTAAAAAGACTACGTCCTAGCAAGCAATATACTTTAATCTAACACACTACCTAATCTTTTAGTAAGTATACACTTCTTCATGAATCTAGTTACTTTTTCTAAAGTAATATTTAATAAAAAGATAGAAACCTGAACAGCATTAATTTCTTCTCCGACAGCAAGGGCTAGAGCGTCTTCAGGATGCGTAGCTTCCGCCCCAGGAACTAAATTATTCGCAGAATAAGTGGCAGCACCTTGAGCCCCTTTAATAGCTAGTGGACCTAATAAATCGCCAATAAGATCAACACTAGCCTCGGGGGGCTGAGGATCTACTACAGTAAGAACTCCATTTGCCTGGTTCATCCCATCATCTGCTGAATCGTGATCCTGTCGATACACAAAACAGCAATATAATCAACAACAAACTTAAATTAGGGTAATTTATAAATAACCCCATGTATATAGGTTTTGCAGATAAACCACATGCACTTGCGATACTTGCAATCGATCCCATGTATTATCTATGTATTGCAATCAACCCTCATATCCAATTTCAAACTTAGATACTTTTGGTTCTTTCGTCCGATTTTTTCCCCTTTTGATATATGTACATCTTTAATACCTATTGAAGTGGAAACTGTATTTTTACAGAAGCATAGTGTCAAACAGCTTCTTACACAGCATAAAAACAACAGTATATAGAATAAAGAAACACTTTGTTCAAGATGCACCACCAAGAGAAAAACAATTCCACTTAAGAATTAGTCATGAGGGTTGATTTCAGATATCTGAATTATATGGGGATTACTTGCAGTTTACACCTTTAACTTACACTCCCACCGGATTTGATTGCAACTGCATCGAGGCATATCTAATTTAAGTTAATGGATGTAACTCAGCAAATGTATCTCACCGTATTACTCGTGCTAGGCACCTTTACGAGACCAAGCTGGGGAACAGGTGATGTACCGTTGGCGGGATAATTATCGGTTACTACGAGAGCATTAGAAGACTGTTGTTGTGCTCTTAGCTTTATAGCACTTTGTTCTGCAGTATCAGCTTCAGTATCTTCAGCTTTTTTTATCAATGCGGACTGCAGACCAAAGTAAATAATATTCTTGATCAAATAATCTCGCATTAGACGAGCCTAAAAATGTATGTCTAGTGCGTTTGTTTGTAGCTCATCCACAGATGAAACTTTTTATCGAAAGACTTGTTAAAATAAGAAAAATATATGAAAGTATAAGCTCAATCAGGTGAGATGCAAATCCAGTGAAATGCATACCTGGCGCTCGGGGAATTTCGGCATTTCGGCCATTATATCCATTAAAGCTTCACCTTTCCTACTCAATGCAAAATATTCAACTGCTCTTTGTTGTATCTCAGCGTCAATACAACTTTCGTATCTGAAAAATACAGTGTATTCAGGATGTTATCGTTACCAGAAAATAAAAGATAATGATAAAATTCAGAACTGGAAACGCTGATCTTACTTCCGGAAAATTGCCCAAATTTGGTTCTGTAGTTCCGGGTCTGCAGGCTGACTGTGCATCAAAATCTTGGCATATGTTGAAAGAAGAATGGGAATCGTAGAAGTTCTGTGGGCCAAACATACCCCATCATAGGATTAAGCAAAGAACAGAATAATATACCAGTAAAAATACACACAAAGCAAAACAAAATTTTCTTACGAGACAGTAGGTAGTTTTTCATGTATGATACTGAAAATTTCCTTGGGACTGCAACCAGGACGTCTTGCTAAAAGGTGACTATATTCTCCAAGGATATAAGCACTCACCTACTCCATCAAAATGCAAAAACGCGTAACTTAACAATTATCCTTAATATAAATAAATCATGAAGAAAGAATTCGCTAGAATTTAGGGATCAACAATAGAAGGCTGCGCTCATATTTACTGTATATATGCCATCCAAAAATGAAAAAAACAAGCATGGGCAGTGAAGATGTTTGACTATGAAGTTTACTGTTGATGACAATCACTCAAAATAGAGAATATGATTGAGGAGAAGGATAGAAGTACAGACATAAAAGAGTAGAAGCAGAGACATAGAAGAATAGAAAGAAGAGCAAAAGAAGAAAAGAGGCGAGAGAAAACATCAATGTGGAACTCTGTCAGGCGTCCAAATCTGCCTAAGAAACAGGCAGAGATAATGAGTATCTGAAATCCTCAAATTAAAATAAAGGCCAAGCTTCAGCTGGGCTACATATGAACTTTATGAGCTTAGATTTGTACTTGAAAGGGGCAAGTAAAAACTCTTTATAAGAGCATTCTCAACGGTTCTATGTAATTCTACTATCTATTCATTTATACAACTTAATAGACAGTAAACTTAAATAGAATGCACATCAGTACAATAGAAGTCTCAAAATAACCTACTATAATAATATAATTTTATAACTTTATCTTTTGCTGTTTTCCCCTGTCAACGCATAATCCAGTATCCATGGCAGTTTCCCTCATCCCCTAATTCCAACATAGTTTTCTTGACATACCTCACGGATAACGTAGCCAGAGGCCGTCTTCATAGGAAATCGGACTATATGCAAAAAAGGAGAGTACCAACGGAAATTAATCATCATTAAATAAAAGAACATTGATCGGCTGCTTTAATTCTTATGGTGGCTGCGTGCGGGATGACAATATATTGGAGAAGGACTATTGATGGAGAAAATGATGATATCAAAAGGTAATAGATGAATTAGAAAAAATAGAGATGAGAGTTTGAGTATTACTATAACCTAAAGAGAGAAGGGAAAAGCGGTAAATAAAAAGGAGACAGGCGAGTAGGGACTCTGCTTGTAGATGGGACCACTTAACTTTTTTACAAATCCTTTTTTTTTTTGAAAATAAAACGAACCAATTATATTAAGAAAGGGGGAGAACCCCTGCCCGAAAGTGAATACAAGACACAAGGAAAACTGAAAGTTAAGACTCCAACAAGATTGGGGCTTAACCTCCATATACTAATCAAATAAAAAACTTCTCATACAAACAATTCACCACGAAACTTCAACTAACATGAAAGTTTGGCCGGAGCTCAACTTTTTTACGAATCCTCTTTACATGTAGAGAGGAGTTGAATAAAGATATAAGAGTTATAATTTTGGAGGTTATATAGTAGCTGATGAACGTCACTTTTTCTGAATCCTGTATACACTAATATAGAGGCATTTGACTGCATTCTTGAGAATACTCTATATATAGGAATAAATTCCATATTAGTCATAACAATTCATGAGCCTGAGTTGGAATAGTTATAAATCAGAATAAAGTCTATATTCGTCAGAAGTCATATTTTTCCACGTCCTGTATTAAGAACTTTGCCTCCATTTTATAATAACTGGCATTATATTCCAAATATATATATATACATATAGTTATATTTAATTAGATATTTATTCAGTGATTTGTATTTTTGTCTCAAGTTGGGTGTTTGTTCACTGCTGAAACAGAAAAGGTATAACTTGAAGTGATTAAGAAACTATGCTATATTATAACTAATATCTATACATGTAAGAAAGCGTCAAAGAAATTTTCAATGGTTTTATACCTTCCTATATACACGTATTTGTTCTCTTATATACATGTATTTGTTTACTAAAATCTTTTAGATTCATGTGTTTGTTTTGTCAAACAAATTATATGTACATGTATTATGTATGTACATTCAACTTTATAAAAATCACATCTTTTCTATGTTCTCTTTAGTCATAAACTCCATATAATATATTTATTTGTTTTTTCAATGTTTATGACTATAGAGAGGTTTTATCGTATAATGCCGACTTGTGGACTATATCTTCATCAGATTAACAGATGCAAGGTTTGATATGCATTCGTGAGTGCAAACCAATTCTTGACATACCTCACATTTTGGGTGAAATTTATTAAATTGGAAAAATGTGCATACCTTAACCATTGTCTCATGTATGGCAGGCTTATCAAGATACTCTCTGGCTTTAACTGCTGCATATGGCTGACACAATATGTAGTATAAGGAAAAAGAACTTGCATATTTGAAAATAAGAGACAACCAATATTTAAAAGATTGAAAGCTTATATTTACTTGTAGGTCCTCGTTATTTGTAACAAATTGGACAACACGAAACCAAATGTCGTCACTGACAAAATCACCCGCCTTATCAATCAACTGAAGGATCACATCAACATACCTGAAAAGCATTCATAAATTAATAACAAAACTCAACCATAGTAATTACGTTCTTTTTCAGGTTGAACACTTTTCTTCAAATGCATGATAACATTGTAAGAAATCAAAGTCTACAACAAGAGATTAACATAGGGAACGATGATAAAAATTTAACTCGTTCACTTTCTGCACCGCCGAGGAAAGATAAATCGTCAAAAGATTTCCTTTCAATATATACTCTAATTCCATTCTGTCCAGACTTGAGACTTGTAACAGTCATTTTTGACCTACTCTTTCACGGTTTCACCCTATATTAGCTATAACATATATTTCTTGTGTGAATCATGACCTGTCACTTTGATTGAATCCTATTTTTCAACACATAAAAATTTTCGGCACATTCCGGTTTTCTACACTTTACACCAATTTCCCGTAATCAATATGAGCCAGACTATAAGGTTGAGCTCAATTTTAATCAACTTACCCAGCTTCCTGCTCATACTTTTAAGGAATTGGTTTGCCGGGCAAGGTCAAATACTTTTCCGCACATTTTTTCTTGCTGATATTGGATAGCTCGATTAATAGTCTTAGTGTAAGCAGTAAGAATGAAGTACAATTCATGCTCAAGAGAACTACTTAGTGATCAACTCATAATGTAAAAAAATGTGTTGTTATCAATTATTATTACTGGATTCAGAGTATTATAGTTAAAAAAAAGTTTAAAGAAATAAATTCTTCTTCACGAAAGAGCAATTACTGTAATGGCGTTTATGTTATCTGACAAGCGCATAATTATGTTATCTGACAAGCGCATATTCCTTTATCTGCATGTATTAAGTGCTGTTTGTACATATTATTTATCGACTGGAAACACTATAAAAATATCCTCATTGGTAAGTTAGATCCCATTGGTGTTATTCTTTAGAGATGAAATGCTTACCATGACAAGTCTGGAGCGAATTTTTCCGCCAGTATAGCAGCTTTCAGTGATAGTTCTTCACGCATAGCAAAATCTGCTGTGCTGAGGTACTGGAAAACAGGTTACTCTTTAAGCAAATATGCAAGCGCTTAATTAAGTAAAATAAAAATACAGCCAATGAATAATGAGGATAAACCTGTAACAGTTCTTCAACTATGTCCTTCGCATTTGAAACGTCACACATGCCGTATAACAAATCCAAGGCACGTCTCCGGATACTGATTGAGATGAGAGGATAAATAATTATCAGTAGAGAAATTTGAAATCAAAAGGTAAGAACTGGTCTAGGAAAATCCATAAAGCGAGTGCAGGCGCGGCCATACACCACAGGTACAGTTCAGGAATACATCAAAGCTTTGCTATGTAATAAAAACTTTACTGCTGCTCACCAACCAATAGAATTAAAGGTACTTCTGGGAATATAGTAAACATTTTAGTTAACCTTATGTCTGGATCTTTTAATGAGGTGATAATCTGGGCTTGGTGTCTTTTGATGATGTCCTGTACATCAGTGACCATCAACATTCGTGTCATATTTTCCTGCATCAGGTTAAAAAGGAAACAAATTAGAAAAGATTTATATCCTAACATCACGATATCCACCTTCGAGTAAGTGTGATAACTGGAAAAAAGCAAATGCAAATATAGTTCAACTACGATTTAACAACTTACCAAACCAAGATATCGAATATTTGGCTCCCGAACAGCAATAAATTTACCGAGCAAAGCAACACACTGAGACATCATTTCTTTCTCAGCATCAAGATGCATTACCTGAGACAAGGCAATTGATTGTACTAAAAGTTAAACAATTAGCTCTCTCACATTCTACAACATTAAAGACCAACCGGGTGTTTACATAAGTCATAAGTATGCTCTTGATATCATTATGAATAATGAAGATGTACGAAATGGCTATGCTTGTGTTGAAGGAAGGGCACATGTGAAGTTGTATCATTCGGTTACCAGTAGGGGAAAGCTAAGTCAACATTTTATTATAGTGTTAAAATAAAATCCGTTAGAGGATGCTCATTTCGTGAAGGCTTCAGGTTAGTAACGGAATCGAGAACAAAATAAATACAAAATGTACTTCTTTGGAATATAAACAAGTTTGTGTTATTAAAATAGGAAACCATTAAAGTACAAGAACGCATGATTCTTTCATCGATTCTACCACTGTTGACAACAATGTTAAATGGCCTACAAGGAAAATATGCTAATATTGGCATGACAGAACTGCACGCAGATCATGAATGGTAGAACACAAAAATATATGAACATGTTGCAGCTGTTAATTCTGATTAAAACATAAACTTACAAGAGCAAGGGCTTCGAATAGAACAGCATGTGATGCATTGTTTTTGTTCACGTTTTTTACGACATCAGTTCCCATAAGTATCCTTTGTAGAACCTAAGAACACCACAAGAGTGCTGTTAAAAACAAAAAAAACTGTAACAGCAAAAAGAAAAAGTAACAAATCTAACCAAACCTCAAACAATGATCTTCTGATGTTAGGATCTTCAATTGTCGGAAAATACTGCAAAGCCCTCATTGTCTTAACCTGCACTTGATCAAGTATTTGTCTAAACACGATGCTTCTGTTAATGAAGTATCTTTCAGTATGTTACTGCTTTTGGGGGTCAGACAAGGAAAAAAGGTTTAGGAGAAACTTAGTTATCTTTTTCCATAAATTACTAAAGCCTATGCTCATCAACATTTAACTGAATTTGAGAAAAGTCTAGCATTCAGTTCCTATTGATCATATCACTAAAGACTGGTGAAGTTTAGATCAGAGATGTGTTAGAATACGAGAGGATCCTAATCTCCAAACAGCTGGTCCTTTTGTTTCCCCTTATTCAGTCAAGGTTGCTTGGGAAAAATAAAAGTAAATGCTCTGGTGGTCAAAAAACTCATCCACACGAGAAAACGTTGAACGATTTCAATGGGTCGACACAAAATTCAAATGCTAGATACTTTCAGCCAAATTATATGATCATGCACCACGTTAGATGTCAAGCTTGTGAATAAAAAAACTAAAAAAAAAATTAACGAATTACAAACCTGAAGCCATGGAGATGGAATACCATAATAAGTGTATTCTTGAGGAATATCCTGGTTTCTAGCAAGCCTTTCTAATGCCTTAACACACTTTGGAAGACAACTCCAATAAGCTTCATGGTTATTCGCCACTAAAGCAACAAGAAGGCTCATTGAAGATGTCAAAACACCCAGGTCGCGTTCATCTAACAGCTGTGACATCCTGTCTGACCTGAATATCAAAGTAACGAGTATAAGTTAACATGGAAAAAATTTATCACAAGTGTTTAATTCTCAAACCAACTAGGGCTGGTCTATTGGGCCAGAATCCACATGCTATGTTGTGAGTTCAACTCACCCTAAGGGTAGGCGTGAAACCCTGAGACTTAAAGAAGTGAGGGGGGAAAAAAAATGGTGAGCTTACCAGCCATCAACATTTACAACATCGGGATTTTTTCTGAAGAGGCGTAGAAGACATAAAGCAGCCTTCTTTCTCACAAGCGGTCTGCAACTACTGGATATCTAAAGAAAGAAATGAAGTCATTAAATACTCAAAAGCTAATCTAGAATTAGGAGGTGAGAGAGATGTTTTCTTCTTACAAGTAATTTCTGAACATCGGGTGCTAATGATTCTGCGAAGTCTCTTCCACCAATATTCCCAACCTGAATGCCAAATAATATAAAATCTTCAGAAGACGCCACTAAGATGGAGGTAGCGCGATATCTTTTTTACTATTTTTTATTAGTATTTGTTTTGTTCCTAGCCTCCGCTTTAGAATAAGTGCCCTCCTTCCAACTAGGTCCTTTTGGTAAGGTACAAATATTATTTTTCTCTTTTAGCATTTACAGTGCAAAGTTTTTTTCCCCGTACCCTCAACTTATCATGGAAGGGGGAAATAAGCTTCAAATCAGCACGAGATGTGGCTTTGAAAATATTGAGAAAGAAGACCATATATGTTCAGTAATCATACCAAAGTCAACGCGAGGCACTGAAAGGTTTCATTCCGGCCAATGATATCGTTGCGGACGGTATTGATAGCCAATCTTAAAAAATCATGATTCTCATTGAGCAAACATGAAGTCACTATGTAGCCGACCTGCAATCAATAAAATCACGAAGGTTATATACTAAACATTAGCGTATTTATTTAAAAAAACAAAAAAAAAATCATAACACCACAATGCATCTGCACCACCAAAGAAAAGAACTGCTCGTTTTTTCGTAACACGTCTAGCAATTTTCTTCACTGGAATAATCCCAATGTTACGTGTCTGTCTTACTTTATCTTGCTTAATTCAGATGAAAATAAATGATAGCACAAACGCTTACACATTGCAGTTTTGTCTAAGCACTTATCATTCTAGAATTTAAAGTTTGAAATGTTCAAGGTATGCACAGTCTAAATGTAGGATTATAAGGCAAGATTGGAAGTATGGACATTCAAGAATATTAGTGGAAAGGCTATAGTCAACAATTCATTAGGGAAGAGTATAAGAAAGCCAAAATAGTTAGGCAAAACTTAAACATTTTCCATAAAAAAAAACCAAAATTAATGCCCAAGTACCAGCTTTTGGTATCACAATAAAAGCAGCAGCCCATAAGTAATCTAGAATGTTGTATCTCACTGTATAAAACCATAAAAGGAACACCACCTAGAGGCACCTATATAAGTTACCAATTATACAAAGTTTTAGAGATTATCTTTAAATTTAAGTACATATTGCACAAAATTAACAAGTATTTATAAACTGCCAATAATGGAGTGAAGAAACAGAGAAACCAAGGAATATTAAGTTTAAAATTTAGAATCATTTCCAAAAAAATTGCAAGTGGACGCATCAAGTTCTTCTTCAGGTGAATAAAGCCAAAAGTTACCCTACGAAACAAGGCTATATCAGAAAGACCAGTCTAATGTTAATATGGGAGTATCTTATATATTAACATTAAATTGCAGCGGGCCCCTTAATGTACGGTGATATCAGACAAACATGAATCAATGTATACATAAAATATGATTAGCCAGAAAACAATAAAAAGACTAAAAAGGACATTTTCGAAGAGTAAAATACCTGCTTCTCAGGATACTTCGGGGCAGAAATTAAAGATACAGCTTCCATGTGACCAAAATCTACATCATAACCAAGCATATAAATGTAAAGCATTTTCCAAACGTATTTCTTCTTTTCATAAGGCGTCAATCCCTGCCATAAGAACAAAAGCAATAACAAGAAAAAATCAGCAACAAATAATCAAATCAAATCAAATTGTCAGATTTAACCAATGCAAATATGCAATGCAGATACTGACAGGCCAGATTAGGGATCATAAATCCAGATCCCACATGAAAATGTTATACTGAGGACAACAAATAGCCTAAAGAGCATGATGAAGCATCTGATATTCAGATGGAAGGTAAAGCAAATTAGCGTACATATATACTCCCCCCGTTCATATAAATTGTCCACTCTTAAGATACTTGCATTTTGGGATGCAAATATTTTGTACCTACGCTTCCGAAATGACAATTTGAAAAAGATAATCATACACTCAAATTCCATTTGAGATTTGAGAATATAACAGATTTTTTCAAATGTGCCATGTGGGCAATGTAGGTACGAGTAATTTGCATCTCAAAATGCACGTATTTTGAGGGTGAACACTCAAATTCGGTTGGTTTTTGGGTTGACGTATGTAGCATTACTCTCTAAAGAATTACATTTCCATACATGTAACTCAGTTAAGATTTTCAGTTGGTTTTTGGGTTGATTTATGTAGCATTACTAAACATCAAACTCCGGCAAAAAAATATGTAAAAGAAATCATCTCCAGATTCGTATCTAGCTAAAGAACCTATAATAAATAATTAATCAATGAGCTCAGCCAAAACTAACTTGTGACACAACACAAAGGCCAATAGTCACGGAAATGACAAAAAAATGAGTTCTCTCCCATTATACTTTACTTAATTTGATCTCAATGTTTGCTCTCTGTCCCAACATC
The DNA here is from genome assembly GCA_963920805.1 of Primula vulgaris. Lineage (NCBI taxonomy): Eukaryota > Viridiplantae > Streptophyta > Magnoliopsida > Ericales > Primulaceae > Primula > Primula vulgaris. Next base: position 29,814,517 of record OY987219.1, on the reverse strand, counting down.
AACAAAAACTTAAATCCTGGTTCGCCTCAAAATAATTCTAACATTGAAGTAAAGAAACATTACCAATTTGAGCGGCATCATCAGATACAATCCAACAAGAACCACAAGCAAACCTTAACCTTTTGATTGGTGACTTCTTTTAATGTTATTTAGCATTATTCAACAGCAAAACCCTAATGATTGAACCCAATTTAAAGCTTATTATAAATTTAAAGCTTATCTAATCTTCAAATTCCCATTTAGAATAATGGATTAATCAATGAACTCAGACTAGGAACTCGTTTGTGACAAAGGCCGATAGCCACCGCAATGGCACAATGACCAAAAAGAATTTTAATCATACTTATCTCAATTTTATCACTCTGGCCCAACATTAACAAAAAAATCCAATCTTGGTTCTTCACTAAATAGGCCTAAATACGAAATTAGCGAAAATCGATATCAGATTGAGATTTACCTGCTAACATGATGTCTACTATTCAAATTCCCATTTAGCTAAAGAACCTATAATAATAAATGCAAACTAATTGGTGACGCAACACAAAGGACGATAGCCACCGAATTGACATAAAAACAAAAAGATGTTAATTTACACTTTTACTCAGTATTATTTCAATTATAGACCTCTGAACAACCTTAACAAACAAACCAAAAGTCCTGATTCCTTCACTAAATAATCCTAAAAATGAAGTAAAAATAATTGTTCCCAATTGAAATTAAGCTATAACTAAAAATGCATCAAAGCATCAGTATAATTTTATTAAATAAAAAACATAAGAAAAAATTAACTTTTTTTTCTGTTATGTAGCATTACTCAACAGCAAAACCCTAATACTGAAAAACACAATTTGAATCTTCAAAATATACTATAACTTTTCTTAGAAAAGAATAAATCTTCAAATTCTCATTTAGCTACAAAAGCTATACTAAATACTAATGAGCTTAAAAACATAAATTAATATATATACACACACTCAAATTAATCTAAATTATAATACTATTGTCCCGACATTAACAAATAAACCCAATCCTGGTTTCCTTCACTAAATAATAATCCTAAAAGCGAACTAAAATAATCTTAAAATCAATCGAAACTGAGCTAGAACTAACAAATCCACTAAAATTAATATAAATTATACTACTCGTCCCAACATCAACAAAAGAACCCAATCCTAAATAATAATCCTAAAAAAATTAGCTAAAAAAATCTTAAAATCAATCGAAACTGAGCTAGAGCTAACAAATCCACTAAAATTAATATAAATTATAATACTCTGTCCCAACATTAACAAAAGAACCCAATCCTAAATAATAATCCAAAAAAAGTGAGCTAAAAGAATCTTAAACCCAATCGAAATTGAGCTAGAGCTAACAAATCCAACAATTAAAAACCGATGAAAAGAAAAAGGTGGAAAAAAAAGTAGGTAATAATAATAAAAATACCTTTTCGTTTTTGAAACGGGTATGGATATTACCGAGCTCCTTAGAAAACACAATTTGAATATTAAAAATAAACATTATTTCTTAGAAAAGAACAAATCATTAAATTCTCATTTAGCTACAAAACCTATTGTATATACTAATAAGCTCAAATATATATACACTTAAACTAATCTAAATTTTAGTAATACTCTTGTCCCAACATTAACAAAAGAACCTAATCCAAATTGAGCTAGAGCTAACAAATCCAACAATTAAAAGAAAAAAGGATGATAGAAAAGGTGCAAAAAAGGGGGGTTTGTGTTAATGAGTAATAATAAAAATATTAATGAGCCCAAAAATATAAATTAATACATACAAATAAACTCAAATTAATCTAAATTACTCCGTATAATACTCTATCCCAGCATTAACAAATGAACCCAATCCTAAGTAATCCTAAAAAAGTGAAGTAAAAAAAATCCTAAACCCAATCGAAACTGAGGTAGAGCTAACAAATCCCACAATTAAAAACGGATAAAAAGAAAAAGGTGAGTAATAATAAAAATACCAAAGAGACCAATCCTAGTTCCCTTGGCTAAATAATAATCATAAAAAAAGGTGAAGTAAAAGTAAAAGAATGTTAAACTCAACCGAAATAGAGGTAGAGCTAACAAATCTAACAATAATAAATATAAATAAAAAAGGGGGAAAAATAGATACCTTCTCGTTTTTGAAGCGGGTACGGATATTACCGAGCTCCTTATCGACACGTGTCCTTTCCTGGTCTTTGTTAGGGCAGTTTCGTATATCGCTTATAAACACAGATAACCCCCTCATTCCTGATAATGCCATCTCTCTCTCTCTCTCTCTATATATATATATATGTGTGTGTGTGTGTGTAATCAGATCGGGTGGTTTGGGCGGTGGAGATGTGGCGGGGGATTCTCTCTCTAGAAAAGAGGACAGCGGAGATCAGCGGAGATCGGCGGAGATGTTGCACTGTGATCTAGAGAGAGAGAGAGAGTTGGAAACAGCCGTCAGCCAGAGGAGAAAGACGACTTTTATTGTTTTTGTTTTTATTCATTTTGTCAATATTTTTTTTATTTTGGGAGGTTTTTGTCAATATTTCTTATTTACGTTTCGGTTCGGTTTTTATCAAAACCGAAACCGATCATATTTTTCGGTTCGGTTATTTTTCGGTCTTTTTCGGGGATTTTCGGTCTTTTTCGGTTCGGTTTTATTGAAACAGACCTGAAAAATTTTCAATTTTTCATTTTCGGTCTTTTTCGGTTCGGTTATCGGTTCAGTTCGGTTTTATGGTTTTTTTGGTGTGGTTTATGGTTTTATTGATTTGCAAACTAAGTTGAACCGAAGTGAATCAATTACCTATGTTTCTATCTAAATACAAATAAAATGTAAATTTTGTATATAGATGTTAATTTGATGTTGGTAATTTGGATTTTATGTAGCACCGGCAAAACATGATTTTTTTAATTTTTTTAAGACACGCCTGATACGGTTATTAAAATAACAATAAATATATTATTTAATTAAGTTTGTATATATCTTGTTTATATAAATTATAATTTTTTTTAATTGCAACATACAAATCTTAGTAATAATTACATTTTTTTATGTGAATATTTAATAATTATTGAGATAAAATTATAGTTTAGTGATTTTTTACTAGTCTAATTTGCGTTTCTCGTGTATTAAAGTGTCACGTACATTTTAGAAATAGTTCAAGGCGTGTTACCATGTGGTCAGCATATCAGTACGTCAAGTACAACTGTACACGGGAGTTCAAGAGTCCGACACGTAAAATATAGCGTTGTACAGTTATCTTCTTGATTGTTTGAGAGGAAAAGACGTCAGAAAAATACATTTAAAAAATTTATCCATTAGGAGACTAGGGTCGAAGATGACTAAGTGGTTTGACTACCACTAGGGAGGACCTTGCTTTAGTAAGTTGCCGATGAATTTTTTTATTGAATGCTACAATTTATTTACTAAATTTACGAAACCGAACTAAAATGATTGTAAATGATTTGGTTTGGTCTTTATTATTTATTTAGTACAACCCAAGTCAAACCCGAATTAGTCATTTTAATTAGATCGGCTTGTATTTCTGAATAAAATTAAATTTGATTAACTATTGCCGCATGCAAACTTTGGTAAGTAGCATAAACAAGAGACAAAGCGAGTTATATTATTAGTCCATATGTATACCATTATACAGTTGAATAAACATAATAAAACAAGATTAAATTACAAAAGTAAACAACTTTACATACCTACCGAAACTGCCTTACAAGTTGCACCTGAAGATGAGTTATACCATAAGTTGTCAAAATGAAGTGATATCGTAACATACAAGTGGGAATTTCAGAAATCTCGATATTGACCAACTTATTTATCAATCGATCATGTTTTTTTTTAACTTTGAACAAATACAGTCGAACATTTCAAATACTGTCAAAAACTTTTGGATTCAAAATTATGTTTGTCATCGTATATCACATAGGTATATTGTTTTTTATACTAAAACAGTGTCATAAGTAACCTTGAGTGTTAATTGGACAACATGACTTTTTCTTTTTTTATCAGAGCAGCATAACTTTAAATTGTGTTTTATCTAAACTAAGTTGAAGAAATAGTACCTATGGTTTACTTATAACAAAAAAGCCATACAATATGAAGGAAAAAATTAAAACACAAAGGCAACCTATCATACACATTTAATTATTGGGCCAATTTTAGCAAAAAAAATTATTTAATTTTACACTATTTTGGATAAATATAAAAGAGTCTCAAATTATATTTTCATTCATTTGTGTATATTATTTTCTTTCACTAAAAAATCATCTCTTTCTCACGAGCACCACCACCGCTCGCAATCATGTCTATCACCGGAGCACCATTGTCGCCCTCGTACTGGGCGGAGCAACACCATGTCCATGTCCACCTCCGTCATCTCTCTCTGTCGACCAGTCGATGACCTTCTTCTCCTCACCTCTCTTTCTCTGGCTCTAGAGTTGTGGTCTTGTATAGTAATGACGGTGATTAATATAAGTCGTGATGGCTATGAAGTCACACATCACATCTAATCAAGATCTCCGCCACTGCACCGTGGCAGATTGACAGCAGTGAGGTTATGCAGTTGTGGGTATGCGACGATAAATGACAGCGTCTGCTTCTCTTTTCCTCTCTTTATTGGCCATCAATTATAATTTTCCTGATTGTAACTACTGAAAAGTCAGAAGATTTTTGTAAATTTAAAAATATAAATAGACTATTCTTGTTGTTTTGTTTAATTTATTGTTTTATTAGGAGGTCTCGGACTATTTAATTACTATAATACTATCTTAAATATCTAAAATTAGCAAAACAAACACATTTAACCTATTTCTCACTTGAAATGCATGTAACAAATACAATTTTGACCTTAAAGTATCATAAACTGTTTTCAAATGAACATAAACTGTTTTTAAAAACCGTTTAAATGACTCAGACTGTTTACTTGTGAGTCATTCTCTGATATTTTTATTTTTTTTATTTACTCTTAGACCGTTTGGGAAAAGTCATATGAAATTTTAGCGTTTTCATATTTTTTTTTATGTTTTTTATTTTTTTTGTCATTTTCTCAATATTGTTTACGACCTTTCTAATTTCCCGAACTTTATTTCATTTTTTTAAGATTTTTCTAGTTTTTGTATAGTGAGTTTGGAAAAAAAAAAGACTTCTTCAAGTTTTTTTTTTTATAAAGTTTTTCTCTTTTTGGGGTTTTTTTTCCGACTTTCCGCCCTTTTCCATTTTTTTTTTTATAAAAAAATTATTCGAAATTTCTGAATTTTTAAGATATTTTTTGAATTTTTTTAGTTAATTATGTGAAATTGGGATAAACTTAAATAGTTTGAAAGAAACGGCCTCAAGTTTAAAATAGTTTAAAAAACGGTACCTCATCAAAATTCTCCCCATATATGGAGTAAATTTTAGATAGACCCGTCCTACCACATGTTATTTCTTATGTGGTGTGACAAATCAACCATTAGATGACATGTGAAGAAAGTGTACCAAGTAATTTAAAATTCAAAAGTATACCAAAAAAACATAAATGAGCAAGTTTTCCAACCAAATAACTTACGTAATTATCATCCCATATACATGATATACTTTATCAATTTTGTCTTTCAAATATTAATATTAGTATAAGTAAAAAGCTACATGTTAGACATTAATTGTGCCACAATATATTTTATATATCATGGTATTATAAAAATAAATTGGTTTAGTATTAATTGTATTATATCTTGTAACATATGATGCATTAAATATAATTTCTTTAATTAATATTATGTTCCGACAAATAAAATATATTAAAATCATCAATTTTTAAATTTTTTTTAATTAATATTCAACTTTAGGGTAGTCTCAACTTGAATTCTGTAATATTATATTTAGGTTTTTATTGTGCTGTAATGTTCCGTAAAATCTAATATATTAAAATCATTAATTTTTTAATTAATATTTAAATTTAGGATAATATTATAACTAGAGTTTTATAATATTATATTTGGGATTTTATTGAGTTGTAAATTTAGTTTTAGTTTTCGAAATTATAATTACACAATTTTTGTTTAAGTTTTTTTTTTAATTCTTATATTTTATTTCTCACAAGTTTCCGATTACATAATAAGTCTTTTCTATATGAAAATGTAAATTAAAAGAATTACAGTCTCATGATTTATCCTACAAGATAAATAAAAAAATATTATTTAATAAAACTTAAATTATTATTATGTATTAAAAAAGAAAGTGAATCTTGATAATTTAGATCAAATAATTTGATCTACAATGAGTTTTCTTTTCCAAAAAAATAGAAATGAGGTTTTTTTCCAAAAATATAGGGAGGAGAGAGAAGTAGTGAGAATATGGGAGGGATAATTTTAATATAATGTTTAAGTTGAATTATGTTGATATGTATAAATGACAGTTGTATACATATGATTGGTTTGCCACACCACATAAGAAATCTTATGGGTTAGACCGAGTCTACCTAAAAGTTACTCCCATATATGAATACCATAAAAAGTTGAATTATTTTTCTTTACAACATGATAATCTTACGATTGTGAATATACGAGGGAGCGATACCAAAACTTTAAAGAAGATATGTCTTTTTTTTTTTAATGAAATTCGAAGTAATTTTTCATGAAAGTTCATGTGGTATCCAAGATCACTAAACAGTGGTGCCCACTATTTAAGTAAACTAGCGAAAGTTAATGTAACTTATTTTGATTCCGTAGTTTGGGATGACCAGATGTGGTCTCTTATTTTAATTGATTCGGTTTAATATAATAGCTACTTTAAAAAAAAAAAAAAATGTCGTCACACTATAGTGGGGAGATTTTTTATACTGGACATATTATTGAATAATTATTTAAATTTTGTGTACCAGAACAAGAAGCACCCGTGGCCTAATGGATAAGGCGTCTGACTTCTAATCAGGCGATTGTGGGTTCGAGTCCCACCGGGTGTGCCACTCTTTTTATATATTATTTTTATTTTAATCTCCTCCAAAAATAATTACAAAAATAAAAACAAACCAATTAAAATTAATCGGTATTGACCAAAAATATAGTCGAAATAACAAATCATTTCGGCCAGTTTGACCAGTTTAATCTTAAAAACAGCAAAAGAAGCAAAATGTTGTCCTCACACATGCGCTTACTAAGTTACAAGTTCAAAGTGGCAAGCAGGCACGGCGAACCGGCGACGATTTTCAATTTTTTTTTATGTGTAATTTAAAATTTTCTAAGATATATACACTGATGGTCCTCCTAATTAAACAAAACAGTTGTTGGTGTAGTGGTAAAATTAGCTTTTAAGGTAGCGGAAGGTTAGAAGTTCAAATCATGTTAGTTGTTTTTTTCTAAAAATTTATGTTTTTTTATCTTGAAATTACCAAATTTCGTAAATGACCATTCTATTTTTCCAAACAAATATTACTAAAAAAATATATTTTATTATCCAATACCCTTTGTCTTAATTTCTTATTTATTTGATGTTATGTTAAATATAGAAAAAATTCTTTAATTTTGTATTAGATCTTATTTATTTTATGCTCTATTCGACATATTTTTTAACCTACACTCTCCTTCAAAAAATCCATCCTGGTTCCGCCCCTGTTGGCAAGTTCATCTGCAAAGTTTATTCTGTCAACAAGTTCTAGATTCAACCCATTTCGATTTTCACTGTCATGTCATACAAGTTACTTTAGGTTTAAACCTTCAAAAGCAAGATATTGCAGGTATATGTTTGCAAATTACAGCAAATATTACGGTTTCCGGGGGGTCGTTTCTGTAAGACAAGCGAAAATGATTGTATAAACATAAGAGGTTGGTTCCTATCCTCTCTGGCTTAATAATTGATATTGGCTGAGATCGGATCACATGATCTTCTCTTTTATAGTATGGTTAATAAAGCCAACCACATGGAGAACAAGGTTTCAATAAATTCTCAACAGCAACGAACATGCTAAGAATTAAAAAATTAACAATATTCTCAATCACTTGTACTTGCTAATAATATAATCCTGTATACACAAATCACAATAATTAGTTACGCTCAAGTCTCAGCCACTGAAGTTGCAGATGACTTGAAATAGAAAAAATTAGTACTTTTGAAATACTCTTCTCATTCTGGGAACTTTTTATGCTAATACTGTTTAATGAATCATAGTATTTTTTCCAAAATGGTTAAAGGTTGTAAATGAGTGTGATTCCAAATTGGTCGAACGGGTTTGCTGTAGTACCAAACAAAAAAAGGAGATCTGAACACTGCATCATGCACACTTTAAAGTACGCAAGAAATAATTTCAGATAACGATCTAAAAGTACAGTAAATTCACACACAAGAATGGGCTTGCTCCCAACTCTTCTGAACGATTAATTCTCTGCACATATAATTTTCAAAGCATTTCATGCTCACAAGTGCCGCACATTGGCCTTGCTTTCGGCTCTGGGCCTTTAAATACTTATTGGTCACCTATGTCTACTTTGAGCCTTTTGCCCATATCAAATGTAAGCATAATGCTACAAATTCTCAAGGAAGTATTTATAATTAAATAAAAGAAAACCAGAGACTCAATACTTACATTTTTTTACCATGGAAGTTCCTCACAGCAAGGAAACAACTTGTTGGAAAAAAAACTTTGGTTTTGTTTTGTTTTGAATGCAATTAAGTTGTAGGAGTTTCAAAATATTTATATCCCCATATTGATGACTTTCATGAGTTACATTTTGAAAAGACTTTTTCCATGACAAAGAAAAGACATGTCATCATACACACATTCACACACACAAACACATATGCATACATATAGAGAGAGAGTACCACACCACCAACGGTCCGACCGTGGCTCGGTGCCGTTTCCGTCGAGTCACATGCGATAGACGTTGTAACTTGGGAACAAAGTGCCCCATTTAGCCAGAAGCAGAGGTGGCGGGGCAAATATCGTTTAAGGGAAACTGCTTGCAGTTACCTCGTCTCGGACTTTAGTCCATTTCGGTATCATTTACATTATTTTATGTTAAATGTTGTAATTGATAATTATATATTTGAGGAAACCATTTTCTGTTTATTTGTCCATTTCTTTTCCGTAGAAATTATTATGTTTATTTATAACGTACCCAACAATCTTAAACGATATTTTTATGTTTGGTACGTTAATACAATATTTTCGGTGTATGGATTTACAGAAAATTATTTATTTATCCGTAATCGTTCTTAGTAAAATCATTTTATCTTAATCTTTGGTTTCGGGAATTTGATGTTTATGGCTATAATAGTTTCGGATTGTTATATCATGTTTTTAATTTTGTTTCGTGGTTTTGATATAATTTTTTTTTTTGGAAAAAACATTTATTGAGAAACTTTGCTTTTAATAAATTGGTGTTTCCGGTTGAATTGTTGAAAGCGTTTTGTGTTTGCTTTACCTTGTTTGGGATTTTTGTGAAATTCTAATTTTTCGGTTTTTAACCGTATCATATGTATGTTTATGATATATATTATTGTTCGCATACGAGTATATTGATTGCGTTTTGATAATATGTTTTATCATCGTTTAGACTTTGAGAAAATATATATTTTGCTTGGTGATGATCTAGGTGGTTTAAATGGTTAATCATAGATGTTGTTTTTTGAATTTTCAATTCAGTTTGTTAAACAATCTTAGTTGTACTTGTTTTATAAGCTTATTTGTCATGAAATTAGATGCTTAGATGTTGTTTATTGAATCTTCAATTCAGTTTGTTAAACAATCTTGAAAATAAAACTTTGATGGTGATGGTCACAAGTATTGAGTCCTTTATGCTCAAAACTTCAAAGTTAAGTTAGTTCACATGCTCGTAATCTTGTTTTGCATATGGAAGTTGGCTAAGTAATAATAATAGTACTGGTGTGATGTTTAGTTTCCTATGTTTTGGTTGGACCTTTTTTTTTTCCATGAGATGAAGTTTAAAGTTATCTTAAGGAATTGCAGACCATGAGTTATTTGCTGGATACAAGTCAATAGCAGTTAAGAATAAAAGATACACTCAGTTTTTGTTTTTCTGTATTGCAAAATGAGATATTGTTTCAGATTCTATTAGTTCAAGAATATATATGGTTATGCACCGAGTCATGGGTTCAAGAGTTAAGCTGTGGTCTTTGGTAATATGGATCCAAATTTTGCTTGTAGCATCTCAGGAGAATAATCATGATTACATGTTTAATTTTTTCATGTTAATAAATGACTAACAATTTCCAATGAGTTTTGTGTAGTCATATGGATCTATGCAATGGAATTTGAGAATCGGTGATTATTCGAAACAGTTTTAGTAAAAGCCATTAAATTGGGGATTACGACAGAACTGGTTTCGAAATAGTTGTTGCAAAACCATTTTCTGATTTTCAGAATTTGGGGCTTACGACAGAACTGGTTGAATTCTGAGATTGTTCTGTATAAAATCAGATTTATCTGGTGTTTACGGCTGAATAAATCTTTCAGAATTTGATAATCTTTTTCGGAAATGAACTAGAATACTCTTGCAGAATCAGTTTCTTGAAACCATGCGTGGTTATAGAATTTTGGTGTTTGCGAAGGAGGAGTTTTAGTTTCATTTTTCGAAATTAGACTGTGCATGTTTGTTATTTGAGATAACAAACAGTTTCCTACGGGAAATGTCCGGAACACAGTGGGTGCTGGAACTGACCAGAGCATTGTGGATGCCGGTGTAACTCCTATTAATTTTGCATGAGTGCATATTAATGACGGAGGTTACAAATTTGAAACCACCATTATTAAAACCACTAATGTGGTGATATAATGGGTGATATCCTTATTAATTGTGATTTATTGCAATTTAATTTGGAGGGTTACAAAATTTATAACGGTAATCATTAATAAGATTAATGCCGAGTATTTATAACTTCTTATTAATTGTGATTAATCGTAATTTAATTTGGAGAGTTATAAATTATTGTAACGACAGTCGTTGTTGGCATTTATGGAAAGTTTTATTAGCTAACTACGAATTGCAATGACGAGTCGGTTATTTATTTGGATGAAGAGATTATTTAATAACTAACTTTGTTCATCCAAAAGCAAATAATTTGATGATTAACAAATTATAAATGGTCGTTGAGTTTATTTTAAGAATAAACAAATATCAGCTAATTTATTATTTGTTGAAATAAAATCTTATTAATTTGTTGGAAAAAGAAAAACATTTAATAATTTGTTGAAATAACATATTATTAATTTGTTAGTAAAACATATTGTGAATATGTTAAGCTTGCTATTATTGAGAATAGTAATTTAGTAATATTATATTCCTATTATTGGGGGAGAATCCCAAAAGTCCCACAAATTTGGGGGTAACCCGTTAATCCTGTAGATCGAGAATTTATACGTACCCCATAACGTCTGCGGGCGAGTGGGAGAATATCTAACGGTTTATTGGTATGAATTTAAAACGTCTAAAATAAATGATATTGTTCATTTACCATCTTGAAACCGATTAAGTTTCTCTATAACATAGTGCATGTTCTGAGTGAGGACAAAGGGAATGCACGAACTGTGGGGGCGTTAATGTGTGAAAACGTTTGGAATCCACTAACAAGTGCAAGCATACAAATCTGAATCATGACTAGTGGTTTTTGAAACCTAAAAGGCAGTAGCCTTTCGGTAGCCAAAAACACTAGGATCAAATTGTGATAAGTTTGCTTGTTTGTGGCAATACATGAGTGACTATTTGTTCAAAATGAGCATTTTAGTCGATACTCTTGTGGTCAATAATGACATGTTGAATTATTCAACCAAGTCACGGATTTGACATGATATAGTAGGTGATGAAAATATAAAAACTTAAATGTTATTTTTTCTAAATCTATTGTTTAAATTGAAACACAAATATGAGTTTGTGTTTGAAGCAATGTATTGCTAAGTCTTCAGTTCGAAGTTTTCGAACGGAGTACATAACCAAATGGTTCGATGCATTTGAGATGAGTGCAAAACCAAGAAGGGTTTAAAAGATATTTCCTTAATTTATTGATGGATGTATTAAACACCGATATGTCTACTTGATGAGAAGTAAAGATAAATCAGTCGAGATATTCATTCAAGTAAGAATGAATGCGTGAATTCTATTGTTGATGATTAAGGCTTGTCAGAAAACATGTTTAATCATGGGTGTTCTGTTGTGTTAATCTACCAACTTTAATCCAATGATTAAGTGTTAATCATTAAATGATAGACTATTTTTGGAAGTGTTAGATATTGTCTAACTAGTTCCGAAATGGTATATTCACATGGATATGAATACATGATCAGTGTGATTGAAACGGTGAATATGAGACACCGTTCACATAATTGTGTTGATGGAATGACACCAATCGTTAAAGAACGACTTATTATGCTCTCGAGCAAAATGTAGTTCTTAAACGATGATTATCATGTTGGTAAGTTCAGGATTAAACTCTGAATTTGTACGGAAAGTGAGCTTTTCGTAAGCTATGTGTTGAACAAACTATCGCTTAGGAAGTTGGACCAAACAGTCAGAATTATAGAAGGCATGGTGCCTGACTATAAGTTCATGAAAGTTTGGTGCTACCTAAGAAAGGTCTCAATCTTGTTCCTTGAAGGATTTGGATAGGATCGAAAACGATAGATTGTGTGTTCATCGGATAAGCACAAAATATAGTGCTGATCGGTTTCTAGTGCATAAGTCAGATGACTTAGGTGCATATAGAGTTCTATGTTCGAGAAGCATATTTTCTAAAAGAGAAGCTTTCCCGTAAAAACTCTAACGCCTGGCGACTGTGATCAATACGTTGAGGGTTCAAAGCATTACGCTACCCAAGACAAGTGACTACTCAAACGGTGCTGGAAAAATGGGGAAAGTGAATCTTTTAAGTAAGATGAAGTTCATCGGCATGGCAAAAGGGTAAGTAATGAAACTTCCTTTGTCCCTTGACCTTCATGAGTGAAGGTGAATAGACGATATTGAAATAATCAATGTTATCCATATAATGTGTATATGGGAAGATGCCATCAACAATGAGGTTGATAGGCACGTGAAAAATAAAGTCAATTACTTTAAGTAAACTGACGGTTTTTTAAATGTGTATACTCTAATCTCTATGATAAGACGCGTCATTAATTAATGAGAACATGCATTTTATAAATAGAGATCTAGAGAATTAGGAACAACTCACTGGGTCGTGGTTCCGTGTAAAGTAAGCCAAGGTGCGAAAACTTGTTAAGTCGCTATATGGACTAAAACAAACACCTAACTTATCATAGGTAGTCTCTTGTGCGTCAAGAACTGCACTATACCAGGTATAGCCAACTCAGTGAGCAGACCGAACAGGTTTGCCGGCTTCTCAGATACATGAGATATACTGCCCATCATGAACTGCATTATACGAGATGTCCAAAATGTTTGGAGGGTATTTAGATACCAAGTCTATCTCGAACTTTAACAGTACAAGGTCCATTAGTGGATATGTTTGTACTTAAAGAGGTTGCAGTCTTATGGAGGTCTGTAAAATAGACCTGCATAGTTGGAGAAACTGTAGAGTTAGAATTCATAACGTTGAATCAAGCTACAGAAGAGGCAGATTGGCTGAGAAGTCTTGGGAGATATTCCAAGTGGTCAAAATCTGTTCCCGCAATAAACGTGCACTGCTGCAGTCAGTCAGTTATTAAACGGGATCAGAATAATTTGTATAATGGAAAGCCCCGACAAAGTCATGACATATTCGTCGGAGACACAAATCCGTAAGAGGAATTGCTAGCAAAATTGTGGTATCCTTAGACTTTGCAAGGTCTGAGGATAATAATACGGATCCATATACAAAATGCTTGACTGGTGGAGGAGTCAGAGCATCATCGAGGGAAATGGGGGTTGAAGCCCAATAAATTGGAAACCTTCACATAAGCTACCCAACCTGTACTGGAAATTTCAGTCTCAGGTTCAATGGGAAAACTGAACTGTGCGGGTTACCGAACAAAGCACTCGAGAACATAAGTTCTCAGCCCATTTCTATGATGAAAGAGTGATAGACCTGTACCATTTTAAGGGTGAGCATAAGGCTCTTAATGAATCAAGTATCTCGAAGGTCGAGTGGGGTGAGTCAGGACACCTGTGACTTGAAAATCACCTATAACGAGTGTGTATGGCCGATACTATGTGATGAGGTAGGGCTAAATCACTAGAGCACTCGGTTGAATTTGCCAAGACAGTCCAGGGCCAAATATGGACAACAACCAAAGGACTTAGTAAGTGGTGTAGAGAGGACACTGTGTGAGTATTACCCTGGTATGCACAAACGCTAAAGGGTTCAAGGCTTTAAGGCTACCCAATAGTAGCATATCAGATTTTATATCACTATGGCAGGTTCAAGGCGCGCGCTACCTGTCCTTATGCAGTGAATTCTCGTGGTTCTCTCGATTGCATTTAGTTGCACTGTGCATGTTTAATGATTGCATTCATGTGGGGGATTGTTGGAAAAAAACCTTTGGTTTTGTTTTGTTTTGAATGCAATTAAGTTGTAGGAGTTTCAAAATATTTATATCCCCATATTGATGACTTTCATGAGTTACATTTTGAAAAGACTTTTTCCATGACAAAGAAAAGACATGTCATCATACACACATTCACACACATAAACACATATGCATACATATATAGAGAGAGTACCGCACCACCAACGGCCCGACCGTGGCTCGGTGCCGTTTCCGTCGAGTCACATGCGATAGACGTTGTACCTTGGGAACGAAGTGCCCCATTTAGCCAGAAGCAGAGGTGGCGGGGCAAATATCGTTTAAGGGAAACTGCTTGCAGTTACCTCGTCTCGGACTTTAGTCCATTTCGGTATCATTTACATTATTTTATGTTAAATGTTGTAATTGATAATTATATATTTGAGGAAACCATTTTCTGTTTATTTGTCCATTTCTTTTCCGTAGAAATTATTATGTTTATTTATAACGTAGCCAACACAACTGAGTCCCAAAACAGAACATTCAATGTTTTAAAACATAAAGCGCAGTTAATATACCTTGATAGGTAATAATAGATTCTCCAGTCATAACCAGACCATATAAAAGATACAGCTTTTTTAAGTAACTGTGAATGAACACAGAATATAGATGTAACCAAAAGTTTGTAAGACTATAAAGATGAATTTTCGTTATACATACAATGCTCAACAAAAACTTATAGCTGAACACAAACAAAAACTCTTTACTCTATCAACGCAGTCATGTTTATGGGTTACTTTATTTCTTCTTTTACAATTTAGCTGGATGCAACTGGTTTTGAGGTAGCCTGCTTAACAGCCTCAGCGTATGTCCTATGCTGATACGTAAGTGTAGATTCAAGCAAGTCCCAAAGTGAGGTCTTGGGGTTCCAACCTGGTATTGAAAGTAACACGTAAGAGCTTGATTCACATTTCTTTTAATGTAAAACATCGAATTGGTTAATATCGTTCTATTTCTGTACTCTCATTAAGTAAGTTCACAGAATTTCTGCTTTTCTCTTGCTAAAAAAAACATTGTCCAGGTAAAGAGATGAGGAGAGTTAATAGTTAATACCAAGCTGTTTGTTGATGATGGTCATGCCTGGGATGCGCTTGTCACTGTCATCATAGCCTTCTCCATAAAATTCTTTTGAACTAACATCAATGCTGGGTGATTCTATTGAGGGTTCTCCACTAACCTTAGCATAAACCTGTCAAAGCAAAAACATTTAAAAAGGAGAAACAATAGGTAAGAAAAAAAACAAGAAAAAAATAATTATCGCGCCTCACTCCGGTCATCATTTCAGCAAGTTGCTTGACAGTAACTTCATTGTGAGGGTTGACAACATTGAAAATATGTCCATTTGCCCTGGCCGGATTTTCGTGAGAAAAAAAACACCCAAATAAAGTCATGTTCTAAACAAGTAAAATTGTGAATTGCATAATGGGAAGGGATTAGAAACACACAATCATTAAAAAAAAAAAAAACGTTTAGCTCTCTTTTTTTTCTTTCTAATCAATTAGTTTAGTTCTATTAATTCAAGAATGCAGTTTAAAAGTGAAAATGCTCAAACAACCACTAAAGAATTCCACAAATAAAACAATGTACATATAAAGATCTAAAAAAGATGTTGAAATAATTACGAGATCTGCCATCTTGACAAGAGACTCAAGCCTCGAGTCATTCTTAATATTGATACCATGAAACTGAATCCTGACTGTCCACGTGGCGTCGTTGAGTAGGTGGTTGATCTTGTTGGAGTACACATCAACGGCTAGGATGGAATGAGATGTCTCGTTTAGAAGCTTCTCGCATAAATGGGACCCGATGAACCCGCCCGCGCCTATCATGCATATTTTTAACGTGTCTATTTTGTTCCCTTCTAGATCTACCCTACTCGCCATTATATTATTTTAGTATGTATATATGTATATAAATCAGTGTTTTAAATAGCGTTATCGCTAGCGTTGCTATATAGCGCTTTGCGGTATATTTTTTTTTACCTAAATATGCACTAAACTTTAAAATATATAACAAAAAAAAAATAAAAAAATATAGTTATATTAGATAGTAATAAAAAAAAATCAAAAAAAAAATTGTTGTTGATGAGTTTCGATCGAACCCAGATCTGCTGGAAATAACAACACAGTCTTAACCATTTGGACTGCAGACACTTTTATGAAAATTGCACAATATATATTTATTATTTAAATCCGCTGTTTTTTTTTAACTCGCTATTTACGCTTTTGGTCCAGAATTTCGCGCTTTTTGCGCTTTTGGTCCCCTATAGCGCGATTTTAGCGCAATTCCACCCAAAATCGTGATTTTTCGTTGCGTTTTTTACCAAAAAAGCGCTATTTCGCGCTACGTAGCGCGAATTTTAAAACAGAGATATAAATGTATCTGTGTGTGTTTATGTATGTATGTATATAAATGTATCTGTGTGTGTGTGTATGTATGTGTTTATGTGTATGAATACGTATGGGTTTAGGTGGTGGTAAAGTGAGAGGGAAAGTGTGTGCATTTACAGGGAGAGAATTGGGAGGGAGCTAGCTAGTGAGGCGAATTTTTTTTTTCCACATTAAATGAAATGATATGCTGTTTTGTTTTATTTTATGTACTCACGAAGTCAAGATTCATGATATTTAAGATTTGATAAATTTGTTTTGCAGACTTTCTGAAATATTAATTGTAGCGGATAGTGACATTCTAACCATGGATAATTGTGTTGACGAATTTATTTACGTATAAGTATAATTAATATTATCACCTGTTTTGTTATTTTTTTTTCAATCCTAATTCTATTAGTCAGGGTGGACAAAAAATCCGTAAATGCATCCCGTAACCTAACCTGGATTGGGACGGGTTGGGATGGGTTGAATGTCCAAAAAAAATCAATCCGTCCCGTCCCAATCCGCTATATATTTTACGGGTTGGGTTAGGATTGAGGTTCACAAACCGCGGGTTAATCCGTCTCAATCCGTTTCAACCCGCAATATATATATATATATATATATATATATATATATATATATATATGGAGAGGATATATGAACATCATCAAAAACACCCAACTAGACACTTTTTTTTATAAAAACGCTCCAAATCAAGATTTGGTTAATGCAAATCTCCATGGTTTCACGACGGGAATACAAATATGCGTCTTGTTTTTTTTTTCTGAGATATATAATGACATGTTTTGAATTTTTAAATTTTACCATAATTTCGAAAACATGTCATTATACATCTCGGAAAAAAAAACAAGACGCATATTTGTGTTCCCGTCGTGAAACCATGAAGATTTGCATTAACCAAATCTTGATTTGGAGCGTTTTTACAAAAAAATGTCTAGTTGGTTGTTTTTCATGATGTCCATATAACATTTCCCATATATATATATATATATATATACATACATTATGTGTATTTTAATATACCAACCTTTAATTATTGTTATATTTTAGTTTTATTACTTGTTCGTGAATGTTCTAAACGTACTTTGATTGAATTTAATTTATATTTCTGTTTGAAATATTCAATTTATTTTAAAATTTGGGTTGATTATGCAAACTATAGAAAATGAAGGACCAAAATAAAAATTTAAGAATCAATCTAAACCTAACCCGCCCCAACCCGCAATTTATTTTGCGGGTTGGATTGGGTTGGGTTGGGTTGGAGTTTTAATTGTAACGGGTTGGATTGGGTCGGGTTGAGATTTAAATTTCATCAATCCGCCTCAATCCGTCCCGCAATTTATTTTACGGGTTGAGTTAGGATTGAAACAAATACGCCCCAATCCGCCCCGTGTCCACCCCTACTATTAGTTATAATAAAAATATTAATATAGAAAGTTTTTTTAAAAGAATAATGATTTTTTTTCACAAAACACGATTCGATCCTGATTTCTAACTTGATCTCGTCCCGAAACTAACGGTCAATCTCTCGAACCGATTATTTTGGGATCGAGATCAGGTATAGCACTTGACACCGTCGCTAAAGCTCACCCGAAACTATATAAAATATTTTAAAAAAAAAACATAACTTCTAGTTTTATAACATTTACGTGAAAATAATTTTGTTAGTTGCATTATGTTGGGTGTTAAGTTTTAACAAGTAGTACACTGAAAGCCGGATTAACAGTATAGACATGAAATGAGACTAGAAATACCTTCGGACTATGACGGTATAACAAATGAAGGCCGGATTAACAGTATAGACATGAAATATCAATGAATGGTTTATTTGATTTTTATTGGGATTGTACTATTTTATAAATTTACATTTATATCCATAATAAATAAACTTGCAAAATACACACACATATATACATATATATATATATATGATTTTAATATATATATACCACACACCCCTTTACTCCAAATACCACTGTTTCCCAATACCACACCCCCTATTACTTCAAATATCTCAATTCATCATCATTTCTAATATCATGTTACTAATAGTCCTGCCTCCACTTTTCGTACCAAACACGGTATTTGTGAATCCGACAGTATTTCTAATCCCATCCACCCTAATCCCACCTCAATCAAACGAGGCTTAGGGCTCGTTTGGTTCCGATATTAGTAGTAACGAGACTATGAATAACTTTGAATTATGGCGGGATAAGAAATGAACGTGTGATTAATAGTACATACATGAAATATGAATAAAGTGTTTGTTTGCTCTTACAAATTGTGGTTGTACTATTTTACAAATTTTCATTTATATGTATAATAAATAAACTTGCAAAATACACACACATATATATATATATATATATATATATGATTTTAATATATATGTATACCACATCCTCTTTAATCTCAATACCCCAATTTCTCATCATTTCTAATCAAATGTTACTAATAGTCCGACTCTATTTTTTGTACCAAACACGGTACTTGTAGGCCCGATGGTATTTTTAATCTCATCTACCATAATCACACCCCAATATAACCTCAAACAAACAGCTCTTTAATGTTCCAAAAGACGCAATGCGCATTTCAAATAGAAATTAATCGCATAACGTCTAATTCCGTTTAATCTGTTAGAATTTTAGGTTTCGTGTAGGGTCGTATAATTTCTGCATATAGTCACCTCTCAGTGCACTATTAAATAATCAATTACCTTTAAATAATACCTGAGCCTTTTATTGGGATGAGATTGAATAAGACTAGGTTCATTAAAGCTCGATTTGAAAGCTTAACTAGGAGGCGCCTCTTTGCCACATGCTAACATCCGACACATACGTATTTCATTAAATAAAGTCAAACTTAGGTTTTGTGCATATCTCTTATATCACATTTATTAGTTGATTATCACTGAAGTTATTTAATTAAGTACACTGTACTGATTTGAGCCTCAGAGGGTATTTGAATGGGAAACCCCGACGCAAGGACGAACAATCTGTTGGTTTTGATGTACGTGAAATTAATAACTTAAAGTGTAAAGATTAAAAAAAAAAAAATAATTTTATTTCTATAATAGAATGTGACTCTATTATAAATTCCGAAACTTGTAGAAAGTAAATGCAGTTAATAAAAATTCCAGATAGATTAATATAAATTATTAAACTGCTGGACTGTTTTGTAATTAAACGAAACTGTCAGACAGAATAGTATAAAACTAAACTGCTGGACTATTTGTTAATTAAAAGAAAACTGCTAGACAGAATAGTATAATTACTAAACTGCTGGACTGCTTCTGTAAATAAATAAAATTACAGAACTGAAATGTAAATTACAGAACAAAATAGAAATTACAGAAAAGAAAAGGACTGAAATGAAATTACAGAACAGGAAAATAAATTACAGAATTGAAATTTACAGAATATAAAATTACAGAAATGTAAAGACTGTATAAAATAAATAGACGAGCCTACTGTTTAACAGTATGCCCTTAACCGATATTCGCATGACCACCTTTAAGGTTTCTGGTCGTGATGACGCTTCGATTCCAAAATGTCGAGTTGTTGGTGGGTGGCTTTCTCTGACTAAAATGTAATTCTGCTGGATGATTTTAGAGAGATGATATGTTGTTGTGTTGTATTTCAGAATGTGTGTTTCTGATGTTGGGGGGAGCTGCCTATATATTAAGTCACTATTAATATTCGAATTTCGAAACTGCAGTATTAACTCTGCAATAATACTCATTTATTGCATCAGTTACAACTTGCTGGAAATTTTCAGGACCACTCATGTTATTTATACAAAACTCATTTTTCAGTCTTGGGCCTGAGGCCCGAGCGAGCGCGTGTGTGGTACACACTAAATACACATATGTGTATGTGGACACACAACTTAATACCCACATGAGATATATTTGTATATATATTGTAAAAATGACTATTCATTTTCCAATGTGTGACATTTTACAGCATTAAGAGATTTACTCTTTCTCGACCCCAATCTTTGATGCCAATTTTCATTCACTCGCATTTTCCGAATAGGTCATGCGACATACCGTTACGAACCTTGTCATACCATCTACTCAATCGTCTTGAGTATGGTGTCAAAAGACAATGACTGTCGCTTGGAATCTTGACTCAAAGATGGTCCTGTGATCATTCGGAAAAAACCATGTTTACATAGTTTTTCCAACCCAAGTTACCTAGAGCATCCAAAAAAAGTATAAAGGACGATCTTTTAAGATATACCAGGAACAACTTAGCCGATCTCTATGCTGACATTTAAGATATACCAGGAACAACTTAGCCGATCTCTATGCTGACAACCCGTGAAATCTAATATCTATTGCTTTATCAAGAAGGTTATTGTGTCACAAAATTTGCATGAATGCTTCTATGCCCGAATCCGATCGATATGTTCTGATTTTACTCTATGATTTTTCGCTTATGAGATTGGAGGGAAACTTGTATGTATGAATCTTACATTTGAAGTCTTGATTGCGGTATTAACAGCATATTGTTCTGCCCTTAATATGGTGCATTGAGTTTCTGCAAGTGATCCTAATTTTTCCAACCAGCTGATATTATAGGTAGGTACAATTACAAGAAAAGTTCGATTGCTAACACAAAATTATGATGCTAATTAAGGATTTATGTTGCTGAAACTGATTTAGTGACAAAATAGCAACATAAGAATTTATCTTGGTAAAGTGATTGTGACTAATTTCACCAACATAAATAGTTACAAAGAAAAAAAACAGCCACAAAACAGCAACATAAATTGTTGTCGGTAAATTCTCATGTTTTGGTCTTCAAAAGTGACACATTTGCAACATAAAGTTTGGTGTTGCTATAATTATAAATTGTCTTTTATTTCTATTTCTATTTACCTTGCTTTATTTTTTGTGTTGCTACAATGTTGCTAAATATCATGCTAAGTCATAAATTATTCCTTTTAAAAGCTGAATTTCATGTAACAAAGAAATTCAACAAAAACAAATTTAAACTCATGGACAAACATTTAAATAAACTTGCACAATAGTTAATACATATTTAATCATCGAAGCTTACCAAATATTACATATGATACATAACCTTGTTCACAAACTACGTACACTCAAACATTACACTAATCAAGTCACTAGTTGCACCAAAATACTATAATGACCATATCAGTCAATAGTTGCGCCGAAATATTACCAAAACAATCTAATAAAATAAATCACTTATCAACTAAACATCTTTCAAAACGTTACCAGCTCCCTTCTTCACCATCACAAGTTGCATCCTCTAAAATCTGACTCTGATAGGCGGGTCCTGGTATAGGATGTGAATTAGACCCATGAGTTCCACATCTGTGCTCATTGGAAATAGGCCCTCCAGCTCCACCACCTCCGGATTGGCTACTTCCAGCTCCATGTCCTTCTCGAAAGGGGAATCTGTACACGCCAAACAAAGGAGTGAAAGAAAATTAATAATTTACATTGTAAAATGCAAAGTAATTAAGTAATCAATAGATTTTCAACATTAGTATAGACAATATGCACCAAATTAAACCTTACTTGTTAACTTAGTGTATTGCCAAATTAGATGGTACCGATTTCAGCAAAGGGCGTATTTCAGGCGTATTAGGCTAACTTCAAAACGTTCTCTATATATAAAATATTTTCTATTGAGGTGAAGTTAAACAGAATAAAAATAAGTCTTAATAGTTGCAGTTCAACTCTAATTCTTTCAGAACTGTATTTCGAAAATCAGTGCTATGTATATTGACAATCTTTGTTATCATCTCTAATCAAAACAATCAAACATAACCAATCAATCGGCGTGATATAGTCAAAAAGCATAACATAACAATCAAAGATGATTACTTGTTTAAACCTGCAGCCACCAAACAATCCAAACAAACCCAAAAGAATTCAATATTTTGCCAGAGATATAGTTAAAAAACATTTCCAGTAACTCACCTCGACACTCATAGCTTTTGACAAATCCATGTGAACGTGGTGTCGTCTTTAACTTTCGAATGGTTGTGAGCGGAAAAAATATGGACAGGGATACTCCAATATGAATATCCCCTGCAATACTACTCGAATTTTCTCCGCTGTGGCTATGCACAACCACCCTAAATTAAAACAAGTGAACAAGGTTAACTCTAATCAAACGGTTATTTTCAAGAATCTATTGAGCAACAAAAAACAAAAGTTATGTTTTCCAGATACACCTTAAATTGAAGTATCAAATTTATGTATATAAACATATATAAAAGTTAAGTATCATTTCACCCTTTTAACACTTCCATATCTCTCTTCCACACAAAACTCATACATAAGTGTATAAGGACCAATATGAATGCCCTCTTTCGAAACACATGCTCACATTTAAATTACATGAGTTTAGATTGGGGTTTTTTTGCCTTAATTTTCCTTCTGAAAACTTGTATCTAACCAGCTTATGTTTTTACTTAAGCCAATAAAAAGATAGAATTTTAAAATCATACTTCCAGTTTTTCACAAACTAACAAAATTCCAACTTATTTGTTCAAAAATTAGCAACAAAAAGTTAACAAGCCTTGATACAAAATAATAAATTTCCAATTATACAAACTCGAACTTTTAGAACAAATAGTAACTCAACAATTCTCATAGGCAAATCATCAAACACCTTATATGACATAAATGAACAATTTTCAACAGTAAATGATCTCAGTACGCTCACTTTAAAGTTCCAAGCCCTAATTTCGAAATTAATTTTTATACCGGTAAAAATAACCAAGCCCTAAATTCGTAATTTAAGTAGAAAAGAAGTTGAAATATGTTGTATGAAAATAATAAATAGAACACTGAATTCTCAAATAAAAATACAAAAATAGAAAGCAAAAGATATAATGAACAGATCCCGAGTTATGTATACTTTTGTAAAGCAAGAAACTTCAAACAAATAAAACAAAGAGAAAGAGAGAGAAACCATGGAGAAGAGAGAGAGATATGACGTTTTACCGGTATAAAAATGGGGAGTCGGCCGTGAAGGAGATGGTGAGAGGATGGAGGCGACGACTTCTTTCTCTCCCTCCCCCTGGCTCTCTAATTTTGTTAGGTTATGAGGTTGGAGGAAAACTTACCTAAGTTTCAATTTCTTATAAATCCCAACTCTTTTATTTTCTTTCAGTTTACTACATGATTTTATTTTCAAATTTGTAATTCTTTACTAATTCATCCTTACATATCCAATTCTCACAACTATAACCCAATAAAAATCATGAATTTTGTCCTTTCACCTTAATTTCAACGACCGTAAAAAATACATTTAGTATACCAAACTATAGTGTTGTTAACGATTTGGGTACACACCTTTTAAATTTTCCAATTTAGGTACCACACTATAATAACTTTCCAATTTAGGTATCACCGTCTAAATAAATCACGGAATTATGTCACGTGACATTTGACAAACATTAATTTGAGAGGCTAATTTGACAATTTTGCATAAAAATATGTCATGCTAGAAAAACTTTTTCCCCAATTTCACACATAAAAAAAAATAGCATATAATTCAAAGTTTTGTTATGTGTGAAATTGGACAAACGTTTTTATAAGATGACATATTTTTGTGCAAAATTATCAAATTAGTCTCTCAAATTAATGTTTGTCAAATGTCACGTGACATGATTCCGTGATTTATTTAGACGGTGGTACCTAAATTGAAAAGTTATTATAGTGTGGTAACTAAATTGAAAAATTTGAAAGGTGAGTACCCAAATCGTTAAAAGCAGATAGTTTAATGTAGTAAACCTATAAAACCTCTTTCAACAACTCAGTATCCATAAAATATGATAATTAATTATGTATATTTTCTTATTCGTCTTCATCCACGTGAATTTTCCAACCATATTCATGTTGTGGATCATTTAGTAAGTCGGACGTGTGTACTATTAATTCTATGTATAATTTTTTCATCCTCTTAAAAATAAATAGTGTTAACTTGTTTTGTTACACTATTCTATTCGGAAGTTGAACAACAATGGATCTTGTTTCTTGTTTTGCATATCAGACACCAATTTTTATTGTCCTTCCTATTAATCATTCCTTGCGGTTTAATATTTATTTATTTTTTGTTTTCGGTTATGACACATAATGCATCTGCATTGCTTGCATAACTAGTAAATGGATCATATTTGGTTTCTAAGACTTAATGTTAATATCAATAAGATTGTACCACTTATGAACCTTATTGCATTTTGAACTCAAGTCAAACCACTACACATAAATATGACCATAACCCCAAACCATTAATTTTTTTTAATTTGGTATTAAAAATAATAATAAATAACCAGTGATGTTCAAGTCTTGCTACTTTGTTTAGCTAGTTTTTCAGCAACAAAATTCTATATTGCTATTTCTTGGATTGGTTATGTTGCTAATTTTGTTGGCATTGTGTTGCTTAAGGGTGGGACGAAAACATCCGCAACTCTTTTAGCAACATATTTTTGTTGTTACTAAATTAATGTTGTTGAAATGTTGCAATTATGTTGCTAATGTTCTATGGTTAATTATGTTGCTGTTATGTTGCGATATTGTTGCAATTTAGCAACATAAATATATTTGTTGCTATTTTGTGTAAGTAAATCAACTTTTTCTTGTAGTGGTTGAAGTGAATGACTATAATTGATATATGAGTTGTTAGTGTAGATTGTCGAGCCCACAGCGTCTTCTCCAGCATTTTAGAGGCTCAAATTAAATTTGAAAAGTAGGCCTTAAATTAAAGTTTTTTTTTCCAATAATGATCATTAATATGACTTTTTATTAAACCGTGTTTAAATTATTATTTTTAATTATAACTTATTAAATACAATAAACTATTCTAACTAGACCATTTCCGTTAATTATTTGTTATTTAACTAGGAGTGTTGCTATAATCACCCAGATATCTGACCCAAAAATCTTACCCGCTGATTTGACGTATTAGATGTATCAATCATGTATTAGGTGAAAATTGTTTTTCAAAATCACAAACAAAAAGATTGGTCAATCTCATCCGCCACATCGACAGATAAGGTTTTTGAGTTGAAAATTTGGTGAAAAAAAACATTTTCCTAACTAGAATGTTTTTTTTGATATTTAACTTCAGATGTGTCTAACGCCATTATATTTATTCTAAAAAATATATGAGTCAATTATGTTATTTCTTTTAAAAGGAGAAACTATTATTAAAAAATTTATAAACTTTAACTTCACATTTAATTATCTTTTAAAATTAAAGCGTGTTTTGACTGTTAATGTTCACTAGAAGGATGAAATAATTATTGAACGAAAGAGAAGAGAAAATTGTTTGATATACTCTACTTGTCTAGTGGTGGACCTATACTACTCATAACCGATAAATATAAAAAAAAAACACTACAAAATAATATTGATTTTATGAGGGTCAAAATCTATCACAAAACTATTACAAATTGATCATCATGTGACAAAACTGTCACATATTGACCGAGTTGTCACAAATCACTCATAATTCCCGTAACTATTAAACTTATCAGGAAAAAAACCGTCACAATTTCCGTATCTATTTGTACATTTTTTTATAGTGAAATATAAGTGATATTAATCAATAAATAATAATTTTCTAATGCATGTAATTGAAAAAATGGGTCACTTGTGGGTTAATGACCCCAATTTAGTGCTTACTAAACTGGGCCTATTGCAGTAGTCATTTACGTTATTAAGTTTCGAATGTTCTGTTCACTGACATGACAGTTATTAAGTTTCGAATGTTCTGTTCACTGACATGACAATATTCCAGTATAGTTGGTGATATGAGTTATTTATAGAGAAGATTTCGTTTTGGGTTTTCTTTCGACTTATACAAGGTGAGATAAATATGGGTATAATGTACCCAACACCAGTATCGCTGATTATGGTTGGCAGTGGTAAAGCTTTAAGACAATAATTGTGTGCACCACAAAGTAACAATGTCGTCACAAACTTTAGACTAATCCATAAGAAACGACATTTTTGCAGAATTGACAAAAAAAACAATATCAAAAGGTAGTCGTTTATAATTTTTTTTTAACAAATATTAATAGGCAAAAGAAGCCCATGACCATAAAACATTCACGAAAAAGATTAAAAAACAAAGCTTCTTGGCAATAGGTTTTCGAAAATGTAAAAAAATAAAGATACATTTCTTTTTCATGACACCACTTCAGCTATTTTTGTCAATAGCCTCAGTAAGAAACACTGCAATTGAGGTGATGTGGGGAAATATTTCTACCATATACAACGAGCTACCGGGGTCTGGTGAGTGTAAATTTGGTGAAGTTTTTTGAGAATTCGTAAAGTCACCAAACAAAATAACGCCATCTTTAAGTGCTCACTATCAACTTATGAAGTATTGTCGTCTTCTGGAGACCATCGACTAATAATCCTTTTGGCAATTCAGCATCTGTTAAGACACCACATGTGTCAACGGTTAAGTGACTTGTTTCTTTTTCTTTATGACTATGGCTTACCACCAAATAAGAATTCGGAAAAAGGAAATTCCAATATAATTTCACCAACCTTTTCCTTTGAAGTTTTGCTATTTCCAATTTCTTAATCTGCATGAAGTAACCCTACAAAGAATGAATTTCACCATAAAAAAACTTACTACTCCAGTATTCCCTTTAGTTATAAATGTTTAAGGAGAACGAAACAATAATTCCGTATACACTCAATATATGAGAACAACCTAATTTGTAACTTCCGAGTAGAGGATAGAACTACCCCTTACCTCGAAAGAACTTTAAAAAATAAATACTACAAATTTTTTTTTGAATACAAATGCATTGGTTCCTAGATATGCAAGCAAAATTTGTCTGATTCGAGGAAAAAAACACAGTATGACATCTTTAAATTAATACTTGTTTCGATTTTCTATATTTGACGATTGGAATGTGACTGTTAAAAAAAAGTTAAGTTATAAAAATTCTTAAGGAGGGAGAGAAAACGTACCCATTATAATCTGGTAAATCGCTTATTCGTTTTGATGAGGACCCGTAGCTTATTTATCTTCTTCCGATTCTTCGTCGCCATCAGCCTCATTCATTTTGAATGAAGCTTGCTTTGCTGTTCTCCTAAAATCAAACCATGTCGAGCAATGGTAGAGAAGAACCTGAGAGCTCTGTAATACACACATGGTATCCAGGGTCATGCAAAGAAACTTAAATTTACCAACAAAACGTACTCTTTTTCAAACTAGCACACATGTGCCAAATTGTTCTATATGGACATAGGTGTAACAACTTGCTACCACAAAAGTTACATACATAAACAAACGGAACTTAGACAAGAGTGACATAATTTTTTATTTTTTTTGGAGTGCGAGTGACATAAATTTGAAAAAGATAAAGGAAACGAGAAGCAGTGACATCATGCAAGAAAAAATACTGCTACATAAAAGAAGTAAATTGAGGTCAAAACAATATCGTAGATTCAATCAACAAGGTCAATGATGCGGAAAATAGTAGGCCAAGTCAAGTAAATAGCATATAATGTAACACAAATATTAAATAGCGTTTTAAACGGAATCAAAGATAGATTTTCAATAATAAAAGAACCTATCAATAAGAATTCCAACTAAGTAAACTATGGGATTTACAACTAATTAAACTGTAGTAAGAAAAATAGTAAGAAAAATGTATGCATAAATAACCAATTGATAAAGTTTTCTCATTAGACCTCGATACGTGGTTCACAGGGAGTGTTCTAGTTGTGAAGCTCTCCGAGCATGAAGTTAGAATCAGGATATCGTTTTAACTTATGCAACCACATAATAATTCTAATACTCCAAGTATCTGATTAGTCTTATTTTTCCGCATTACGTGATATTAAAGAAGTAAAATACCAAAGACGAAATAATCGTATAGCTAATTTGCATGTAACTTATAGAATTCAACAACCCAACAAACTAGGAAAACAAGACGATTACATCCTTGTTTATAAATTCATCCAGCAAGATCAGCGATGCAGCTAACAATATCTATCCAGTCTCGTAAAGGGTAGATCTGCTCATAATTTTAAGATTAATTACTCGGCCTTCTGCTTTGTTGTTTTAGAAAAAAAGTTATTAAAAATTCAACAGATCAGCGCAAATATCATTAGTTGTAACAACTAATTAAGCACTTCGATTCTGAAGCTAAACTGGAAATTAAAAAAGAAACGCGACATAAAAAAACAAAAAGTAATCCCAACTGCATTAGAGTTGGAAATGGCATGTTATCGTAAACTCCCATAAAAATGTCTATATAAGTACGTGATTAATACATCGTAAAAGAAAACTAAGGTAGTTATCTTAATACCCTGTAATTTAAAAAATTCTAAACCTAGGGTTAACAAAGCAATAGCGGCACTAAAAACGATCCTATATATATTTTGTGTCATGCAGAAAAGTGAAAAATAAAACAAAGATAAAAAAATTATAACAAATTGAAAAGAAGGATTATATAACTGCAATTCTAAGAGATATGATATTGAAGTGTAACCGGTAGATAAGCAGGCAAGTGAAACCCTAGTAATATAGTAGGGTGATGTGCTTTTGGCGAGAGAGAGTATGGAATTATATATATGATGTAATTGATGCGTAAATATAATTTGTTTTTTTATGTGTGTATAGATACTCCTATATATATATATGTATATATGTATCATATACTATTAATATAAGCAAACCCAAGCAAAATTGAGCATGCCCAATTTTGCCCAATTTTTTCAAAAATACACTTACTATATTTTAATAATTAACAATATACATAATCTAATTAATTAATTATTTGTCCTCACTATATTTTCCTAATTACGGATGTACCATAAATTAATTAACAATTCGTTTTAACCTCCATAACTATAATAAATGATATCAAATCTGAATATTATGTTAAAAATAAAATATATTACGAGATTTATGTCATTACGCATCTCACACGCAACGCGTGGATAAATTTTACTAGTATATATATATAGAGAGAGTAGGTATATATAGACACATAAAAAAACACACTATGGTTACATTTTAATCCTAACCATTCATTTAGGGTTTTTTCAATAGCCAAGATATACCTAAAACAAATAAACTATCACAACCCTTAAAAACATATGTAATGAATGATTATGATTAAAATGTAACCATGTTCTGTTTTTTATGTATCGATATATACTTTCCCATATATGTATATATATATATATATATATATATATATATATAAGTTTAGTATAGACCCTATGATTCTATATTTAAGTTTAGTATAGGAATTAATATTTAACTTTAGTATAACCCCCTATGATTGTATATTTTTATTTGAGTTTTTAGTGTGTTGTACCATTTGTTTTTAATTTATAAAATTCTAATTTGTTGAAAATATAAAAAATAAATTAGTAATTGAAAAAAATTATATAACCATATATTTTTTAATCTAACGGTGATTAAGGTGACTGTAACATAAACAGTCAAATAAGCTAATTGTTCTAAAAAGACTCTCTAGAAAATTGGTTTTATATTTGAAGCGATAATTTATACTCCATACTAGTAAAAGTTACCTACGCGTTGCGTGTGAGACGCGTAATGACATAAATATCGGGGATTGGGTTTTCGCTTTTTTCGGATGTAGGTGCGGAATATCCTACTTTTATGCTCATCCAAAGTTTAACATTGTAACTTTGCAAAAACATGCTCATTCTATCCTTTCAATATGAATAATTTACACCATTAAAAAATGGTGGAGTATTGGGCGATGAAGTAATACCGGAAGCGAAATTAAGTACGTTAGCCATCGGGATCTAAACTCTTAAATCGCTAGATTTCTATATGCAAGAGCCTCGGCTCTGATATCAATTGTTGGTCCGTGCGGGTAAACCTTAGGGGGGGAATAAGCTTTTAGGCATTTTTCGCGGAATTAAAATTCTAAGCGCAACTAACAACCCAACTAGCTCGATATCTATTTGCGACAATAAATATGCGATGATAATCTATGAATAAATTGAAACATGCGCACAATCACAAATAATATAAGTTGCGGAAAGTAAATAGTAAGGGAAGAGATTGACACCATGATATATAGAGGTTCGGCAAACTCGCATAGTCCTCTCCTCGGTATTCACGCTACCAAGTATTTCACTATAATCTTCTTCCCAAGATTACAAATCCTAACGAGCTAATCAACCGATTTGCTCACCCTCTACCCGATGATACAATCTTGATACAAGTGCAAGAGTACACAAAAGATGAGTCAACGACTCCCCCTCAATCTATGAGTACCCAAGTGTTTAACCTAGAACTTTTAACCAACACTTTGGCTTAAAAGCTTCTACCGAAACACTCACTCACAAATGAGCTTATAATTTGCTCTTTACAATTTTGTTACAACAATATAACTACACTCACTATTTTATTCCTTCTAAATAAGCTAATTTGTGAGTTTTTGATATTGTTTGAGCTTGATCACTTTTCTCCGTATTTTTCCTTTTTTGAGCTTTTTTGTTCAAAAATGGAGTTTTTTGTGTTTTTGATAAAAGAGATTAAGGGATGGTGATTGGTGTATTTTTGGAGAGGGATTGTGGTGTATTTGAAGAGCCAAAATGTCCATTGGTCCATAGATGACCGTTTGGAGTTGTTGGGTGTATTATCCAATGGATAATGACTTGTTTTCAAAAAGGCAAAAAACAACTTTTTTGAATCGAACTGAATCTCGATCGATCGGACTGATCTCGATCGATCAAGATTTCTGGAGAAAAATGGTACTGCTATAATTTCGATCGATCGGACTGCATCTCGATCGATCGAGATACACTGGAACTTTTTGGACCATTTTCGATCAATCGGACTATATCTCGATCGATCGAGATTTCTGAACTTATTTTCCTACTTTTTGAAACACTCGTAATTTGCTCGTTCGGACTCCGAATCGACTTCCGTTTGAACCGTTGACTTCTTTATTGAGTGCTCTATCATTTTAAGTCCTGAAATATACATTTTCTCTTTTTGAAAAAGATCAAACATTATATCATCGAATTATAAAATCATTAAATCATAATCACACTTATAGTCAAAATCAATTATTGAAACCATGGTTCAACAAGTAGCAAGACAATACAATTGTTCAAAGTCCGTTTTGGCGGGGACGATTACCTTTAAGAGACATGGGAAGGTTGTTGAGGACTTCTAGAGACATGAGACACATTATTTTTGCAGCGAAATAAACTCAAAAAAATTGGTGGGACATGTGTTCGATATGTAGCAAGTTGCTTAAAATCAGTTTGTAACTTACTAAACTATAAATTCATGGGCCAATGCACAAAACATACAATTGACCAAAATATATTATGAAAACATACAACACCTAAAATTTTCTTCCCAAAACATACAAAAATACAATTACACATAAAAAAAGAGGTACGGTACGGCATGGTACGATACCGGTATCAGGTACGGTATCAGTACCTGATACCGGTAGTACTAAAAAATGGTAAAAACTAAAAAAACAAAGAAAAATCCAAAATCATAAAAAAAAAAAAGTTCAAAAAAGTCGAGAACCCAAAAAACCCAAAAAAGGTTGAAAAAACCTTTAAAAAAATTGGGAACCCGAAAACCCCCCAAAAATATAGTAAAAACTAAAAAAAAAAACCAAGAAAAATCCAAAATTACAAAAAGAATGAAAAAAGTTCACAAAAGTCTAGAACCCGAAAAAACCCAAAAAGTGCTGAATAAACCTTTAAAAAGGTCGGAAACCCGAAAAAACCTGAAAAAAATGGTAAAAAATTAAAAAAACCAAGAAAAATCCAAAATCACAAAAAAAAGGTTCAAAAAAGTCGAGAACCCGAAAACCCCCCCAAAAAAATGGTAAAAAACAAAAAAAAAATCAAAAATTACAAAAACAAATGAAAATGAAAAAAGTTCAAAAAAGTCGATAATCCGAAAAAACCTAAAAAAATGGTACAAAATAAAAAATAAAAACGAAGAAAAATCCAAAATCACAAAAAAATGAAAAAAATTTAAAAAAGTCGAGAATCCGAAAAAACCCAAAAAAGACTGAAAAAACCTTTAAAAAAGTCGGCAACCCGAAAAAACCCAAAAAATGGTTAAAAAAAAGTAAAAAAAAACCCAATAAAAATCCAAAATTACAAAAAAATGAAAAAAGTTCGAAAAGGCCGGAAAATTCGATTGTGTATACATTTTTCTTATTTTTTATGCATTCTTTTGTTTTGTGTATGTAATTTTTTGTAATATGTATGCACTTTTCTGATTGTGTATAACATTTTCTCGATTGTATATTCACTTTTTTGGATTGTATAGGCAATTTTCTTGATTGTTTATACATTTTTTTGATTATATATGCCTCTTTTTTATATTGTCTATGCACTTTTTATATTATTTATGCATTTTTTTATATCGTTTATGCACTATTTTATATTATATATGCACTTTTTTATATTGTTTATGCATTTTTTTATATTGTGTATGCACTTTTTTGTATTGTTTATTCATATTTTTATATTGTATATGCACTTTTTTGTATTGCGTATACACAATCCAAAAAATTATACACACAATCGAGAAAAGTGTATATACAATACAAAAAAATGAATACACAATATAAAAAAGTGCATAAAAAATACAAAAAAGTGCATACAAAATAGAAAATAGTACATATATAATATAAAAATGTGCATAAATAATATAAAAAAGTGCATAAACAATATAAAAAAATGAATACACAATAAAAAAGAGACATACATAATCCAAAAAAATGCATGCACAATCGAGAAAAATGCATACACAATCCAAAAAAATTCATACACTATTCAAAAAAATTAATAAACAATCGACAAAAGGGTATAAACAATAAGAAAAGTGCATACATAATACAAAAAATTGCAAATACAATCTAAAAAAGTACATACATAATACAAAAAAATGTATAAAAAAAGTGTATACACAATAACAAAAAGTGTATACACAATAAAAAACAGTGCATACACAATATAAAAAAGTGAATATATAATATAAAAGAGTGAATACACATTAAAAAAGAGGCATAAATAATCCAAAAAAATTCATACACAATCGAGAAAAGTGTATACACAATCTAAAAAAAAATCATATACAATTGAGAAAATGACATACACAATAATAAAAGTGCATACATACTACAAAAAAGTGTATACACAATAAAAAAAAATGTATATACAATACAAAAAAGTGTATACACAATCCAAAAAAGTGAATACACAATCCAAAAAAGTGCATACACAATCCAAAAAAGTGCATACACAATCAAGAAAATTATATACACA
The DNA here is from genome assembly GCA_963920805.1 of Primula vulgaris. Classification (NCBI taxonomy): domain Eukaryota; kingdom Viridiplantae; phylum Streptophyta; class Magnoliopsida; order Ericales; family Primulaceae; genus Primula; species Primula vulgaris. Next base: position 29,780,298 of record OY987219.1, on the reverse strand, counting down.
ATATAAAAAAGTGCATAAAAAATATATAAAAAAGTGCATACATAATAGAAAATATTGTATACACAATATAAAAAAATGCATAAAGAATAAGAAAAAGACATAGCTAATCCAAAAAAATAAATACATAATCGAGTAAACTGTATACACAATCCGGAAAAATTCATACACAGTCGAGAAAATGACATACACAATAATAAAAGTACATAAATAATACAAAAAATTACATACACAATACAAAAAAAACATAAAAAATAAGAAAAATGCATACACAATAAGAAAAATGTACAAACAATCGAATTTTCTGGTTTTTTTGAATTTTTTTTCATTTTTTTTGTGATTTTGTTTTTTAATTTTGTTACCATTTTCCGGGTCTCGACTTTTTTGAATGCTTTTTCATTTATTTATGATTTTGGATTTTTCTTGGTTTTTTTTAATATTTTACCACTTTTTGGTTTCCCGGCTTTTTTGAACTTTTTTCATTTTTTTTTTTGTGATTTTGGATTTTTAGTTTTTTCTTGGTTTTTTGATCCCTTTTTTAGGTTTTTTTTTCGGTTTCCCGACTTTTTTAAAGGTTTTTTTCAGTCTTTTTTGGGTTTTTTCGGGTTTTCGACTTTTTTGAACCCTTTTCATTTTTTTTGTGATATTGGATTTTTCTTGATTTTTTTTTTTACCATTTTTTAAGGTTCCCGGTTTTTTTCCAGTCTTTTTTGGGTTTATTCGGGGTTCTCGATATTTTTGAACATTTTTCATTTTTTTTTTGATTTTGGATTTTTCTTGGTTTGTTTTTTTTTGGGTTTTTTCGGGTTCCCAGCTTTTTAAAAGGTTTTTTCAGTCTTTTTTGTGTTTTTTCGGGTTCTCGAATTTTTTGAACTTTTTTCAATTTTTTTTTGTGATTTTGAAATTTTCTTGGTTTTTTTTACCATTATTTTGGGGGTTTTTTCCGGTTCTCGGCTTTTTTGAATTTTTTTTATTTTGATTTTGGATTTTCCTTGGTTTTTTTATACCATTTTTTGGGCTTTTTTTTGGGTTCCCGAATTTTTTAAAGATTTTTTCAGTCTTTTTGGGGAAATATCAATTTTGTGGAAATATTAAAATATACCAAAAAAAATATAATGGATAGTACTATATAGTAAGTTAACTAATTTTACAAGTATTAGTAAAAGGTATAAAAGTATTCTCATACACTTTATAATTAAGTAATAAGGAGTATGGAAATTGCAACTATAAATGACTGAGACGTGTAGAGAAGGAGACTCTTTTGGGAGGATGAGGCCCAAAGCACTTGATTTGGTGCATATAAGCTGGAGATGTACTTGGTTATCGTGTACTAAATTTAGTTGAGATTGTATCCATTATGTTGATATTGTAGTATCTGGGTTAGATGCCGCTTTTTTCTATATATACTTACTTACCAAAAAAATAAATTATTAAACAACTCTATCTTTAAAACATTTTACAATCATGACAATTTTATTCACAGTTGTTTAAAGTAAGATGAGAACTCTAAATATACAACTTTCACGATAGGAACTTCAGCCTACAACTCTACCGTCAAAAAACTCTATTCTGAATCAAATATATCAACGAATAACTAGAACATCAGCATTCTGTGGACATATAAAATCATTTGAAAACCAGGCTTGCTATTTTCTTTGCTGACTTCAAATAACAAAACAACATACAAAATGACGATAGGCAATATGACTTGTTTCGTCATGTATTAAAAAATAAATTGAAAGCATCGTATCTTAAATTAACCCGAAGGCAAAACTTACTTGAAAAATCAATTTTTAAATCACCATGTGAATAGAAGGTGTTGGTATTCTCTGGAGGTTGCGCAGGCTTGCATGGTCTAATTTCTCCTTCCCGCTTATGATTTATATTTTAATTATGAACCCTTGTCTAAACACACCTGTTTTTTTAATTTCATTAGTTTCTCAAAAAAAAAAATAAAGACATCGCAACATGAATTGGTTGAATCATCATGTCTTGAACTTAACAATTGTATAAATCAAACAGTATCCTTATAAGAAATTTGGGAAAAACTAATATTAAATAACACAGAGATTACACTACAAAATAATGTTTGATTTAGTGAGACTCAAAAGCTATCACAAGCCTGTCGCTAATTTAAAAAGTTGTCACAAATCTGTCGCAAATTGATTAAACTGTCACAAAACCGTCACAAAAACCGTCGCTAATAAGCTCGTAACAAAAAATACCGTCACTAATCCCGTCGCTATTTGGTTATTTTTTTGTAGTGTTATCAATTTAGTAGTAGTCATCGACAATAATACTTGAATAACGGAATCATCAACTAATAGCATTGAAGAAAAGTGCTTAAATCATTAGCAGCTTATGATTTTCTACTTAACCGTATTTTTACTTTATTTTTGTCGGAATAGTCATTGTGTGGGCTTGACCCACGAATGAATATTTCTTTGGTTACGTTTAGTAATAATAAAATGGACCGGATATTGATTAAAAAAAAAACTGTATAGACTAAGACTATTTCTCACACTAAATTAAACATCTCAAAATTTGATTAAAAAAAAGACAAAGACGTAATGAATTATAATTACAGGCATCAAATTAAGTGGCCATTTTACAAATTTACAGGTGATATGGCGCCATGAAAGAAAACAAAGTCAAAACTAAATTTGGCTCCATAACTCTTTAGTATCACATGTGTTTGTGTATTTCATTTGTACTTTGACATAAGGAATAAATATATATTTCATCTTAAGGAATAAAAATATATAAATATTTTGATGAAACGGTCCATATTTTAAAAAAGTATCATGGACAAATTCAAATACTCTTATTACAAAAGTTGTTTTTTAGAAAATTTATACCAAGCATACATAAAAATAGATGGAATAGTCTGATAGTGAGTAAAAATGACTATAATTGTTTCTTAAATAAAAAAAATGGTTTTCCAAAACTGTTTTCATTAATAAAAAATAACGTATTACTCGAAAATAACCGTTTTATTACAAGTTTTTTTATTGCATGAAAAGCAATTTACAAAAATATGATAATCATGAATCGCAAACTATATACACCAATGAGTTTGACCATGACATATAGATCATTGTTCGTTTAGATCTCAACAAATCTCTGCTCGACCGCGACATAGATCAATTAGTTGATTTGTAGGTGTTCTTGGACCGTCACGCTATGCTTTAATGGAGAATTGTCATTCAATCCATTCGATCTAGAGTTATTATATCCATAAACACGTCTTGGTTCGTTTTCAACTAGCCCTATATAATTTACTAACAACCATACTAATAGAGGGTGTATTGTTTACGTTGTATAATATAAACATAGCAAACAAATTAAAATGCCACTAGTGTAGTATATTCCATATTATATTATTGTATGATAAATTATTTTATTCTCCATTGCTCTTAAATAAATTTAAAATTATAAAAATGTCTTGATTGTATTCCGGGCCAACACTTGTAATAGCCAATTAAAACAACTAGTCAAATTAGGCGTCGACCAACAAAAAACGCAAATAAAATTAAATAGATATTGACGTCGAATATGCTCGAACTTGTCTTTCTTAAGGCATATATGAATACTAAGTACGAGTACTAGTATTTAATTTGAAGTTTTACGTAATAAATTTATCATATGACAATGGAAGATTAAAGTAGACAGGACATAATAACCAACATCGCTGCACACGATGGTTTTAAAAGAATTTGCCCTTATTTTTAAAACAGTCCTATTTTGGAAAGTCATAAAATCGTTCACGAAGTTTCTATAATTCTACCCAAGAGGTTTCAAAAACTTATAAAATACACATGAAAATATAAAAAAATAACAGTTTTGGTCCAAACAATTAATCATTGATTAGTCGGAAATTCATCTAGTCTAAGGCTTTTAATTAATTTTCAACTACCATCTTTTACACATTTGAGAAAAATAAATTATGGTTATACTTATTATTTATAATTGCAAGCGAGAAAGAGTTATTAATTAAGTTAAGTACGATAAAATAATTGAAATAAACTTTTGAAAAAAATGTAGGCCTATTATTTCAGATGGTTTTATTTTGTTTTAAAATTACTCAGACTGTTTTTAAAATAATTTAAAAGGACTAAGACTGTTTTAAAAATGACTTAAAACGACTCGGACTGTTTTTTCAAAATGACTTAAAACGACTCAGACTGTTTTTAAAATGACTTAAAATTACTCAGACTGTTTTTAAATAACTTAAAATTACTAAGACTATTTTTAAAATGACTTCAAACGACTCAGTATGTTTTTAAATGACTTAAAATGACTTAGACTATTTTTATAATGACTTATAATGAGTCAGACTTTTTTTTTTTAAAATTAATTAAAACGACTCGTACTGTTTTTAAAATAACTTAAAACGACTCAGCGTATTTTTAAAATGACTTAAAACGAGTCAAGACTGTTTTTAAAATGAATTAAAATGACTCCGACTATTTTTTAAAATGACTCAGACTGTTTTTAATACGAATTAAGATGAGCCAGAATATTTTTTTATTGCGTTTTTTTATTTTTGTTGATTTTATATTTTTTGGGATTTTTAAAATTTTAGCCGTGTTTTTTCAGGGTTTTGCCTTATAAAGTTTATTTTTTCAGATTTTTTTTTTCATTTTTTTTTCTGGAATTTTTATATTTTTTCTTATTTTTTACATTTTTATTGGTTAGTTAGGGGAAATGGATCAATATTTAATTAGTTTCAGTTTCATAGACTAATACATAATTAAGTTGTAGATAAGATAACAATAATTCACATGAAGCCTATTATTTCAGATGGTTTTGTTTTGTATTTATGCAAAGAGAATATTTGTAATAATAACTATGATCTTGCAGTTGATTTTATAAAGTTTTATGCCGAAACTAAAACAAACTAGATAAAGTTTTGAAACCCCGCAAAAAATTATGCGGCCGTGAAGAAACGTCTGACCAACTTTGATTGAACTAATTAGTATTATCTATCTCGTAAATGTAATTATTTTATACAAAAACAAGCAATTACCAAATAAACCGTTAATGTTGTAATAGATTAAATTAACATATATTAATTTTTTAATTATTAATCCAATTAGTAGATCATACTATCGCATTTTAAGGAAATGTAACATGTAATATAGAAATTACCAATTTAGCCACTATACTAAACAAATCAAACCAATTTAGAGCATGTTATTTTTTCTTAATAAGGGTAACAAGGTAATCCTAAAAAACAAAAAAAAAAGAAAAAAAAACTCTCACCCCCTCTCTCTCTTTTTCTCATATACATATATATATATATAGATATGGTGGGATAAGGGAGGCGGGCTAGGGGCGGCAGCGGTAGAACGGTGGGTGAGGACGGCGCTGGCCGTGGGGGTGATGGTTGGGTGGTTGTTTATATATGTATATGTATATAAATATATATACACACACATCAATATATATATGGATGTATATATCTATCTATATGTATATCTATACTATTAATATATGTGTAGAGGCCTTATGAAGCCTTGAAACAACTAATTACCTAAAACCCTTCTAATTACACAAATTACATATAAAGCAAATACTAAAACAGACGGTTATAAACTTATTATGAAACAAAAACTGATACACGGTTAAAACTTAAAAAAAAAAAACTGCTCTCCCTGTTTCAAATAACTACTAGTATTATTCCTCTGTCTCTCTCTTTGTTATGTCTCTATTCTCTCTTTTCTATTCTTTGGTTCTATCTATGGAGTAATTTGTTTCCTGGGTGGATTGGTTGGTTAATAGATTCATGAGTATTGCTTCTCTGATGCGTCATCAGCTATTATAATTCGTCAAAGATTCATAACGGTCACATATATTTTTTTGGATTCACACCCATCGGGTGGGCAGGTCCGCTAGTGTTTATATATACATAGATTTAGTTTATATATTTATGAATTTATATGTTTATATATACACATCTAGTATATTTTATTTGGTTTTATGTTTTTATATGTTTAAATATATATTTATTATGTATATATTGATGCATATTTTAATATATATAAAAATTTAATATATATACAAATAAACTTGGTATATTTTATTTGGTTGTATATTTTTAATACGTTTATATATATATATATATATATATATATTTAGTTGGGAAAAAGGTAATTATATATATTTATTTAGTAGCGAAATGTCAATTCTGTAGTTTATTTATTATATTGAGGGTACAAAGGTAAAATGACACTAAATATAGTTTATTTATTATTCTGTAGTTTTTTAATTTAATTTTTAATTTTTAATTTTTAATTTAAAAAAGCAGCAACCGACTTATATTTGCCAAACGGTAACATTCTCGCCCCCTCTCTCTCTCTATACTATTAGCCTGCGCATATTTCTCTCATTAATTTTCTCATAATTTCTCTTTTATTATATATATATACCCACAGTGGAGAATGGAGACGATTCATCTTCTTCAGCGAGAGATATTTCTTCGCAAGGTTATATACTCAGCCTACTCTTTACCGTCCCATGTTTATTTGTATTCTTGTTTTTATTTTATTATTAGTGTTTTTATTTATATTGATTCGATTTATGTTTTTTGCTTTCTTACGTTTTTATGTGAATCTAATTCAGATCTATTTTATTTATTAGTTTCTACTTATTGATTTTGGGTTTTTAATTTCAACTTTAATTAAACTCAACCTTTTGCTGATTTTGGGTTTCTACTGATTGATTTTGTGTACTTCATTCCAAGTTTAATTGATTTCGACCTAGTTCCTGTTTTCCGTTAAGTAATTAGATTGAAAACCCTAATTAATTTGTATCCATTGAAATTGCTTTCTCTGATTGCTATTTAAATTGATTTCGATGTGGTGTTTTGTGTGAATTAATTAGATCTAGTGTTTTGAAAACCCTAATTAATTTATACAAGATTTATTTTGGGTATTTAATTGCAACTTCAATTTATTCTAATTTGGCTACTGTTTTCCGTAATGAAACTCAGATCTATCTTTTGAAATTCTTAATTATTTTTTATGTTTTGATTTTGGGTTTAATTCTTTGCAACTTAACTAATCTGGATCTGCTTTCTGCTTTGTTGAATTAATTAGATTTAGTTTGAAAACAGTAATTGAATTATATTGATTGATTTTGGGTATTTGATTGCAACTTAAATTAATTTCTATCTTGTTACTGTTACTGTTTCTTTTTGAATTAATTCAATCTAGTTTTTTGAGATCCAAAATAGTCTTTACAGATTATTTTTGTGTTAAATAATTGGACCGTGAATCAATTTCGATCTGGTTAATGTTTGCTTTGAAGTAAATTAGATCTAGTTTTTTGAAAACCTTAAGTAATATCTATGGGCTGATGTCCGGTTACTTTATTGCATCTCCGTTCTTCATTATAAGTATAACCCTTTTTAGTATATCAAGATCTTTTGAGTCTGATCCTTTTCCTTTTCCTATTATTACGTTTTCGATTCTAGGGCTTTTAAAGAATTTAATTGGTTCTACGCTTTCATATATCTTTATTTATGCTGGGTTGATTGACTTTTTATAATGAAATTTAACTTATAAATTCCTAATAAGTATTGAGTGTGGGTAAATAGAAAATATTCATGTTATTTAATTTTAATCATAATCTACCCTTAAAGAGAAGTATAGGCTTTGTACTGAAACGGATCAGTTACTAGTATTGATTGTTTACTTCTTTTCTTCGTAAGAATTTTAATTGGTTTGAGATGCATAGAAACTATCGTAAAAGTGTTTATGATATCTGGTTTTTGAGACTTTTTTCCTTTGTACACATGATTTGCATTTTCTTTAATTATCTAGCAATAGGCCTTTTAGTCGGTGAAGACATGTATTTGTTTGCGATATTGATTGATTGTGGTGTGATCAATTTGGTGTTTGTCCCATGTTTTAAGATCTTAATGTACCCTTTGTGAACAGATAAATCTAAATTTCCAAAAACAAAAAAAATACTTATTTGCCAATACCTATGGAAAATTCTTAATTCCTGGTTGAAGGTAATTGAAAAAGTTCCTTTAAGGAATAAGGTCGGTAACGAAAGTTCTCCAGCTGGTTATGTTTTCTATATAGTTTTTGTGATCTTCTTCGTACGTGACGATATACTTGTTAACTTTGAAGAGTAATTAGTAACTCAATTCAGGTTAATTATTCAGTCTTAGAGAGGTTTTGTGATACAGATTGCTTGTTAAGAACTTAAGTGAAGTTAACTTGAAAACGACTTTTTGAGAGTACACTTTCTTCGTAAAGGTTCTTATTTCACCTAAAGCTTTTCATAATGTTTACATTTGTATTTTTATCATAATTCATTTTCCGTTTCTTCTCTTTCTTCCATTCTGTTTGATTTTCATGTGAAGCATTGGTTATCGCTTGTGAATGTTACTATACCGAATCTTATCTCTATTCATGTTTTTTATTTTCCTTTTCGATTATATGGTTGTTAATGATTCAAACTGGTTTCTGTCTATTTTATTCTATTACATGTATATTGTCGCTGGGTTTTCATCACATGATTGATTTTTCTTGTATGAAGTAATTAGAATAAAGGTGTTCTTAAATGCTTTTTAATTTTGTGTCATCGTCTCCTTTCCTTTTCCTATTCATATGCATTTTCGCCTTTTCAGCTCTAGGACTTTTAATGCATTTAATTCGTTCAACACTATGATATATCTTCTTAATGGCATGTTATACGAATTTGATTATGAAATATGGTTTCTTAATAACTCCCTAATTAGTATTGATTGTGGGTGAATACAAAAGTTCCTGTTATTTATTTGTTTGTCTGAAATTTAATTGGTTTGAGATGCATAGAAACTATCGTAAATGTGTTTATGATGTCTGGTTTTTGAAACTTTTTCCTTCGCGCTTATGATATGTAATTTTGCTTGTTTTTTAGTTATCTTGTAATCGACCTTTTAGTTTGTGAAGACATGTATCTGTTAGCTATATTGCAATGATGGTTGAGGTGTAATCAATTTAGTGTGGTCCCTTATATATAATTGATGTTGTTAGTACTTCTGCCACTGTTCGAGTGTCTTGTAAACATATGTGCCACTAATACAGTATTACGTGTAAGATTATTAACACAAGCAGGTAAGAAATTAACTTAGAGTAGAACGGGTGCAGCCTGACATTAAATTTTATCATAACTACAAGCAGACATTGTATATTTTAATCTTTATATAAGCACCTGACATAATAATAAAAAAATAAAAATTGGTCCGCGACTGACAGTGAGGAGTCCGGCTTTCTGAATGGCTGAAGGACCATAGAACAAAATTTCCTGAGCAATGATGCCTTTGTAAAAATCTTAAAATCGTGATAGAAAGGAGAAATAAAAGTAATTGAAGCTGAAGAAACTATACTTAAATCACATCCAGGCAAGGACTGTTGAATTTGATTCCGGGTTAATCGATATTTAACCGTTCATCAATTGTGAATGTTTAAGTGTGACAAATCTTTCATGCATAGTATAAGATCTATAATTAAATTAATTTTAGTAATTTGTATCCGATTGAAATTAATTTCATTTTGTATCCTAGTTACGAAGTTATGAAGGATCCTACGACAGTCATGCTGATCAAACATAGAAAATCTTAATGTGGATTTAGAGTCAAGATCCCAAGTTGATTTGAGACTTCAAATGTAAATGGAGATGAGCTTTTAATAACATATTTGCATTTTGATTTCTGTTGTAGGAAAGAAAACCAAGGAGACTAAGAAAGTTACACACAGCCCACATGTAAGCATTTTTTTTTTTTTGCTTCCAAGGATTTTCTGTCACAACTTATAGACTTTTGAACACTAATGAATTTAATCATAACTTAAGCTCTAGGACTTTTAATGCATTTAATTCGTTCAACACTATGATATATCTTCTTAATGGTGTGTTATACGAATTTGATTATGAAATATGGTTTCTTAACTCCTAATAAGTATTGATTGTGGGTGAATAAAAAAGTTCCTGTTATTTATTTGTTTGTCTGAAATTTAATTGGTTTGAGATGCATAGAAACTATCGTAAATGTGTTTGTGATGTCTGGTTTTTGAAACTTTTTCCTTTGCGCATATGATATGTAATTTTGCTTGTTTTTTAGTTATCTTGTAATCGACCTTTTAGTTTGTGAAGACATGTATCTGTTTGCTATATTGCATTGATGGTTGAGGTGTAATCAATTTGGTGTGATCCCTTGTTTTAAGATCTGTACCTCTTGAATTTACCTTTGTGAACAGATAAACTAAAGTTGCAGAAAAAAAGTCGTGTATGTATCATTTTTGTTTTCGAAATTTGCAAACACAATGTCAATTGTTTTTTTTTTTACTCGGTGACAACTATTCATCAAGTTCTGCATCATAATCTTATTTTCTTTACAAATCAACTATTATAATTTTGAGAAATAAAATAATATATGTCAGTGTAGTAGCTTAGAGGTCACACCGTCAAAAACTCTGCCTACTTATAACGCCACCGCTTCTTCTCTAACAGTATTGTATACATATACAACTATTTCTGTTTCAGAGTCGATACAAACACTGAGTCTTTGTCCTCTCTCTGTCTACAGAATTCCTAATCAGAGAGCTTCTTTCTTCTCTGGCTCCTCTCCTTTTTTTATTATTTGTTTCTTAGGTATGATAAACCTTAGATATTCTTCTTCTCTCGTCTACTCCTTTTATTGTTGTTTTATGGGATTGTTTTTCTCTCTATTGCTTTATTGGATCTATGGAATTATTGTACTCTTTGCCAGTTATATATGTATATTGGCTCCTTTTATTTGATTAGTGTTTGTCTCTGTTACCTAATTGGATCGAGGGAATTTGTTTTTTCTGTAACCCTTTAAATCTTGTAGACCAGCATATATTTGTAATAATTGTTTATTGTTTATTTTTGATTTTTATGGAAATTATTGTACCATTCGCCAGTTGTTACTAACTCCTTATAAAATGGATTACTGTTCGCTTAATTTGTTAGAGGGAATTGTACTTTTCAGTTTTTTTGACCAACCGATATTAGTAATTACTGTTTATTGTGTAAACCATTCTTTCCGTTGGTACAGTTGAAAATATATTATTGTAGCATTCTATTTGCTCATGCCTTTCATGTTGACTGTATTTAGTTTTTTGGATTGGGATTTGTCGTCCTATTATTTTACATGTCAAGTATATCCGAACTGCAATTATTCTAGAAACAGGTGCATATCGCTGCAACATCAGAAAGAAACAATTCCCATGATCCAAATATGTAACAATTAAATCGCTGTAACAGCCTTTCAATTCTCTAGACTAACAGATACATGAAGTGACCGTATACTATTACTTTTTATGGAAAATATTGTGCTGTTTGCCAGTTATACGTGTGTTTCATTGTTTTCTGTCTCTTGTTATCATACTGGAACATCCCAACAATCTACGTTGCTTGAGTTTGTGTGGTTTATGATTTTTTGTTATATTATTCCACATGTTAAGTATGGTGGACCTGCAATTAATCGAAAGTATCTTTTTGTACCGACGTTTGAACTTTGTAGAGGAACAGATATTAGTATCACTGTTTACTGTTGATTTTTATGGAGGTTGTTTCGTTTCAGTTTCTGTGTATTTGATTGCTTTCTGTTCCTTGTTACGATTTAGAACATTTTTTATTGCATTATAGCTGCTCGTTTAGGTCTATGCATCAGTTTTCATGTTATCTGAATTGAATTTTTGGTTTCTGATTTATTGTCGTATAATATAGTAAGGCCGAACTGCAAATATTCTAATCATAACTGTATCTTACTGTATCACTACAACAATTAAATTATTGCTGAATGATCGTGGGAATTAACAGATATTCGAAGTCACTGTAAATTGTTCATATTTATGGAAATTATTGTACTGTTTGCCATTTATATTTCATTGTTTTCTGCCTCTTATTATGACTGAGAGTAACTTAGTGTAGCACATTCCATTTGCTCGCTCAGGTTCTTGCCTTGTTGTTCGTGTTATCTAATTAAAATTGTTTGTGATTAGTGATTTGTCATCATACTAATTTACATGTTAAGTATGGCGGACCAAAATATTATAGTCATAGTTGTTTAACAAGATCAGAGGAGTTATATCTTACCGTAACATCCCAACAATTTATGGTTTACCTGCTACGGTAATGTTTTAGTGGGTGTAATTTTATTGTCTTTGCTGGGTTTTTGAGCTTACTTTTATTTATTTGTACCGACGTTTGAACTTTGTAGAGGAACAGATATTAGTATCACTGTTTACTGTTGATTTTTATGGAGGTTGTTTTGTTTCAGTTTCTGTGTATTTGATTGCTTTCTGTTCCTTGTTACGATTTAGAACATTTTTTATTGCATTATAGCTGCTCGTTTAGGTCTATGCATCAGTTTTCATGTTATCTGAATTGAATTTTTGGTTTCTGATTTATTGTCGTATAATATAGTAAGGACGAACTGCAAATATTCTAATCATAACTGTATCTTACTGTATCACTACAACAATTAAATTCTTGCTGAATGATCGTGGGAATTAACAGATATTCGAAGTCACTGTAAACTGTTCATATTTATGGAAATTATTGTACTGTTTGCCATTTATATTTCATTGTTTTCTGCCTCTTGTTATGACTGAGAGTAACTTAGTGTAGCACATTCCATTTGCTCGCTCAGGTTCTTGCCTTGTTGTTCGTGTTATCTAATTAAAATTGTTTGTGATTAATGATTTGTCATCATACTAATTTACATGTTAAGTATGGCGGACCAAAATATTATAGTCATAGTTGTTTAACAAGATCAGAGGAGTTATATCTTACTGTAACATCCCAACAATTTATGGTTTACCTGCTACGGTAATGTTTTAGTGGGTGTAATTTTATTGTCTTTGCTGGGTTTTTGAGCTTACTTTTATTTATATATATATATGTATATATAATTATATATGTATTCGTTGTTTAAGGAATAATTTGGTTTTTTCATTGGGTTCTTGAACTTTGGCAATCTATTTAAGACAAATGAAATCACTTTGGAGGAACCCATTGGGATTTAATTAAAGGCTCGAAGAGGTGAATGTGTAGTATATGCATCGGGGGTATCTTTTTTTATTATAAGAACACCAGCGCTTTAGAATTTATTCTTGCTGCCCCTTGCTAATTTAGTTGAAATTTTTCCTCAGCTACGAGTGTTGTTTTTCTTCCCTTTAATTGAAATTGGTGATTCATCATACTATACGTCGGGTTTGTGATTCTTTTTTATCAGCTGAGCGTGAGTAATTTGATTAACTATCTACCCTCATAATCTTATAAAGCTGTTTTCTTTAACTCGTATAACTATCTGGTTTAAAGATTCCTCTTTGGCTAATAGGTACTGTAGCTGGTTATCTATTGTTATAATCTGTTTGGTTGAATTGGTGATAAAATTTTGTTTTTTATTTTAGTTCTCCTATTAACACCTGTCGATATGTTATTTTTTTTCTTCATCTATGTTTATGAACATGCATGTAGTGAAGCTTATGGAATCTGTCTTTGAACTTTGTTCAAACTAGAAAGTTCACTTTCTTTATTTCCTTCGCATCTGCCTGTGACATTGTTAAGATCTCTTTATTTCAAATTTAGTACAATTGTTTAGATTACTGATTGGTTTGGTTTGTATTTAATGGTGTTCAAAGGGGGAAAATATTTAAATTCCGCTTGATCTCGATTGTGGATCAGAGGCTCCAGCGGCTAAGAGAAAGATTGCGGGGAGAATGGATGCTATTATGAAGCAAATGCTAATTTCAGTTTAGAGTGGTATTTTGGAGGCCATCCATCATTACGGTCAAGAGTACAGCTGCAATGTGCTGATGTTGCGAATTAATACTCTCACAGTAAGTCATGATTTTTGGATACTTTTTTTCTCTCCATTGGATATATTTTATTATATATATATATATATATATATATATATAAGAGTGACTAGTAGATTTTCTGTTCCGGATGGAAATACTTTTACTTTTTATTATATTTACATCAAGCCTTATATTGTAGGATAAACGAAAATAATAATTTGAGAACAAGGCAAACGGCATACCCAAGTCTCTGATGTTGAAGCATGAATTAAAGTGTTTCTGTTTGCATGGTCAACAATTATTCAATAACGGGAAAACTGGTCTCCTTGTATTTATTCTATTTGAATGTTTGTAGCTGAAGTATATTTTTCCATGGATTGCTACAAAGATAGTACGCCCCCTTTTCCCCTCAACCTTATAAAGTACTTTCTCTTTGTTTTATAGAGATCCAACCGACTAATGATACAATTAACATGTATGCCATTCCCTTTTCCCCTCAACCTAATAAAGTAGATTCTTTTTGTTTTATAGAGATCCAACCGACTAATGACACAAATAACAGGCATGCCGTTCCCTTTTTTCCTCATTATATATGTTTTTGACCGAAACAAAAGAATTATTTGTATAATTTTCTTTTTAGTATTCTGATTCGAAAACAGAAACCTTCTTATTCACATGCTATCGAACACAATAAAACATTAAATAAGATGTTTTTTTTTTCTATTTTCTGTCTCTTAGAAACTAGTAAGTATAAATTTGACTCTATTTTCTATCTTAGTTCATATGTTTTTTCTTCTTTACCTATTTGTTAATGTTACCTAATAAACCTCTATGGCCATGGAGAGAAGAACACATGTGTTAATTCTTGTATTTGAGCAAATAGAAATCCTTAACTGTTTACTATAATAAAGTGGCTATGCTTCTATATGGTGCCCTGTTCACTTTATTTCAGTCTTTTAAAATCCGGAATTGCCCATACTTGAATAATTAAATATTCTACCAACTCTTTTGTCGTTTGTGAACTAGTTTGTTATTTTGCCTCAGGGAAATCGCAAAATGGACAGCAGTTAATGAGTTTAGCGACCTTTCATTTATTCTGAAAACAAAATTTAGTTTCATACATTCTTAGCAGTACTATGAGTTTAATTTTTATCTGGAAGCTTCTTTCACGACAATCTATTTAGAAACCCTTCTAAAAAATTTAACCTTTGGGGAGTAATCTACCATTAGTTGTTCTGTTAGCTGATTCCAATTGGAGATTTAAGGTTTTTCTGGTTTACCTCATTATGTTGTTTTGTTTAATCCATCTTATTTTCTCTTCTTTTTAGTCTGTATTGTATTTATCTTCTCGATTTGTGATAGTTGTTTGCTTTTCAGTTGCAGAGGCGGTCCTTGAAATGTCGGTCCAGATTTTAGTCCAAAATTTCGAACGAATGGGAATTGGATTCTTCTCTATCTTCCAACCAAGAATTTGAACTTATTTTGGTATAATATCTACTTTTAATTCATTTACAGCTTCTAACCAACTTACAGGGTTTTGCGAAGAGAAGGATCCAAGAAACTTATATTTGTTTACATGTTTATCTTCTTGGAGATCCAAGACGAAAACTAGAAAACAAACTTTTTTTGGTTTATTACTGCTTTAATAACTTGAAGGCCCTTTTAGCTCAGCGGTAGAGTAAACGTAAGTCATCGGGTCAAGTTCGATAAGGGGCTTTAGTCCAGGAAAAAAATGTTTTTTTCTACCCCAATAGCGGCTTTCTTCAGCTTTTGTTTTACAAGATTACTTTTATAGAACGAAAACATTAGTTTTCTTAATTTGGAAACGTATGATTAATTTTTTACTCTCTTTTCCAGAAGCTGCTTTATAAAGAAATATGATACCGGTTTAAAAAGTTTTTTATGGTCTTCTATGTTTTGACTGGTTTCAATGTTTCATAAGTTCATATACATACAACTCCCCCCCCCCCCCCCCCCAAACACACACACAAATGTTGAGATAAGGATAAGGATTTTGGACCGGATTTTGGTTTTGATTCTCATTTGTTAAGTTTAAGTTCGCAACTTGTCACTGTGGTACTCTTCTCTTTTTATTGGTTCTCCATTAGAAAACTGTTATTCTGAGGGTAGGTTTTCCATTTTTTGCTTTACTGTGCGTAAGGTCCAATTTTTCTACTCATTTTACTTTCCTCCACCAATCAATGGGGTGGGATTTCGTCAAATTGCTATGCATACTTTCTGTTCCAACATGGGGTCTGACATACTTTTAAATTGTTCATTATTCTAGGAGATTAATAAAAGATTTAATAAAAGATTTGTTAAGAGATGTAGTTGGCCGGTTGTCCCTTCTAATGTTAAGTTATAGGTTAGAAACGTTGAAACGTCTTTAGACTTCTCATTCATTGCTTATACTGATAGTAATCTAAATCAAATGTACATAGAGAGGAGTTACCTGGCATTTATCTTTTAATTGGATGGGACTTTAGTTGATAATGTTACTGGGTTTGCATACATGAAGGAACCAAAAGTTATTATCTTATCTCAGTATTTGTAAGTAAGTGAAGTTTGAACTTTCTCTTAGCAACGATGTTTCAATTTCTTCTTAGAGGCACGCCGAAGAAACTTGTTTTTGATACATCGATAGGGTAATATTCGTGTTCCTTTGAGTAAGGGAAAATGAAAAGCAAACATATGACCACTTCGATGGCCAAACACATGTTCTCTATCATGTTACACATTTATACTATTTTTTTAGTTCTTTTTCACAATTTTGTCCAGGTAGAGCTGAGTACGTCACAACCTCCTCATAATTTGTAATGTAGAACTGCATCAAATGTTTTGGCTTTAAGGGTACATTTATGTACATTGCTACCTGTTTTTCGCCGAAATCATATTTTGGTTTTCTTATGATACTTTATTGGTTATCAGGTGCCCAGAAATTTATTCGTGGTGTTTGGATTTGAAACCTTTCTTAATGGGGTACGTGAAGCTTGTATTGTTGAATTTGTGGTTTGTTGCAAATGCCAACATTGGTTCAATTATAAGTTATTATTTATAACAGACCATCAAAATTTATTCAGTAGATTTGTTCTATTAGAAGTTATGTAGCGAAAGGTTTTTCCCATATCGGTTTTATAAGGTTAGCATGGCTCTTCCTTTTATCTTTTTAAATTAAATATTTCATATTTTTGGTTTGAAGGTTTCCCCATAACATATATCCATTTTTTTGTCTTTCTGGTTTCAGATAGGAAATTGTTCGTTTGAATGCTTACACATGAGATAACGAATTGTAGGTAAAAAAACACACATTGATAAAAGGAAGAAACTAGCACACGTTTCTCTGCCTCAGTAGTTGAGATTTACTTTACAACTTTACTTATGAGTTTACACATATATATTGCACTTGTCATATCTTTAACTCTAACTATAAAATTAGTTAACGGGTCATTTGACCAGACTGGTTTTTTTAGTAAAAAAACAGATAGAAACTGAATTTTTAAAAGTTTTTATAAGATCTACAGGTAAAAAAATATCCAAACAGGTTCAAAAGTGCTTGTTGTGTTATTTTGCTTCAATTTCTTTCAAGTTTCTTAAATCACTCTGGCAATGAGGTGACAGTACGAGTAGCTTGGCAATGATGTCACAGTACGACCAGGTTGGCTTATTGCATATTTTTGTTGATTGGTTTATGATGAAAATTTTCTTTCTGAATTCATCGTTTTTAATCAATTATGTCAATCTATCTTTCTTCACAGGTTATGCTTTCCAGTTCATTTCATTTGGTTCTGGTTCCTGAGATCAGCTTGTTGTAGGCTTTTGGTTTTCCTTTTTCTCAGTATAATTCTTACACGCTTATACCGAGTAGCTTATATTGTTGTTTCTTCTTGGAATTGTACTTATTTGGGGTTGGTCTCTAACAGGTTGCTTCATATGCCTTCCTACTTCTCATGGAAGTTTATCCTCATTGATTGTCAGTATCTGGTATACATTACATCTTCCTCTATACAAACTCTTATTTTTTTTTATATTATCTTTATTGCTATTTTTTCTTGATGAAACTAAAAATGTAAAATGGACTCATCATACTTATAAAACGAAAGGCTTTTTTTGGAGGCCATACTCTCTCAGTAAAGTAAAAGCCCTAGTCTCAAGTACCATAAAAGTATGAAGTATTTTGGTTACATAGTGTTTTTCCTCCATATAAAGTGCTTTCTTGTTCAATTTGACTTTATTGAATTAAACCTGTTTAGTTTGTGATATTACCGTGAGATTAGACTAGACCAAGTGGCTGTTTTGTGCTAATTGATCCCCTTATATTGAAAGCGGGGCCTCTGATTGGCTTTTTTAACCAGTCATAAAAACTGTGATTCTTTTTGGACCGTTTAATCCACCGGTGGAGTATCATTTAAAATAAATTAAACGTAAGGAAAAAACCAATGTAAGATGTTTCCTATCTTGTCCAAATTATTCCTTCTGGGTTATGGCCAAACCCATTTCAGAATTCAGGCTTCATTTTTTTTTTATTTGCACAAAATAATTAAAGAAATCTCAATTAGAGGTAGAAACTTAAGTTTATTGTTTTGACTGATTCGTCAAAAATTTCTTTAAATTTTCCAAAACTGAGTATTAAATCAAGAATTTCTTAAATAAGAATTTTTCTACAATTTTACGGAAGAAATTTGTCTGTGAAATCTTTAATGTTTACTATGTAGTATTTGGGTTTTCATCTAAAAAGTAAAAGTAAGAAAATTGTAGATAGAAAAGAGAGAGACAACGAAATTTCAAATTTCAATTTTGATCATTGGTGGTATATATATCAACTATAATCAATGTAAATTTTCGAAAGACCAGGTAGGATGAGAGAGGATGATTTACAAGTTTTATTTTGAAGAAAGGATAAGTTTACATTCTTTGAAGCCTTGAAGACCTGTATTGCGCCATTTGTAACTCACCGTAGGATTACAAGAGAAATCCAAGGGATGAAAAAAACAGACTGTGAAAAAGACACAGTCAGAGGCCCCCTTTCCCTTATATTAATCATGTATGTGTTGAATTATCCTGTTTGCATTCTGGTTTCAACTCTTATCTTATATGTAGAAGATATCTCTATTAATATAGTAGCCAATGTTAATGTACAAGTCCAAAGATTGTTTTAAAAAAACTATTATAAAAACCTCTGTTATTTGAATATGTATCAAAGACACTTCCCAAATTTAAACATCAATCACTAAAAGACCGGCTGTTGCCACTCCTAATCTCTATATAACAGTCTTTTTGGGTGTCCTTTTATTGATAAGCTTCAAGTCAATATGCCATTGTAAAATAGTTCTCATGTAAAGTACAAAAGTAAAATTGTACTCATGACATTCAACGATATTTGCTATTTCTTGCTCGGAATGCTCTTTGATATTGATTTACTTATTATCATGTGTTTTTTGCTTCTCATGTCTACGTCCATGCTTGTTAAATTCTTGCGTTAATTTGCCCACATGTTTCTCATCACAGACTTCACAGTTTATCATTTTGTTGCACTCTGACTGTGTAAAGAAGTTCTATGGTAGGAGCCATTTGACATGCTTGGTTCAGGAGAGAAGTTTTAATTCATTTTTTACCCTTGTCTTTGGACTTTGAGAAGGACATATTAGTAGTCTTTTGGGTTTAGGTGCCTTCACAATGCTTTCTCACTCACATCCAACTTCTGATACTTAAGTTGTACAGATTTTTACTGAAGACCTTCGATTTTATAAATTGGTATTTCTCTACTCAGATTAGAAATCATTCAGCCTTTGACCAAACTAAGAAAATGGAAATGATGCAGGTGTTATTAGTTGTAGCCTTATTTCGTTGTAGCTTTTGTGCTCAGTAGCTGGATAGACAGTTTTTTCCTTGACCTAAAAGGCCAAAACTACACCAGCTCACTTGCTTAAAATCTGTAAGAAAATAAACCTCATGTAAGAGACATTTTTTTCTTTACTTTTGGTGTAGTATTACTATTACCCTTCCTAAGATAATGAATTTATTTATGTACATGTTCACATCGCGGTGCAAAGATACCCTTCCTAAGATAATGAATTTATTTATGTACAGGTTCACATCTCGGTGCAAAGATGTATCGTGTCTGCATTAACTTTGATCTTAGTACTAAGTTGTGAAGGACGCTATGTAACATGACTCTGTATTCCGGCGTGATGCCACCCTGTCAAAAAGTTACGGACCAAATCAATGATCTATCCCATTGAATTCAATGGATATTGAAATTCTGGTCAGCCATGTTTCTCCAAAATCAAAATATAGCAATACTTCACAGAAATATTTTACCATGATTTTCAAGTAGAAACCAGTTTCTCTTTGATACTCCCTAGTCATCCATGTTTAAAGTTGCAAAGAAAAGAATTCTCGTTGGTGTTGTGCCTTAATGAATTGTCTCCGAACATTCTTAGCCGCATTACACTCCCGAACTACATTTAATGTGGACTCTAAATCGTTCCCACAAATTGGGCAAGCAGTTGTGGAAGATAAGGCCCGTTGGAATTTTAATACATTTGCAAGGAAGCGTGTGTTTCCTTGGCTAAACAGTGCATTTCCAACAGGCAGGTGCTTCCGCTCTTACAAATTTTTGTCCATTGATGCCATGGTTGGCGTATAAAAGGTATGCGGATCCGACTGTATAATACTCCTTCCCCTTTAATACCACTGTTCTTTTAACTTGATATATATGTTTTTTTTTAAAACTTAATTTTACTTGACCATCCTTGTTCTCTCTCTCTCTCTCTCTCCCCTTGGTTAGCACCATCGTCACAGAGGCCACCTTCACCCTATTACTATCTCTCTAGAACTTTGCGGCGACCTTGATGGTGTGGTGGTGACGACGTCGTCGTCCACAGCTATAGCTGCCATATCCGGTGGTGGAGCTAATCCAAATGTATCTGCAGATTATTTTCACCAGGGACCAGATTTGTAAATTGGATGAAACAAGATTAATTGTAAGTTGGTCCACAACTTATAAATTGACTTGAATATGACCTTAAATTTGGGAAATCAAACAGTTTGAAACCTATACTGTTTAGAAAATTTACAGAATTGACCAGTCAATTTATAATTATTCCAGTTTCAGTCCGAATCTAGATTAAGTTACATACTATTTTATTGAAATAAGTTACATACTATGACTTTCCTTTTTATTAGTACCTTAAGACTATTATTATTATTTAATTGCATTTTGTACGTGGACGGCTATTTGTTCATTAGATTATTAATTTGTTTGTTAGATTGTATTTTATGCCATCTAAAGAGTGTTTGAATAATTTATTTGATAGACTATATTTAAATTGCTTATAGCATTGTCGATTGGATTTGTCATTAGACATGAGTAATATATTAGATTATCTACTAAACTGTATGTTTGACTTTTATCCTATTGTTATTAGTATATTAGACTGTCCATTAGAATGTCTATGAAACGATTTTTTTTTTTTTTTTTAAATTTGTTTTGAGTTCTTTTTTTTGTTTTTTAATTTTAATTTTCTTGATTTTAGGGATTTTTGTGATTTTTTAATAAGTCTATATTTTTGAGTTTTTTTTTATTTGGTCACTCCGAAGACCAGTTAATTGACCCATCAAAACTTATTGATCGTCAATTTAGAACTAGTCTTAATATTATTTTTGTTTGACCTGGTTCATTTTGGAATTGTCCCACATTGTTTAGGCATTGTTAAAGCCAAACATTAATATAAGCTCATCTACTTCCCTACTAATAGGCCTTTTAGTGGGGAATGAACGGCGTTCTACATGGTATCAGAGCCAAGGCTAAGCCAGTTTGTATGATGAGCCACCTCCACCCAATTTGTTAATTGCTGTGAGGGGGAGTGTTGAAATTGTTCCACATCGTTTAGGCATTGTTAAAGCCAAACATTAATATAAGCTCCTATACTTCCCTACTAATAGGCTTTTTAGTGTGTAATTGACGGGCTTCTACAGTTCAACTATTCATCATGTCCACTATAAATTTTTTAATTTTAAAAATCAACTATTAATTAGAAATTCCTCCGTCCCCATCTAAATGTACTAAACGAAATTACGTGCAATTTTGACTGATTAATAAGTTTTCACAAAAGTGTCGAAATATTATTTTTTAAAATTTAATCGTACAGTATTACATTTAAACTATAAGTTAGTGTTTTTAATCAGAATGATAATTTAATAATTTAATTAGAATATTTAGTAAAGTTTGTTCGGTAAATAAAAATATTAAATACAATAAGTCGGTGTTAATAATTGCACGTCAAAAAATCTGCTTACGTTTGACGCCACCGCCTCTACTATTCTCTCTCTCTCTATATATATACAACGATTTCCGTTTCAGAGTCGATTCAAACACTGCTTATCTTTCCCCCCTCTCTCTCTATACATATCCTTCTCTCGCTCCTATTCTTTTATTTATTTATTTCTCAGGTACGATCAACCTTCCTTAATTTTATAAAAAATATTCCTGTTATTTAATTTTAATCATAATCTACCCTTAAAGAGAAATATAGGCTTTGTACTGAAACGGATCATTTACTAGTATTGATTGTTTACTTCTTTTCTTCGTAAGAATTTTAATTAGTTTGAGATGCATAGAAACTATCCTAAACGTGTTTATGACATCTGGTTTTTGAGACTTTTTCCTTAGTCTTATATTTGTTTGCTATATTGCAATGATTTATTGCGGTGTGGTCAATTTGGTGTTTGTGGACAGATAAATCTGAATTTCCAAAAACAAAAAATTATTTATTCGCGCATGTATATTGACCTATGGAAAACTCTTGATTCCTGGTTGAAGGTAATTGAAAAAGCTCCTTTCAGGAACACTGTTTATCTTTCTCTATACAGATTCTTCTCTTGCTCCTATTCTTTTATTTATTTATTTCTCAGGTACGATCAACCTTCTTTAATTTTATAAAAAATATTCCTGTTATTTAATTTTAATCATAATCTACCCTTAAAGAAAGTATAGGCTTTGTACTGAAACGGATCAGCTACTAGTATTGATTGTTTACTTCTTTTCTACGTAAGAATTTTAATTGGTTTGAGATGCATAGAAACTATCGTAAACGTGTTTATGACATCTGGTTTTTGAGACTTTTTCCTTAGTCTGTGAAGGCATATATTTGTTTGCTATATTGCAATGATTTATGGCGGTGTAGTCAATTTGGTGTTTGCACTACAAGAAAATACGTCTTTGGCAATGAAAAATTTTGTTGCTTAAAGTTTATTTTTCGTTGTTAAAATAGATCAGCAACAAATTATTCTCGTTGCCATGCCGTTGCGGACGCCCCATTACTGAAATTTTATGGCAACAACTTGAAGCATCGTTGCTGAAAATAATTATTTTGCAACAAAAACATGTGTTGCCATTTCGAAATAATATTGTTGCCAAATGGAAATAAGTTGTCAATCCTTCAATTTTTTCGTTGTTAAATGTTACAATTCCGTTGCTGATTTTTTAATTAAGTTGTTGCATTTGAGAAATAAAGTGTTGCCAAATATGGGGGAAAATCGTTGCCAAATACATCATTGGTTGTTGCTGATTTGAATCTCTATCGTTGCAAATTCATAATCAATTTTTGTTGCAAAATGCAAAAAATAATTGTAAAATTTTAATTCAATTTCACTCATATATAATACAAATATTATAAATTAAATTAAGTTTCAATTGCTAGAATCATTCAACACACAATAACTAAAATATTCATCATAAACATTTAATAAAAGAAAATGTAACATATTACAAAAGTAATCACTACGAACATTCTTTGATCATAGAACATAAACGTACATAAAAAGAAAGAAAAACACTAGTTATAACTGCAGCTGAGATGAAGTACAAGTTGATGACGAATTTGGAAATGCTTAATCAAGTCAAATAGCATTATGTATCGATATCCTGAAAACAAAGAGTAGAAAATGATAAATTTTGTCAAATACGAATTTTTAAATCCATTTGAACAACATGATCACAAGTTTTTCATAGAAAAAAAATACCTTCAATCGGAGTCAATTTGCCGGATCAAATTCAGATCAACCGAAGAACCGCCTGATAAGATGAGATCTACAAATCTTGTATATCGAATTTGAAGGGCTTCGATTTTTTTGTTTTGAGATTCGATTTGCACTCGAAGTAACTTATCGAAGTAACTTATTCATGGCATCTTGCGAAACAAATTTTTCTTCATTTTCTTTGTTTAAAGTTCGAAAGGTCTCAAACTCAGCTTGCATCTCACCGCTATGAATCGAATTTGGCTTGCAATAATTTTTTTTCTTCAGCTTCATGTTAGGTCCAAGTCCTTTAAGATAATTTTTTTTCCCAAATACTTTTTGAGACAATTCTGCGGGTGAAAGTTCTTCTCCATTTATAAAAGATTCATCCTCAAGTTGTTTTAGTGCTTCCTGTAATAAAAAATACCAAGAACAATAAAAGAAGCAGTTGTTTTGACTACAATTTTAATGAAGCAGTCATATTTAAATGAAAATGGTAATTTACATCAGGTAAATAACAACCAATTTGCAGAATAAAGCTAATGCTTTACGAAGACGAAATTCAAACAAAATTTAGGGCTTTATTTGGTTGTAACTTCAGCAAATGTGAGCTACTTTGAGTCTGAAAAGAAGAAGAAAGTTGGTTTGTTCAGCTTATAGGATTAGTTTTCTCATGACTGAAGTACTAAACTCAGGTTTTAACTAACCAGATGCCATACAAGTTACGGAAAACAAAAGATAACTAAGACTAAAAATTGCGGCCGAACAACCAATCAGTGAGTAGCCGAGTTACATTAGACAATTAAGAAGATCCATGAGGTACCTGTTTGGCCTTTTCACCCATTGGCCTTGATAAAAATGAGTTGCTTCTAAAAATGAAACAATGAAAGAGAAATAGAAGAGAGGAGGAGTAAGAGGTACAGGAACTCTTCTTATTTATACAAATGCCAAACGGTAAAGAATATTCTTACAAATTAAGTATTTAAAATGAGATTGGACGGTAGCGAGTATTACTCCTAAAAAGTGAAGCTTTTTATACCTATGCACATGCAATGCCACTAACTAACTAACCACTGGTTAAGTTGTAAGTTAATTTCATTAAAAATTTCTGAAAATAAAGAGAAGGGAACATGGGAAGGAACAGAAATGGGAAGTTGGGAGATGTATATTCTATTTGGATGGTTCTTCCATAAATCAGCTAGATAAAATCAGCTAGATGATAAGTTACTAAATTATGCAGTCCTCTAAACATGTTTACTTGGGCTTTTAAAAGGTTTTGTACACTTCATGCACATTTTTTTTTTCAATTCTGTACCTCAGGTTCGAGATTAATTTCACTTTTTTCAGTCGATTTTGATAAGTATGGGCTGTAAGTATAAGTTTACGTGCAATGTCTACTATACCAAACTAACACTAGGATGGGAATTTCAAATAAATTAAACTTTTGCAGGGGACAATTCACTTTTTCTTTCTACAGGATAACGTTACTGGAAACAATATTGTATATGTAATCATGTATGTGTTTGTATAAAGTGGAATCTAAAATGGGTCCCGAAATATTTTGGTGGTCTCTCGACTATTGACATATCAAAAATCATTGCATGGGCTACTATATACCAAACTAAAATTGTAATAATTAAAAAGATTTGAACATACAAACTTGCAGGATATATATGTAAACATACTTACATAGTCTTCTTCACAACGTTCGTCAATCCATACTTCTTTTTTCTTTCCTTTTGTATGAGTTGACTTATAAAACTCGAAAAACTTGGGTTGCTCTTCTTTTTTTCTTGCCTGGTGTAATTTGAAAGGTGAAATCAATTAGTGAGTATTTGAAGTAATAGTTGATCAAATAACTTAATGCAAAATTATTGTGTATCATAAAATTATAACAACTATGAAACAAATTGTTACAACTTAAAGCTCACCTCAACAGTAAATTCATAAAACTTTGAAGCAAAAGATTGCGGGCCCACGGTATGGTTGTAAGTCCTCTGCTCACGGTTCGCTTGATTGATTTCTGAACATTTCTGTGAAAAGAATTACAAAATAAGTAACAGACTACAACACCATCTGTGTTCTAGTAATCAGATTCTTTACCTTGAAACTATCCGTGTTCCAGACATTTGTTATCATGAATTTCCATTTATCTTCATCCATGGATGGATAACGATGGGCATTAGGATCTTTACCTTCTGCTACAACTTTGTTATAGTACTGTTGTGCTCTAGATTTCCAAAATCTAAATAAATTTTGGTACTCATCGTTAATGATTTCAGTGACTTGATCGTTAGTACCATAACCTTCTATATCAAACCAGTCCTTCAAGCAAAAAACATATGGTTTACACATGATACATACTCCCATGATAAGTATTAATCGTTGTTTATAAAACTACCAATTATTAGGAAAGATAAAAATAAAATCATACCAATGCCCCCTGGACAATAGCGTCTTTAGTACTGGGATCAAAATCCTTCCAATATATTGCATTCGTTGGAGCATGTTCCCTGACTAGTGTCCCCAACACTTGAGTTAATTGCGATGCACTTTCTCCAACGAATGCGTTCACCTCCAAATCAACTTTGACGAAGATTTTTGCTTTGGTTTTTTTTACCATTCGTTGAGTACTTTTACATTTAGTTATGCCACGAACAGTTCGGGATTGGGAACCTTCAACAGACTCTAATGATGCCATAATCAAAGTCTAGAAAAATAAAAGAGACTAGTGAATGTTTAGGTACACCCAAGTTTTAGTTTCCAGATGCTAAATTTAGAATTCAGAAAAGTAACCAGGAATTCAAATGCTAATAGAAAGTTGAAGCAAAACAAAAGGAATTAAAGCTATGGCCTTGTTTGGTTGCAGCTTGCAAAGTTTAGTTAATTTTTTTTTTCGTGAAAGCTAGACTGTATAAAGATGAGGTTTTCTGGATTTTGGGGTGCAAGCTAAAAGCTTAAAGTTGGATGAACCTAATTTTTTATCTGGACCTTGATAAACAAGCTTACTTTCCTGGAAGATTTGAAAAATAAAGCCACACATCAGGAAAAAAAAAATTAAAGTGAGAAAAGATTTTGATACATAGCCTTGTTTGGTAGCAGCTTCTAAGCTTCAGCTGTTTTGCCTCAAAACTGGCCTAAATTTAAAGTGATAGAAAGATTTTAATCCATAACCTCGTTTGGCTGCATCTTTTAAGTACACTAAAAGCTAAAAGGAAAATCCAAGTAACAAACCCTAAATCATGTTCTGACATAAAAGTACTCTGTAGAAGACTGTGCTGACAAAGATAACCCGGCCACGCTAATACAGATCAATTAGATAAAAGAAAACATGCAACAAAAGAGTAAAGAGTAAAAGAAATTTGAAACAAACAAAAAAATCATTTTTCGCCTTGTATATATATAAATAAACTATAGTACATATGAATTAGTGCCCTAAAATTCATCCAATAAAAAATTGGGGATTCTAATTTGAAACCCTAGCACTAATTGAGTAGAGACAAACACAAAAGATAAATTAATTAAATGAAATAATATCATTAACTGGTACATAGTTGTAAGAAGGTTATTGAATGATGACTGATTCAATTGATCTTACCTAGAGATTGGAGAGGGAGAGAGTTTATTAGAAACTAAATTAGATCAGTACTCATATAAATTGAGACTAGGTGGAATTTCCTTTTCAATCAAATATTTACCGAACTACAGATTATTGCCAGATTTAGTAGTTACACCGAAAATAAAAACATACCTTTAAGAGCTTTAGTTGCAGATCATGGGGTAGGGAGAGAGAGAGAGTGTGGGAGTAATTGAGGGAATTAATAGAGATGTGTATATTAAATGGTGGGAAATTTTTATTGAGTTCCCGCCTCTTAAAAAATAAAAAAAAATGGGCGCTATTTCCCAAAATAGTTTTTTAGCTTCAAATTTAAAAATATTCATACTTAAAAATATTCAAATGATATGTTTAGCTTTTATAACTTATTTGAGACTAAAAACATGTGTGTTGAAAATCCAATTTTAATTTGAACTTATTCCCTATTTTTCTTTAAAAATTAATATGAATGATAAAATAACTATATAGCATAAGTTGGGTGATAATGCTCTGAACCGTTCATGATAAAATTTGTGTTCAAGTCATGTGTTCGGTTCATGTTCGTTTAATTTTTTGGTACCAAAGAAAAGGCGATCATGAGCAAAATGTGTTCATCTAGTAAAGTTTTGATTCATCGAATCAGACTGGTCAATCATCAATACATACACATATAAAATAAATATAATAATATATTTATACAATAAATAACTAAAAAATCATATGATACTAGTGAAATACAATTAAACTTAATAATAATACTGATTTTGTACTAATAACTAGCTAAGTGAGTTGTTTACATTTTTTTTTATATACAAATGACTTAATAACACTATTGCGGATGCTGTAAGGTTAGGCTATGGAGCAATTTCTTGGGTATCAATTGTAATAAAACATTCAAAAATAACAGCGTCAACAATTATATCATGTTTCAAACAAATTAAAACAAAGAAAATAAAAGCAAAATCAGTTTACAAAATCTTATAAACCAATAATAAATATTCATGGTACGTGTTTAAAACATTATTTCCAAAAATTTCATAGTTTAAAGTGTTCAATTAATCCATATCATCATTTTGTTTTTATTAAGCGCCATAATAAAAATACAATCATCACAAACTTAAAATGAATATAAGGAAAATAAATAGATTGCACAGATTATTTTAAAAGAAAATCATTAGGAAAAATTTCTATTTTTACCGAACACCTGGTGTGCGATGTCAAATTTACAAATTGTATTGAAATTAAGTACTTCAACCCCAAATTATTAAATCAAAGTCCTAAACTAACAATAAAAAATAATCTTAAAACCTACTTTACACAAACCAAACAAGTAATAGACATATAACATGAAGAACCTTCAATGTCAATAAATAGAAAAACATTTAACCTTAATTGATTTTTTTCCCTTAATCCTTTTGGAAAATAATATGATTAAATTACATACCGAGTTTATCTGACTCCTAGTTATCTATTATTGTGATAAGTACACTCACTTTCAAATTTGTATTTTTTATATATAGGATTTTGTATAATCTTTTCATTTATCTTTACTGTTATAATCATTAATCTTTACTATATATATGCTTAATGAACCTACAAAGTTAATAGTAGAAAAATATATAATTTTGAATGAAGCTTTTTTTTTAAAAGAGGTTAAAATGTTCTATTTACATACTACTTTGAAAAACACATTAAAGAAAAAAAAAACATGTAAATTATGAGGCTGATCATATATGAAATCCATAAAAGTATAATTATATTAAGACTCGTTAATACAAAAAGGTTTTTATATTAAAAACATTTAGAAATTTCCAAGTTTTGTAGTTAAAATAATATAATTATTATTAAAAGAAAAAAAAAATGCCAACAAAATATCCGTTGTCAAAAACACTTATTTGCAACATAAGTCATTCAGTCCGCAACATCATTTGCGTCGTTGTCAAAGATCAGTTATTTGCAACGTAAATCAATCATTCTGCAACGTCATTTGTTTCGTTGCCAAATGTTTTGGGATTTAACAACAATATTTTCTACTTGTTGCAGATAAAATATATTTTCAGCAACGTTCATAGCATCCCGTTGTTGATAGACCACTATTCAACAACAAAATTTCTTCTGTTGCAAGAAATATGTTATTCAACAACAGAGTGCAATTTTGTTGCCCAACACTATATTTTCAGCAACAAATCTTTTTATCGTTGCACGAATTCGTTGCTAAACATGTATTTTCTTGTAGTGTTGTGGACAGATAAATCTGAATGTCCACAAACAAAAATATATTTATTCGCGCATGTATATTGACCTATGGAAAACTCTTGATTCCTGGTTGAAAGTAATTGAAAAAACTCCTTTCAAGAATAAGGTCGGTAACAAAAGTTCTCCATCTTGTTATGTTTTCTATATAATTTTTGTGATCTTCTTCGTACGATGTACTTGTTAACTTTGAAGAGTTTAGTTACCCAATTCAGGTTAATTATTCAGTCTTAGAAAGGTTATGATACAACATTGCTTGTTAAGGACTTGAGTGAAGTTAACTTGAAAAAGAATTTTTTAGAGTACACTTTCTTCGTAAAGGTTCTTTGTTAGGACCATATTCCTGGTCTAAATTCTAGTTGTTGTCTAATGGTTTTCACTAAATAATCCTATCTGTTTATTATGAACTAAGACAGGTGTTGTTAGGTTTCAAGCAATGTTGCAACCTCAGTTACAACCTATGTTGATAGGTTTCTAGTAATGTTGTAAGCTCAGTTACAACCACAGTTACAACCTGCTTAGACAGCGTTGGTGGTTTCAAGTACCAGTTGCAACCTCAGTTGCAACCTCAGTTGCAACCTGCTGTTCAGCAGAATTCTGTCTAGTTCTGTAAAACTGCATAACTGTTCTTTATTGATTAATATTTGTTCTACAGTATGCAGGATATATTCTCATATGATCTTAAAGGTTTAATATGTGTAAATTGAGAATATCAAAGTGTTAAGGAAAGATGTTTTCTAAAAGATATAAAGAGATAAGTTTATAAGGTTATGTTTCCTTTTAAATATGATCTCTATTCTTATGCTTGCCCTTATCACTTGTTTCAATCTTTTGTTCCTTATCTATATTCAGTATAATTCGTTTAAAGATTGAATGTAATATGGAGTTAGGTGTTTCATATATATATGGAAAGATATTATCTCTAAAAGATATTATCTTTATATGTTTCCTAGTTATAGGAAAAGACTAACTCCTATTTCCAAGCTAGTTATTTTAACAGGTATTAACTTATGAAGATTGATGTCAATCCTACAAAAGGCAGACGTGCAATATGGAGAGATTGAAGCCAATCAAAAGAAGTCAAAAGCAATCATAAAAGATCTTGAAGCAAGAAGATTGTTTTACTTGTATAAATAGTTGATAACCTAGCTTGTAAAAAGGTGTGTGTTCTAAACTATAAAGAACCCATTCTTGAGAGAATACACGTGAGCTTTTAAAAAGAAAACAATGGTGGGATGCCATTGATTTATACGTGATAGTTATACAGTAGGAGCAATATAGAGATAGGCAGAAAAACCTAGAGGGATTCTGAGAGTTTTTCATTAAGACTTGAGTCCTATATTGTAAGCTTTTATAATATCATAATCTGGGTAAGTGCCCCGGAGACGTAGCCTAGTTAGGTGAACTCCGTTGTTAAATGTGCGTGTGAATTATTTCAAGTACATTTAACTTTAAATTGTTCTGTCCATTAATACACTAGGTTCTAACTGTGGTTGCAACCTCACTTGGAACCTTACTGCAAAACTGCAACTAGAACAGCGGATAGGAATTTCAATTGGTATCAGAGCTTTACACTAGACCTTACTTAGTGTGGATCCTGTGTTCTAATAAAAATGGACTTAATGAGGGAAGGAAACGCTTTCAACAAACCTCCATTGCTTGAAGGAGGAGTAAACTATGGAGTATGGAAGATCAGAATGAGGTCTTTCATCAAACAGCAGAATGAACATGCATGGAAAACTGTGATGTATGGATGGGAGGCTCCAACTAGCATTGATAGTGAAGGAGAACTGGTCTTTATACCTGAAGACAGATGGTCTGCTGATGAAGACAGAAAATCAAGTGCCAACTCAACAGCCATAAACTTGATTTTTGCTGGTGTAACTCTCAGTGTATTCAGGTATATCTCTCACTGTGAAACTGCCAAAGAGGCATGGGATATTTTGCAAGTTACTTTTGAAGGAACTACCAAAGTAAAAGCTTTCAAACTTCAGCAGTTAACTACTCAATTTGAAAACCTAAGAATGGAGGAAGATGAAAACATTGAACAATTTAATGGTAGAATCTGCCACATTGCTCATCAAGCTGGAACCTTAGGTGAAAAATACAGTGATGCTAAACTTGTTAAGAAAACTCTTAGATCACTTCCAGAAAGGTTTGAAATAAAAGTTACAGCTATTGAAGAATCAACAGACTTGGATAATCTTAAACTTGAAGAACTTATAGGAAATCTAAGCACTCATGAGCTGAAATTTTTTAAACATAAAAGACCAGAAAAGGGAATAGCATTTCAGGCTAAGAAATCTGAACCTAATGTCTGTGATAAAATAAGTGATGAAGAACAGCTAGCTTTCTTTGCTAAAAAGGTTTTCAAAAAGTTTTACAAGAGAAAAGAGGATGATACTGGTTCTTCTAAAAACTTTCAGAAAAGGGATAACCAATTTAAGACAGAATACAGGTTCAATAATAACTCTACAGGAAAGTGGAATTCTAAAGAGAAGGATAACAAAGATTATAAGCCTAAAGAGATTCAGTGTAGAGAATGTAGAGGCTTTGGTCATATTCAGGCTGAGTGTGCTAATACTTTAAAAAGGAACAAAAATGCCTATATATCCACTCATAGTGATAGTGATTCTGAGAGCAACAGTGATGAAGAGGATGAGTCTAATTTTGTTAACTTTATGGGAATAATCACTGAAAAAGAACCTACTTATGAAAGTGACTGTGAACATGTTTCAACTGAAGTTACAACCACTCTTAAAACCTACAGCAGTGATGAGGAAGAACCTTCTGATGAAGACATTTCCCAGCAATATCTTGTTCTTTATGAAAAGTATAAATGTCTGAGTAAACAAACCTTGATCATAAGCAAACTTAATGTTAATCTAAAGGATGAGGTTAAAAGTCTTACTGAGAAGATGAACTTACAACTGGCTGAACTTAATGAAACTAAAAAGAAAATAAAACTGATGAATGTTTCTGCTTCAGAAAAATTAGATGACATGCTGTCATATTCTAGAGGTTCTAAAGATATCAGTGGTCTAGGTTACTATGGTGGTAAAAGTACAGGAAAAACTACCTTTATTGAAGCTGTTGCTAGAGCTAAAACTCATAATTTTGACAATAAGGTTAGAAGCTCAGTTGCAACCAGATTTGCAACCAGGAACAAAACTCAGGTTTTTGTAGAGAAGGTTAGAAGCTCAGTTATAACCAAAGTTGCAACCATGAATAAACTGAATAGCTTTAGGTATAAAAATAACTTTAGGTTGAAGCTGTGTAATTTCTGCAAGAAACCTGGTCATTCTGAAATCCAGTGTTATTTAAAAAGAAACAGAAAGTATATTTCTCAGAAAACTTGGTTGGCTTCTGTCAATAAAAATTTGAACTGGGTCTGGAAAGTTAAAGAAAAAGCTACCTTAATTGCTAACAACAAAGCTGTCATTAACTCCTTGAATGCTGTTACCTCTAATGATTGGTATTTTGATAGTGGTTGCTCTAAGCACATGACAGGTACTGCAAGTCTCTTAACCAATGTCACCATTCTTACTGGAAACACTGTTGTGTTTGGAGGTGGAGATACAGGTAAAATTGTTGGTAAATGTACCTTAAACAAACCTGGAATGCCTGTTATTGAGGATGTTTTTCTTGTAGATGGTCTAAAAGCTAATCTTATAAGTATCAGTCAACTCTGTGATAACAAAATGATTGTTAAATTTGACAAAGAAAGGTGTCTAATTACTAATCTTAACAATGATTTAATCATGACTGGAGTTAGATCAACCAACAGCTGCTATGTGTTTGAAAAAGCTGAAAAAGAATTGCCTCAAAGTAGGTGTAATCAAGCCATTACTAATAATGTGGATATTTGGCATAAAAGGCTTGGGCATGTGAATTACAAAACTCTTGATAAGCTTGTTAAAAATGAATTGATAAGAGGAATTCCTAAACTAAGTGCTAAAACTCAAAGTGTCTATGGTGACTGTGCTATAGGTAAACAAACCAAAAGTATTCACAAAAGTATAAGTCAAATCTACACTAAGAGAGTCCTAGAACTTCTTCATATTGACTTGATGGGGCCTATGCAAACTGCTAGTATAGGTGGTAAGAAGTACATTCTGGTAGTTGTAGATGACTTCTCTAGATACTCTTGGGTAGTGTTCTTAAAGGATAAAACTGAAACTTTTGAACTGTTCAAAACTTTGTGCTTAAAACTTCAACTTGAAAAGGGTTCAACCAGTGGTAATATTGCTAGGGTTAGAAGTGATCATGGAACAGAATTTGAGAACAGTAAGTTTAGAGAATTCTGCAACTCCTTAGGTATAAGTCATGAGTTCTCTGCTCCTAAGACTCCACAGCAAAATGGCATAGTTGAAAGGAAAAATAGAACCATTCAGGAAATGGCTAGAGTCATGCTTAACTTTAAGAAACTTGCCAACAGATTTTGGGCTGAAGCTGTTAATACTGCCTGTCATATAGTTAATAGAGTTTATATTACTAAAGGCACTTCCATGACAGCTTATGAAATATGGAAAGGTAGAAAACCCAATGTTAAATATTTTCAAGTCTTTGGGTGTGTTTGTTATATTCTCAGAGACAGAGAGCATCTTGGTAAATTTGACTCTAAAAGTGATAAAGGGATCTTTCTTGGGTATGCTCAGAATAGTAGAGCATTTAGAGTCTTCAATGAAAGAACAAACTGTGTTATGGAATCTTATAATGTGTTATTTGATGACCTAAAAACTGTTGATGAGATTACAGGTGATAATGAACAGCCTGAGATTGCAGAAAAAGAGAAAGAAGAAACTCAACAAACTGGAAGTCCCATAGTGGTTGGAAGTCCAGTTGCAACTGAGGTTACAGCTGAGGTTGGAACTGAGGTTGGAACCGCAGTTGAAACCCAGAATTCAACAGAATCTGAAGAAGAAGAAGGAAGATCTGATATTCCATCTACAAGCAAGCCACGCTATGTAAGGACTCAGAAAAACCACTCTCTTGACAATGTCATAGGAGAAGTCACTTCAGGTATGAAAACCAGAGGTAAAAGAACTAATGTTGTTCACTTTGCTTGTTATATTTCTCAGTTAGAACCTAAGAATATAAAAGAAGCTTTAGAAGATAGTGACTGGATTATAGCTATGCAAGATGAGTTGCACCAATTTGAGAGAAATGATGTATGGACTTTAGTACCCAGACCTTCTAATAAAAATGTTATAGGGACTAAATGGATTTTTAGAAATAAAAGTGATGAGGATGGAGTGATTATCAGGAATAAAGCTAGGTTGGTAGCTCAGGGTTATACACAAATTGAGGGAATTGACTTTGATGAAACATTTGCTCCTGTAGCTAGAATTGAATCCATTAGAATGCTATTATCTCTTGCATGTCTGCATGATTTTAAACTGTTTCAACTTGACATAAAGAGTGCTTTTCTCAATGGTGTGATAAATGAAGAGGTTTATGTCTGTCAACCTAAGAGATTTGAAGATCCTATCTTTCCTGAACATGTTTGTTTGCTGAAAAAGGCCTTGTATGGTCTTAAGCAAGCTCCTAGAGCTTGATATGATAGATTAACCAAGTTTTTGCTTGAAAAAGGTTTTAACAGAGGGGGAGTTGATAAAACTCTGTTTACCAAGAAAACTACAAAGGATATTATCATTGCTCAAATCTATGTTGATGACATTGTTTTTGGCTCTACTTCTAATAAGAGAATAGAAGAATTCATTTCAGATATGAAGAATGAATTTGAAATGAGTGGTGGAGGTGAACTAACTTACTTTCTAGGATTGCAAGTTAAACAGAATGAGAAAGGCATTTTTCTATGCCAAAGTAAGTATGCAGACAATCTTGTTAAGAAGTTTGGTCTGGGTGAGAGTAAAGAGAAGAGAACCCCTATGAGTACTACTCTTAAACTGTCTAAAAATGATAAAGGAAAAAGTGTCTGTCCCAGTCTTTATAGATCCATGATTGGAAGTCTGCTTTATTTGACTGCTAGTAGACCAGACCTTTGCTTAAGTGTAGGAGTATGTGCCAGATATCAGGCAAATCCTTTAGAACCTCATCTTCTAGCTGTCAAAAGAATTCTAAGGTATGTAAAAGGAACACTTCACCTAGGCCTATGGTATTCTAAAGATACAAATCATTTTCTAAGTGGCTACTGTGATGCTGATTGGGCAGGAAACATAGATGATAGAAAGAGTACTTCTGGTGGTTGTTTTTATTTTGGAAACAACCTTGTTTCTTGGTTCAGTAAAAAGCAAAATTGCATATCTTTATCTACTGCTGAGGCAGAATATGTTGCAGCTGGAAGTGGATGCACTCAACTTATTTGGATGAAACAGATGTTAATTGATTATAATGTTAAACAAGAGATATTAACTCTATTTTGTGATAACAAAAGTGCTATAGATTTAGCTAAAAATCTAGTTCAACATTCCAGAACCAAACATATTGATCTAAGGCATCATTTTATTAGAGAACTAGTTGAAGAAAAGAGCTTAATTTTAGAACATGCTTCAACTGAAAGACAATTAGCAGATATTTTCACAAAGCCCCTTGATACAAACAAGTTTGAATCATTAAGAAGTGACATAGGGGTATGTCATTATCAATCTAATTGAATATTCTTGCTAAATATGTCTGTATTGAGTACCTTCAATAATTTTTATTTCTAAGGTTAAGTCTTACTTGAGCTATGATGTTTTTATTTTGAAAAAGCCGCTTTTTGGTGTCTCAAAAACAGATGTGAGGTAATTTGTCTTAAAACCTCTCTGGTAATAGAGTTGCAAGCACAAAGTGCACTTTTTACACAGTGGTTGCAAGTTAAGTTGCAACCCCAGTTGAAACCACATGCTAATAATACTGGTTGCAAGCTCAGTTGCAACATCAGTTGAAACCTCATACTCATAATACTGAAAAATTCAGTGATTGTCCAAACACTCTAGAATGAAAAAGCCAAGACAAAGTCTTGCTATTTTTTACATCACTTATACTCTTTCCTTGCTGAGATCATCAAACTAGTTTTTGTGTAGAGATAAAAACGGATTTGCTCAATTTAAGCTCCTAAAATTTAATCTTTATTAGAGTTATTCTTTGATAAACATATTTTCTTGAGTAAATTGCTAGATTTTTGTTTTCCTAAAAGTTAGATATCTTTTTAATTGTTATTTATCTTGAATCAAGTCAAATTTCCTTAATAAGCTTCAACTTTTGAAGTTTCAAATTTTGGATCAATCTGTTTTGCAAAAGGAATGTTTATCTGTATGTTTGGATGGATTTATCTTTCCTTCGTGATCTTGCTGAGATTTCTTTATACTAATTGATAAGTTATTTCCTAAATTTTCGCCAAAATCTGTTTCATAATTGATTTGCATGTATCTCTTTCTAATTGTAAAAAGATTTGGACTTTATTGCTATTTATACTAAACTCTTTTATTTTTCAAATCAATCACAATTATCAGATTTATTCTCTCTCTCTTTCTACTTATCAAAGAAACCCTAAGCTTTCTGGAAACCCACACAGCGAAGTTCTAAGTGCAGTTCCAACAGTAGTTGAAACCATGTCTTCAGACATAGCTCGTGACTAGTTTGTCTGGCTTATGACAAATAGGGGGAGATGAGTTTATGGTTCATTTTAATGTTTACAGTTTCAAGTTTTAATTTCAATTTCAAACTTTATGTTGCTGTTTTAAAGTTCAGTTACAATTGCTATATTAAGACTATTCTGTGCCAGCATTGTTTGGCCTTACAATTTCTGCAATTTGTTTTTTGAAGTATGACTATGTTTGAAATTAAATCTGTTCTGAAACTCTGTGAATGGATACATTCTGTGCTTATATGATACCTGCTATTCTAACTTGCAGGGGGAGCTAAATAGGTGTTACAAAAGCACTGATAAATGAAATACAGTAAAAGACTGTACTGCTAACTTATTGCAGGTGGATTAGTGTTTATATAAACTTAGATGATTTGTCAAAACCAATGACAAAGGGGGAGATTGTTAGGAACATATTCCTGGTCTAAATTCTAGTTGTTGTCTAATGGTTTTCACTAAATAATCCTATCTATTTATTATGAACTAAGACAGGTGTTGTTAGGTTTCAAGCAATGTTGCAACCTCAGTTACAACCTATGTTGATAGGTTTCTAGTAATGTTGTAAGCTCAGTTACAACCACAGTTACAACCTGCTTAGACAGCGTTGGTGGTTTCAAGTACCAGTTGCAACCTCAGTTGCAACCTGCTATTCAGCAGAATT
The DNA here is from genome assembly GCA_963920805.1 of Primula vulgaris. Classification (NCBI taxonomy): domain Eukaryota; kingdom Viridiplantae; phylum Streptophyta; class Magnoliopsida; order Ericales; family Primulaceae; genus Primula; species Primula vulgaris. The sequence continues at coordinate 29,742,358 of OY987219.1, read as the reverse complement.
CTGTCTAGTTCTGTAAAACTGCATAACTGTTCTTTATTGATTAATATTTGTTCTACAGTATGCAGGATATATTCTCATATGATCTTAAAGGTTTAATATGCGTAAATTGAGAATATCAAAGTGTTAAGGAAAGATGTTTTCTAAAAGATATAAAGAGATAAGTTTATAAGGTTATGTTTCCTTTTAAATATGATCTCTATTCTTATGCTTGTCCTTATCACTTGTTTCAATCTTTTGTTCCTTATCTATATTCAGTATAATTCGTTTAAAGATTGAATGTAATATGGAGTTAGGTGTTTCATATATATATGGAAAGATATTATCTTTATATGTTTCCTAGTTATAGGAAAAGACTAACTCCTATTTCCAAGCTAGTTATTTTAACAGGTATTAACTTATGAAGATTGATGTCAATCCTACAAAAGGCAGACGTGCAATATGGAGAGATTGAAGCCAATCAAAAGAAGTCAAAAGCAATCATAAAAGATCTTGAAGCAAGAAGATTGTTTTACTTGTATAAATAGTTGATAACCTAGCTTGTAAAAAGGTGTGTGTTCTAAACTATAAAGAACCCATTCTTGAGAGAATACACGTGAGCTTTTAAAAAGAAAACAATGGTGGGATGCCATTGATTTATACGTGATAGTTATACAGTAGGAGCAATATAGAGATAGGCAGAAAAACCTAGAGGGATTCTGAGAGTTTTTCATTAAGACTTGAGTCCTATATTGTAAGCTTTTATAATATCATAATCTGGGTAAGTGCCCCGGAGACGTAGCCTAGTTAGGTGAACTCCGTTGTTAAATGTGCGTGTGAATTATTTCAAGTACATTTAACTTTAAATTGTTCTGTCCATTAATACACTAGGTTCTAACTGTGGTTGCAACCTCACTTGGAACCTTACTGCAAAACTGCAACTAGAACAGCGGATAGGAATTTCATTCCTATTTCGTCTAAAGCTTAATTTTTCATAATGTTTATATATATTTATATTTTTATCAGAATTCATTCTCCGTTTTCTTTTCTTTTCTTTCTTCTATTCTATTAGTTGTGTTGGTTACCGCTTGTGAATGTACTATACTGACTGTCTGACTCTTATCTCTATTTGTGTTTTTTCTTTTTCTTTTCGACTATATTGTTGTTAATGATTCAAACTTGTTGCTGTATTGTTTATTCTATAACATGTTTATTGTCGCTGGGTTTTCATCTCATGATTGAATTTCCTTGTATGAAATAATTAGAATAAAGGTGTTCTTAAATGCTTATTAAATTTTTGAGTTGTGGGTTAGACAACAACCACCCTGTTAGTTATTTCAATTATATTATACCTTTTCAGAGAAGTGCTAGCTTTAAAATTATGGGGATCTGTTAACTAGTGTATCGATTGTTTGCCTTTTTCTTCTTTATGAAATTTAGTCGGTTTAGGATGCATGTAATTTTTTGTAAACCTGTTTATGATGCATGTAATTTTTTGTAAACCTGTTTATGATGCCTGTTTAGTCTGTAATGTAATGTATGCATAAAACAGAACCTCCCCCTTTTTTTACTGTCTGATTAATAGGTTGAGGGCCATGTCTAGTTTTTAAGATTCCCCTCAAACTTGTAATGCACAAGACACTTGTGTATAGGATTGCCCTTACTTAATATACTATGGTATGTATTTATGTATTAAGTGGGGGATAACTTTGTTATAATTCCCTTTTATGTTTTTTCATTATATTTCTGACTTGCTTATTCATGTACCTTTGTTGTAGTATAGCCGTAGGCTAGGAGGATTTTGGGTGAAATGGGTATGGACGAGTACTCTAGATTTAGTGATTTACTCTAGATTTAGTTCATTACAGTACCGAAAATATATACTTCAATGTAGTTAGTTTTAGTTATGAGTCTTGCAGGTAATTCCACTTTTGGCGTTTTAACCTCCTTAACATCGTCTAGGTACCTTAACACTGATAATCTACCATCTGGCTATCATTTCATTTCTCTTCCATTTAATTGTACAATGTTAGAGTCTTATAAGGGGTTAGGCGTGATCACCCTTTAATCCTCTTAATACGATTTTCGACATAACAATTTAAAAACGATAACAAATATCAATCTTCAGCATGTTCCAGATTTTGGTCCAAAATTTAAACGAATGGGAATTGGGTTGTTCTAGGTATGATCACCCTTTGATCCTCTTAATAAGATTTTCGACATAACAATTTAAAAACGATAACTTATTTTGGATTAATATCTACTTTTAATTCATTTACAGCTTCAAACCAACTTACAAGGTTTTGCGAAGAGAAGGATCCAAAAAACTTCTTTGTTTACATGTTTATCTTTTTCGAGATCCGAGACGAAGTTAGAAAATATAATTAGAAAACAACATATTTTGGTTTATTCCTGTTCTAATAACTTGAAGGCCCTTTAAGCTCAGTGGTAGAGTAACGGTATCACATGTCGTAAGTCATCCGTTCAAGTCCGATAAGGGCTTAGTCCAGAAAAAGAAAAACTGAATTTTTTTCTGCCCCAATAATTAATTTCTTTTTTCCAAAAGCTTCTTTATAAAGAAATATAGAAATATGATACCGGCTTAAAAGTTTTTATGGTCTTCTACGTTTTGACTGGTTTCAATGTATACTTCATAAGTTAATTCATATGCACACATACCACACACACAAATGTTGAGATATGCACACACAAACACATATGTTGAGTTAAAGATTAGGATTTTGGACCGTATTTTGCTTTCGATTCTCATTTGTTTAAGTTTGCAACTTGTGACTGTCTCTTTTAATGGTTCTCCATTAGAAAACTGTTATGCTAAGGGTAGGTTTTCCATTTTTTGCTTTACTGTGCCTAAAGTTCAATTACTCTATTTATTTTACTTTCCTGATCCACAAATCAATGAGGTTTTTTTTTCCAAATAGCTAAGCACTTTATGTGACGGAATGATGTTTTGCTTTTCTTATGATACTTTATTGGTTATCAGGTGCCCAGAAAACTATCTGTGGTGTTTGGATTTAAACTCTTCTTAATTGGGTACGTGAAGCATGAATTGTTGAATTTTTGGTATGTTGCAAATGCCAGCATTATAGCAGACCATCAATTTTATTCAGTAGATTTGTTCTATTAGAAGCTATGTAGCAAAAGGTTTTTCCCATATCGGTTTTATAAGGTTAGCATGGCTCTTCCTATTTTTCCTTTTGAATTAAATATATCATATTTTTGGTTTGAATGTCTACCTATAACATATATCCATTGGTAAGTGTCCCCTTTTTCTCCTTGTGTGCATTTTTCCCCCTATATGTTTTCAGATAAAAGGAAATTGTTTATTTAATGCTGACTCATGAGAAAACAAATTCTTAGTTAAAAAACACACATTGATAAAAGGAAGAAATAAGCACACGTTTCTCTGCCTCAGTAGTTGAGACTTACTTTGCAGCTTTACTTATGAATTTACACACATGTATAGTTAGATTGCACTTGTCACGTCTTTAAAAATTAGTTAACAGATCATTTGACTAGACAGGTTCTTTTAGTAGAAAAACAGATAGAAACTGAGTTTTAAAAAGTATTTATAAGATCTACAGGTAAATAAATTGTCCAAACGGGTTCAAAAGTGCTTGTTGCGTTATTTTTTTTAAGTTCTTCCCAGTTCCTTAAATCACCCTGGCAATGACGTGACAATACGACTAGCTTGACAATGATGTCATGGTATGACCAGGTTGCCTTAAAGAATAATTTTGTTGATTTGTTTATTAAGAATTTTCTTTCTTCAATTCATAGTTTTTAATCAATTATATCAATCCATCTTTCTTCACAGATTATGCTTGTAGTTCATTTCATTTGGTTCCGGTGTCTGAGATCAGTTTGTTGTAGGCTTTTGGTTTTCCTTTTCCTCAGTATAATTCATACCCGCTTTTACCGAATAGCTTATATTTTCAGTTCTTTTTTGAATTGGACTTTTTTGGGGTTGGTTTCTAATAGGTTTTTCATATGCCATCCTACTTCTCATGGTAATTTATCCTCACTGATTGTCAGTGTCTGATCTTCCTCTACAATATTTATTTATTTATCTTTATTGCTATTTTTTCTTGATGAAACTGAACATGTAAAATGGAAACTAAAAGCTTTTTTTTGGAGGCCATACTTTCTCAGTAAAGTTGAAGCCCTAGTCGCAAGTACCTTTAAAGTATGAAGTATTTTGGTTACGGAGTGTTTTTCCTCCTATAAAGTGCATTTTTGTTCAATTTGACTTCATTGAATTAATCCTGTTTAGTTTGTGATATTACTGTGAGATTAGACTTGACCAACTCACAGTTTTTTGCTAATTGACCCCCTTAAATTAATCATGTATGTGTGTCATTACCCTGTTTATATTCTGGTTTCAACTCTGATTTTTTATGTAGAAGATGTCTCAATAGTAGCCTATGTTAATACAGTCCAAATATTGTTTTTAAAAAAGAATTATAAACTCTGTTATTTGAATATGTATCGAAGACACTTCCCAAGTTTAAACATCAATCAATAAAAGTTTTTGCGTGTCCTTTTATTGATAAGCTTCAAGTCAAGTCAATATACCATTGTAAAATAGTTTTAATGTAAAGTACAAAAGTTAAATCGTACTCGTGACTTTCAACGATATTTGCTATTGTTTGATGCTCTTTGATAATGATTTACTTATTATGATGCATTTTTTGCTTCTCATGTCCACGCCCATGCTTGTTAAATTCGGGTTAAATGCAACAAGATTTTGATCCTAATTTTTAGTAATGGTTTGGAAATTTGGAGGTGGAACTGTTTCTTCTTATAACATGGATTAGCTCGAGTATTGGTAGAATTGGAGGTACAACTGTTTATCACATGTGTTGTCAGTTTTTTTATATTTTTTTAAATCCTACTCCGAGTTTATGAGAAGCTTTATCGAATTGCATTCAATGTCTGATTATTAGTGTTTTTTCCTTTTGCAATTTGCCGGACTTCCATGAATTGAAGAGATTATATTTTACTCTCTCCTTCTAACACGTGTGCTTGCTTGGCTTGTAACTGAGTCCTAATTCACATATATATTACCATTTACCATTAATTTTCAAGATATAAACCTGGAACCGTATGAGAAAGAGGACGATGGTATTACCTCCCCTTATCCTCCTTTTATGACATCATGTTTTAGTCAATAAAATATTATCTTACCACCACCACCAAAAGGGAAATAGAGAAAGGGGAGTCCCTCCATAAAGTGGTAATTTGTTATGGAATTTATTTAGTTTTCTTAAGAAGAGAGCATGCCGCCATGCAAACTCAAATAGAAGTGGTAATTTGTTATGGAATTTATTTAGTTTTCTTAAGAAGAGAGCATGCCGCCATGCAGACTCAAATAGAAGTGATTTAGCATTGCTTTCTAAGAGCAGTTTGCGTTGTGGGTTGCTAAAACTTTGAACTTAATGTAATATGTTGTAAGAAATAATCAAATTGATGACTTAAATTTATATTAAGTTGAAGATTGGTTTCTTTTAGTTTACGGGATCACTTCATTTGACGTCGGCCTTTAGTCAAGTTTCTCCTCTTCAGAATTAACCCGCTGTAACCAATTAGTTTATAAACCTTAAGGAACTTATATAACCAATTTTTTGTGGAATTCTTTATAGTCGTCATCCTAGCGGCTGGCTAGTTACTTTAATGTGTACTTTCAAAAGAAAGGTTTTTCATACTTTTCTCAAGGCTAAATAATTTTTTTCCTTTATTTAGTGAGAATTTAGTTTAGAAAGATCCAATTCAATGTTAAAAGGAAAATCTAGTTTAGAGTTTAGACTGATCTAGCTCAATGTTAGAGACTCATTATTTCTCTTCGACTATAGCAAATACTGTTCATGTTATCATTATTCCCCCCATTTTTTGATGTACTGTGAGTTTCCCCTTTAGGATGATGGTTCTGAAGTGGAATAGGACATGGTCACAAAAGGCTGAGGACTTTTTTGTTATATGTGCATGCTGCAGTGAAGATGATGCCAGTCCTCTCAAGGCATGTAACGTCCTACTGCAGAAATAATATTTTTTCCATGATTCGCGTATTCGGTAATTAGTCGTTATATGCATATGCGGTGTATTGCAGGTTTGGCTTGATTGCCCTGTCAAAGGAGGTGAATGGGTAGGTTTAGCACATAGTTTAATATTTTTGTTTACTGATTTGCATGTAGTTGGTTATGTTGTTCGCAATCTTCAATTCGAGTATAGAATCTTGACATGCTTTGTGGCTTCTAAAACTTGACACAATAGAGTTGATGTTTTTAAAGGCTTTTGAGTTGCCAAAAATCTTAATAGTTTATCCATGCGTCTCAGGTAGATGAAGTTCAACCATTGTTAGTGTTGTGTGACTTTGTTGAGGAGGAAAAAGAAAAGAAGAAGAAAGTGGAGAAGGTAAGTTGGTTATCATCCTCTTAGCTTAGTGGCTGCTTTAGATTTTATGCTGTTTTGAGTAAAGTCCTTTTCATAATAGATTGTGTACTGGGTATTCTTAGAGTACGTTTTTCTTGTTATGCTGGTTAAAACAAACTTTTCGGTAAAACGAAAAGTGATGTTCCAATACCGAATTTTATTGTATCACAAAAACAGAAGAGATTGCTCTTCTTGGGATTGAAATCTAGGGACATAACATGTGAACTGTGCCTAATAAACGCATGCAAACAATATATTTAGGGCCGAGGAAAATTTCTGAAATCCCGACCTGATCCGACATCCAACCCGACCCCCGACCCCATGTTGTCCCGATCCGAAAGATCGGATTTTTGTCCCGTCCCGAATTAATTCAGATCGGGATCGGATTTTTATTTTCAATCCCGATGGATTTCCCGACCCAACCCGATAGAATTAATATATATTAAAATAAATAAATTACTCCCACATCTACTCCATTTACTAAATAACACTTATTTTCCAGTAACCGGTTTATGGATGAGTGCTCTTGGAGTAGTCAGGAAACTTCCACGAACAATCGTCGTTTTTTGATGGTTTTTCCGCTTCTAGGGGTTTCTTGTTACATAGGTTGTATATCCATCTTTTTTTTAAAATAATTAGTGGGAATTCCCACAATTTATTAAAACAAACTGCGGAGGAAAACCTCACAAAACGAAATCATAAGTAATTACAGATAGAAACTCTAATTAAGAGATCTAAAAGAAATAAAAACAAACTATTACAACCAAATGAATTAACCGAAACTAATTGGACTCAATAGAATGGTGATTGAAACTTGAAGGACTGGTCTGAACTAGATGTAATAACACCTGTCAATTGCACCTCTTCATTTCTCCTACGCTCCATTTTCATCTCCATCTTTGATTAAACAGAAATAAGTAATTATACCTCCATCTTCATCTTCATCTGATTCTTAAATTAGAAAATCCTTTAGCTTCAGTAATTATAATCCCCTTTAAAACCTGTGGAAAATCATCCATACTAGAAGAAATGGAGACTCCCTCCCAATTCGCAAGTAGATCAGCAGCCTTGTTGCCTTCACGCGCCACATACTTAAACTGGTAGTCTCCTTCCTTAATTTGATCTTGAATACAGTTAAATAGATCTAAAACTTTTCAAGGGCATTTTTGTTTACCTTTGATGATATTGATTAACTGTAAGGAATCACTCTCAATTATTAGAAGTCTTTTTGGAGAAATTTGTAGACCATAATATAGGGCTTTGAACTCATAATAAAGAGCTGAATAGCTTGTGACAGCCCTAGAAAACCCTTTGATAAAATACCCCTTTTCATCTCTAATTAGCCCACCAATTCCATTTAAAACTTCAGATTGTTTATAACAACCATATATATTTAGTTTCAGATAACCAGTTGGTGGATTTAGCCACTTAATAAGAGTGGCTTTTTTAATATTCTTCTTACCACTGTAATTAGAGTAAGAGAAATCTCTCCTTATAACCAGACTGAATAATCAAATCTTCAGAAATTCGAATAATATTGCTAGACCTCATTTTGATATTCTCAAATTTGCATGAACATCTAGATTTCCAAATAACCCAAATAATGATAGAAGGTAGAACCTGACAAATTTTCCTTCCAGAAAAGGATTTTTTCTTACTGATAGAAGACCACCAGCTGTTAATTCTTCCAAACAAAGAGTTATTCTGAGTAATAATACCCCATTTACCTTCAAAGAAATTCCAAACCTCTTTTGCAACTGTACCATTACTAAAAAGATGATCAAAATTTTCTTCTGAATTTTTACAACACCCACACATAGAAGCTATATTAATGCCAAATTTATGCAGGTTGCAATCCAAGGAAATAGCCCGGTTAAATAGCTTCCACATAAAGCAAGAGACTTTTAAAGGTATCATTCTATTCCATATAAATGTAATTCTCCAGTTTATAGAACATACTTCTCTGACAATATTCCAAGCTGAATTTATAGTAAAATTCCCTAGAGTAGTAAGTTTCCATATAGGTTTTAACCCATTTTCAACTCTGGTAGTATTACTCTCAGTTAATTCTCTAGCTTGAAGCATTCTGCACCAAGTATTAGTTCCTTTTTTTTATAGGAATATCTTCTGCTTTCTTTTTTCTACAATATTTAGCTTTCATGAAATTGGTCCACAAAGAATCTTTAGTTTTGAACTTCCACCAAAGTTTCATAGCAAAAGCTTTTGAAATGTCATGAAAACTTTTAACATTCAAGCCTCCTTCTTTCACAGGAGAACAAATTTTGCTCCATCTAACCCAATGGTACTTATTTTTATCATCTTTATTACCACAGAAAAAGTTAGATAATAATTGATCAATTCTTTTAATAACTTGTAGAGGTGGATTCATGGCTGCCAATGTATAAATAGGTATAGATTGAAGAACATGCCTAATCAATATTAATTTACCACCTAAATTAAGCCAATTGCCCTTCCAAGTAGCCATCTTACTTTTAACTTTTAGAATAAGTTCATGAAAAAGTATACACTTTTTATGCCCAGAATATAACTTGCAACCAAGATAGGAAAAAGGAGGTTTCTTACTTGCAATATTAAGCTCTTTACAGATAATTCCTTTTTGAATCGCACTGACACTTTTTGAGAAATAGACTGAACTTTTTTCTAAACTGATTTCTTGACCAGAATCTCTATTATAACATTGCAGTATATTGCTGATCTTTCTAATAGAATGAAGATCTGCTGAACTGAAGATTATCAAGTCATCAGCAAAGGCACGGTGAGTTATTATAGGGCTTCCAATAGGAGCTTTAAAAGCTGACCACCTTTTGTTGTCAATCAATTTATTTAAATTCCTGCTTAATACTTCAGAGCAAATAATAAATAGACTAGAAGATAGTGGATCACCCTGTCTTAGACCATTTCTAGGAGTAATAAGTTCAGTAGGACTGCCATTCACTAAAATAGAAGTTTGATTTCCAGAAATAATCCTCCATACTAAATCAATAACCTTCTCAGAGAAACCCAATTTTCTTAAAGTAGAAATAAGGAAATGCCATGATATTTTATCATAGGATTTTTTCATATCTAGCTTTATAGCTATATTTCTCCCACTAGATTTTTTATTAAGAATTGAAATGAATTCTTGAGCCAGTAGAATATTGTCTACAATGTCTCTAGATTTGACAAATCCACTCTGATTCTTAGAAATAATAACAGCCAATATGTTAGCAAATCTAGTAGACATAATTTTAGAGATAACCTTACTGCAGAAAGTACATAAGCTGATAGGTCTGAATTCAGCAAACTTCTTGGGCTTAATCTTCTTTGGTATAAGAGCAATAACATTAGTAGAAAGAGATCTAGGTAATAGATTGCCCATGAAGAAAAGATCAATAGCTTTGATAACATCTTCACCAATAATATCCCAACAAGATACAAAAAATTTACCTGTAAAACCATCTATGCCAGGTGCACTAGAATTACTGAGGTCAAAAACAGCTTGTTTTACCTCTTCCCTAGAAGGGTCTTTGTCCAATAGATAATTCATCTCTTCATTAATAACTTTAGGAATTCTGTCTAAACTGTTATAAACAAAACAATTAGATTAATCAGCTGCCAATAGTCTTTGAAAATAATCAATGGCTTCCTTTTTGATTTCCCCTGGTTCTTTTACAACAGTACCATCTTCTTTCTCTATTTCACCAATAGCACACTTAATTCTTCTTTTTTTAACAATGTTGTGATAGAATTTTGTATTAGCGTCCCCTTGTAAAGCCCATTTCAGATTGGCCTTTTGTGCCCAATATTTTTCTTCTATACTGAGTTTGGCTTTTAGAATAGCTTCTTCTTTATTGAGTTTAATCCTATTGACAGGTGTTGGATCCACTTCAAACTTTTGTTCTGCTCTCAACATATTATCTTCTGCTATTGTGATTTCTTGGAAAATATTCCCAAAGGTATTATAATTCCACTCTTTAAGTTTCTTTCTAACTGCTTTTAAGTTGGTAGCAAGATTTTCCAAAGCATTAGAATTAGAACTAGGAACCCAGACAACTTTCACTATATTTTGAAAATCTTCATGATCTACTCAGAAATTTTGAAAAATGAACCTTCTTGGACTGTTGACTTGAACCAACTGTAACTTTAATAGTAAAGGGTTGTGATCTGATGTAGCCTTGCTTAAATGATGAAGATATATGTTGCAGAATAAATTGGCAAATTCTTGATTAAATAAAATCTTGTCTATTCTTTCAAAAATAGCATCCCCCCATTACGCTTGTTCCACCAAGTGTATTTAGAACCACTGTAGATAGCTTCTGAAACACCTAGATTATTTATACAGGACAAATAATCATTAGCAGAGTTAATATTAATAGGTAGACCCCCTATTTTATCTTCTTCAGATGACACAGTATTAAAATCCCCTCCAATCAACCAAGGATTATTAGTATAAGAGCTTTCCAAAAAACTCCAAAGAGAACTTCTTTCAGCTGCTGTACACTTAGCATAAACTACTGTAATTTGTAACTGGAAACCCAAATAGCCAATAGAAACTGCCATAGAAACAGCTTGATTCATTTGATGAATAATAGATATAGTAATCTCTTGCATATAGAAGATCCAGATCTTATTCTCTTCATGAACCAGGACTTCATCAAAACCAAATTTCCTTTTGTAGAAATCCACTTTATCTTGATTTTTCTTTGGTTCAATACAAGCTAAGAACATAACATGATGTAATTTGCATAATTTATTAATACGTCTAGTGGTAGATTTGGTACCCACTCCTCTAATGTTCCATAAAAGTGTATTAATCATTTAAAACTTCTTTTAACCCCTACATTAGAGGATCTAAGAACCATAACATCTTTTCCAACAGCAATTGGCTTTTTTCCAAAATTTCTTTTTGGAGTTTTCCATTCTCCTTCTTCCAGAATATTGGGTATTTCTCTAGGGGAGAGACCCAGATCAATTCTTAAATTTTTAGAAATGTCTGGAGCATCAATTAGACTAGTGTTCCTCATTGTCACATTATCATCATATGGAGTGATATTTAAAGACTTGAGAGCAATTGATTCACCAGTAAATAGAACTATTTCAGTATTTAGATTACATTTATCAATCTTGTCTTCTTCCAATAATATAATAAGATTGTTGTTTACAGGGCTTTCTGCAGCTGGCTTTGCAGCTACTTCTTCATCATTCTTTGGTAGATCAGTGTTGAAGCTTTTAGTAACCCATTCTTTTGTACTTACTTTCTCATTATTATTGTAATAATTGGCCTTTTTATTCTTTTGTTTAGCTTGTTTTTCATTCCCATCATTAGCTATTTCTTTGTCATTAGCAGTGACTTTCTTTTTGGTGATATTCTCTTCTTTGCTGCTTTCTTCTTTTTCTAGGTTAGTAAACTTACAAACCTCTATAGAATGACCCAATTTAAAACATTGAGAGCAGTACTTAGGGACCTCTTCATATACACAGTGCTGCCAAAAACCTTCATTGAGTCCATAGTTTATTCTTACTCTTCTTATAAGTGTTTTACTTAGATCAATTTCAACACAGATTCGGGCTAGACCTGGTCTAGTTAGTTTCGCTGTTGGTTCGTCTACCTTTAGGGGTTTTCCAAAGGCAGATGCAATACTAAAAATACTACTTTTATTATAAAGATGAATTGGTAATTTAGATAGAGAAATCCAAACAGGAGTTATCGAAGATTCTTTTTCCGAGCTGAAATCATAAGACCATTTAAAAGATCTCATAGGGCAATTATCAATATACCAAATTTTACGCATCCAAATACGTAGAAAATCTTCTTCATAATAACATCGAATTAGAATATGTTTTGAGTCGATGACTCCAATATGATAGTTAGCTTTCAACCCCATTGAACTAAAAGTTTTACGGATTATATCTATATGAGGCTTACCATGTGAAAATTTCCCTACAAGGGTATATTTGAATGGTTCTGAAAGAGTGTTTTAAGTCTTCAATTGAATAATGAATCATAGGTTCTCCTTCAAACGATTCGATTGGTTTAACTGGAACTTTTGAAGAAACGGTTTGGGTTTTTAATAAGGATGCGAAAGATTTAGATGTAGGTGGTTCCGGGGAGAGGGTTTGGTTTGGATCAGGTGATTGATTGGCGGTAAGCTTTGGAATAGTTGTCGCAGTTTTGGTTTTTAGAATAGATGCGAAAGATTTAACTGTGGGGGGTTCCAAGAAGATGGGTAGTTTGGGATCAGGTGGCTGAATAGCGGTCTTCTTATCGGCGGTTAGGGTTTTTCACCCTAGACGTCTCTCTCTCTCTCTCTAGGGCCGGCTGCTATCCCAACAGTTCGGTTGTATATCCATCTTAATCTTTTGAATAACTAAACTTATAACATTTGGTGTTCGTGCTTTTAGTTTGAATAATGCTATCGTTTTTTTTTTAAATAATTATAATTAGTTGTCTTGTTTGATAATCAATCTTATAAACGAATACAATATCAACATATTATTGTCCCACTTTTTTATTTTGTTTAAATCTGAAGAACTTTTTAACCAAATTGCTAGTTATGTTTTAACTTTTTAACAATTTTTTTAGAAAGTATGAATTATCGAAAAATCCCGTCCCGACCTTTCGGGATCCCGAAGTATCGGGAATCCATATTATCGGGATCGGGACTTTTAAATGACATTTAAAAACTATCGGATCGGTACACGGGTTTAACCTTTTCGGGTCGGGTCCCGTTCCGATTCCACCCCTAAATATATTCATATATACATACATACATATATAAATATATATATATACTCACACCCACACACATGCGTGCGCAGGTGTGTGCGTGTAACTTGTGTGACTCCATTAGTTTTGAGATGTAATGTATTCTTTAAAGCAACGTTTAAAACATCTGGGAACGATTAGTTAAGTAGTCAATTGTATAACAATCCAACAACACAGATCTGACTTTGCACTGTACCTTTAATACTTAAATCCTAATTTATAGAAATAGAAATGTGTTGATATGTAAACACGGGTTTAAATTTTATCAAGTTCGAATGGTCCGGTTTTTGTCAGATTTTCGGATTTTTCATATGAATTCATAAAAATTTTACGATCTTTTTTTTAGATCAGCGTACTATTTTATTTCTAAAGTGCTTGTTTAAAAAATATGTAAATTTTGACATTTTATATTTTTTTGGTATTTATTAATATTACTAACTTATAAATTGTCAAACTAAAAATTAAACATAAAAAAAATATAAAAAGTTAAATTTTTTTATAGATTTTTTTGAAGAAACACTTTAAAAATAAAATACTACATTGGTTTACAAAAAAAAATCGTTTTTTTTACAAATACATATGAAAAAGACGAAAACTTAACAAAAATCTGACCATTCGAACTTGATAACATTTGAATTCTGTAAACACATTTATTTATTTAATCAAACCGTGATTATTATTAATTAAAACAAGCGACACAGAGTTCAGCTGTCCCTATAACAAGCTCCAAGGGGCTAAATATAAAACAAAATACAAAGCCACATCGGGTGCCAGAAAACCTCTGACCCTAACAACCGACCAAATCATCACAACCTGAATCGACAAAATAAAATACAACAAAACGTCATAAAATACTAATAGGAGAAATCCCAGCCATCGAGTGAGTACTGAAATATTGTTGACTGCGCCAATCAAAAATAAGGAAGGTTAAATGGACTCGTCCTATGCGAGGCAGTTTACGGACACAAGGAGAACGGGAAGGTCAAATGACACAATGTAAACCATTGGGGTGCCCGCTGATAATTAAACTCGATCCAATCAAGGGAGAATCCTGACAAAATAATCAAAAGCCGCAACCCTCTACACCAAATAGAGTACACAAACCAGCCAAACATCAACCGAGTAATCAGTCCCATGTCATGAATAGGGACCAATAAACCTTATCCTATAAACAACAACGGAAACCAAAAGACAAGCTCCGCTAAAACTCCTAAACCGCCGAAATAAAATCCAGTCATACAATACGACGTATGTGTACAGCCATAAAAACACGTGATCCCACTATAAGAAAATACATTTTTTGCAACCAATCTCAGCAACAAAAAATTTCTCTGTTGTTAAATAATATGATTTTGGCAAGAAAATTAAATTTCAATGCGAAAGGGTTAACTTTTGACAATAAATTCAATTTAGTTGCTGATGTATGTATTTTCGACAACAAATTAGCCAATTTCCTGTTAAAGCTTAGTATTTAAGGCAACAAAAAAGGATTTTGATACCAAAACTATAAACTTTAAGTAACAACAAGAAATTAGTTGCGAAAGGTATTATCTTCGAAAGTAATGAATTTTGGTCCTTGGTGTTTTTTGAAGAAAAAAAGTGTTGTTGATAATTTAGGATTCCAAATTACGTGATGTTATAATAATTTGTATTCTTAACTGTATATGATAGAAAATCTCATGAGTTTAATTGGTTGTGCTCAGGGCCGACCGTGTTATGATCGTTGTTCTTTACACAATTATGGCTATAATAATTATTTTAAGGGTATAATGAAAATTAAAACATATATTCATCACGGGTTGAATACTTTTGAGAGTTGAGAGTTGTAATCTCTCCCAATTTGGTAAAGAAAATTTACAAAAAAATAATTAAGCAGGCTTTGTATATATCTTGCTATATTAATGAAAGTATGCTAATGGTTTTGGGGTTGTAGTTTAGGTTTTAAGGGGTTACTGTCATATCAAAATAAAAAAATTACTTGTATATAAAAATAAATGCAAACAACTCATTTGGGTTGTTATTATAATACAAAACCATTCTTATTATTAATTTTATTATATTTAACTAATATCATATAGAAGTTTTTTATTTATTTATTTTATTAGTATACTAATGTATCTATTTATATACGTATGTATTAGTAATTGATTAGACTAACTAAAACTTTACAAGCTGAAAGCATTTTTACTAAACGAGTTATATATTTTGATTCATGCTCAATTCATTAACAAACTAAACGAACATAAACCGAACACATTATGATTCAAACACGACTTTTATCTAACAATTTAGAATATTACCGCTCGAGCACGTGTTCTTGGTTTTGATGTACACATTCACATTTTACATTTTTGGAGCAATAATGATGACACTTTATTTAGCTACGGATTGACGATAAATTTGACCGTCTCCGAATTGATTTTGTAGTGTAGAGATTATATATAGTTTTGTTAGAATGTTATACTAAAATACATGATTTATTGTCGGTTTTAGTATTTATTTATTAACAATAAATATTTTATTTGAGAATAAATGTGAGTAATGTTGTACATATTATTTACATGTACACGTGTCTTTTTTTTGTATAGTAAGTGATTTGGTGCGTAGAGTACGACTTATACACGGAAGATCAAATCACTGGTTCTAACAGAATATATTTTATCGTTCGCAACTTTAGATGGAGTGGACAACCATCGGTATAGTTGTAGCACAAAGTTTTAGTAGGTCTGTCTTGATACAGGGAAAGGTTTGAGTTCCAACTTTTTGTGCTAGTATACTTAGAGTATATTGAACAGGACAAAGTGGTATTATTTTATGATACTGACCAGAATAAAATAATAATACCTAAGAAATTATTATGATTATTTATACTTTTAATCTCTAAATTATTTTCGATACAAATATTTATAATGTATACTACATTGATTTGCAATGGGTGAGATTTGTTGTGGTCAACAAACTTGTACATTGGGGTGTCTATAGTCGACAGAATTCACGTCCTTTTAATAGGGATTGATAATATCCCCTCGAAAATCTTATAAGTTTTGTTTGTGTGAAATTTTGCAAGTGGATTTTATATCCGACACAACAAATAAGTTGAGTGGAAAGGTCGAGAAAATAAAATGCCGAGTAAAATAATTGTCAATAATTTATTTACTTGTTCGATATCTGTAATTTTAACGTGAGAAGAAAATTAAGTATTTAATAATGTGCTCTCAAATATTATTTGAGAATGAACTAGAGTGCAATTATATTCTCTAGTAGAAATGAATATAATTTACCGATAAAATATCCTAATATTGTTAAAGTAATAATTAGAAAATATTATATTAATCTTGTTAATAAGATTATATAATATTTATTAATTAAGTACTAATCTAAGTAGGGATAGAGTTCTAGGTAAGGTAGAAGTCTCTTGTGCACTAGTGCACCAGGTTACTGTTGTAGCCTATATATACTGTTTATATGTTAAGGAAAAAATATACTAGATCATAACTCAAATAATAGAGTTAAAGTTTCCTAACAGTTTTGAGAGTTCAGCTCTTTTAAGAGCAAGACGTATAATAGAAATACAACAGAAGATCAAATGTGATCTATCTATCCCCGTGAGATATTTATGTATCGTTTTATTAAATCCATATACAATATAATCAGGATACAATGCCAGTTTTTCGCTGCAAAATAAAACGTGTTTTTATCAGTTTAAGTCTCGGTTAAAGAATTTGTAGAAAAATGAAGATACGGTATTAAAAAAATAGAAAATGAAGATATCATACATAAATATGGTATTAAATTTTAAAAAGAATTGTTTCTCTTAAAGTATAAGGGATCAATGTAATACATGGGTCATGATCAGGTATATATATATTTGACGATTATATTCATATCAACATTAAAAAATATAAAATAAGGATCAATCTAATATTTGATGGATGGGTCATCATGTCTCTATTATATATATATATATATAGATATAAGTTATATGAACATCAACTTGGACATTTTTTTACAAAAATGCTCCAAATCAAGATTTGATTAATGCAAATCTCTACGGTTTCAAGACGGGACACAAATATGCATTTTTTTTCGAGATGTATAATGACATGTTTTGAAAATTTAAATTTTAGCTTAATTTTCAAAACATCCAATTATACATAAAAAAAAAAAACAAGACGCATATTTGTGTTCCCGTCGTGAAACCGTGGAGATTTGCATTAATCAAATATTGATTTGGAGCGTTTTTGCATAAAAGGTCTAAACTTGTGTCTAAATTGATGTCTATATATCCTCATATATATATGAGAGAATGATTTTGTTATTTTACTTGTATATTTTTCTATTTTCTAAAGTATATCCTGTTTTTTTTTTGAAATTCAAAGTATATCCTGTCTGGTTTATATATATAGGCCATGCTTGTTTGTAGGATAGTATATGAGAGTATAGTTTATAACTAGGTACTATTAGTGGGATATATAATACCACATATAGATGGTATTAGTTATACCACTTATTAGCATAAATTGTAGTATAATTAGTACTATCGCTTATATAATACCAAATGCAATTTGTGTAAACAAACAAGTTATAACATGAGTCCCACGATACTAATAATACTATACCACCTCTTATACCGCAAAAAAACATGTTCATATAGTACTTATATTTTACTTAATCCAATAGTAACAAACTAATTAGCCTTTTATCTAAAACAAAAACAAAAACTAATTTGCCAAAAACTTTTTAGCGCGAAAAATTTAGAGCTAAAATTATTACATGGTCCTAGCTTCCTCCCACGTTTCTTCCCCTCTCTCCTATCAATTAGCTAGGCTATGTTCATGATATTAATATCTAAGATTAACAATTAGAATTCAGAGCTTTCATCTCTATCAAAGGGTCCCAAAAGGTAAAAAACTTTTTAATTTTTAATTTTTTATTTTACACTTTATGGCTTAATAGGTCATCCTCTCATTTGACATGAAATTTGATTAGCTTTGATTCTGTATTGGCCTATAATCCCTATATCTCATGTTTTTCTCCTTAATTAGTAGTAAATTCTTGATCTCCCACTATTTTGAATGTCATGACAATTAATATCAATAATATGATACCGGACCGTTTTTTTTCTGAAATTGTTATGATTTGAAGTTCATCTCTTAGTAATTATTTACTACATCATTGTTTGAGTAATTAAAACTGTGAAATGGTTTGTGTTGAAACCATGTACTAAGGTGTTTGTTTGTTTTCCTATCAGACATATTTCTATATACTTTAACAAATTACTAATACAGTCATTGTATTTAGACAAGGAATTAAAATTGTTTTGTTGAAGCTTCTGATCTGGACTTGTTTTCTTGCTTGGAATATATGTTTCTTGCTTAGAAGTTTCTACTTATTTGGCTGGACAGCTCAAATTTTTTGTTATTTTGGGTCTTCTGTAAAAGCTTGATTGTTACGATCTTGGGATTTTTTGTGAGTCTATTTGTAACGACCCAGTCCTCCGACCGGCTTTAAAAGGCCTTGGTGATAGAAAATAGATCTTTTAAGCTCATATACCACATGAGTACTGTCGTATCTGGGAGATGTGGGACTGACGCACAACACCGCACCACAGAATTTCCTTCCTGGAAATCTGGGTCGTCACAATCACCCTCCCTTTAGGCACGACGTCCTCGTCGGGCACGTCGTCCTTCAGGGGTCCACACACACGTGCTAGTCCCCACATTTCCGACCAGATAAAGGCTCTGATACCATCTGTAACGACCCAGTCCTCCGACCAGACCGCCACCATCTGCTTCCTAACACCAATACTGTCCGCTTTGGCCCAATTTCGTTCTCGCTTATTGGGCCGCACGGCTTTAAAAAGACTTGGTGATAAGAAGGAGGATACTTGTACCTTATATACCATATAGGTACTACATATCTAGGCGATGTGGGATAACTCACTTCTCTTTACCACGGTATTTTCCTACGAAAATCCGGGTTTTTACACTATTTACGTGGAAATTGATTCTCCCTTAGAATCAAGACTTGTGTATTTTTATTAGATGAAATCATCACTCACAAAATTGTACTTTCTCTCTTATGATATCCGGTGAATGCATAAGTTAAAAGTGCAAAGATTTTTTTTGTGAGGACTCGGTATTTATTCTTTCTGTACAAGCATGCAAGGATTTTAAAGTTGTGATGGCAGTGATTTTTAAAACCTTATTTATTGTTCTTTTTACTTGTTTTGTGTTTTTGGGTAAAATGTTTCTTTTATTTTATGTGCAAGGACATGAGAACTGATTTTTTGTTTAAAACTCAAAACAATTGTAGATCATTATTAGAAGAAAAACACCACCAAAGTGGTCGTTCTTATTGTTTATTATCCGAATCTTAAAATTTTGGTCAATTTTACTTTATTGCGTTCTTTAAGATGCTTTTGTCATCATTAACGTGCTTTAAACTTTCAGATTGCGACAATGTCTTCAGAAGAACATTCAGAAGGTGTTGTAATTCTTTTTCTCCAAACTCACATCTTATGATGGTCATTTGCTAAATAATAAAAAACACCAACAGCTTAAATGTGTGTTTACACAGTAGCATTCATTTTATATTTTATCAATGATTTTATTTTATTTTATATGCTTGCATTATTTTGCTACCTTTATCCAGGAAATTCTCTTGGACAAAAGCAAAAACTCGGCGTATGGCAAAACATAGTAAGGGCAAAAGCATCTGTAGAGGGTGTCTCTTTATGGAGTGACTTTGATCAGGCTATTAAAGAATCTATGATTCAGGGGCTGGTGGGTAAGTTTTATCATTTGAACTTATTTTACATGAACGATACTAATCTATTGAACGTATAATTACTAAGGAAAAAATCAAACAAGCTTCTTCATATAGTGAAGCGAGTTCCACCACAGCCTAGACTAAGCTTACACTATGTAGGGCATTTGGATAATAATCTGGTGGCTATGAAATAAAAGATAGGATCTTTGGTTGTTATTGAAATGTATCTTGGTTATCGACTTATTTTTTGTAATCCACCTTTCGTGATAATGTCATTATGTATCTTGTTAGTATTTCAGAAAGAGATAAAAGACGATCTAATATAGAGTAATAAAATTCAATATGTTTTTAAACTTTGCAATAATATAAGTTAGAAGGTTGTAGTGAATGTTTATGAAATGACTAATAAACGTACTATCGTACCATTTCATCAAAGATTTACCATGAGTGTTGGAAAAAGAGCAAACTCAAAACATGTGAAAAAACTCACATAAATATAAACTCATAAAAAATATATAAAAGCTGAAATGAACTTCATATTATAATCTCTCTATTTTTATTTGGTGGTTCGTTACAAAGGAAAAAATAACATCTATTTATACTAATCTTGGAATTCGATAAGACTCCAAACATTTATAATAGAAAATAAAAACTCTCATATGTTACATAATTATTAGCCATGAAACCATGAACTGATGAACCTCAAGAGTTATAACTTAAAAAAACATAAAGACTAATATTAAAACCAAAACAAGTTATAATTTTGAACAATGAGGATAGACAATATAAAGTTCTCAACTTCCTGCCTAAGGGAGTTTGAACTAGCTTGTATAGCCGGGAATAACTTAATTTACATTAATTCATACTTAAAATAATCATTCTTGTTAAGCTAACTCCATTATCGTATTACTAGATGCCATTTAATCTAGAGAAATATATGTTGGCAAGTTTTACGATTTGAAATTTGTCTACATGTACAATACTAATGTATTAGCTGCATAAATTTTGGTTTCTAGAACGTATTTGTTATAAATGCCGGTATTACGGCGAAGAAATGTAAGTTCTCGATGCCAAATTCAATCATCTTTACAATAGCTGGAAATGTAGGGCAAAAACGTATTACGAAAAAGTTTTAGCCAAAGGTGAAAATCCATATACCCACCGTTATCCTTCAATGGTGGAGTCAAAATGGAAATAAATGATTGATAATGTTTGAATCACCGAGAAGTTTCAGGTAATGTGTTGGTTAAATTATTTATTCAATTATTATCGTTTAGAATGATCCAATATGTTACCTTGATAAATACTTTTGAAATTAATTTCAATATTTTCCTTCATAGAAACGTTCGGAAATAAACAAGCAAAATAGAGATAAGTTATATTCTATCCACACCATGGGATCAAAATCGTTTGCCTCAGCTTTGTATGAAACAAATAATAAGGTACTTTTATCATTTTATCTTGTAAATTCACCAAGAATAGAATAAATTTCGTTAGTAAATAACATAAAGATCCATGTATCACATGTTTGTTGTTAAATCAGGGAGAAGACCAAGTGCAACCAAAATTTTTCCGAGTTTTTCAAAAAATGTCACCAGAAGAAAGGTGCCTGGATTGACCCACATTTTGAGGAAGATCATGTAAGTTGACTAATATTAAAGGTTAAATACCGTTTTCTCCATTAAATGCGACTTTTACATTTTAGTTTTTTATTGTTATCTTATTACTTGTTCCTTTTTGAATTATAGGCTCAGCTGGAACTACTTGAAAATGAATACTTTCTCACTGAAGAAGAATATATTTCGCCAAGTGAGTTATTCCGAATAGCTTTTGGTAAAAGTTATTTTTTGAAAGGTTTGGGACGTACCATGAAGGCGTCATCTAAGACAAAAGGTGGTGTATCAACGTCTAAAGATAACGAGATACAAGCTCTTAATATAAAGGTTGAGACGCTAACAAATTCTAATGAAGAGTACGTGGGGAGTTTAGATGTACAAGACGCCATGATCAAATAGCAACACATCGTGATTGGGTCTCTAAAAACAACAGTTGAAGATATGAAAACCGAATAAGTAACATTTATGAAAATGGTAATGGCAGGCACAATGACACGTTCTAACATTAACCACACCTAAAGGGTTATTATTTTAACTAACTTTTTTAATTAACCAGTCATATTTTGTTTACAATAACTACATTATACTAATTGTGTAACCGTTATTATTATGTGTTTATTTATTTTTCTTTCAGGATGTATATTAGATGATGGGTTTGGAAGGCGAAGCAATAAATATTTCCAGATTTGATTTTGTTGGGTTCTTATATATGTTGTAATTATCTTAGTATTAGGCTAGTTTTGTTTGTATAGTTTTTTATTTAGAAATTTAGTTTCAGGCTATTATTTGTGAGATATTTTTATTATTATGTTAGACATTGATTTTTGTTTCAAGGGTTTATATTTATCTTTTTATTTTATTATTTCTATTAAATGAATGTCAACTATAATTATTTGTGATTTATCTATACAATACAAAAAATAAAACATTTGAGATCGACAACAACTTATATTTCATTGTTATTGGTATGAGAAAAGAGTTGCGAAAGAAATAGTAATAAATATAATGATAATTAACAACAACAAAATTTGGAATCGGCAACGAAAGATATTGCTATACGCAATGAACGAGTTTGGAAATGACAATAAAATTTAACTCATTGACAACAAAAAAGGTTGAGTATTTACAACAAAAAAATCTAATCAACAACAAAGTTTTTTGTTACCAAAGATTAAGTTTTAGCTACATCTTTTAACTTGGTTGCCAAAGATTTTCAGGGACGATGGTTCTGTAAGAAGCACGTAACGAAAAAAAATTAGTTGCTAATTCTTTTTCGCAATTAAAAATGAATGTTTTGTAGCGAATTTTTTTGTTGACAAAAGTGTATTTCCTTGTAGTGTCCAAATCTAACCGATAAATCAAAAAGCCCTGAATAGGAAAAACTATATCCAAAACCTCACATCTACACATAAGAGGGACATGCAACATACTTACCGGATTGCAGGAAGGGGGAGACCCGACAAGTTTTAAATTATCCCAGCCAACATGCTAATCAACCTAGTCCAAGCAGATCTACAAAGACGGAAAACTTAAAAACAACCGACGGCCACCCACGGTATAATAATACCACCACCTCTAGCAAGACTGAGGTAGTAAATAAGTCACATCCAAAAGGTCGATAATTGATCCGTAAATAAATCCGAGGGTCGATCAAAGGTAGTGGAGGAAAGTAAAGGCACTGACAGTAAAAGGGTGCTTAATAAATGGACAAAGAAGATGATGGAGGTGAGATGGGAGATCCGAGATGGAGATAGATGAGGAGAGGAAGGGAGGGAAGAGGTCAGATCTGAGATGAGAGGGAACATGAGGGGAGGTGAGAAGGGAGATGACGACGAAAGGAGGAGAGGAAGGGGTGAGGGGCGGAGAAGACGAAAATGGAGAGGAGAGAGAAAATTGCTAAGATGAGTAGAAGAGAAGGGTGGTGAGACTGCCTCGGGGCAGGAGGTGCGGCGGAGGTCCGCCACCTACCCAAAGGCTGGGGCGGCGCAAAGAGGGGGCTAGGTTGAGGTGTGTTACCTGTAAACACATACATATATATATGTATATAGAAGTCATTTGATACATACATATTTTGTAGTCAGAGTTGCCTTGTATCAGCCTATTAAGAGTAAGCGCAAACAAAACCACATCGGGCAAAACAAGAAAAGCAGCAAAGTCACTGGCAACCGAAGTTTAAATATCAAACCAAGTTTTGAAAGGGAAAAAAACTTTGCACAATAACTTTCTTATTCGCCGAAACTTTAGTGTCAATTGATAGATAATCCCATCACTAATCAACAACATACACTTTCCGTAAAAAGCAAAAGACATCAGTTTTACATGACTACATTAATTCAGGATTTACATGAATACCTTCTCCCACTAAAAGTCTAAAAGAGAAGCTTTCTTCTATTTGCAAGTTGATTTCCTACCATGAATTTTAGGTCTAATATTGCAATCGTATAAACAAGAAAACCTGCCACAATGCTCTATCTAGCCATGAACTTCACAAATCACCGAGCCAGCATTTCATCACCGACAGTAGACCTTAAATGCTTCACAAAGTAGTATTTCACCACTTTTCCTTCCTTGTAAGCACTGCACAAAAATTCCTGGACCCTAGAGGAAGGAAGAGCACTGCTCTATATGGGTAAAAAAGAAAGTTAGCTTGAATCTTAAATATTTCCACATTTTCATACAACTTCTTATTATTTTTATATGCACAAACATAGAAGCCCAATCCTATAAATTGCAGTATGGCGCCAATCTTTTAGCCTAGATTAAGGCTAAAGAATATATACATTTGCAATTAGAGAGGAGGAGGAGAAAAAGGGGGGGGGGGGTGTTCAGAACTTATTCAGTCAGTAATCCATTATGCCTCCGGGTCGACGTTAACAAATGCTAAGGGTTATAAATATTATAGAGGCAAGTCTTGAAAATCAGCAGTATTCCTTTTTGAAGACTTTAACTAATGCTAAGGCATCTTTACGTTTCTTTTAGAGGATTTAGATGCATAATAAGTTAGGAATTTTCCTCCTATGATTCTTGAGTAATCAGCAAAACTTAGAAATGCTAAGTAATTCATGAACTTTTGACACTCTTAATTCATGAACTTTTGTGATTTTGCAGCTTAATATAACAATTAAAGTATGCACGTACACGCCATCTATGTTAAATTAACTTAAATGAACTAAGAGCAGCATTCACATGTGTTTATACACCACTTCTACATAAAAAGTACTCAATAGTGCCTTTGTTGATTTACTAGCATATCTTATTAAAATAATAACCTATATAAATTAAGGGGGGAAGCTAAGTGGGGACGATCGGGTGCCACGGCACCCCCCATAATTTTAGAAATTCCAAGTGACGCAATTTTTTTTTAGTACAATTTCTTTTTAGGTGTAGATTTGGCACCCCCCATAAAAATATGTTACTTGTACATATATTTTGGCACCCCCATTTACACATCCTGGCTTCGCCTATATTTATTATTGATTTTACTCTGTTTTTCTTTTGTCAAATGTAGTGATAAAGCCAAGAAATAGATGAACTAAAGTTATAACATTAACATCCACATCTCCTGATTGTCCACCACAAAAAGCACATTGGATATAACTTGCCAGAGGTTTTTTTTTTTCTAAAATGGAACATGGATTAATTATAAATACAAAATATCCGAGAAGATAAAAAAGCGTCATACGAAGAGACTCTAGGTGTTCTCGAAAATGGAAAGAGAAGTTTCTCCCCAAATGATTAACAAATTAAGGTCATTCTGTATATCTTTCTATACATAGAAGACTTATTACAGAAGCAAAGAAGATTTAAAACTATCTCTGCGACGACTCGATGATACAACAATCTTAAGTTTCAATGAACCTTTCCACTGCTGCCCTGCCTTTAGAAAGATGGGATTTTTCACCGCAGCAGTGTATACACATAACATTCCTCTATACTCTGTTGGACCGAAATTTAGGAACGACTATGACTTCTTTTCCCACGGTGTCCACATCACTGTTAGACAATCGGAAAAACTAATAAGAAACATGTTTAACTCTCTATGAAAAAGTGTCCAGAATTAAAATGTTGGAACTTGAAATGGATTTTAATCTACATATACAATTAATGCCCTTATTGCTTATGTCAATTACAAAATAATTGGTTTATGTTAGTTATCGATGACATCTCTTACGTGCTTAAAATGTTGGAACTTGAAATGGATTTTAATCTACATATACAATTAATGCCCTTATTGCTTATGTCAATTACAAAATAATTGGTTTATGTTAGTTATCGATGACATCTCTTAAGTGCATATCCATATCAGTTTATTGAAGTTTATGCCCGATCATAAGGAAAATCAGTTTGTTGAAGTGTAAAGTCAAATCATTTCATTGAACTGTATAAAGTCAAATCAGTTTGTTGAAGTGTAAGCCAATATAAAGTTAATTTAAAATTACCCCTAAAATGGGAAACTGGGAATTGAGTCGAATATATGTCACTCGATGGTCGTTTTGCACAAATTTTTGTGTGAAAGAAAGTTAATTTATTCATAGTCGTTGTTAGTAATATACTAAAATACATGTTTGTTTTTGGATTATATTTAACAACTTTTTGAATTGATTTACTAAATAAATAGATGATTTAGTGTGTAGAGTATACATTACAAACAGAAGACTGTACTATAAGTTATGATAGAATATAATTTATATGTTTATAACTTTAGATGAAAATAGACACACCATCGGTAGAGTTTTAGTACGTAGTTTTAGTAGGTCTGTCTTGACTACATGGAACAGTATAATTTCAACTCTATTTACTAGTACACTTTGTGTGTATTAAACAAGACTGATACGAGATAATCATTTTGATGACTGACTAAATAAAATGATTTACACATCAAGATCATGGTTATTTTTAAGGATTAATACCTCATACGTACCACTTTTGAACTTTAATTCTCACTACATATCTATTATAATTTGCATTCCTCTTCGCTACTATTTTTTCATACTATATAAACTAAAAAAATAATCTAATTTTATAAAAAAAACAGAAAATATCTCTTCCTTCCTTCTTCCCTCATAAATGCAAAAACTCATAAAAAATTATAAAAAATAACAAAAAATAACAAAAATAACAAAAAATCAAAAATTTTTTATAAAAAATGAAAAAAATCACAAACTTTTTAAAAAATTACAAAAAATATATAATTTTTTTTGTCAATATATCACTTTTTACACCGAAAAAGCGTTTTTTCATAAAAAAAACTCTTTTTAATCAAAAAGTGAATTTTATGTATTTAGCTCTCGTTTGACTCATTTCAATGCTTGTTAAACTTTGAATTGCCTTTTTAGAAACTAATTTTAGATCCGTAAGCTCAAATTGGTAAGAGTGCTTGCACCCAACAACGATGTTAAAGAGCTTGGTGGTTCGAATAAACCCAATTTTTTTAACTTTAAAGTAAAATATATGCAATTTTTTTGCTGGACTATATGCAAACTTTATGCACTTTCGACTGTACTAGATGCACTTTCGACTGAACTATATGCACTTTCAGCTGAACCAGACTTTTAGCTGAATCAGATGCACCTTTTACAAAACTATATGCATTTTTATTGAACGAAATGCACTTTTGGCTGAACCATATGCACTTTCAGCTGAACCAGATGCACTTTTAGCTGAACCAGATACACTTTTAGTTGAATGAGATACATTTTCGACAGAACTATATGCACTTTTATTGAACTATATGCACTTTCGACTGGACTATATTCATTTTCGACTAGATTATATGCACTTTTGACTTAACTATATATACTTTCGACTAAATTAGATGCATTTTAAGCTGAAAAAGATGTACTTTCAGCTGAACCAGATGCACTTTTAGCTGAACTATATGCATACTCACTTTTATTGAACTATATTTACTTTTGACTGAATTATATGCACTTTAAACGGAACTAGATGTACTTTCAGCTGAATTGAATGTAATTTCGACTCAATTTTATGCACTTTTGACTGAATTATATGCACTTTTATTGAACTATATATGCTTTTGACTGAACTATACATACTTTCGACTGAAGTAGATGCACTTTCAGCTCATTTAGATTTTAAAAAAGGCACATTTTAATGGAAAACCACTTTTTGTATAAAAAAATTCACTTTTTGATGGGAAAAGTTTTTTTGGGATGAAAAAACAGTTTTTTCGGTATAAAAAGTGTTATATTGACAAAAAAAATTATATATTTTTTTTGTAATTTTTTAACAAGTTTGTGATTTTTTTCATTTTTTATAATTTTTTTTGTGATTTTTGTGATTTTTTAATAATTTTTTATGACTTTTTGGTGATTTTTTAATAATTTTTGATGATTTTTGGTGATTTTTTAATAATTTTTTGTCATTTTTTATAATTTTTTTTGTGTTTTTTTTTATTTTGTTGTAAATTTAAAACTATTTTTTTGGTTTTGTTGAGAGATAAAATATGTCTATTATATTTTGGTTTGTATGATCATTTAGTAAATAAACTAAATAATTAAAAAATGATAATTGTGAGAAATGTGAACTTATCAAGATATTTAGGAGGAATATAAGTTGCTATGAGATACTTATAGGGAATTCCCCATATTTTTTATGCTTTTAATTCCTATATTGTTATTTATTTATACATGTGTGGATGTTTTTGTCATTTTGATTCATGGTGAGATTCTTTATGAGTCAATAAACTTAATGAGTTGGATGACAATATTATTCATAGAAGTGTTTATTAGTAATATAAGAAATCCCCGTTCCGTTAGGGATTGATGATACTCACTTGAGGAAGATTATAAGTTTTGTGCGTGTAAACTCTGCATATGGATTTAGAATCCGACATGACAAATAAGTTAAGCAAACATGATTAATGATAATATATTTATTAAATAAGAATTCAGTTAGTGATTTAATTTTATAAACGAGTATCTGTTTAATTTTAATGTGGGGAGATTATAGACATGTTTGACAATTTGAATGAATTAAATATTCGGATTATGGTAGAGAGACCAGTCGTGATGTTTAGTGGAATAAATCACAATTTAAAAGATTGTGTATATCTCGGATTGATAGAGATATGATAGCACGAAATCTTTTAAGGAGGTCAACCCAATCAGCCATCAAGTCCTACGTTAGCCTATACATATCACGCCCCTTCTTGGCACAAAAATAAGTTTTTATAACTAGATTTTCGAGTCTGCATAGTGAGAGGCCACACTGTTTCAAGTAGCAAGGTGCTATTTCAGTAATAAGTTAGAAGGTTTGAGGCGATCAGTTTCATCTCACAACTATCATCTGTTACCCTTCTTATATTCGGTATGATCTAAACCTATACGGTAAAACAGGATTAATTTTAATAATATACGTACATAATAAATCTAAGAATTTGGACACGTTTTTTTCTCTACGCAACCTAGTTTTCTACTGGTCCTTACTTCTCATGCTGAATCAAAATCATGAGATCAAAATTATATTTTCTCCCGAAATGTATCAATGTAATTTAAAGGTAATTACCAACAACCAGAAACCCTTCCTTACCGATCATAAATGTACTCCTCTTGAAATGATCGAGACCAACAATAGCCTTTGGAGTGTTGAGATAAACTCGATCCAGCTGAAACACAAGCACATAAGAAAAACACAAAAAACCACAGGGGAAAAAGAGGCTTATTTAAAGCCTCCATGCATAAATTTCTTTTTGAAACTTCAATATATAGAACACCCGATGGTATTTCAAAATTGTAGAATTCAAAATGGGTGTATATATTGACCTAGATGCTCCAATGTATTACTAGAATAAGAAGACACAAACTAGATTCAAATGTTTCTTCCATTACGAAAGTGACAATTAACCTCAATTAAACAAGAAACATCATGCAACTTACTAAATGCCATTTTTAGTAATAGCTCTTTACTAAATTTCCAGAATAAAAACAAATCAGGTCCAGTTTATCAAAAACACAGCTTATTGAAGTTCAAAATAACACTAGTTGACATAGGTTGGGAAAGAATGGACTGTATATTGGCCTAGAAGCTCTAATGTACTTATATACTTTAACACTAGCAAAGACGATGAATTTCCATAAACAAGTTGAATAAATTTCATTAGTTCATGTTTAATAGTTTCACGGTACTCGGATTCAAAAGTAATGGCATCTCCTTGTTCCGTAAAACACTCTCTTTCGATGAGGTTGTCCAGATAATCGCCTGTTTCGAGCCCTTCAATCCTTGCATCACTGCAAGAAAGAGTTAGAGACGCGTTTAGATCACCAATACCAACCATGCATTGAACCAAGAACCAATTTAATCAAACTGCTATTCAAAAGAGATCTGTGGAAAATCAGAACTCCACATATCATTTCATCAAAATCTCACTGCACAATTTGTATTAAAGGTCTACATATAATATTCTACAATTAAAGAAGGAATCATACGCATCTATAACTTACAAAAACCATACTGTATGTCCGAGACAGCCAAGTATGTATGATAAGCAAATGAAAAGCTATTTAGCTTTTCATAATTTCATTAATGTTCTTTATGCAAGATTTCAAGCTCAACTTTCCATCTGCTGAAAGAGAGACTCAGACGGAATTCGAAACTGGAGAAAGATGTTATTCAACACAAGAGATATATCAATGAAAGTAGAGTCCGGTTCTAAACGCCATCAATAATGTAAATAATTTTCTAGCTCATATTTTTTCCAACTGAATATCTTACAAAAAAATATCTATACTATAGTCTAAATAGTAGGCCAATTAGAGAATTTAAACTTGATAAAAAAAAAGACAATTCAAACGTGTTTCCATATCATAACACCTACCGGATTAGTCACTAGATAATAAAAGGTTGAGGTGCTTGTGGTTTCTTTAGATAATTAAGCTGGCGTTAAAAAAAAAAGACAGATTCATTGATCTCAAGCTTCTACCTTTTTAAGGCCGAAAACCAGAATAAAAGCTGAGCTTCAAAGCTTTAAATAAGGTGGATTATCTAAAGTTGAAAAAGTTGATATTTATCCAGATTAAAGCTTATAACCTTTTCGAGCAAAAATATCAGAAAAGCTCATGTTTTAAGTTATGGTCATCCAAATGTTGTCGAGTTTTTGTAAAAAATGAGCTTAAGTTCTGCAGCCAAGCAAGTCCTGAATCCCAAATAGTGTAAATATATCTTGTTCTTAGGTCAAGCAGTTGTAAATCCCCTCCTAGAGACAAAATGTTCATGGCCAGTGATATAGATCAACTATTACTCACCACAAAATATTTCAAAGCAAAATGTATGGTCTGATGGAATTAGTGAATATGTAAAATGGTCCAAAACATGATTTAGAATTGTACCTGATGATAACAGAAAGGCATGCCTTCGTTCTTTGCTTTCGGAGACTGCTTCTAGAGTACACAAGATGTATTTGAATGTTATAAATAACATCCATCCTCCAACAAAACTAACTAATATGCCAAATTAACATTTTGAATTTCAATTCCTTGTATCAAACACAACTTTTAGGAAATTCAAGTATCTCTCTCAAAGAGAAAGATAAGAGATGAGAACTCAAGAAAGGATACAAAAGACAGATATGCACATCTATTACTACATAAACAAGTAAATAGAGCAAAAATAAAGCGAGTTTGAAAAATCTCCTCATATTAAATTTGCCTAATTGTACTTGTAAGTCTTATGCTTAATTTATTGAAAAAGGTTAAACAATTCATAACCAAATAGTCGAGTGCATAGTCTAGTGACAACTACAGAAGGTCAAATATACACATTCAAATCGTAGTATCAATCAAAATAGGAGCTCTGTGAGGAATCTACAGATGATTTGTCAAAAGATGTAAAACTAGTTTCTCGGTTTACCAAATTTAATTAAAAAAATTGAGATAGAAAACTATTTTTATGAAATATGCAACCTGTCCATAAGGAAGAGCTTCATGGTTTACTATTTCTTCTCCCCACAAATTCAAAAATATATTTAAGTGAAAGTGGCATCTTAAAACATGTGTAATAAATTTTACTATGCTTAATTATAATATAAGTAATTCAAAGAAAACATAAAAAAAAATAGTGAGTAGAACCTCTATATACAGTCATAAGCTCGGGACTAAGAAAAAATATTACTATATAGAGATTATTGTTAAGTGGAGGTTCATATATAAAAAATAAAAAATAATTTAAATAAATAGTTTGCACAATACAAGATGCATATATATTATATACATCGTTTAACAAACTAGAACAAATACACAGGAGACAAGTACACGTATTTAATTTAACGAGCCAAACATTAATCTAATATATGTGGAAAATCATAGTACATACGTATTTAGAAAATCAAGTACATGTATTTAGAAAATCAACTACAAGATATACACGTGTACGGGTTACTACACAAAATGAAATATACTTTCCTTAACTCGTCTATTCCGAGTCATTGAAAGCTTGAAGAAAGTATACTTTTGACAGCAAAGACGAATGGTAATGGCAATCCGAGTCACTGAAAAGATATTAACTCCTTTCCTTTTCAACAACTAACTTGTTGTCTTCAGGGACGGAAACAGATCCAAATGTGTGGGGTTGCCAAAATTAATAAAAGCGCATAATATTTTTCAAAATATAAAACCGGAAAAACCGGATTTTTGTACCTTTTTTTACCCTTTTTTCTTATTTTTTTTACCTTGGTTTCTTGATTAAAATGTATTTGATTTCTATTTTTTTCATTTTCGCTCAATTTCGACTTACTTTTCAAACTCCAAAAAAAAAACCTCACAATAATAATGTCACATGTAGTCATATGTCGAAAGTTTCAGCATTTCAAAATTGACTAATAATAAATAAAATAGAAATACAAAATATGAAAAAGTTAAATTTAATATAACAAGTAAATAGATTAAGACACGAAGGTAAGAAAATATTTTAAAAAAACCGGAAAAAACCAAACGTATATTAAATAATAGATATATACGAACAATTAAATATCTATTACACAATTTCAGTATATTCAATTCAATTAAAATACAAACCACCAAAAATTCTTTTATAAATTTTGTTTGCACTCACCACTACTTTAATTATTATTTTTGTTTAATTTTTTTAAAGATGTGTGTTACGTGTCAACGTGATAAGTTGGTGTAAAATGTCTTTTATAATCACTTTCATATGTTAATTTTTTAAGTATTACTTATATATTATCAGCACATACAAAATTATGTTATGTTATTGCACTAACAATATATAATTTTGGGATGCGTTGCAAAAAAAATATTTAATGGGTTGCCAGAATACCGTATATATAAATTATTATGAAAAACATTAATAAAAAAAAATTATTTTTCGAAACTGTGGGGTTGCCGCGGCAACTCCTGGTCATATGGAGATGCCGCCCCTGGTCGTCTTTGTTCTTCATACTTTCCTATCATTTGAATCTTTTGCGACAACCGACTTGCTTTATTATTAACTGAGCTCTATTAAGCGAGATAACTAATTAACAAGGGGAAAGCATGCCTTGTTCGCCAAATCACGCAATTCTGAACTCATACTTCTCAAATTCTCGTAAATTTAAATACGATAGCTCAAATAAGAAGAATGAAAAGAATATTCCTCGTGAAAGGGAAGTGAGGACTAACAAGTAGAAAGCATGGCAAAAGCCTTGTATTCTGAGATGAACAATCAGTCCCCATAAACTACTCTCAAGTCTTTTTTTTGGAGGGTAAACCGAGCATATAAAAAATGAGGTCGATGCCCCTTAAGTGTAAACCGTATAAAGAGCATCCGAAAAGAAGAAAGCAAAAAAACAAAAAACTGCAGATCACTGGCCGATCTCGGTCGGTGGCAGGAGCTGCGCCTAAAACCTTGACTGTTGCCTATCGACCGGTTTACAGACGGGCTGATCGATCGGCATACTTTGGTAAGTACTTGCTATTCAAATTTCAAGTATGACGACTCAAATAAGAAGCCCAGTAAGTACTTGATAATAAAGCATTAACTTATGGTGTTTCCAAGGCAAGCTCAATGTTAATGAAATCTTATTCATTATTATGACAAAGGAAAAGACATAAAAGATCATGCTTATATTTGTTTCCAAGGCAAGCTTAAAATGTTAATGAAGTCTTGTTAATTTTTACGACAAAAGGAAAAACAAAAGAGATGAAGAGGAACTAGTTGCGTCCAAGCGTCTTACTTACACTTACTTATATATATGATGGGTTTCCATGTATGTTATGAAATATTGTCTTCACTAGCTACGGACATATGAAAATCAATCATGAATAACAAAGTTATCGAGATTAAGCACATGTCTTTAGTCAGGGACTATTTTTCATTAATAACAAAGTCGAGGGAGGTGTGAAGAGCCCACAATAGTACAAAGTATCTTCACTTTAACAGTAGGCATAATAGTAACACAATATAGATGCTAATGAAGTAAATACAAATTAATTTATGAGCTATATATAAAACAAACCGACTTAAAAACGATTACAAAAAAAGGTACTCTGGTATAAGTAGGTATTGAACAAAGAATGACCATATAATCGCTATCGCGTGGTAGTTTCCAGAACGAGCAAGACATTTTAATAATAATATTAATCTTGCATATCATAAACATACAAAAGCTTTATGTTTAGTTGAACTCAGTATTTTAAAAAGCAAAAAGCTAGTTGAAGAATTTTCGTAAGAGCTACATTAAAAGCGTAAAAAAGGTAATTAAACTTTATTGGTGCAAAAACTTAGCTTTTTTATAAATATTCACAAGTTATCCCTTATCACAAATATTCACAAGTGTTTTAAAATAAGAGCTCGGTTCCACCCTTTAAAGTTTCTTTATACCTAAACCCCCTTCGTTAAAGGGGAGAGTAATATCGGACCACGCAACTCTAGCTCTAGAGTGATTAAGTTTGGTACCAGACCAAAAAATCTAGCTAACAATTGCTCTATTTCTTTAATAATTTTTGAAGGAATAATGAAATGGGAACACCAATAGCAGTTCATACTAATCCAAATAGACCTAATAAGCTGCAGTCTACCTGCATAAAATAGAAAATTACTGGTCCAAGAGGTAATTCTGGAGGTGATCTTGTCAAAAAGAGTTTTATAATGAATAGATTTTAATTTAGAAGTAATGAGAGGCACACCAAGGTACCTAACATGCAGTTTTTCTTCCTTAAAATTAAGAAAGCTAATAATATTAGCTTTTTCTGTGTCATTCACACCACAACAAAATAAAGAGCTTTTACTAGGATTAGGCGTGAGACCAGAAAAATTTGAGAAAAGGCTCAATGCATTAGCTATAATTTTAACCGAATTAATGTCACCTTGAGAAAAAAAATGAGTAAATCATCAGCAAAGCACAAGTGACCTAGCTCTATCTTTTTTCATTTATTATGAAAAGAGAATTCCGGGCTTTTGCAAGCTTGTTCGAAAATTAAAGAAAGGACGTTCATGCACAAAACAAAAATATATGGAGATAAAGAGTCTACTTGTCTTATACCTTTAGCCCCACAAAAGTACCCCTCCATACGTACCCCCATTAATCATCAATGAATATCTAGGAGGAGAAATACAGGCTTGAATCCAATGTATTAAATGCTGAGGAAAACCCATTAGTGAAAGAACATCAATGATGAAATGCCAATTCATAGAATCAAAAGTTTTCATAAGATCTACTTTTAAAGCAATTCTGCCCTTACCTTTATCAGTGTGGTAATTATGCAAAATCTCTTGAGCAAGGAGCACATTATCACTTATACTTCTAACTTGAATAAACGCAGATTGATTTTTCGTAATGAGTTGATTAAGCGAAGGTTTAATTCTATTGGAGATAATCTTAGCGATGCATTTATAAATAGAATTGCAGCAAGAAATAGGCCTATAATCTTTAACACTGGCAGGATTATCATCTTTAGGGATAAGAGCAGTGCAAGTATTATTCACTTGTTTAAGCAACAACTTAGTTCTGAAAAAATCTTTAATGGCGAGAATAATATCCTTGCCCACAATGTGCCAAGTCTTTTGAAAAAAATACCCATTAAAACCATCTGGGCCATGAGCTTTTTTTGGGTGGAGGCTCATGAATCGGTTAGTGATTCCTCACAAGTGAAAATTCTATCCATGTCCTCATGCATTTCAACGGTAATAGTAGGCTTAACATACTTGCTAAGCTTATTCTTACCTGGGTATACATGAGGATTCTGGTTACCTAGAAGATCCTCATAATAACTCAAAAAATTAGTCACAATATCTTTATGCTTAATTACCCATCTATACATATATATAAATATGTGTGTGTGGTGCATATATCTATATATCTATATCTATAACTACTATATGTCTAGTGCCCTTATGAGGCATTGGGAAGAGAAGGATGTAAAATTCTATCCAACAAATTTGATATCTGACATATTTACATGTAGAACAGCAGAAGAAATATAAAAAAATATATAAAATCTTACTTAATTGAATAATTAACTAATGCCACGCCTTGTTACGAAATGCGATGAATAACGATCTTATTGATTTGTCACACAAATCATTTGAGTAATCAGAGAGTCTCCGTCTTTTCTTCCAAATACTTATGATTACTAAGTAGATTACTACTGCTAAGACCAAACAATTAAGACATGTTAAAAATCTTCATAAATCCTAAAGTTGATTACTACTCCTAAGACAAAACAATTAAGACATGTTAAATTTACCTATAGAGTAATGCTTCCAACGGTATCAGAACTATTTAACTGGAAAATAAATAACAAATCACGATATATATTTCCAAAACTAACAATATTCATATATTTTACCAGCATCTGCTGTAGACGAGTCCAAATCTTCTGCCTCACATTTTATACCCCTTCCATACCCACCTTAGCAATTTACACTCAAGTTTCGAATGCTCACTTTTTTTTTGTATGTTTATAAACTTTTATAACGTATTTTAGACAAATTTCTTAATATTAGCACATACTATTAATTTTACATGATTTTTTTTTGGATTTAATGTTTAATTTATACTAGTTCTTATTTTTATTTCAAAATAAAAAAAATATTTGATATTTTCATAAGAAAACAAATGTTGGAATGTGTTTATATATGTTTAATTGTAATTGAAATATATCTTTCAATATTTTTGAATAAAAATATTTTGGGTGTAAAAACCAAGGAGGCACGGAAGGGGGTATAAAACATGGGGATGAAGATTTGGACTCGCTGTAGTTTGGTGTATTATATCTTCCAAATGAGTCCAAATCTTCTACCCCATAGTTTATACCCTATTTCATGCCCCATCGATTTTTAAACACAAAATAATTGATTAAATTTTTTTTTAAAAAAAGTACAATTACAATTAGACATGCATGAATACATTTCAATAAATTTTTTCTTACGAAAAATTCAAATATGTTTTATTTTGGAATTAATTAAGAACTAGTGTAAATTAAATATAAAATTCCCACAAAATTATGTAACTCAACAATATGATGAAATATGTGTAGAATACATCGTAACAGTTTATAAATACACAAAAAATCTAAAATTTCAAATTTTGAGCGAAAATAGATAAAAGGGGCACGAAATGGGGTACAAATTATGGGGTAGAAGATTTGGACTCCTTCTAAATGTTGTTGCAAGACTTGTAGAGATGTTATTATCTAGATTATCGATTGGTGATGTTGATTAAGAAGGAAAGTAATAATAGTATAATAAACAGAGAATCGAATAAACCAATCTAACAAAAATATGAAATGAATTTATCATAAAAGTAAATCACTCCATGCATGCAGATATACATGCAAATATATAATGAGATGGAAAGATAGAGAGAGAGAGAGAGAGATTGTACCAGGATCTACAAAATTTGATAATATCATACAAGTAAATCACACCATGCATGCATATATACATAAAAATATACAATGAGAGCGAGAGGGAAAAAGATGTATATATATATATATATATATAGAAAGAGAGAGTACTAGGATCTAGAAAAAACTCCATTTGTCTATGAAGATGTGAAAAATGAGGGCTAAGCTGGTTTAAAAACCCTAATTACTGTGCGGGGGAGAAAGAGAGTGAGAAGAATAAAAAGAGAGAAATATTTATGATGTAGAAGTTATATTCCATTGATCACATACTGGTGAATATATACACACAGAAAGATACTCAATCACATATAAAAGGAGACAAAATAAATATTCCTAATATCTAATTATATACTCTAAAGATGGTACGTATCTTTATCAATATATGTAAAATATATAGTCAACTTTCCAACACTTCCCCTTAAGTTGGTGAGTGAACATCGCGAACTCCCAACTTGTAAATCATGGAACTGAAAACTTCACGTCTCAAAGGCTTCGTAAGGACATCGGCCACTTGACTAGAAGAAGTAACATGCCTGGTAGCTACTAGGCCTTCTTGGATTTTATCTCGGATGAAATGAAAATCAATCTCTATATGTTGTGTCCTTTCATGAAAAACAGGATTCGCTGCAATGTGTATAGCAGCCTTATTGTCGCAATGAAGCAAGGATGGTTCAGGATGAATCACACCTAAATCTACAAGAAGACTTCGCAACCACGTCAATTCACAACAAGCGCCAGTTATAGCTCTATATCCGGCTTCCGCGAATGAAAGAGACAATTTTCTGCCTTTTGGATCGCCAAGAAACTAATGATGAGCCAAAGAATACACAATAAGCCGATGTAGATCATCGTGTGATTGGGCAACTGGCCCAATCGGATTCATAATAGGCTCATAGCCTAAGGTCACTAAGAGAAGAGAAAAATAGCCCCTTTCCTGGTGCACCTTTAAGATAACGAACAACGAAAAGTGCTGCATCCATGTGAGGCTTTCTTGGTTCATGCATGAATATACTACGTACATGAACTGAAAATGTTATATCAGGCCGGGTGATGGTTAAATATATCAGTCTTCCCACCAACCGCCGATAACGAGAAGGATCTTTTAATAACTCCCCATTATCAGAAAGTTTAAGATTACTTTCCATAGGATGGTCAACAGGTGCGGCCCCTAGTAGTCCTGTATCATTAACAATTTCTAACGCTTATTTGCGTTGTGAGATAAAGACCCCTGCCTTAGACCTTGAAACTTCTATACCCAAAAAGTATTTAAGTTCTCCTAGGTCTTTGATGCGAAATTTTTTATGAAGAAAACTTTTAAGTGCAAGAATACTAGCAGGATCATTGCCGGTTATTAATATATCATCGACATATATGAGTAGAGCTGTGAAAGACTTTCCTTGTTTTCGCATAAACAATGAGTAGTCAGATTTTGATTGAGTATATCCTGCAGATCGAATTGCTACTGAAAATTTAGCAAACCACTACCGTGAAGCTTTTTTTAATCCATATAGAGACTTATGAAGGCGACATACAATATTCTCCCCCTGTCGCCTAAGACCAAGAGGAGGTGACATATAAATCTCCTCGTCAAGATCACCGTGTAAAAAGGCATTGTTAACGTCTAATTGATGAAGGGGCCAATTCTTAGCTGCAGCTATAGCTAAAAGACAACGAACAGGAATAATTTTTGCAGTAGGAGAAAACGTGTGATGATAATCGATGCCTTCCATTTGTGTAAAACGTTTTGCGACAAGACGGGCCTTATATCGCTCAACAGTGCCATTGGACCGATACTTGATTTTATAAACCCATCGACACCCTATTGGATTCTTCCAACTGGTAAATGAGTTAATGACCATGTATTGTTTTCCTCAAGTGCTGTTAGTTCAGTTTCCATGGCATTTCGCCATTCAGGATGTGAGACGGCTTCACTATAAGTTTGAGGCTCATGTCCCTCAGAAATCTATGCAACAAAATATTTATTTTACGGAGTATAAGGATGGTAGGAAATATAATTGGACATGGGATACCTGGTTCCTTTGCCATGACTTGGACACGACAAAGACAAATGGTTTGAGTTCGGATGCGTGAGCAGCTTCCACAAGTAATCATTTAATTTTATTGTAGGGACAGTGTGTCGAGTGGAACGTCGAAGAGGCTGCTCGTAAGAGTTCGACGAGTCTGGTAGTATTTCAGAAGAAAGGGATTGCGAATGAGGTGTCGGGTTTGCGACTGGATTTGGATCATTATCTTGTTGTTCCGGTGGTTCGATCTGAATAACTAATGGGCTGTTGAAAGCTGGTTCTTTGTCGTGTTGAGGTTCATTCTCTGAAAAATTTGGTTGAACTACAGATCTAATAGGTTGATAAGGGTCACTTTGGTTGACATGGTCGTCAGGTTGTTCAAGGTGACTGGAATCGGACGCATTAGAGAATGGAAAAACGGTTTCGTGAAAAACTACGTCTCGGCAAGTAAATACTCTATGTGTTGAAATTTCGTACAGTTTATACACCTTCTGGCCAGCTGGGTATCCGATAAAAATACATTTAGATGCACGAGGGGAAAATTTGTGAGAAATGGAAGTATTTTTTGCATATGCCAAACAACCAAAGACTCGAGGATGATAAAATGCTGGTGGCTTTGAATAAAGGCGTTCGAAATGTGTTTTTAAAGATAAAATTGGTGTGGGCAATCGATTTATTAAATGAACAGTGGTCAAAACACATTCCCCCCAAAAGCTTTTTGGCAAATTTGCATGAAACCTTAATGATCGGGCTATTTCTAATATGTGGCAATGCTTGCGTTCCACTACCCCATTTTGTTGAGGGGTGTCAACACAAGACCGTTGAATTACAAACCCATTTTCTTGAAAGAAACTTCGAAGAGAAATAAATTCACTACCATTATCACTACTAATAACTTTTATGGAGGATGCAAATTGATTATTAGCGAAGGAAAATAAATTTTTTAAGAGGGGTGGACATTCATGTTTATATCGCATCAAAAAAATCCATGTATAACGAGAAAAGTCATCCACAATGGTGAGAAAATAATGTGCCCCAGAGATAGAAGCATGCTTATATGTATCCCATATATCACAATGAATAATATCAAAAGGCTTAATAGAAGAAATATTGCTTAAACCAAATGGAAGACGAGTTTGCTTTGCCAAAGGACAAATGTTGCAAGCATTATCGAAATTAACATGAATATTTAAAAACTGTTTTGCGATAAACCGTAATCATGAAAAAGAGACATGTCCCAAACGTCGATGCCAAAGGTCAGTAGTTGAGGTTGACATGTTGCAACGAGGGTATGATTTGGAATATGGCTTTGGCGTCAATGCTACCAGATAATACAGCCCGTCATACTTTATACCCAAACCAATCGTCTTCCTCGTAGTCAGATCCTGCAAGACACGCCACGAATGGTAAAAGATTATCGAACAGTTCAATTCACTTGTAAGATTTCCAACAGACATTAGATCAACCTTAAATCTTGGTACACATAATACATCACTTAATTGATAATCAGAATTTAAACAAACAGTTCCAACAGAATCAATTGGTGTCTTATCTCCATTCGGTAATAAAACAGAAGGTTTTGAATATTGTTCATAATTACGCTTCAATAATTTTGAAGAAGAAATAATGTGATCTGTCGCACCGCTATCAATGATCCAGCGGTTAGGAATAATTTTGAACAAACCTGGAGTATGTGTACTATTTGCTTGGGGCATGACACCCTTACTACCCTTATCATTGATTATTGACATTATCTGAGACATTTGGGCTTCTGACAAACCCGGTATAGCTGATCCGTTTTCCCCATTGTTTTTACAATAGCTTTTGTCTCCATCACGTCGTAGCGTAGCTTCACTGATGTTATTGGCTGCCGGAGACCAATTGGTTTGATTGTTTCCATTCTTTGATCGATTAGACTTGTATTTAGGGTGCCCTGGTGGAAAACTGTGTAGCAGATAGAAAGTCTCCATGTAATGACCGGGGTTATCACAATGGGTACAATGAGGGCGTCGATATGAAGACCCAACACATCGCTCTTCTCAATCTCCTTTGTTGCGGTTGAAATTATATTGTCCATTTTCATGACTATTGTTCACCCTGTCACGGCTCTTATCATGTCGATATGGCTGACTAATATTCATTCGATCACGAGTATTATTTCGAATAGTCATAGCTACTGTTAGCTCCTGATTTTGTGGCATAACCATGGCGATTGCTCTTTGTCTCTCCTCCCCAGATATTGACGAGTATGCTTGGCGAACCGAGGGAAGTGGGTTCATAAGTAATATCTACCCCCGCGCCGTGCTGTAGGAATCGTTGAGTCCCATGAGAAATTGCATTAGTTTCTGACGGTCTTGCGATGCCCCACACTGACAGGAGCCCAAATATGAAGAAAGCTCATCCCAGAGAACCTTTAGTTTGGTATAATACAAGGAAATAGACAGCCGATCTTGCCTAAGATAGGCGATGTCATGTTGGATTTCATATATTCGAGGTGCGTTGCTTTGAGAAAAGCGCTCCCGGAGATCCTCCCAGATTTCCTTAGCCGTGGCATAATATATAATGCTATCCGAAATCTCAGGTGCACCAGAGTTAACGATCCATGAGTGTACCATATCATTGCACC
The DNA here is from genome assembly GCA_963920805.1 of Primula vulgaris. Lineage (NCBI taxonomy): Eukaryota > Viridiplantae > Streptophyta > Magnoliopsida > Ericales > Primulaceae > Primula > Primula vulgaris. Next base: position 29,700,272 of record OY987219.1, on the reverse strand, counting down.
TAGACCATGAAACATGGTTGTCGGTGCCATCGCCTTCGGACGGAGCTGTGACAGATCCATCAACAAATCCAAGGCGTTTAGAGATTTTGACATGGCTCGATGCCATGATGAGTAGTTATCACCAGTCAAGGGTTTGGAGACAAGAACCAAACCAGGATTGTCGGAGTGATGGATAAAATAGGGATTAGACACATTGACTACGGCTGTGTTTTCCATGGTGATAGGTGAAAATTTTTGCTCGAGAAATAATGAACAGAGAAAAGGTATGGTGCTCTTTCGAAAAAAATACAGAGAAAAGAACAAAGAATTTGTGACGATGTAGTAGGAAAAACAAGATCACGTACTGGTGAATATATACACCCAGAAAGATACTCAATCACATATACAAGGAAACAAAATAAATCTTCCTAATATCTAATTATATACTCTAAAGATGGTACGTATCTTTATCAATATATGTAAAATATATAGTCAACTTTCCAACAGAGAGGGAGAGAGAGAGAGATATAGGAGTAGATATGAAATGCACGAGGTCATTTCCCATTTTATGACCAGCATAAGCAGCTGCGTGGAATAGGGCCTCCTGAGAAATAAAATGACAATTTTTTTTAAGGTTAAACCAACATATATTATACAAAATGGGCCAAGTTCACTAAAAAATACAACGTACATATTACAAAAGGGAAAAATAGGCTAAAAATATGCCCGGACCTAAGGTCGACCGATCGGCCTGCAGAAGCTATTGATTTTATCAGTCACTTAGCTAAGGTTTGTGTATACAAGAATGATAAGTTATTTTATGAAAATGTGGAAATCTATAAGGTTCAAGCTAAGGTTCTCTTTTAGAAGACATTGAAAGGATTTTTCCGGTGAGATCAGGCCATTAATCCGAGGGCTAGGGTAATGTGGGTTCACCAGTCAAATTATAACAAGAGTACTTTTGAGTATTTTTGATACGGTAAACAACTATTTAATTAGTTGAACGTAGTAACTTTATGTTAATAAGAGATGGAATCGGTAACAATAATATTGCATGTTTATAACTGATGATACGAAATAAAACATCAAACAATTTGTCGGTGACTAGTCGCAATTGAGTTTTTGGGCATGAGTTGGATTGATCGGTGGGAACGTAAAATCAATAGCCTCTGCAGGCCGATCGGTCGGCCTAAGGTCCGATATTATTTTTAGCCTATTTTTCACTTTTTTTTATCTGTACGTTGTATTTTTTAGTGAATTGGTCCATTTTGTATAATATATGTTGGTTTAACCTTTAAAAAAAGAAAGTATATATCTGTCATTTCATTTCTTAGGAAGCCCTATTCCACGCAGTTATGAAAAGGGCGAGGACATCGTGCATTTCATATCCACACTCACTCCTATCTCTCTCTCTCTCCCTCTCTTCATCTCCCACACCGTAATTAGGGTTTTTGAACCAGCTTAGCCCTCATTTTGCACATCTTCATAGACAGATGGAGTTTTTTCTAGATCCTGGTACACACTCTCTCTCTCTCTCTCTCTATATATATATATATATATACACATCTTTCTCTCTCTCCCTCTCATTGTATATTTTTATGTATATCTGCATGCATGGTGTGATTTACTTGTATGCTATTATCATATTTTGTAGATCGTGGTACAGTCTCTCTCTCTCCATCTTTCCATCTCATTGTATATTTTCATGTATATATGCATGCATGGAGTGATTTACTTTTATGATAAATTTATTTAATATTTTTGACGGATTGGTTTATCCGATTATCTGTTTATTCTACTATTATTACTTTCCTTAATGATCAACATCACCAATCGGAAATCTAGATAATAATAATATCTCTACAAGTATTTCAACAACATTTGGAAGATATAATACGCCAATCTACAGCGAGTCCAAATCTGCAGCCCCATGTTTTATACCCCCTTCTGTGCCTTTTTTGTTTTTAAACCCAAAATATTTTTATTCAAAAAAGATTGAAAGATATATTACAATTACAATTAAACATATATAAACACATTCCAACATTTTTTTTCTTATGAAAATGTCAAATATTTTTTTTTATTTTGAAATAAAAATAAGAACTAATGTAAATTAAACATTTATCCATAAAAATCGTGTCAAATCAATATTATGTCCTAATATTAGGAAATTTGTCTAAAATATGCTGTAAAAGTTTATAAACATACAAAAAACAAAGTGAACATTCAAAATTTGAGCGAAAATTGCTAAGGGGGTACAGAAGGGGTATAAAATATGAGGCAGAAGATTTGGATTCATCTACAACAACTGCTGATAAAATATATTAATATTGTTATTTTTGGAAATATAGATTTTGAACTGTTATTTATTTTCTAGTTAAATAGTTCTGATACCCTTGGAAGTATTTCTCTGTAGGCAAAATTAACATGTCTTAATTGTTTTGTCTTAGCAGTAGTAATTAACTTTATGATTTATGAAGATCGTTAACATGCCCTAATTGTTTTGTCTTAGCAATAGTAATCAACTTAGTAATATGAAGTGTTTGGAAGAAGTGTTTGGAAGAAAAGACGGATACACCCTGATTACTTAAATGATTTGTGTGACAAATCAAGAAGATCGTTATTCATCGCATTTCGTAACAAGATATGACGTTAGTTAATTATTCAATTAAGTAAGATTTAATATTTTTTATATTTCTTTTGTTGTTCTCCATATTAATATGTAAGATATCAAATTTGTTAGATAGAATTTTATATCCTTCTTTTCCCATTTGACAACATGGCAGAAGTAATTGTCCCTCTTATTTAAACTATCCGATCCAAAAATCAAAACAATTGTGTATTTTTTTTCTTCTTTTACGTGCCGTGAGAGCTCGGTAACAAGTATTATTACATATTGATGAAGGTTAAAATATTGGACATACTCCCCGCATTAGATGCAAGAAATAGGCGAATACCTGATATTTAACCAAGCAATTAATGGACATTTAATGAACCTTGCGAGAGGTACAATTAGGGTTTTCACCCGTCCCACCGAGGAGCTGACGTGCGAGATAAGCATGAGAAGATAATGATAAGGCACTATCAGAATGTAAATATCCTTATAAGGAAATATGATATCAAATCTATATGAGAGACATCCCATAAAGATATTGTCTAACAATAAAGATATATTCCTTATCACACAAGGAAAGAGAATCTCGTACGATGAGTATAATTCTAGCCCCTCGAAACTGTATATTTTTAGATCTGAGAGAGAGGCAATGCCAAGGGAAAAGGGGTCTTCACCCGAGTTCATATACAGCGAGAATCGTGGCCCTCAAGAAAGTCTCTCCTTGAGGAGGCCGGCAGCAACACTATTCCCCAAGAGCAAGTCAAAGTCGGCAGATACACATGAACAGATACATAGAAGATCATTATATTATATATGCTTGATAAGACAAGAGATATATTATGACACGATAAGATATGATTGGATAGATTATTCTAATCAAAAGATTTAGTCCATCTGTCTATACAAGGAGCTCATTAACCACGAAGAAAGAGATTCACAAATTCAATCTCTCCATATCTCTCTACAACTATAAACTAAATACGGGTAACTCTAAACCTTACTCATATTCAATACATATTATATACACTATAAGAGGTTCACACCTGCTTACAACTCCTCAAGGCAAAGGAGGGTGAACGTTGCTTAAACCACTAAGTCCCCCTTGATTTAAGCTTTGAGTGGGCAGATTTTACGTAGCTATAAGCGAATAAGGTGGGGAAGCCCTATAACGGAATTTAGCATTGGATCAAAGCACCGGAAAGTCCGTAAGATGGTTCCAAGCTTAGGAACTGAAACTCACGCACTAGAACTAATTTTTAACATCCATCAAATGGCGCTGTATGTTGGAAAGAATTGAAGTTAAAAGCTACAGTTTTACTTCGAGTTAAGAATCGGCAAATCGATTGTAAGATGTTTTACGGAATAGTACGATAAAAATTTACAAGTTTGTAAGATGTTTTGGTTCCCTAAAAATATTTATTAAATGAATATTTTTACAGTCCCGTAGTATTCATATTACAGTTAATAATCTGTTCGGTTAAGTAATTACATGATTATACGCCATGCACAACCAATTGATTCGTAATAGTTACATATGTTACAAGAATTTGTTAAAATTCAACATTCAAACCCCTGCCACGTGTTATTAGGAGTATTAAGATACATATGCATGTTTGCATGATTTAGCATCTTGTTAAAAGATAAAGGAATGAGTGTTTGTTAAACATACGACTTATGGTAATCTCACATACATAAGTAATAGATCTGTTTGTATCCCATATGATTTATGGTAGGATATAATGCTAATTCACGTTATAGTATTGCCAACAAAAGAGAATCTGGTTTATTTACCAAGTATATTATATAATATTTGACAAGATTAGTCAGACACGAATAAGGATAAATACTATGTTGAATAATTGCCATTTGCCAGCACAAGATTTAGTTGCATATAAGATAATAAAATATACTGGCATGTTTTAACATGCTGCTTGTAATACATGTGGAGTCGGTTTGGCTCATTCAATTTGTCCTATTAAGTAGTTATTATATTTATTCTGATTCATTATCCCTAGTCAATATTGTCATATTTGCCTTTGCACATATTTTGTTAATAAAAGATATATTTTGTATATACCACCATGATTATATTTGCATACAAATTACATGTTGCCATATATAGAAGGGCTAATATCTCATAAATTATTAGATAATATGGAATCATAATGTATCACATGTATTTTTACGGGTCACAGTTAATTGCAAATAAGAGATATCATGATCTTTTTACTTTTTTGTACCCTCTCATGCCACTAATTCTACGTGTCCAGTTATGTAGAAACATATTATCACGCATTGCGGTACGACAAGAGACCTAAAGAGCAAGTCACTATTCACAAGCGAGAAACTCTACTCGGGGACATGTGCAAGTATAAAACTATTCAAGCAACTGAATAAACATTACCCCAAGTATAGCAAATCTCCCCGAATGGAACAAGGATTCAAGTAGAGGGGGCAAGAAATGATGAATGTAAAATAACAAAGAACATACAACATGAGAAATCCAACCTCCCTAGATGGATCCCGCACTCCATGGGGAGGGCGCTGAGAAACCCTCAGGGTATTGCCCGGGTACATGAGAACTGTACAGGGGTTAACGTTTATCAATCAATTAGAAAGGGGCTGTCGTCGTCAGGTCCATCCGCAAAGATATGCGTTAACCCGCAAGTCGTCAAGATAAAGAGGATTAGATGCAAAGAAAAATGTTAGTTCTGCATGCACGGGTTCCTCGATGACAAGACTAAAATTGCGAATAAGAACAAATTGTGTAAACACGACATCAAAAGAGAACACTATGGTAGCTAACTGCAGATGCCAAGATAAGTGTTTATCAATCAATTACCTTGGTGAGCTATCCTCACCAAGGGAAAGTCGTCAATCCACCCATTCACGTAGATGAGGGAACGATAAAGGTGAATAACAAATAAGATGCGGAAAATAGTGAAACACAAAAGAAGATCACACAAGCAAGGCCTCGAAAGGTTCAATACTCCTCTTCAGGAGCACACCACTTCTCTTCATAGGCGCGTAGCCCTATCAAGAGAGATATTGATGGATACAACTCCCTCCTAAGACACATTTTATGTTTATATATATATATATATTAATGGTGGGGAAAACCCACCTTTTTATTTATTGATTATTGAGAAAAAATAAAAAAGGGGGGGAAAACCCCACAAAAGCAAAAAAGAGTAGCAATAGTGCAGTAAAGGAAAATACATAGTCTTAAAAACGAAAAAATAAAACTTGAAGTGCTAAATAACAAAAGCTTCTACAGTTTCGTGATCTTCATAGAACTTGATGGACTAAAACTATAAAAAAACATGATACACCTCTTCCAGCTCTTCACCTGGTCCAAACATTTCAGGTACATACCAAATTGTTAGAGAGAGACAGAGAGAGGCGCCATCTCTCTCTTCCTCTGTCTTCCTTCTATTAAGCGTCTTCATGTCGAAACCTTAAATACGGTAACCTTTTCTTCTCCAGTTCAATAATATTCTTCAACTTTGGTGGAAATTTAGTGATGTTGTCTGAAATCTTCAGATCTAGCATGCACCCTATATTTGCGAGCAAATCAGCACCATAGCTACTTCTCTTTCTACAAATCAGATATGATAACTACCACTTTTGAGTAGATCTTTAATTTCGTTGATGATATGTCTGATTTTTCAGGGACCTTGTTCCCTCCTAAAATACATAATTACTCTTTAGGAGGCCATATCATCACTTCTTCACAAGTCCTCGCCGCCCAATATTGGGTCTAGCGGGGAGCCTAAGAGGAAATTCTGAAAGAACGACAACCATGAAGATTCTCCAAGGGAGAGGCCCGGTTATCATTCCTACACAACCCTCGTCGCCCAAGATTGGGGCGAGGGGGGATTGTGAGACGAAGCATCGACAATTTGACAATCAAGAAGATTCTTTAAGGAGGGGGTCTCATTATCTAGAGGTCTCCACAAGGAGTAGAAGAGTTGCGTGAGTTACACTTGAACTTCACCGTAAGATGGTTCAAATCACCGAAAAGTCCGTAAGATGGTTCCAAGCTTCTTATGTTATGCATGGGGATATCAAAACTTCTTTTTTAAGCTGATTTGTATTAACATTACGAGCTAGTGGGGAATGTTGATTACATATATATGTATGTAGGTTATAATGATAATGTTATTACAACCTAGTGAGGGTTGTTAGAAATATGAAAATTGTTGTGTGATTTGCTCTTAGCAATTATCCAGAGACAAACAATTTTATCCCACCATATAAGTGTTTGTGCTCTAGTAGGCTTTGTCTTATAGATAAAGGCAAGTGGAGGTAATTATCTAGCGTAGCTACGGTGCTACTCCATGGTGCAAGCGGCGCATTCATATAGCAAATTAAACACACTTAGCACTTGTGCGAGATTAAATTTAGTGTAAATAAAATATATTTCTATTCAATGAAGGGTTGCGATCTTTTGTTCAAACCAAGATATGGGTTTATTGTTGACAGCCATCTATCTTCTCTATATATATAAAAAGTGGGAGTTCTGACATGCCTGGTTGAAGACCTGAATGCTTCACTTCTCGCTTGATGAGGAGCTGCGTGCTTGACGTGCCTGCCTGGACAAAACAAAGTGTTTCACATATATAATCAATTAGCCAACTCAGCTGCTGTGTGGACAACACAAACGCATCCCTATTTGTATTTTTTTCTACTTGTCATGGTTCCCATATATTGATTATTAGACTATAGTTCTAAATTAGATAGTTGTAGACATGCATGTTCAGTATGTCACATCTTTTATTTTCAAAGTAAAAAAGAAATGGTATGATCAAATTAATTTATACTAAAAAAAAGAAAAGGAACTGATATTTATTATAAAATCATGCGTATTAGTTTGGGAATTTGCCTAAATTACTTTTTTGGGCATTGTAGTTTTGGTCCAAAAACTAAGGTGTCGTTTTCGTATTCAATTACAACACTGATAGTTAATAACCTAAAGAAACATCGATTTGGTCAATGTACCACATGACATGTTTTTTTAACAGGTACCTGCTTACCGCTTCTTACTATATGTTTGCCTAGATTACATAACTGTCACTGTAGTTCTAATTGAAAATTTTAGTGGTCTTTCTACAATCAATTGTAACAATAATAGTTTCAGAACCTAGAAAAATAACAATTTCGTCATAATTTAATCCCTCCACTTTGTCGTTAAATTAGTTTTGTTTATTATCTGCACCTCACCATCGAAGTATTATTCAAATTACTAAAAGCGCAAAGCTTATTCCATCTCATTCATGTTCACAGTTACACTTTCTGTATACGTGGGTGTAGAATAGAACTTATAAAGCTAAGAACTTTTGGTTGGTGTACACATTGTTGGAATTTGCTTTCATATTTATTTCATGATTTCACTTGTTTAAAATTGTATTACACATTTTTTTATCAATTAAATGAAGAAAAAAACCATACATACCCCCGCCTTGCGGGGGGCTTTCTTGCTAGTTATATATAGATGTTTGCAGCAAGATTATTATTCATTTAACATTTGCGAAATCAGTTTATTGAAATTCTGGAATTCGTCAAAATTGCTATTTGCAGAATTTTTTTATTTGTTGTATCCTGGAAACGATTTGCTGAAACCCAATAACAAACTTTTTCCAGTGGGGGCAAATATCGTTTTCAGGAAAGCGATCCTATCGTGCCTCCAAAATATTTCGTTACTGTTGTTCTTTCTATTTACTCAAAATTCTCAACATAGACTATAGAAAACAAAAGAAACTAATTGCATCAAAGGTGCATCTTGAATGATCTTATTATAGCTACAAAATTGAGCTTAATTACATCAAGTAACAAGGCTAGCAAAACAAACAGATCAAATTAAATCTGAAAGGCCTCAGAGTCATTTTATATCTAATTGAATTCACTTACCTTCAAAACTATTGTGACTAATTCTGATCGGAGGAGTATGTGAGAACTCGAACAAGAGAATCATGGCTATCTGAAATCTGAATATGTAAGCCAGCTACAAGGCCATTTTTATCAAGATCTCTCTATGATTTTTGCATTTCATTATATGAATTGTAAAGTTCAGATTTTTAGTGTTACGAGTTAAGTTAGGGTCTGGAAGTGGTTCAATAGATCCACGGCTAAAATTGATCCTTTTTTTTAATCCAATGGTTAAGATACTCTTTTGGTTGGTAATTGAAAAGTAGCGCCGCAACGGAGTCAAATCCTATAAATCAATTAGGGCTAGGGAAACAGCGTCGAAAACGACCATGTATCAAACCGGCCCAGTGTTTAATGATATATCATAATTGATCTGCTGCTAAATTGATTCATTGAATATCCGAAGGCCCAAAGCAATATATTAAGTGCTATTTAAATCGATAATTAAGAAGAATCGGAACAATCCTTAAACACCACGTGTCAACACGAGAATCATAAAATGCTAGCTTTGGCAAAAATTACAGCAACTTATCGTTGAAAGTGTACTTTCTATATTCGGATAGTCCAAGATTGCATTCTCCTTAAGGAAGTAGTGATGAGAACAGTATAGGTGTATATGAAAGTGATATAAAACTTCCCCCCCTCAAGATGATTCTGTCAAAACTTCCCCCCTCGAGATGATTCTGTCAACCGTTTTGCTCATCTAGCCATCTATTAATTTACTGTTAGTGTCTTATGGTATTTAAATTTCTATCCATATGCATAAGCATTATATCTAACTCTACTAAAACGGCATCAGCTTTACTTATCCTATCTATCAATGAATGGTTATTAAGAATAAACGGAAACGATAAGACGGGAAGCAAATGACCATAAACTATACACTACAAGAAAACGTCCATTTACTTAGATAAAACAGCAACAAACGTTTTTATGTTACTAAATTGCAACAATATAGCAACATAATTAAACATAAGACGTTAGCAACACAATTTCTACATTTCAGCAACGTTTACTTAGCAACATTAGCAACAAAATTCACAACATTAGCAAATTATGTTGCTAAATGAGTTACTGATGTTTCTGACCTTACGTTAGCAACACTATACGAACAAAATTGACAACATAACCAATCTAAAAAATAGCAATATATTAATTTGTTACTGAAAAACTTGAACAAGTTATTTTGTAGGTCCACATTTTGTGTAAATTTGAGACCTTTTAGAATAAATCCACATAGTAGAGCTTTCAAGCACTCATGTTACCTTGCTCTTAATATCGGGAAATTGCCAATCAAATGTCTTCTTTCGACCTTTATATCTTCTAAAAGCTACAAAAAATTGAATCACAATACTTCACAGTGATCTACGCCTTATTTATATCCACTATCGAATGATGAGGTATTGCAACACATTAGGCGATAATATGAATATATAAAGGCCACATAACCGTAAGAAGGCAAAGTAGGTGAGTATGGGGAAATTCTCACATCTTCCACAAGTGTTTCACGAGGCGAAACCAGTATTCAATTATTGGCGAGCCGTTATTTTTTTTTATTAGTACAATAACAATAAACGGTATAAAAAAGCAAAAAAGAACCGGAGTTTAAAACTTAGCTGACTTGTCAATTGATCTAAAAATTTAAAACGTTGAATTACTTTTGTTAGTACAATAACAATAAACGGTATAAAAAAACAAAAAAACTTGGAGATTAAAACTTATAGCTGTCTTGTCCATTGATCTAAAAATTTCAAACGATACAGAAAAATTGACTACAAATACGAATTTATTAGTTTAAATTTTGTTGTAATATGACTATAAAACTATACAAAAACATTTATTTATAAAACTTTATAATAGTACCTTAAAAATACAATTAATTAAGGGGTAATTCTCTTTTAGTCACACTTTTGATACTTAATTCTCAAAAGGTCACACCTTAATGTTTTCATCCCCAATTAGTCACATTTTTTTAAAATTCAACCAATTTACAAAATTGCCATTACCCAACCTAGAAATCAAAAATTTTAAAAATAAAAACAAATCAGAAAATTCAAAAAAGTTCAAAATTTTCAAAAAAATAAAAAATACTCAAAAACTCGAAAAAACTAAAATAGTCAAAAAACTAAAAAAAAAATCAAAAAAATCTCAAAAAACCTCAAAAAATCCAAAATAACTCAAAAAATCAAAATAAATATAATCACAAAACTGCATAATAGTGCATAAAATTCACTAAATTGCATAATAAAGTGCATAATAGAGTGCTAAAAAATTCATAAAAGTACATAAAAAAAATGTATAAAAAAGTGCATAAAATACGCATTCAAGTGCATACGGGTCGATGAAAAATGCATATAAATGCATAAATGTTCATAATAGTGTATAACAAGTGCAAATAGTGCATAAAAAGTGCATAAACATGTATAAAAAATGCATAAAAATAAATAAATACTAGTCGATCACAATGCATAAAAAGTGCATAAAAGTGCATAAAAAATGCATATAAACGCATAAAAGTGTATGAAAAGTGCATAATAAGTACATAAGAGTGCATAACAAGTGCAAAGAGTGCATAACAAGTGCATAAAGATATATAAACAAATGCATAAAAGTGAATGAAAAGTGCATAACAAATGTATATAAAAGTGCACAAAAGTGTATAACAAGTGTGTATAGGTGCATAAAAGTGTATATAATTACATAAAAAAATGCATGAAAAGTGCATAAAACTGCATAGTGGTGCATAAAAATTGTATATACATAAAAAATTGCATAACAAGTGCGTAAATGTGTATTAAAAGTGCATAAAAGTGAATAAAAAATGCATATATGTGCATAAAAATTGCATAAGAAGTGCATAATTGTGTATAAAAAGTGCATAAATGTGTATAAAAAGTGCATGAAAGTGCATTAAAGGTCAATAAAATTGTTTAAGTGTGCATAAAAGATGCATAAATGTTCAATAAAATTGCATACATATGCATAAAAAGGTCAAAAAATAAAAAATAAATCAAAAATCCGAAAAAACACGAAATAAATAAATAAGTAAAATCAAGAAAAAATAAAAATAAAAAATCATACGGGTCAATAGAGAGTGCATAAAAAGTGCATACGGGTCAATAAAAGTGCATAAAAATGGATACGAGTGCATCAAAGGTGCATACATGTGCATAAAAGGTCAATAAAATTACATACGAGTGCATAAAATGTATATAATTAAAAAATCAATAAAAGTGCCTACAAGTGCATAAAATGTTAATAAAATTGCATACAAGTGTATAAAAGTGCATACAGATTCATAAAAGGTCTATAAAAATGCATACGGGTGCATAAATTAACGGTTCATACGCGTCAATAATAGTGCATAAAAAGAATTAAAAAGTGCATACGTACGAGTGCAAAAAAAGTACATACAAGTCAATAAAAAGGGCATAAAACGTGCATACGGTTGAATAAAAAGTACATATGAGTGCATAAAAAAAACCTCAAAAAATTGAAAGAAAAAAAAAAACTCAAAAAAACTCAAAAAAACTCAAAAAAAAACTCAAAATCCAAAAATATAAATATAAAATAAGTATACTCACAAAAGAGCATAATAAATTGCATAAAGTTGAGTAAAATGCATAATAAAGTGTATAAATTTTACTAAATTACATAATAAAATGCACTAAATTGTATAATATAGTGCATAAAGGTCAATAAAGCGTAATAAAGTGCATAAAAGGGCTATGAGTCGATAAGAGTGCATAAAAGTTGCATAAAAAACGCATAAAACTGCATAAAATGTCATACTGGTTGATAAAAGTGCATAAAAATGTATAAAAAAGTGCATACATGTCGATAAAAAGTGTATAAAAAGTGTATAAAATAAATAAAAATGCATAAAAGTGCATAGAAGGTAGATAAAAAGTACATAAAATATGCATAAAAAGTGTATAAAAATGCATAAAAGTGTATACGGAATCAATAAAAGTGCATAAAAATGCATACGGATCAATAAAAAGTGCATAGAAGTGTATAAAAATTGCATACGGGTCGTAAATGTGCATAAAAAAGTGCATAAAAACATAAAAAGTGCATACAAGTCGATAAAAAGTGCATATAGCTAGATAAAAGTGTATAAAAAGTACATAAGAGTGCATAAAAGGTGCAGAAAATTGCATAAAATGTGCAAAAAGTGGATACGAGTCAATAAAATGTGTATAAATGTGGATACAAGTCAATAAAAGGTGCATAAAAATGGATATATTGTGTCATTGAAAAGTGTATAAAAGTGAATATGGGTCAATAAAAAATGCATAAAAGGTGCATAAAATTAAGGGTCAATTCCCAAAACATACAATTTGTTATGAAATATTACCAAAACATACAACCCAAACAAATTATTCCCAAAACATACAATTGACCCAAAATAGAAAAAAAAAATATTTTTCATCACCTATCAAAAAATTTATCTTTCTCCTCTCTCTCCTCTCTCTTTATAAATTATCATTTTTTTCCCACAAAATACTATCTTAATGTTAAAATGACTTCTAACCGAAAAAAATAAAATTACAACAAAAAATAAAAAAATTCAAAAAAGTCGAGATGCCGAAAAAACCCAAAAAATACTGGAAAAACCTTTAAAAAAGTCGGGAACCCGAAAAAATTCAAAAAAATGTTAAAAAATTAAAAAACCATAGAAAAACCAAATTCACAAAAAAATGAAAAAAGTTCAAAAAAGTCGAGAATCCGAAAAAACCCAAAAAAGGCTGGAAAAACCTTTTAAAAAGTCGGGAACCCGAAAAAGCCCAAAAAATGGTTAAAAAAAGTAAAAAAGAAAACAAAGAAAAATCCAAAATCACAAAGAGAATGAAAAAAGTTCACAAAAATCGAGAACCCGAAAAAACCAAAAAAGTGGCAAAAAATAAAAAAAAAAACAAGAAAAATCCAAATTCACAAAAATAAATAAAAATAAAGTTCAGAAAAGTCGAGAACCCGAAAAAAGACAAAAAATATGGTAAAAAAAAAAAACAAGAAAATTACAAAATTACAAAAAAAAAAAAATGAAAAAAGTTCAAAAAAGTCGAGAATTCAAAAAAACCCAAAATATGCTGAAAAAACTTTTAAAAAAGTAGGTAACCGAAAAAACCCAAAAAATTGGTAAAAAAACCCAAAAAATATCCAAAATCACAAAAAGAATGAAAAAAGTTCACAAAAGTCGAGAAGCCGAAAAATCCAAAAAAGTGCCGAAAAAAACTTTAAAAAGTCGAAAACCCGAAAAATCTCCAAAAAAGTGGCAAAAAAAAAAACCCAAGAGAAATCCAAAATCACAAAAATATATAAAAATAATGTATTGTGTATGCTCGTATTAAAAAACATGTATAAATTATGTATTGTGTATGCCTGTATTAAAGAGCATGTATAAAAAGTGTATTGTGTATGAATAATAAGAAAAAAACAAAAAAATGGACAGTGTCAATAGATACAGAATGTATTGTGTATGACTGTATGAAAGAGCGTGTATAAACAATGTATTGTGTATGCCTGTATTAAAAATCATATATAAAATATGTATTGTGTATGCCTGTATTAAAGAGGATGTATAAATAGTGTATTGTGTATGCCCGTATTAAAAAAACATGTATAAACTGTCAATGGATACAGAATGTATTGTGTATGACTGTATTAAAGAGCGTGTATAAACAATGTATTGTGTATGGCTGTATTAAAAAACATATATAAAATATGTATTGTGTATGCCTGTATTAAAGAGCATGTATAAATAGTGTATTGTGTATGCCCGTATTAAAAAAACATATATAAATTGTGTATTGTGTATGTTTGTATTAAATAGCATGTATAAATAATGTTTTGTGGATGCATGTATTAAAAAATATGTATAAACTGCGTATTGTGTATGTCTGTATTAAAGAGCATGTATAAAATATGTATTGTGTATGCATGTATTAAAGAACATGTATAAATAGTGTATTGTGTATGTCCGTATTAAAAAACATGTATAAACTGTGTATTGTGTATGTCTGTATTAAAGAGCATGCATAAATAATCTATTGTGTATGTCCGTATTAAAAAAACATGTATAAACTGTGTATTGTGTATGCCTGTATTAAATAGCGTGTATAAAATATGTATTGTGTATGCCTTTATTAAAGAGCATGTATAAAATATGTATTGTGTATGCCTGTATTAAATAGCATGTATAAATAGTGTATTGTGTATGTCTGTATTAAAAAAACATGTATAAACTGTGTATTGTGTATGCCTATATTAAAGAGCATGTATAAAAAGTGTATGTCTGTATTAAAGAGCATGTATAAAAAGTGTATTGTGTATGCCTGTATTTAATAGCATGTATAATTGTGTATTGTGTATGTCTGTATTAAAGAGCATGTATAATTGTGTATTGTGTATGTCTGTATTAAAGAGCATGTATAATTGTGTATTGTGCATGTCTGTATTAAAGAGCATGTATAATTGTGTATTGTGTATGCCTGTATTAAAGAGCATGTATAAACGATATATTGTGTATGAATAAAAAAAATACAAAGAATGGGAAGTGTTAATGAATACAAAATATATTGTGTATGGTTAGGTTGGAAAATAAAAGCGATAAATTCACAATTATTTAATTAGTTACCAATTAAGCCCCAAAAATGAGCATCGTTCCGATCGAAAAAAAACAAAATCCTAATTCATATAAAAAAAATAAAAATAAAGTTTTTGGGGGAATGAATTTTGATCGGACGGTGGAGATTGGGGTTAAAGTAGGAGTGTGGGGAAGATGGAGGGTTGGGATTTGAGGAGGTGGTGACGGGATCGGAGATGGAGGGAGGTGCGGCGGAAGGTGGTGGAGATAGGTGACGGAGAGAGGAGGACGAATATTGTAGCTGACATTTTTGTATGTGTGTGTATATATATATAGAGAGAGAGAGAGAGCTGTTAAAAAAATATAAATTATTTAGTATTTATAATTTTAATTAGTTGTATATTTTGGGAATAAAGTGTTGGGGTGTAATTTTTTGGTAATTAGTTTAAAATAGTTGTATCTTTTTGTAATTTTCCCTAAAAGTAAGTATGTTCACCAAAGTGCAAAAAAATTCAAGATCCGAGTGGATTCGAAGCACAACATTTCGAACCGTCGGGTTCAAACGCTCTTACCATTTTGAGCTTATAAATCTATATAGCCATTAAGCCAAATATAAACACATTAAATTCAAGTGAATCTAAAATAACACAGTTATCAAACATTTCATCAATACCCTATGTGCACAATTTTACATATCCATAAATAAACACACATTTGGATTAATCCAACCAAACAAGTCAACTTTTTCACACAGATCGTATTATTAATAAAAGGCTTTCAACCGCATCATCAACTACCAATCAACATATAAAATAAAAATTTACTTTTTCAACAAAAGTTACAAACCAGCTTTGAATTCTAAAAAAAAAGAGCTCCATCAAAACTGCTCAAGCTTCCATAACCATTCACCTAAGACAAAAGATGAGGTCGATTTGATTGACTTTCCCTTGAGGTCGACACAAACTGGGTACAATTGGCTCCATCTTCGTACTTCTCGTGGGTCCATTCCTACGGAGGGTCTATTTTTGTGTCATAGGATGGAGAGAGGGAGAGATAGGGGAGAGAAAAATAGATTAGTTTGGAGGGAGAGATATAGTAGTTCGCAGACTTAAGAAGTATTCTCGTCTTCTGGAGATCATCGAATAATAATCCTTTTGGCAATTCAGCATCTGTTAAGACACCACATGTGTCAATGGTTAAGTGACTTGTTTCTTTTTCTTTATGACTATGGCTTACCACCAAATAAGTATTCGGAAAAAGGAAATTCCAATATAATTTCACCAACCTTTTCCTTTCAAGTTTTGCTATTTTCAATTTCTTTATCTGCAAGAAGTAACCCTACAAAGAATGAATTTCACCATAAAAAAACTTACTACTCTAGTATTCCCTTTAGTCATAAATGTTTAAGGAGAACGAAACAATAATTCCGTATACACTCAATATATGAGAACAACCTAATTTGTAACTTCCGAGTAGAGAATAGAACTACCCCTTACCTCGAAAGAACTTTAAAAAATAAATACTACAAAAATTTTTGAATACAAAAGCATTGGTTCCTAGATATGCAAGCAAAATTTGTCTGATTCGAGGAAAAAAAACAGTATGATCATCTTTAGATTCTTGTTTCGATTTTCTATATTTGGCAATTGAAATGTGACTGTTAAAAAAAAGTTAAGTTATAAAAATTCTTTTAGCGATCGGGCATATATTTGTAGCCAGGTTCCTTGAGTATTCTTAATCCCATTTGACATGGAAGTGATAATGTGTAGTATTCACAAAAGAGGTAAAGCCAAAATCAAATGACAGAAAAAATATTAAGGAAAATAAGTACTTGAGAATTAGAACGAGATAATTGCTAATTAGTGTAAAACAGCTGTCCTTGGCTTTTCGTGCTTGTTGCAACCAAAGAAAGCTCCTACATAAATAAAGATATGATAAAATCAATGACGAAAGTATAACATATTGTGCTGTGACTTCTAAATTAGTCGAAAGAGTACTTTATTGACCTTTAATACAATGTCTAATATATAGACACGCAGTTATAATTTAAAAATAAACATGCAAATTATTGAGTGCATAAATTATTGGTTTACCTTGGGGACATGTCCTGAAATGCAATGAACACAACCCTAATTCATACATGCCAAATGTTTTTAATCAATTGAACAATACAAGTTTTAGTACAAGTTCGGTTACTATAGCTCTAAAAAGTGATATGTGGGCTTTCCTCAAGGTTACACCGGTGCATTTTGTGATATCCTAAGTTCGAGATTCACTTTTAATTTCCTCTGGTTGTACCGGCAATACCAATCACCTTCAGGGAACTCCTGCTCACAAAAACAATTCTGAAGAAGGTGAGATAGGACAAGGAAAACAACAAGGAGAATAGTTTTATAACCTACAGCAGCAGAAGTAAGAAAAGTATAGAGTCATTTACCAAAAGTGTGGTGTAACTAGATGCATGGGTGTAGAGAAAATTTAAGGAACTCAAATTTCTTTGAGATTGTCATTGAACATCATCCATCTGTTGTTGACAAAGAATCTGGAGAACCTTACACTCTATTTTTACCCAAAGAGAACATTTTTTTAGAGGAAAAGTTGAAAAAAATGGAAGATAAGAACATGACAGGCTCTAAATATGGGCAGTCTTATAACAAAAGCATTGGCGATGAAAAAGAAGGAATTCCTCTTTACAAGAAGCCAGGGTCACATCTACTGACAGTAATCCATAAGTTGGTTTATTAAAATTTTAACAGATTTTCCAAGACGAAAAGATTCAAGCCTAAAATGATAAAGAAGTTGGTCATTTCTTTCATTGTCTAAATGGGACTGAAATAATGGGCATGACAAAGACCGATTATGGAAGAGGGATTCAATTAGCTGATAATGGAGTAGATGATAGGCCGGGGAAGAAAAATAGCAACATAAAGCTCCAATGAGAGAGCTCTAATGGGGAAAGAACAATACACACATAGTTTTATACATAAATCGACACCGTAATCTCAGCCGTCCATCTTTATATTTTCGATGACTGTGATCATATATATACTGAATTTTCTATATAACCCAATATTACAAAAAGAAAATGGGCCTAAACATTAATTTTCAGGCTGGTAAGATTTTCATTGGACTAAACATTAATTTTTAGTCAATTTACCTACAAGATGAACAATTAATATTCATAATATAATTGTGTTTTCTTTTGTGCCTAGCCTAAATGATAGTATGTGATAATATATTAATTCGTACTCATCTAGTTGAATTAGTACATGAAATTTTTGTTGGTAGTATATTCAGGAGTCACAACTCTGTACTATCTAGTTTACAAAATTTATCTTAAGAAACCATAACTTAACAAAGAAAGCAGAAATGATGTATTCGACCAAAGACTTTTATCGTACCTTTTTCAGATTTGTGAGTTGAAGTTACTTAACAGTTAAGCAATTATGAACAACACATGGCAACTCCCTCGAGCAAATTCTATATTAAGATTAACGAAGACGAGATTGCCAATGACTATCCTCTCCCTGCGTATTACAAGTCTTCTGTTGAAGAAATCGACAACAATCAGTCAATTAGCTTTTCATGGTATACGAAAAAATACATGAACAACTCAAATTGTAGTTTTCTAAATTACCTTGTTGAACCGTGTGAGTGAAATGTCATGAACAACGACCTTGTTTTCTCATATTCAAGTATCTTGGAGTAACATGTGCAGATCCATGCTATAAACACAAAGTAAGTACAGTGACATTAAACAAAACACGAAAAAATGTCCAAATGTTTTTTCATAGTTATATTATTCATCGCTGCTAACAAGTCTAAAATATCAAACCACTGAGACCTACCCAGTCTCGTTTTCGACTCGTTTTCTTTTCAACATAATAACACTAGACAAAATCGATTAAGATGATGAATTTGTTGAATAAAAGGATGGGAATTCAAGGCTACAAGAAATCAGACATGTGGTTTTTCATCAGCTGTACACTACAATTACAAACTATAGCAAAATGAATTACAGAATAGAGGAATCAACCCTTGGCTACTTAAGGTTGCTACACATTCAAGTCCATTTTATATGTCTTCATTTTATTAGGTGTCTATATGAAGTCAGATGAATTACGAAATGAGCACTAACCCTCTAAATGGACTACAGAAAAAAAAAGATATACCCTAATTGCATCAAAGGTGCACCTGTAAAGATCTTATATAAATAAGATACAGCTACAAAATTGAGCTTATTTGGATCAAGTAACAAGGCTAACAAATAAAAAGATCAAATTAAATTTGAAAGGCTCAAAAGGCAATCTATATATAATATAATATTATAATTCACTTACCTTCAAAAAGATTGTGAGTAATTCTGATGGGAGGAGTATGCCAGAACTTGAACAAAATCATAGCTATCTAAATATGTCAGCCAGCTACAAGGTCATTTTCATATCAAGATCTCTCTTTGACTTATGCATTTCATTATATGAATTGTTAATGTCGGATTTTTAGTGTTCGAGTTAAGTAAAGATCTGTATATGCATTGCAGCACATTAAGTGTTAAAATAATAAAACAAATGTAGAGAGAGATCAATAATGTAGAAAAGTATAGATGTATTATTATTATATCGTGATGTTTTTACATTACAACAAGACCTGTCTTTATATAGACAATATATGGGTAGGCAGCAAGTAAATAATATATAAATATGGTAATCAAATCAAATCAAATCAAATCAAATCAAATAAAATAAAATCAATATCTTGTGTAATATATTTTTCTTCTAATATTAAGTGAGAATATGAATATATTAAAGGCCACATACCGTAGGCAGGCAGGCGAAGTAGGAGAGTATGGTAAAATACTCAATCTTCCACATTTCTGCAACAGTTTTCTTCTACATTTCTGCAACAGTTTTAAACCTTCATGATTCACTTCAACTTGTTCTAGAGTACAAACTATAAAAAAAAGAATATAAAGGATAGAAGAGTTCTTAAGTAAAAACTATTGATATTGATTTGTTTCAAGGCTATACGGGTGGTTTAGGGTCGGGACCCGACCCGTAAACACTCAACCCGCATCTCGACCCGTAAACACTCAACTCGTATCTCGACCCGATTACTTAAAAAAAATACCGACCCCTAACCGACAAAAGTTGGAACCCGACTTTTTTGGAACTCGAATTTTCGGGATCCCGTAGGGTCGGGATTGATTTATCCCGAATCTCCCGAGATATATTTTTTATTTTATGACAATGTCATTTTTTATTAACAATTTTCATTTGAGAAGTCTATTATTAACACGAAACATAATCCTACTTTAAAAATAACACTCCTAATAAAGGCAAAAATAAATTAACATATAATAGAAAAAATAGTATGAAAGTATAAATAACGAAGTAGATAAAAAAAATGATACGCTTTTTATCAGATTTTTTTAGTATTTAATTTTATTCACACAAACAACAATTATCATACTAAATGAGATGAATTATCATTATAATTTTAATAATCGGAAAATAATTATTATTTATCTTTTTTGAAGTAACAATATAACTTTTTAATTTAAGTATATTTTTTATTTTAATAGTTTCATACATTCAAAACGACAAATCTATATTATATTTATATAATTATAACTAATATATGAAATAAAAACGATTGTAGCTAATATGTTAGAATGCTCACATTACATGTTAGATGTATAAGGTTCGATTCTCATCACTTGTATTTGATATAAATTAATTTACATTTTAGTGTTAAAATAAAAAAGACCATGTTATATAATATAAAATATAAAATAATTAAAAAATCGGGTCGGGACACCCGATGAAATTAAAATTGCCATCCGATCCCGAAGTTTGTCGGATCGAAATTTTTTGAATCGAGTGCGGGTCGGGACACGGGTCGGGATTTTCCCACAAACCTAGTTCAAGCAATGTAATAGAAAAATGTTAGAAAAACCCTCATAATAACAAGGGCAAACAATATTTACCAGTTAAACAATTTGACAGTACAGCAATTTTAACAATTCATCACTAAAATATAGACCTTATACGAAATTTGATGTATTAATAATAATACTCAATCCTCCATAATTGCTTCTACATTTTCTGCAACAGTTTTAGACCTTTATGTTCTATTCATCATTCACTTCAAATTTTTCTAGAATCAAAACTATAAAAAAGAATAAAAATGATAGAAGTGTTGCTCATTGATGACTTGTGAGGGAAAACGGGAAAAAAATAGGTTTATTACCCCCACCTACTACTAATTAACAAAATATGAACCAAACTACTGATATTAACAATTGAGTTACTAAACTACATATTTTTTTCCTAAACTGGGAATCTCCGTCAATTTAATTTGACGGAAGTTAAATTCCTTTTCAATCCCAAATTTTATAAAACTTATGAATTTAATCCGAATAGTTTATAAATTTATATTTTTAACATACTCATAAACAAATAGTTACATATACATATACATACTCATGCATAAACATAAAAAAACACAATGTATATACACACACACACACATATATAAATAACGTTTTATAAAAAATTAACTTTTTTTTAATAAAAATTATTTAAAAAAAAATTATTTTTTAGAAAAAATCTATTTTTTTTTAAAAAGAACTTCAAAAAGTGCATACCTTTAAAAAAAAGTAATTTTTACTTTTATATAATAAAAGTTACTTTTTTTACTTTAAAAAAATTAACTTTTTTTTAAAAAATAATATTTTTTTTTAAGATAATTTTTTTTATTAAAAAAAGGTTATTTGTTTTATAAAACATTATATTTATATATATATATATATATATATATAAATTGTGTATTTTTTTTGTATTTTGTGTTTATGCATGAGCTTGCATATGTAACTATTTGTTGATGAGTATGTTAAAAATATAAATTTATAAAATTTTCGGGTTAAATTCATATGTTTTATAAAATTTGGGACTGAAATGGAATTTAAACTTAATTTCCATCCAATTAAATTGACGGAGGTCCGCAGTTTGGGAAAAAATAAGTCGTTCGGTACCTCAATTATTAATGTTAGTAGTTTGATCTCCATTTTGTTAATGAATGGTAGTTGAGGGTATTAAAACTATTTTTTGACAAGGGAAAAGTATTGATTTTGATTGGTACATAGAAAAATGATAGAAAAAACCCTCACAATAACAAGGACGAACAATATTTACCGGTTAAATGACTTGACAGTAGCAATTTTAACAATTTTGAGAATTTACTTATCAGTAAAAAAATAGACCTATATACCAAATTCGATGTATAGTAATTAATAGCACCAATATATATGTGTTTATGTATGTATGTTTTTTTTTTTTAAATATGTATGTATTTAAAAAAAAAATATGTATGTATGTGTTTACGTAAGTATATATGTATGTGTATGTATGAACGTGTGTGTTTGAGTGGTGGGTTGAGAGGGAAAGAGTGTGTGTGTATTTTATAGGAAGAGAAAATCTGGAGAGAGCTAGGGAGGTCATGTTATTTTACATAAAATGATAGTATTGTTGACATCTACTCCGTTCCTATTTAATTATCCACTATGAAATTACGTGCAATTTTAACCGGCCAAAAACTTGTATCAAAATTGACGGAATGAAATTTTTTAAAAGTTGACCATATAGTTCAAATGTTAAATTTTATTATTATATTTTAAAAAAATTCATTTCGACAATTTTGATATAAGTTATAAATCGGTCAAAATTGCACATAGTTTCATAGTAGACAATTAAATGAGAACGGATGGAGTATGTACTTAACTCAAGCTTCGTGGGATTTAAGATTTGGACATTCATTTGGGCCACTTTATCAATTATTAATTGTATGTAGGGTAAAACCTTCTTTTCTTAATTTTTTAGTCTATTGATCTAAAAGATTCATAAGATGTCATCGTTTTTAGCTTTTGGGACCAAAAATCGAAAAAAATCTCAAAAGAATCTAGAAATTTGCAGATTTTTTAAAGTCACTTATAAGTTAAAACAGGTTACCAGTGACTTTTCACTAAAAATAAGTTAAAAGTCACTTTTAAGTAAAAAGTTACAGTGATGCCAAAAGCCAAACACTACATTGCAGCTTTTTTTAGCTAGATTTTTTGCTCGTCGCTTCTAAAAAGCAGCTTCTTAACCAAAAGTTCTTGTCACGCCCCGAAATCCGAAAAACGGACATCAATGCGTGACCTTTTGAACAAAAGGAAAAAGAACCTGTTGGTATAAAATTTAACTTTTAAAGAAAAACAACTTGCAAGCTAAAGGAACAATTAAACGAATAAAATAGAAATGTTTGCCAAACGCGGCTACAAGACAAGATGGTTTTAACAGATTTATAAAAAAAAGATACCAAACGAATGTAATTTGCCCGTAGGCTACAACCTTAAAAATAGTCTAAGTAAAAAAGAAAGCGTCTAAAAGAAGCCCTGAACCCATGCGATATATCGCTAATGCTCCTATCCAAATGTCTCAACCTAAGTTGTACCTGAAAGATAAAACTGTAACGGTGAGTCCCACGCACATACATAGACGGGACGGCACCATATAGGATACCGTCACTCCATCCAATAAATGCAAGAACTCACAAAGAACAATTACAATAACAACGTATCGAAAGAAATGTAATAGCATCATATAACGAAATAAATTAAGTAACTTCAACACACAACTATAACACACATGGACCTCTCACGCCACCTACCCCAATTCGTAAGGTAGGTCATTCCCTATACCCCTCGGTTCGTCTTATGCCCCTGGTATAGGGAGAAACATAGACCATTGCCAACATATAAATATTTAAAGTGCACACTTGGACTTCTCACGACACTCGCCCCAGTCCGTAAGACGAGTCATTCCCTATACCCCTCGGCTCGTCTTATGTCCCCGGTATAGGGAGAGACATAGACTCTTGCCAACATATAAATATTTAAAGTGCACACTTGGACCTCTCACGCCACTCGCTCCAGTCCGTAAGACGAGTCATTCCCTATACCCCTCGGCTCGTCTTATTCCCCGGTATAGGGAGAGACATAGACCATTACCAATAAATAAAACTCAAGGCATCGACCAATAATATTATACTATTTAATTATCACAATTCCCAATAAAATCATATACTCAAAACACTAGCATTCCCAAATATCACATTATCGCCATTCAACAAAACACATAAGCATAGGTACTAGAATCACAACTAGCCAAACAAGTCCAACAACATAAAATCTCATTCAGGCAATTTAACAAACACTTTGTATGCATAAACTACAACTCATCTTTATTCAATATAAATTTATCCAATTTCATCAACAACTATAATAACACATAACAACTCATAAAAACATACAAACCCATCTATATTCTCATTAATTCGAAATTCATATGTCTAAATTCCCAATTCTCAAATTCAAATAAGTGAACCAAAAGAGCAACACATAAAACCCAATTAATAATTTAATAGAATATAATTGAGATAAAAGAAAACCCCCCAAATTTTAAAAACGTAAGATCTAACCCTAACATACGCCCCCGTCCAGTCGCAATGGATAACCTCCGTTACCTTAGTTCGTAGAGGAGATGCTTCCGGTAAATATCCGCTAAAGTGGTTTCTTCTTCTTTCTAAGCTTTGGAATCTCTCTTTTCTCTCTTTGTTTTTGGTTTTCTGTTTTGAAAAGTGGGATGAAAAGTGTTTTACGTGAAACTGTTTTGAGAGAGTTTGGGGAAGCGAACTATTTGATCCTCAAAGTTCTAAAAGTTAACTCATAAACAAAACTATTATTTTATTGCTCCAAAATAACATATCTTTATAAACAAACCTATTGGGTCCTTTCTATTTATAAAATTAGTAACATGTTTTAAAAATAAAGTTTTTCGGAAGAGTTTCGGTTTTTGGCTAAAAATTAGTAGAGTGGCCGGTTTTTTGTAAAAGTTGTATAAAACGTTTTTGGATAAATTTAATCGTAAATAAAACCATTTATAAAAATCTGGGATGTTACAGTTCTGATCCCAAATAGGCAGTAAGTTTTTTTTGTTTTGAATAATAGCGATTTGTTTCACTACACACGACCTGATTCTCATTTCCGACCCGATCGTGACCCGAAATTAACGGGCATTCTCCCACCGAATTATTTTGGGATCGGGTTCGGGATCATTGATTAGTTGTAAATGTTGTAGTATTTTACTACTATTGTGTAATGTTTTAAAAACAAATCTATAATAATATGTGCAAGTTAAATATTATTATGTAAATTATTGTTTTGTACGACTTTACTTGTTTTTGTATTATAATTGCAGAAATAAAGAGACCGGCGCTATGAGACAATATTGAACGGGGTGTTATAAATTTGGGTATAAAAAAGTTCAGTTTAGTATTTCTGTGATTAAAGAAGCTACGAAAGTCAGAAAATTATGATCTTTATATTTTCCGAAAGGTTGAAAAATTTCCTACAAATTTTAATCACAAAGTTTTTGCAAATTTTATCATCTTAAGGACGTTAATTGAGCTACAAAAATTCGGACTATGAAAAGAAAAGAAAAGAAAATTAATAAAAAAAGAAAAAGGAAAAGGAAATTAAGTCAACAAAGTCCACAGAAATCAATGCATGCATTGATTGAATGTTTCAAAACGAGCTTCAAATGTCAAAAAAAATTGTCAGGAGGTTTCAGAGCATTCTCTGTTACGTTATCACATGCGAAGAAAAAGAGAAAAAAACAAAATATATGTCAGAGCAAACGAAAAAATAAGGAGAAAAAGAGGAAAAGAAAAAAACAGAGAGAAGAAAAAAATCAATAGTTGAGAAATGTAATAGTTTCATGATTTGCATTACTACACGGTTCCTCCATCCGTGATTTGTAATATTTTGTATCACCATTCTATCTCTCTTTAATTAATATGTTTAAATTTTATTATTATGTATTGTTCCTTATTATTATGTTAGCTTGATATTAATAAAAGGTTTAGGGGGTAACGTCCCGCTTTTTGTTAAAACGTTTGTATTAATGATGATTACGTTCTTTTTACATATTGATTAGAAGAAATTCTATCAATAATAATGGTTATTTATTATTAAGAAAAGTTTGTTGTTATTGTGAGTTTATCAAGTTTTGACTAATTATCGACAAAATTACTTTTGACACATTTAGTACTTGAGCGGGTGATTGGTAATTCAATACCTTAGTAGGAAGAATGTTAAGAAGATATGTGGCCATGGAGAGTGCATGATGCCAAAAAGAGAGAGGCATAGATGCATGGGCAAGAAGAGTTCGGATGATATTATTGATGGATTTTATGTGTCTTTCGGCCTTGCCGTTTTGAGGAGATGTATGAGGGCATGAGAGACGGAAAAGCATGCCATGTTTCTCAAAAAAAACCTTAAATGTGCCATTTATGTATTCTGTACCATTGTCACACTGAAAGGTCTTAATATTACGTTCGAATTGTGTTTTGACTAAAGCATGAAAAACTAAGAAAAGATGTTTGACCTGCGATTTCTTAGCAATAGGAAATGTCCACAGAAACTTACTGTAGTCATCAAGAAAAAGAACATAATAACAATGGCCGGAAGTACTAACAATGGGAGACGTCCAAAGATCACTATGAATAATATCAAACGGAAGAAAAGTATATGAAACCGAATCATAAAAAGGTAGCTTAGAATGTTTCCCAAGAGGACAAGATGAACAAAAAGTTTTACAAGCCTTATTACAATCAATAAACTTTTTACTACAAAGAGACTTAAGAATAGCATCGCCAGGGTGACCTAGACGATTGTGCCAAATATCTGAAGGCAAAGCAGTAAAAACAGATTGATTTGGAGAAAAGTGGATATAAGTCCCGGTGCTATCACATCTCATTAGTCTATTCCCCGTCTGTAAGTCATTAACAGAGAAACCAAAAGGGTCAAATGATATAGAAACCATATTATCTGTGGTAAACTTACGAACCGAGACTAAATTTTTAATGAGTTTTGGAGCATGTAACACATTGTTTAGGGAAAATGGTGGATAAGGTGGCGGCAAAATAGTGCGACCGTGACCAATAATTGGAATTAAATGACCACTACCAACAACAATGTTATGATGTTTATTGCTTGAATTGAAATAAGAAGAGAGAATACCTGCATCCGCCGTCATGTGAGATGTAGCGCCGGTATCCATGTAGTAGTTCCCATCGGGTTGAGAGAATGAAAGAGCTTGCATAGCGGCCTCGATGTCCGTTGGAGTGTAGCTAGGAGCAGAAAGAGGAGCCACTGCATTGTATGCTTGGGGTCTGGGCCCAAGAACACCCGGTCCAGCAGGCCTTGGGGCCGTGTAGTTTGGCCTAGGATGCCAAGAGTGGGCTGGCATTGGGCTTGGGGGCATGGTCCACCCATCCCAAGTAGGCTGCCATTATGGCCACTGTGGAGGGCCTTGCTGACGTGGCTGTTGCCACTGGGCTTGCTGACGTGGCTGCTGATTAGGTCCGGGCCAACTGGAATTATTTTGGGCCTTTTTCTTCCCATTATTCTTTCCAGTGCTTTTACTCTTATAGTTGTTGTTCCTTTTGTTGCTTGAAGACGAATCAGCCGCATGAGGCGAGTCAGAAGCAATCAAGGCGGTACTGCTTGCACGACTCCCAGACCCGCCACTTTCACGAGCATTACGGGCTTTAATAGTACGCTCCGCCATCTTCAACCTCGAACGACAACTTTCAAAAGAAGGCAAAGGCTCTTGATTTTGTATAAAATCAACCGTACCACTATACGCCTCCGGTAGAGATCCGGTGAGACATAAAACCAAACGACCATTGGTCACTGGAGCATCAACATCTGCTAACCTGTCCGCAATAGATTGTAGGTAATTGCAGTAATTATCAATCGAGTTATGTTCCTCGAAAACAGCATTTGTAAAGTCCTCCTCGAGATGGATAGCCCGAGAGGCTTTGTTATCCTGAAAAAGGGCTTCAAGACGTTTCCATGCTTTCTCTGCCGTATCATTACGCTTGAGAATAGCAGGAAGAAGATCCTTGGACACGGTGCCGTAAATCCATTGTAAGACAACAGCATCCAATCGCCTCCAAAAGGCCGGATCATCTGATTTAGCCTTCTCGAAGTCAGCTTTAGCCTTCTCCTCCGTTGGTGGAACCAAATGATCATAGAGATCATGCACCCTAGCAAGATTGGCAAACAGAGTAGCCCAAGAATGATACATGCTTTGCTCATTGTCTAATGTCACGGGAACAAGAGACTTGATGTTTGTGATGGTGAGAGCGGGATGAAATTTGGGCGAGTCTGCCATGGAGAGGAAAAGATGAAAGAGGAGGAAGATAAGATAATAGAAGATGAAAGTGCAGCTAGGGGTAGGAGAAAAGGATCGTTTAAGAGTCTGATACCATGAAAGAATGTAATTGCCCGTTTCTTTTCATTGAACTTTGTCATTATATACAAAATACAAGCTATTAGTTAGGCAAATATTTTGCTAACCATATGCCTGACTAAAGCTGTTGATTGCTATGAATTAGGAGATTAGCTGTACAAAGATTGATACTAATCGCTTACAATAAGGGGCCTAAATATATACTAGCTATAAATACAAAGATACAGTATAACTTAGAATATATTCAAAATATATTATTAAAGGCATAATATATTTTAACATATTCTAACAGAAACAATAAAATTGAAAAATCTTTGCTGGACCTAGGTGCTACTGTTAATCTGTTGCTATATACCGTGTATGAACAACTGGGATTAGGAGAATTACAACCAACCTGTGTCACATTACAATTAGCTGATAGATCTATAAAAATTCCAAGAGAAATCATAAAGGATGTATTGGTCCAAGTTGAGAATTTCTACTTTCCTGTAGACTTCATTGTGCTAGACACGCATCCTGAATACGACCCTAAATCAAATATTCATGTTATCTTAGGACGACCATTATTAGCAACATCTAATGTATTAATTAACTGTCGAAATGGAATAATGAACTTATCGTTCGGAAACATGACTTCCGAATTAAATATTTTTAATGTGTTAAAACAACTCTTGGAAGAAGAAACTGTCCATGAGGTAACTCGTGTAGGTACTCTAATCCAAAACACATTTGATAAAACAAACATAGAAGATCTTTTACAATGTGAGTTGGAAAGTAATAATGAGAAAGATGAAATGAATTCTGAGAATGATATTGCCGAATTTCAACCTTGCTTAGACAATAGTGAATTATTTGCCATTGGAAATTGGAGACCACATTTTGAAGAACTTCCACCAAGTGAATCAAAACCATCACCTTCTAGTGAAATCCCACCAAAGTTAGAGCTAAAACAATTACTGTCTACACTTAAGCACGCTTTTCTAGGAGAAAACAAAACTTACCCTGTCGTATTTTTTTCATCCTTAGAGCCGATTCAGGAGGAAAAATTTCTAAATATATTAAAAAGTCATAAGTCAGCCATAGGTTGGTCAATCGCAGATCTTAAGTGTATAAGTCCTTTAATATGTCCACACCGAATATTATTAGAAGAAGAAGCAAAACCAACTACGCAACTTCAGCGTAGACTAAATCCTAACATGAAGCAAGTGGTCAGATCAGAAGTTCTTAAAATGCTAGACGTTGGAATTATCTACCCAATCTCAGACAGTCAATGGGTTAGTTCAACACAAGTAGTTCCTAAAAAATTAGGTGTCACAGTTGTAACTAATGAAAAAGATGAACTCCTTCCAACACGTGTTACCACCGGGTGGCGCGTGTGCATTGACTACCGAAAGTTAAATGTTATAACTCATAAAGATCATTTTCCACTCCCTTTCCTTGACCAAGTACTTGAAAGAGTAGCTGGTCATTCTTATTACTGTTTTCTTGATGGTTATTCGAGATATAATCAAATTGAAATTGCCCTAGAAGACCAAGAAAAAACTACTTTTACTTGTCCATTTGGTACTTTTGCATATCGAAGGATGCCTTTTGGTCTATGTAATGCCCCTGCCACCTTCCAAAGGTGCATGATGTAACTATTTAGTGACATGGTCGAAAACTTTTTAGAGGTATTTATGGACAACTTTACAATTTTTTGGTGATAATTTCGATAAATGTTTAGCCAATCTTGAAAAAGTTCTTATTCGTTGTGAAGAAACAAACTTAGTTCTTAATTGGGAAAAATGTCACTTTATGGTAGATCAAGGTATCGAACTAGGTCACATAATATCCTCTAATGGTATGGAAGTAGATAAAGAAAAAGTAGAATTAATTGAAAAATTACCTCCACCACGAACTATAAAAGATATTAGATCATTTCTAGGATATGCTGGTTTCTATAGGAGATTTATAAAAGATTTCAGTACTATTTCACGTCCACTATGTCATCAGAGCAAACGAAAAAATAAGGAGAAAAAGAGGAAAAGAAAAAAACAGAGAGAAGAAAAAAACCAGTAGTTGAGAAATGTAATAGTTTCATGATTTGCATTACTACACGGTTTCTCCATCCGGGATTTGTAATATTTTGTATCACCATTCTATCCCTCTTTAATTAATATGTTTAAATTTTATTATTATGTATTGTTCCTTATTATTATGTTAGTTTGATATTAATAAAAGGTTTAGGGGGTAAGGCCCCGCTTTTTGTTAAAACGTTTGTATTAATGATGATTACGTGCTTTTTACATATTGATTAGAAGAAATTCTTTCAATGATAATAGTTATTTATTATTAAGAAAAATTTGTTGTTATTGTGAGTTTATCAAGTTTTGACTAATTGTTGACAAAATTACCTTTGGCACATTTAGTACTTTGTAAGAAAACTCTCTAATTTTCAAGCTAGTTTAATATTATTATATAATAAACATAGCTCATGTTATACTAGTTATTATCACCCGTTTGTAAAGATTACACTATTTTTTACAAATGTGGAGCTTTTAAAAAAAGTCATAATTAATATAAATATTTTAATAGAAGTGGTGGTTAATACTTCCCTGAAAACCTTTATCTCTAAAACTAAAAATAAAATACTTGTTGTGTGACATATTAGCTAGATATATAGATATGGAGATACAAGTATAGAGAGATAAAAGAGTCGTCTTTTATTCATTGATAAGTGTATGGAAGTTTCATCAAGAGACCCCCTAACCTTCTTTATATAATAGAAGGTAGGGTTACATATGCTAGGAAAGCCCAATAGAGGCCCAATAGAGTAAGGCCCAAGATGGACAATAATATCCTACAACACTCCCCCTTTGGACGTCTTGATTTCTTCGTCTTCATGTTGTCGATCTGAATCGAGTTCATTCGCAATGCTAAACACATAAAAACCTTAGGGCCGGAAAACCCAGTGTGGGACAAAACCGGTACCTAGGAGAAACTGTGTAGCCGAATGATATATGCCGAAATATCATGTAAGTAACTAACCACAAAACAGTGTGTCTCATCAAAACCTTGACAGAGCAAACCCAATGGGAAAATTTCTGATCGAAGGAAAAAGAGTGCAACAGTGGTAGTAGTAGGGGATCAACCACAAAACAGGTGCCTCATCAAAACCTTGCTAGAGTAAACCCAGTGGAAAAAACCTCTAGTCGAAGGACAAAAGAGTACACAGTGGTAAGAAGTATACAACAGGATACTCCCCCTAATTTCGGCAATCTTAAGTGAGGTATGATGGGAACGTGTCTCGCTAAAAACCTTGCCAAGGAAAACCCAGTGGGAAAAAACCTTGGTCTAAGGACAAAAAAAGTACACGAGCATGCGACTGGATGCTCCCCCTCACTTGCACACGACAGGGTGCGAGAATTTCGACTAAGTAGTAATTAGTACAATAAGCATTCACCTGGATGCTCCCCCTCACTTGCACATGACTGGGTGCAAATATTTCATATTCCAAGAAAGAAAACGAGCATTCGACTGGATGCCTCATTTACTTACATACGACTGGATGCAAGAAAATCTAACGTGGAATAGAACGAGCATTCAACTGGATGCTCTTAAACTTCATTTGTGAAGATTAATTTCGGCGAGAAACGCTAAATAGCATAATGTAGTCATGTCTCTCTTGATCAATAACAACAAGTTGTCTTCTATGACAAGTGTTTTATCTGGATCGTGAGACAGAACATATGTAATTCAAATATGACTAATACTAGCTCGAAGTCATATACACTCTCTAGTCGTCTCATAGAGCACGAATAGATCAGAGTGATTCACTTGGAGTCATTCCAAGACCTCCAAGATGTCGCCTTATTCCTAATGGTAAAGACATACCATGTTAGGAATATCCCTTATGCGGGTCTGATAAGTAACCAGCATCGGTATAACCGAAAAAAGGTTGCGTTAATTCGAGTACCGAAGGGGGTAGGTACACTCGATGACGCAAATGGGATAAGACAAGCCCTCATCCACAGTTACCTTAAGGTAATGGGAAAATGTCTTTTATGCCATTTCGATGGCAGCGTGTTAGCGCGATGCTGTGTCGAGCTATACCATTCACAGCAGACGAGATGTTCGTCCTAGCACATTAGACCAAGTACAATAATGCGCTTATTGTACTTAGATATGAACATCATGGTTCAATATCTCTTCATCGTCACATCAGGGACGGAATGGGTCTATATCAATGTCTAGTGATCGAACGATCATGGGAGAATCTGACGACTTAGCGTCATGATGAATACAACGTCATAACACCTTCTCGGTGTAGTCTGAATCATGGACTTAGATTCAATCTTTACGGGACTCGATCATCAGGCCGAGTCACTACCGTTTCTTCCCAAGATCCTTCATCTCGAAGGCAAATCCAAAAATGGATCGCGTAATAAAACACGCAAGGGCATAATACTTGTTCAAGTATCCCAAGCTAATCAAGTACTCACTTAGGCGGTATACCACATCCGCTCGGATTATATTAATCCATATAGTGAACGTCTCAGTCAATTGAGATCGTGTTCCGTGGTCAGGAACTACTTGATTCAAGTACATGAAGTCACACAGGGACCTTCATCTATATCTCTTTGTCTAAATCCCCATAGAGATAAAACCGTGACCACAATTGCATGCTGCATAATCAGTTTTTCGGAAACTACTAAACTGATAAAGTAGGGGACTGTTATAACGTCCATTACGAGGAAATCAACCATCTCGTAATCAATTCCAAGGTGTGAGAGAAGCCTTGCGCTACTAGGCGAGCATTCTACAATCTCATTATTCTCATCAATTTTCCTTACGAATAACCAAATAAACGAACTCGTTTAACATTGGTGGTGTTGGAGCTACAGGTCCGAACACACTTTCGCTAAGGAGTCTACTTGGATTGCAAGTTTCCATTAGTACAGTCTATTCTTCGTTGACTTCAGGCAACGGTACATGGTTCCCTGTCATAATTTGTTCATATTATCAGTCGTCACCGAATATATGAACAAGTAATCAATGACAGTCTCGTTTCGCTTCAATATCGTCTAAGATATCATGATCGACAGATATTTCGAGATTCTTAGGATGAGGAGGAAATCACACATCTCCTTGATCCTTTATAATCTCGTGCAACAAACGAGTTTCAGTTCACCACCTCTGGGGCTGAACGAATTAAGAACCGGTCAACTTCCTCATATCTTGGGAAGGACGACAGACTGACGGCCGACGACAGCGTCCTTTGCTTGGCGGGTTCGGCCAAAGCAACGTGTTACGACAGGAACACGGCGTCCGATAGGGACGTCTATCCTTGCAAGCATTTTGCAGCAGGTATAAATGATCTCGTGACATCTCATAAAGTCATTAAATGCGTCTGGCATTTAGTTAGACTTGAGGGAGTCTATGCACTTACTTATCACTAAGTGCAGTTTTGGGGATCAAGCTAAGACTGAGTGGGTTATGCCACGTTACTTCACGTCGTTCCTTATCAACGGTAACGTGCAAATCTCCCCCTAACGACGGGGAAAACAGTCTTAGCGATGTCACTTTCGCATATCATGCGGTAAAGAGATCGCTTGCCAAGGTTACTCTATCAAATGATAGGCAGGAGATTCATAATCGACTTATGTCCCCTTCAGAGGTCCATATTTTGAACGCTAGAACGGCTCAATCAAAATATTAATTAATCACTCTAAACACGCGTTATTATGAGACTTCTGGCTCATAACCAGTAACCAGCTGGTACGCATATGGTGTTTGAGTGTCTATGGGCCTCATAACGGACCAATGCAGCAAAATAGCATAACCCACACGGAAATATAAATCTTGGTGCGCAAGACCAAGATGTGCGTGCAATCATTTGCAGTCGCATCAACAAACTTTCCGTGAGTCCATTTGGGTCTGAACATAATCGACAGGATGTTCAATTTGAATTTCCAAACTCAAGTAATTCAAATCGAAATTTCGATTATTACTCTTCGGAATTATCAAGTCGACTAGACTTTTCAGGATAATCCGGATCATGAGCCATCAACTTAATGATAGGGCTAAAAGTTTGGGAAATGCTGCATTTCTGTGGACAACAATAAAATGTGACCTTATTGTCGATGCATCAACCATAACCATTTATATTTATGGTCCGTTTTATGGTTGGATAAGTCCACAATAACTCCTTCAATTCTTTACAAGAATTCTACGAGTTCATTTCGTGATCTTTACACATACTAGTCTTTCAAAGTGAGCATTAGTGGCATTAATTTCGGATTAATCACGAAATATATCCTCAAAGAGAATCCAAATGCGATGCGATTATAAATCAACTATCGTCTTTTGATCCGGGAATATCTCATCCGGTCAATGCCACAATATCAAAATGCTCTTATCAATCGACGACAGGCGAATGATAGTACAGACAATCATGTCTTAGCATCTAAATCATTTATCATTCGACGACAGGCGAAATGATAAGGTAACTTTAAATGCTTTAAAGAATGTGGTAGCAACCACTTGAAAGACATTTCAACTCCTCTAAAATACGCTTTTGGTCGTATTGAATGGAGACTATGTAAAGAAATTTCAATTCTTTCATGAGCTATTACCAGGTAACACTGGTTTTCTCGAATATTTTATAACTCAACAAGGTACGACAGGACCTGTATGAGTATAACGCCTCATATTTGACAAATCAATTTGGCTTTACCAAAGATTTCGATTTTGGAACGACAGGTCCAGAATCGTTGTCACTGAGTGCTCTTTTAGGCAAGTAGTTGGTGAAATTATATGGTACACTGTTACCCACTATTTCCAAAAAACCAACTACACCACAAGTATTGCCTAAAATTTCATAATTTAAAGTTTGGTCACATTTGTCAAAGGAATTTGCTCAAAAAACACTTTAAATTATTTCGAGAAATTTCATAAACAGGCAAACCATAATCCAAAAGTATGTCCAAATGGAAAAATAATAATCCAAATGGAAAAACATAATCCAGATGAGCGAAAAAATGGCTCAATGATTTATCAAAATCAATAAAGAAAGGTGTCAAACTCATTTGAGCCACAAAATCGGGGGTCTCAAGAGTTTCCTTTCAATTAGCTTTAACCACATTAGCATCGGTTTTTCCACCTTTATAATAGTTGTGAACTATTTAAGGAGTAACCGTGCATGACCGTTGTCTTTATAGCATAGAGTTGGCTCCTTGAGCATCATCTCTTACTTTGTGACAACGGCCCATATTGTTCCTTTCAATTACTGTCTTGGAGCCACAAGTTTTCGATTTTGACGATTGTCTAAAATCTCCCTTGGCTAGGCGATTCATCGGGATCGCCACAGTTCGAGACAAATAACACTTTTCTCGGTTCTCGATTCGTGGAAAAAAATGTACACGAAGAGCATTAATATCAGGCAAACAATTCGCCATTGACCCAATAGGATTAAAACTACTCACCGGGGTAATTTTCTTATCCAATAACAGATGGGCGATAAAGGAACATGGTGAATATAAATTCACGATACTGCTTATGGAATGCAATTTCCAAGCTAGTATTTTGGTGAAGGATTGCTCCAATATGTCAATTTCAGACATTTGTTCACCATAGACGTCATCACGTCTCAAATGTGGCGGCGGAATAAAATCAACGCCTTAGCATTCATCTCGAGGGTAACAACAAACTCGTGTTTTACTCATCAAAGATGACATCCAAATAATTTGGGTATCACATGCTCACACATCAGGGTGACTAACATGTGGTGACGGAATAACATCAACGTCTAAACAGTCATTTCGCAAGTATGTTTTGCGATTTTTCTCATCATAGATGGCATCCAACATGTGTTGGGAGTTCTGGATTATTTTTCATATAAAACGACTGGTTTATATGTTTATGGTTTGCACAAGCACAAACTTTAATTTCGAAACGACAGGTTCGAAAATAGTTTTGCTTTTAATGTGAATTGGTTCTCATTGATCGAACGACGGGTCGATACTGAGACACCAATTCGGCGAAACATACATCACTATATAAACACATTCGGGGAAATTATTATTTAGTCAACCCCTTTCGGTAGCTCTACTTGAAAAACGACCAGGAAAGACGGTGAGGGTGGAGGGCACGAATGCCACTTAAAACCCGACCTCATTAGGATATCGACTTCCGCCTATATCTTTCCTAGACATCGTATCCAAATAGGTGAGCCTAGTTGGGGAAGGTTCATAATTTTTCCAACTTAAATGTGAAAATATATGATTTCGCAAATTACCATATATTACACATGGCAGTAAATATTACATTTATAGATATTGCTATTTCTCCGATTTAACAATTATATTATCAATCAGAACAGTATCTATCACAATTAATATGTTATTTTACTGCTATATATGTAGGTTCTATTGATGGTAATTTAAATCTAATTTACCAATTTTACACTAGCAATATCTAACACAATATTTTATTATTATTATACTGCTATATGTGTAGGTTTTTTATTCATGGTAACTAAATCATGCATGTAGGTAATATATTTTATTCAATATCCTAACTTATACTCCAATATCCGTGAGCAAAGTGCTGATAACGTGTTGTGTGACATATTAGCTAGATATATAGATATGGAGATACAAGTATAGAGAGATAAAAGAGTCGTCTTTTATTCATTGATAAGTGTATGGAAGTTTCATCAAGAGACCCCCTAACCTTCTTTATATAATAGAAGGTAGGGTTACATATGCTAGGAAAGCCCAATAGAGGCCCAATAGAGTAAGGCCCAAGATGGACAATAATATCCTACAACAATACTATTAATCATTAATAAAAATATGTGTTTTTTTTTCTCTAAATTTAAGTTTCAAATATTATAAAAAGGCCTTCTAAGTTACAAAAAAATTAGTAAAATGTTCTGAGTTGTGAGATTGTTACACTTTACCCCGTTACTATTTTTTTTTCCGCAGCACTTTCGTTTTGAAGTACTTTAAGTAAATTCCTTGTGGACGATATAATTGGGTTATCCCGAGAAGATAATACTCAACTACCACCTAAACTTGGGTGTGTTTTTAAAAGAAACAATCATGTATAGCATGTGATACCGGTCGGGTAGCCAAACCTTCTTTCATGCAAAAACATTGAGAACCTTCCGGCGGAACCGATCCATTATAATCCACATGGTTTCTAGTTAGAGCGGCACTTGAATGATTGTGTGGTGAACTAAAGATGTTTTTCTGACATAATTTATTGTAGAATTTGACTAAAATGTTTGTAGATAAAATGATATTTTGTTTATATTGACGATTTCTTTCGTTTTGGTTTTAATTTTGAGTTATTTTACTACTGAGATATTTTTTTATGAAATTTCATACTCCAAGAGAACTACAATTGAAAAAAAGGACCGATTTTTTTGGCCCAATATGAAGTCTCATACAACAGAAATCTTGAAAAAGTCTCAATATGAAGTTCGGAAAATCGGATCAAGTAAAGGAAAAATCGAAAAAGATGATGTCAACACCATGCATTATCTAAAAGTTGTATAAAGGAAACGATGCGACTCAACCTTGTGGTCCTCATGAGACAATGGAAAGTTGTGTCCTCGTTAGATACGACATTCCATCTAAGACCAGAATATTGATAAATTCATCATGAGATGACCCTCTGGTGTTCAAACTCAAGAGGTTTTTAGAAAAAGCAAATCAAATTTGTTAGAACTTAAATTGACTTGTTAAAGTTGCTTAATTTGTTGTCGTATTGGATTATGCCAAAATACTTGTGTATTAAAGAAAGGTAATTATCTTTTCAAATTATGAGAGATTTACTTTTAAGAAGATATCATCTTATGAAAAGATTTGTTCTATTACTTAGAGCATCTGCATCTCCTTTTGTAAAACATCTAAATTCCCTTTTCCAAGGGTTTTGTACAAAAAAACACTCTGTATCTAGTTCCCTCACTCACCTCAAAATAAACATTATTTTAAAACTTACCCTGTATACAAGGAACCAAAAGTTCCCAGACAAAACCCTATATCCGCCTCTCTCTCTCTTCAAGATCAATTTCTCCCCCTTTCTCTCTTCAGGATCAAAATAAACATGAGATAAACATAATTCTCGAATCAATTGTAAGCCACTTTTATCTCTTCTATAGGTATATTGTTCATATAATTTATTAATTCTAACAATTTGGAATAGAAACTTTTAAACCAATTAAATCTGAAATTTATTTTCATCAAGTAAATTTTGCTTGGTTTTAATTTTTGATTCTCCATTTAATTGACTCTAATTTAGAAGTAATTTTAGATTTTCTTTTACTGTTTTTATACAATTGAAATATAATAAGTTTTTCAAATGGGCAAATGATGAACATAGCATCTATTTGGGCGGATTAACCATGAGACTTACAAATCGAGATTAAAAAAGCTCAAGCAAGGCAGGAGTTGTTATGATAACAAACATTTCCCCTTTCTTATTTAGTTTATACTAGTTTGAAATACAAATTTGTGCAAATTGATTTAGTTTAAAGAGTTAAATTATATACTCAGATTTCACCTTCAGTTCAGATTTATGAAATAATGAGAAACAAATAATTATGAGAAAAAAATTATATTTTTTTTACTGTTTTTAAAATTTGTGTTCTATAATTGAGATATTGAGTTGCGTAAACTTATAAAATAATAACAAAATACCGTCATATATAATTTGTAATTTCCTTGTCTACAGGGAATCTTCCTCACCAACAGCCCGCGGTACAACTTCTTCAGATTAAGGGACACAAAAAGAGAAACATTAGGAAGTAACCCTACAAAGAATGAGTTTCACTATAACTTCAATATACGAGAACGTCCTAATTTGTCAATAGCAAATTCGTAATTTTAAAAAAATACTTTTATGTAGTTTTACAATAGGAGGTGTAAAGAGCAAATTCGTCCAAATCGCTGGTTTTGTTTCTGACGAACGCGTTACTCATTCGTTCTTTGCCCAGGTTTTTTTTCATTATAATTACTTTTTTTTAATCCTTCATCTGTATTATTCAATATTCATTAGTAGTAATTAGTGAACAAAGATGGGTTCGGGTCGTTTGAGGTTTAGAAAATAGAACATTAAAAATGCAAAAGAATAAAGAGAACAATCTGGAGGCATAGGGAGAACAAATGCAGGATTTTATTATTTTGGTTACACCTCCTATTGTAACTACATAAAAGTATTTTTTTTTAAATTAGTATTTTGTTTATTTATAACTTGTAACATTTGAAAGTATTAAAAAAATTCGATTATTTCTATTGACATACTCCCCTATAAATACTAAATAAACAATAATATATAAAAGACCAAAATTTACAGAGTTTTATAACTAACATTTTACAAGTAAAATAAAACATTAGTCATAAAAAAATGTAACCAAAAAATAATTCTGAATGCATAAAACAACGCGGGTGTCAGAGTGACTTCCCCAAAGAGAGGAGTTTGGTACCCCTGTTAGGTCTTTGCATAATATAAGACTAGTAATCGTAGCCCACGCGTTGCGTGTGTGACACGTAGTTGCATAAATATGATCCGGCACAAATAAATTTAACATTTTCAAAAAGTTTACAAAAATAATTGGTTGAATATCGTAAAAATATAATGTTTTATTGTTATAGTAATATAAAAATACATGTATGATGATTTGTTTGAGAGATGATTTGATATGTGAAAAAAAAGAATATTTATTTATTTATTTAAATTGCATTAAGTTATTTTATTAATTAGTAAATTGGAATAGGGGCATTTTTGGAAAAAATGGGTAAAATTAGAAAGATTCAAGATTTCTTGAGTTCCCTTATATTAATAGTATGATATGATATGATGTGACTACTTGAGTTATGGGTAAAATGCGAGCCATGGACAATTAATGCGCCTTCTATCGACTAAGCAAATTTCTTTGTCTAATTTTTTGCCACTTGTCTTTAATATTCATCCAAGTTTATTATTATCTCAGATCCAAGTGTGCCAAGATTCATAAAGGATCTCTAGAGTAGTCATTTTTTGCTTTTACTAAACCGTGAAATTGAAACAGTTCCTAAATCTTTGCAATTTGATTGAATATAATTGTTGTTACATTTCTGCAATCTACTTGCGCTTCTTTCTATGCCGTTATGCATAATTGGTTGTTTACCAAGATGATGATTAACAAAACTTTTAATGTGATCTTGTGTTCCATTTCTTTTTACTGTCAAAATATTTAGCAGACAACAGAATCTCACGATCTGTGGATGCAACATGAGAAGAAGATAATTAAATGTCATTAGATCTACCAGAACTTTCATCACCCTCGAATGTGGGTTTGATCAGTTCATTATTACAGACTATTTCACTGATAACTGAAAAAAAAAATGTAAGTAGCAGCAAGAGAT
Organism: Primula vulgaris; assembly: GCA_963920805.1. Taxonomy (NCBI): domain Eukaryota; kingdom Viridiplantae; phylum Streptophyta; class Magnoliopsida; order Ericales; family Primulaceae; genus Primula; species Primula vulgaris. The sequence continues at coordinate 29,659,415 of OY987219.1, read as the reverse complement.
CTTTCACTGCAATAGTCTTCTTTACCATACATGGTTACTTATGTTGTTTTACAACTTACAAACTTTAGATTACAGTTTTCCATGTACATGTATGGAGGCTACAGTGTGTTATTTAACCTCTTCTGACATCATCTTATTTATCTACAATTTAAGAAGATTCATGTTAAACTACTACGCCAAATTTGTAGTACCTATCCATTTACTCACTAATTACTTGAACAATATAATATAGATGGTTAATTGCAAGTCTGTGCTGGGAACTAAATCTCACCACAGCATTAGATTGTTTTGTTTAATAAGGGCAAAAGCTCTGAATTTAGATACTACAGAGTACAGAATATCTAACACAGTCAAAAGAGTCATTTCCAATGTTAAGTTTATAAGAAATATGGAACTTTAGAATTAGTCTCTGTCAGTAAAAGAGTAAGAGAAACATCTCAACTTTTAAAACTAACTACTATCACTGATTAATTTAACAAGAACAACAACTGAACAGAGTACAAGTAGGCAATTATGCTATTCTCAAAACCTACTCTACTAGCAGGATACATTGATATCCGTAATCCGTATATGACCTCTGAGCCGAGTTTGGGCCCAAAATGTTTCATTTACCACTGTCAGACGAGGTGTTAGTGTTCTGTTTATCACTCATATGTTTATCATCGTCATTGTTATGAGCTTCATTATAAGTGTGAGCATTGTTATGTGCTTCTCCACAGTTGTTATAAGCCTTGTTTTGTTCTTCTCCATAGTTGTCATGAGATTGGTGGCTAAGTGCGTCTCCATAGCTTTGAAGGGGTACCTAAATTGATGCAATTTAAATTTAGAGCAGGAATTACAGTATCTGCAGTCTGCACTAGCCAAGGTAAGAGGAGTTTTTCGAGATTTATATCTTTTCTGTCTTTTGGAGGCATTGTTAATACGTCCATTTTTCATGAAGCTTGCCACCACCATTTGTATGGGACTAGTGGCCATTAAAAGGCTGGCAAGTCCGCCACCAAGCGAGATGCTTTTATTTATTTGTTATTTAAATAACACTGTAAATTCATTGTATTATTCTATTTGTATGAATCAAACGGACAGCTAAAAAAAACTGTTAGGCTTTATAAAAAAGTTGCATTCTTACAACAACAAACCGTCACATAGGGAAATAATTAAGCTTTAACAGTTGGAATTATACTCTTACAAGTTTAAACAATCCTTTTAACAGCAACAAAAATTGTGAAAACAAGAAAATCTTACAGAATGATGGGTTTATATATTTGCACTCATCATGTTGCATTACTGCCACCTGCAGCCCCTCCTTCATCGGGTCTGTCTGATGGTCCCTCATCGGATTTATCAGAAGGGGATGAGACGTTACGGTCCAGAACACCCGTCTATGGGTCTTTTGGATTTATTTTCGGCTCTGGAAGTCTCCCCTAACTTAGGGGGGCAGGCCTCCTAGCACTCGTTCACCTTCTCTTCGAATTTGCACCAAGCAAGACGCTTAATCAAGAGAAAAAAGAAGTTATCAGAGAGAACATACTAGGAAGTAAAAAAAGTCAATTAATAATTAAGTCAACTGTCTATTCAGCGTTAGGCACAAAGGAATTTCTAGAAAAAAAAAGGGAAAGTGCCGGAAAACTACAGAACTGTAGTATGTAGTGTTTTATCAAGTACATAGCCATATCACAAAGTTGAATTGTAATAAACTCCCACAAATCTACACCTACTCATACAGGAGAGATACTAAGTTCTTCCTAAAGGAGATAATTCCACGGAAATCCACTGTTTCATAAAGAACTAAATGCAGATTTAGATTCTTTCAACAATCTGTTTTGCCGTCGATGTTTTGTCTTTGACTGTAGATTGCATGGATGTTCTCAGGATCTTGTATATCCTTCTGAGAAGCTACTAACTAGGAGCTGCCCAGAAGAGGAAAATGATCCGTGTGGCCCACATTTCTATAAAGTGGTCATTAATTGATCTCCATTAAAAAAGGAAGAAAAAACACATTTGAGGCAATTATTAGGTATAAAAGCAGAAGATACTATGAATCAGCTTGATTTCAGCACGGGATCATTGCAGTTTTGGAACCGTAGGAATGGTAACTTTTTGTTTATTTTTCCCATCTATAATACCTGAGACCAGTGTTCTCTTTAAAGACATCATCTTATTGAATTTCATCTCTCTCCCACTGATTGTAAATTCATTTCCTGGTTCAGCGAAACTAAAGTCGGCCGGATTTCTGGTAACTTTTTGATTCTTGTGTATCGTGCTGAGAGGTGTTGAACTAAACCTTTGTTTGAGTTCGCTTGTTTTGGAACCAAAACTTGACTTGCAAAGGGTTCAATGCCAAGTCACGGCTTAGTGCTTTCCTCTGCTTGTCATGGAAGGCCTTGAAAATAGACCAAATGAAAAAAATTTAAAAAGTACTCATGCATTAGCATCTCTCTATAATCATAACATTGAAACCAAAAAATAATGTTACTAAATGGATTTATGATAGCAGTTGCAGGTATGTTGAACCATATAGACATTGTACATCTATCATCTCTAGCCGTTAATTAGCAATTAACTAAAAGAGAAATAACTTTCATCACCAAATTGGTCACCCAAAAATCTCACCCGCTGTCGTGGCAACACAAGTGTACCAATCATCTACTGTGTTTTGAAAAACCAGTGTGCAGTTTATTCACTTTATACATGATTGATCCAAACGCCACGTCAACGGGTAAGTATTTTGGGTGACATCTGCGAATGTATATAGTAATGCGCTAACCAGAAAGTTAACTCTAATATTACAATACTTTAGCTAATAAGAAGCAATCAATCATCAATTACACCCTATAATGCCTCAGCGCAAAGTAATCGGTCAAATACACCCTTGTATCCAAGTTCACAATTGTTACCCTAAGTGTTGAATTATCTGTTAGTTTAAACGTCGAAAGGATATTTCTACTGTCTCTTTTACATAGAACAATTCTTCTCGCAGATGTTTACTAAGTTCTCAGAAAGACGTATAACATCACTTCTATCCAATAGTAAAAACTTCTGCAAGTTTAGGGAATATCATAAATATAGAAAATTTTGGTTCTTTTCCATATTCAAGCAGGGGCCAAGGGTCAACGAACTAACTTCAGGAAGGAAACGTAAATGATCTGGCATAACCGCAAAAGTGAGGAGGAATTTTTTTGGGAAACTATGTCTGTGTTAAAAATCTAAAAATCAGTCTAGAAAACGAAGCCAATATCGGTAAATTCCAAATTCTGAGTTAACATTACAGAATCAATACACGCCAAAGAACACACAAGTCATAGGCATTACATAACTGATTTAGCAATGCAAAGCATTAGGTATGCAGAACCTACAATAAATGTCGATAAATAAGGGAATTGGTCACGTAAAAGTTCCTTAAGCCTTTTCAAATCTAAACAGGGTAGTTCAATTGTAACAAGGAGATTGATGCCTTTGATTTGATGAACATGCCACATATTTTTCATTCAAATACATCATGTTGCGTTGTGATAGCAAAACAATATTCTTTTCTTGGGAAAAGAAATATTTATAGAAAAAATACATAGACTTAAGAATCATGTCAGTGCAAGAAGATACTAATTTGATGTTTTAAAAAATTAATGTAAAACCTTACGTCAATATTTTATTTATCATTTTCCTACTTAAACCTTCAGCAGAACACGTCCTTGAGTACTTCGGAATGAATAATTATTGTTAAGATACACAAAGAGGGAGAGAAAACCTACCCATTATAATCTGGTAAATCGCTTATTCGTTTGGATAAGGACCGGTAGCTTGTATTTATCTTCTTCCGATTCTTCGTCGCCATCAGCCTCATTCATTTTGAATGAAGCTTGCTTTGCTGTTCTCCTAAATTCAAACCATGTCGAGGAATGGTAGAGAAGAACCTGAGAGCTCTGTAATACACATGGTATCCAGGGTCATGCAAAGAAACTTAAATTTACCAACAAAACGTACTCTTTTTCAAACTAGCACACGTGCCAAATTGTTCTATATGGGCATAGGTGTAACAAATTGTTACCACAAAAGTTACATACATAATAAACAAACGGAACTTAGACAAGAGTGACATAATTTTTTATTTTTTTTGGAGTGCGAGTGACATAAATTTGAAAAAGATAAAGGAAACGAGAAGCAGTGACATCATGCAAGAAAAAATACTGCTACATAAAAGAAGTAAATTGAGGTCAAAACAATATCGTAGATTCAATCAACAAGGTCAATGATGCGGAAAATAGTAGGCCAAGTCAAGTAAATAGCATATAATGTAACACAAATATTAAATAGCGTTTTAAACGGAATCAAAGATAGATTTTCCATAATAAAAGAACCTATCAATAAGAATTCCAACTAAGTAAACTGTAGTAAGAAAAATAGTAAGAAAAATGTATGCATAAATAACCAATTGATAAAGTTTTCTCATTAGACCTCGATACGTGGTTCACAGGGAGTTTTCTAGTTGTGAAGCTCTCCGAGCATGAAGTTAGAATCAGGATATCGTTTTAACTTATGCAACCACATAATAATTCTAGTACTCCAAGTATCTGATTAGTCTTATTTTTCCGCATTACGTGATATTAAAGAAGTAAAATACCAAAGACGAAATAATCGTATAGCTAATTTGCATGTAACTTATAGAATTCAATAACCCAACAAACTAGGAAAACAAGACGATTACATCCTCGTTTATAAATTCATCCAGCAAGATCAGCGATGCAGATAACAATATCTATCCAGTCTCGTAAAGGCTAGATCTGCTCATAATTTTAAGATTAATTACTCGGCCTTCTGCTTTGTTGTTTTAGAAAAAAAAGTTATTAAAAATTCAACAGATCAGCGCAAATATCATTAGTTGTAACAACTAATTAAGCACTTCGATTCTGAAGCTAAACTGGAAATTAAAAAAGAAATGCGACATAAAAAAACAAAAAGTAATCCCAACTGCAATAGAGTTGGAAATTGCATGTTATCGTAAACTCCCATAAAAATGTCTATATAAGTACGTGATTAATACATCGTAAAAGAAAACTAAGGTAGTTATTAAACAATCCCTTAACTTAATACCCTGTAATTTTAAAAATTCTAAACCTAAGGTTAACAAAGCAATAGCGGCACTAAAAACGATCCTATATTTTGTGTCATGCAGAAAAGTGAAAAATAAAACAAAGATAAAAAAATTATAACAAAATGAAAAGAAAGATTATATAACTGCAATTCTAAGAGATGTGATATTGAAATGTAACCTGTAGATAAGCAGGCAAGTGAAACCCTAGTAATATATTAGGGTGATGTGCTTTTGGAGAGAAAGAATGTATATATAGAGAGAGAGTATACGAATTATATATATATAGAGAGAGAGTAGCTAGGGCTCAGCTTGGCGGCATAGAAATTTGGTTTATATTTGAAGCGATAATTTATATACCGTCTCTCTAGGGTTTTGAGAATTTGGTTACACCAAATAGGAAGTCTCTTAATACATTCTGTTGTACCATTTGAAAATACTAACCAATAAAATACTAAAGAAACAATAAAATAACAAAAACTATATAAATGGCCAAAAATGACAACTTTTTTTTACAAATAAAATAAAACGTTAATTGAAAAAAGTAAACAAAAAAATAATTCATTGAAATTTAGTCAAGTGTTAGGGCAGGCAAAACAGTAGCAAGACAATACAATTGTTCAAAGTCCGTTTTGACGGGAACGGTTACCTTTAAGAGACATAGGATGGTTGTTGAGGACTTCTAGAGACACGAGACACATTATTTTCGCAGCGAAATAAACTCAAAAAAATTGGCGGGATATGTGTTCGATATGTAGCAAGTTACTTAAAATCAGTTTGTAACTTACTAAACTAAAAATTCATTGGTAGGGTAGCATTTTAGGTACATTGAGTTTATAAAAAAGTTTTGGGCAGAGTTGCTTTTGTAAATGTTGTAACTAGGGGTGGATTAGGATCTGACCCATGAAGTTCAATACATGTCCCAACCTGACAATTTTTTTGGAACGAAAAAAATCCCGACCCGACCCGACAAAAATCGAGACCCGGTTTTTTTGGGATATAATTTTTCGGGATCCCGTAGGGTCGGGATAGGTTTATCCCGGGTCTCCCAAAATGTTTTTTTTATTTTCCAATAAGGTTAGTTTTTATTAAAAAAATTCTATTTGAGAAATACTAATATCTAAGCATGTTACTAACAAGAACCATAATCGTATTTTTGATAAAAACACTATTATAAATGCAAAAAGAGATTACTATTTAGTAAAAATAGAATGTAAAACTAACAAATAATATAGTAAAATGATAAAATAACTAAAATTGAATAGGTTTTTTATGAGATTCTTTTAGTATTTAGTTTTATTCACACAAGCAAGAACTATATTGTATTAAATGAGATACATTAAAATTATAACTTTTTAAAACGCTAAATCAATAATCATTTATCCTTTTAAACATTTTTTAAATTAACAAAGTTGATTTTAAATTTAAGTATATTTTTAATTTTACTAATCTTTTTATTCAAAACGGCAAATCTATAAATTATGATACTTAAATAACATACATGATCCCTAAAACAAAGTAATATTGTAAAAAGTAAATATTACTTATTTTTTATTAACTTCATCTATTGAAGTAACAATTTTAGTATATTATCATTTGCATAGTTTTTAATTTTTAAAAGTAAGTTTTTATGTTATTTTAGTAAAACTAAAGTTACAGAAAAGGACATTTAATATAACTATTCGAATATTTAATTCATTTAACTCATAAGTAAAGTTCCAACATAATGTTATTAGAAAAATCAATTTTTTTTTGAATATCGGATCGGGACGGAACTCCCGTTGGGATTCATGCGTACACCCGCTCCCTATCCCGAAAGTAGTTGGGTCGGGACAAATCCTGAATTTTTCAGGACCGGACAAGTTCAGGTCGGGAGAAAATCGGGTCTGGTGCGGAACAAGTCCTCAAATGATTGATTTGCCCATTCAAAGCAATTTACGCAAAGGACTCTCTTTAACAGAATATATAATTTCTTGCTATGGAGCTCGCAAAGGGGTTGTAGATACTGTTGTCCGAACCGCGTAGGTAGTCTGTAAAGAACGATAAGGTGGTGTGGGTGGGTAAGAAATCGTACCAAAGAGGCTAACCCCGTCGTAGTAAGACCAAAAGCAGACAAGTTTTGCCAGCCCTAGTTGTAACGGTTCTTTGTAATGTACCAACAAAAGTATAATTTTCAATGGGACAAAATAGTTTGTGGATATTTTGATTATCCTTCAAGCCACCTCAAAGAAAACAACAATTACACGTATCCATTCATGACTAAGTGATGTAGGGATCCTAGTAGTTTTGCATAACATAAGATGTGACTACATGAAATAGGGACTAGATAAATCTAGCCCTACGAGCTTTGGACAATTGATACGCCTTCTATTCACTAAGCCAATCTCTAACCTTGTCTAAAACATGTACTTGTATGTATATTGATAAAAAAAAAAAATCAACTTTTTTTTGTGTTCAATGGGAAGTAAGAAATTATTAATTTAGCCTTGTAGTAAGTCTGACAGTTTACTGGTGAACAATTAATAAAAAAAATTTATTACCTATTCATTTGTAATTATTGTAATTATATTTCTTCACATATTTTTTGAGTTAGCAAGCTGTGCTAATCAAGATCCACTTTTGTCCCTTTGTTTTTTATGGTTTAATGATATGTTTAACTTTAAAAAAAAAAGAAATTATTATTTGAAGTTTACTATAATCCCAATTTTGAAGAATATTCCTCCAACCAATTGAAAGTAAAAAAAAGAAGAGAGATAGATAACATACATACCCATTTATGTAATAAAGTGGTACGCGATTAATTTAGAGTAAACATATGAGCGACATTTTTTTTTATGTATATCTTTTAAGTATATGACTACTCTTAAATACGGTAGTCTTTTAGAGTTATTCTATAATGTTTTAATAACTAATAAATAATAAAATGTGTGACTTAAGTATTATTATGTAATTTATAGTTTTCTACCATTTTACTTGTTTTGCTATTATAATTGCAGATATAAAGAGAGCAATATGCAAAAATGGAGACCGACATGAATTAGAAGAAAATTCATTGGAAAAAGACAAAATGGGACAATATTTACAAGTGCCACAACAAATGGGAAAAGTGCAAATCCGACTAAAATAATGAAGAGGGATTCCCACTCAATACGAATTAAATTGGCTGTTGGCGGTATACCAAAAAAATAATCATAACTTCATTCCAGTTGTTGCATGATGAAATTTCCAATAAAGCTTTAAGCAAGTGTAAAGCGGCTGCTAGTGTCGCAGGGAAAATGGAGAAAGATGTGGAACATGCCAGTAATATTCAAGGAGATGTGCAAGGCAATATACTCGTATTGGTAAACGAATTGAAGGAGAAAGAAAACGAAGTTACATTATGTATTAATCACTTTGAAAATGCTGAAACAACTAGGGTTGCCTTGGTTTCTCAGCTTAAAGAGGCAGTTGAGGAACAGGAAAATAAACTAGAACTCATCCGCTCACAGCTGCAAGTGGCTCGTGGTCAGGTCATGCAAATGACAAGTATGCGAAAAAAACTCACAGCACAAAATTTATCCACTCAGCCGACAAACAATCAACCGTTATCAGAACCTGTCATTCCCATGTCTATTCTCCCAACTCTAGTTGCTGAAGAAGCCGCCTCTAAAGCTCCTGTCTCAACAACCCACCTGGATTTCCTAGTATGCCCTTGTTCCCACTCCCCAAAAAGCGGCAAAAGATAGATACACAAGCTCCTTCAAATGATGCTACCAACTCTGAAATGGTTAGTAATATGAATAATTATGGGGTAACTAGTATGCAAATAAATTTTCCTCCTCCTCCCGCCACCACCCCTTCCCTTAACAAACTCAACAATGAACCAATTTGTTCCCTCAGCTAGTATGATGATGGGGGTTATGCCTTATGGGTATGTATCTAATGGCCTATAACCGCCACCTCCGCCACCCTTACCATCACATATCTCTATGGGATTGGCCAGGCCATCTCAACTGCCACCTCTATAGAGACCTCAGCAGCGTCAGTGATAGTCGCCACAATCGAAAAACGGAGGATGGTATTACCGTCTACCAGTTATTGGTTTTTATGGAGAAAATCAAGCGGTGCTTTGCCAGTTTGCCTCTAAAGTGAGGGTATTTTGGTCTATTGTACATTACTAGGCAGCTCTTACAACTTGAGAAAGGATGAATTTTCTTTACATATATTTGTTGTACCCATTGAATCCCCTGATTGATTGAGCTGCTGTGAGAATGTAAAATGTTCTTTTCGTAGGTTATGAGTAACCTGTATGTACATTTTACGAACTTAGATATGCTCATGGTGCAGCAATAGACTCCATGGGGGAAATTTATTTGTTTAAGAAAAATAAATGAACCCGCAAAAGAATTCCATGGAAACGTCGGATACAAGCAGTAGCCTGGTTTAATTTGTTTGATAGCAATTTCTTAAAAAAAAAAGCTTCTCCTGAATCACGCTTTAAACAAAATGCGAATGAACAAAATTACATTATTTGTAAAAACCACTACAAAAAAATACAGATAGCAACGCTTTAGCAATAGTTTGTCTGATACTATACGGGTTGTTACTGAGGTTTAGCAATAATATAGCAACAAATTGTTGCTAAGTTGTAATAATTGCTGATTTTTCTGCATCAAACCGTATAGTTTCTATCTTGTTATTTTCTTGTAGTGAACCTAGATATATCGCCACTTGGCAAACTAAGTAGGGAATATGAAGAAAACAAACTGGTGTGGCGGCAAAAGAATGTTATATGCAATGAAAAATGTTGTCCAAGGGTTTATTTTACATAAATGATCCGCGCCACGACACATGTTTGTTTTGTTATCTTCAGGTTTGCTTAAGTTTTACCATCATTGTAAAGGGTTCAGAAGTTCAACAGTTGACCAACTAGTCATAGAAAAAGTTCTAACTAAAGTCATCATAGGTATAAATTGTCATCGCAAATGTGTACCTTATACATACATACATGCATACATGCATACATACATACATACATACATATATATATATATCCACGTATTGTGATTGTCTAATCCGGTTATCAAAAATGAACTAGTCGGAAACATAGTGTATACATGTTTTCCTTTTATATGATTGTATTGGTTTCAGAACTTAATGTTGGTTTCCGTGTACGAAATAACAATTAAACAATAATTAAAGGACTAAACAAAATTAAACAAAACCGGTGTAATCTTTATTAATTTCGAACTGGAAAGGAAATTAACGATTACAACATGTAGGTTTACATAAAAAAGTACTCAATAGTGCCTTTGTTGATTTACACGTATATCTTATTAAAATAATAACCTATATTTATTATTGATTTTACTCTGTTTTTCTTTTGTCAAATGTAGTGATAAAGCCAACAAATAGATGAACTAAAGTTATAACATTAACATCCACATCTCCTGATTGTCCAACACAAAAAGCACATTGGATATAACTTGCCAGAGGTTTTTTTTCACCGCAGCAGCGTATACACATAACATTCCTCTATACTCTGTTGGACCGAAATTTAGCAACGACTATGACTTCTTTTCCCACGGTGTCCACATCACTGTTAGACAATCCGAAAAACTATTAAGAAACATGTTTAACTCTCTATGAAAAAGTGTCCAGAATTAAAATGTTGGAACTTGAAATGGATTTTAATCTACATATACAATTAATGCCCTTATTGCTTATGCCAATTACAAAATAACTGGTTTTTGTTAGTTATCGATGACATCTCTTAAGTGCATATCCATATCAGTTTACTGAAGTTTATGCCCAATCATAAGGAAAATCAGTTTGTTGAAGTGTAAAGTCAAATCATTTCATTGAACTGTATAAAGTCAAATCAGTTTGTTGAAGTGAAAGCCAATATAAAGTTAATTTAAAATTACCCTTAAAATGGGAAACTGGGAATTGAGTCGAATATATGTCACTCAATGGTCGTTTTGCACAAATTTTTGTGTGAAAGAATCTTGTAAAATTACATTAAAAAATTAATTTATTCATATTGATGTCCTTGTTAGTAATATGCTAAAAGACAAGTTTGTTTTTGGATTATATTTAACAACATTTTGAATTGATTTATTAAATGAGATTATTATAAGCAATTGTTATTTAGAATTATTTATTGAATGACTAAATAAGTAGATGGTTTAATGTGTAGAGTATAGATTACAAACAGAAGACTATACTATAAGTTCTGATAGAATATAATTTATATGTTTACAACTTTAGATGAAATGGACATACCATCGGTAGAGTTTTAGTACGTGGTTTTAGTATGTATGTCTTGACTACAGGGACCAATATAATTCCAACTCCATTTACTAGTACACTTTGTGTGTATTAAACAAGACTGATACGAGTTAATCATTTTGATGACTAACTAGATAAAATGATTTACACATCGAGATCATGGTTATTTTTTATGCTTTTAATTCCTATATTGCTATTTATTTATACATGTGTGGATGTTTTTGTCATTTTGATTCATGGTGAGATTCTTTATGAGTCAATAAAATTAATGAGTTGTATGACAACATTATTCATAGCAGTGTTTATTAGTAATATAAGAAATCCCCGTCCCCTAAAGGTTTGATGATACTCACTCGAGGAAGATTATAAGTTTTGTGCGTGTAAACTCTGCATGTGGATTTAGAATCCGACACGACAAATAAGTTAAGCAGACATGATTAAGGATAATACATTTATTAAATAAGAAATCAGTCAGTGATTTAATTTAATAAACGAGTATATTTTTAATTTTAATGTGGGGAGATTATAGACATGTTTGACAATTGGAATGAATTAAATATTCGGATTATGGTAGAGAGATCAGTCGTGATGTTTAGTGGAATAAATCATGATTTAAAAGATTGTGTATATCTCGGATTGATAGAAATATGATAGCACAAAATCTTTTAAGGAGGTCAACCCAATCAGCCATCAAGTTCTACGTTAGCCTATATATATCACGCCCCTTCTTGGCACAAAAATAAGTTTTTATAACTAGATTTTTGAATCTGCGTAGAGAGAGCCCACACTGTTTCAAGTAGCAAGGTGCTACTTCAGTAATAAGTTAGAAGGTTTGAGGCGATCAGTTCCATCTCACAACCGTCATCTGTTACCCTTCTTATATTCGGTATGATCTAAACCTATACGGTAAAACAAGATTAATTTTGATAATATACGTACATACTAAAACTAAGATTCTGGGCACGTTTTTTTCGTTACGCAACCTAGTTTTCTACTTGTCCTTACTTCTCATGCTGAATCAAAATCATGAGTTCAAAATTATATTTTCTCCCGAATTGTATCAATGTAATTTAAAGGTAATTACCAACAACCGGAAACCCTTCCTTACCGATCATAAATGTACTCCTCTTGAAGTGATCGAGACCAACAATAGCCTTTGGAGTGTTGAGATAAACTCGATCCAGCTGAAACACAAGAACATAATAAAAACAAAAAAAAACCACATGGGAAAAAGAGGCTTATTTAAAGCCTCCATGCATAAATTTCTGTTTGAAACTTCAATATATAGAACACCAGATGGTATTTCAAAATTGTAGAATTCAAAATGGGTGTATATGTTGACCTAGATGCTCCAATGTATTACTAGAATAAGAAGGCACAAACTAGATTCAAATGTTTCTTCCATTACGAAAGTGACAATTAACCTCAACTAAACAAGAAACATCATGCAACTTATTAAATGCCATTTTTAGTAATAGCTTCAAAGCCTCCATCTTTACTAAATTTCCAGAATAAAAACAAATCAGGTCCAGTTTATCAAAAACACAGCTTATTGAAGTTCAAAATAACACTAGTTGACATAGGTTGGAAAAGAATGGACTGTATATTGGCCTAGAAGCTCTAATGTACTTATATACTTTAACACTAGCAAAGACGATGAATTCCCATAAACAAGTTGAATAAATTTCATTAGTTCATGTTTAATAGTTTCACGGTACTCGGATTCAAAAGTAATGGCATCTCCTTGTTCCATAAAACACTCTCTTTCGATGAGGTTGTCCAGATAATCGCCTGTTTCGAGCCCTTCAATCCTTGCATCACTGCAAGAAAGAGTTAGAGACTCGTTTAGATCACCAATACCAACCATGCATTGAACCAAGAACCAATTTAATCAAACTGCTATTCAAAAGAGATCTGTGGAAAATCAGAACTCCACATATCATTTCATCAAAATCTCACTGAACAATTTGTATTAAAGGTCTACATATAATATTCTACAATTCAAGAAGGAATCATACGCATCTTTAACTTACAAAAACCATACCGTATGTCCGAGACAGCCAAGTATGTATGATAAGCAAATGAAAAGCCATTTAGCATTTCATAATTTCATTAATGTTCTTTATGCAAGATTTCAAGCTCAACTTTCCATCTGTTGAAAGAGAGACTCAGACGGAATTCGAAACTGGAGAAAGATGTTATTCAACACAAGAGATATATCAATGAAGGTAGAGTCCGGTTCTATAAACGTCGTCAATAATGTAAATAATTTTCTAGCTCATAGTTTTTCCAACTGAATATCTTACAAAAAAATATCTTTACTATAGTCTAAATAGTAGGCCAATTAGAGAATTTAAACTTGATAAAAAAAAAGAAAAAAAAAGACAATTCAAACTGTTTCCATATCATAACACCTACCGGATTAGTCACTAGATAATAAAAGGTTGAGGTGCTTGTGGTTTCTTTAGATAATTAAGCTGGAGTTAGAAAAAAAGAAATAGATTCATTGATCTCAAGCTTCTACCTTTTTAAGGCCGAAAACCAGAATAAAAACTGAGCTTCAAAGCTTTAAATAAGGTGGATTATTAAAGTTGAAAAAGATGATATTTATCCAGATTAAAGATTATAACCTTTTCGAGCAAAAATATCAGAAAAGCTCATGTTTTAAATTATGGTCATCCAAATGTTGTCGAGTTTTTGTAAAAAATGAGCTTAAGTTCTGCAGCCAAGCAAGGCCTGAATCCCAAATAGTGTAAATATATCTTGTTCTTAGGTCAAGCAGTTATAAATCCCCTCCTAGAGACAAAATGTTCATGGCCAGTGATATAGATCAACTATTACTCACCACAAAATATCTCAAAGCAAAATGTATGGTCTGATGGAATTAGTGAATATGTAAAATGGTCCAAAACATGATTTAGAATTGTACCTGATGATAACAGAAAGGCATGCCTTCGTTCTTTGCTTTCGGAGACTTCTCCTAGAGTACACAAGATGTATTTGAATGTTATAAATAACATCCATCCTCCAACAAAACCAACTAATATGCCAAATTAACATTTTGAATTTCAATTCCTTGTATCAAACACAACTTTTAGGAAATTCAAATACTTCTCTCAAAGAGAAAGATAAGAGATGAGAACTCAAGAAAGGATACAAAAGACAGATATGCACATCTATTACTACATAAAAAGTAAATAGAGCAAAAATAAAGCGAGTTTGTAAAATCTCCTCATATTAAATTTTCCTAATTGTACTTGTAAGGTCTTATGCTTAATTTATTGAAAAAGGTTAAACAATTCATAACCAAATAGTCGAGTACATAGTCTAGTGCCAACTACAGAAGGTCAAATATACACATTCAAATTGGAGCTCTGTGAGGAATCTACAGATGATTTGTCAAAAGAAGTAAAACTAGTTTCTTGGTTTGCCAAATTTATATAAAAAAATTGAGATAGAAAACTATTTTTATGAAATATGCAACCTGTCCATAAGGAAGAGCTTCATGGTTTACTATTTCTTCTCCCCACAAATTCAAAAATATATTTAAGTGAAAGTGGTATCCTAAAACATGTGTAATAAATTTTACTATGCTTAATTATAATATAAGAAATTCAAAGAAAACATAAAAAAAATAGTGAGTAGAACCTCTATATATATACAGTCATAAGCTCGGGACTAAAAAAAATATTATTATATAGAGGTTATTGTTAAGTGGAGGTTCATATATAAAAAATAAAAAATAATTTAAATAAATAGTTTGCACAATACAAGATACATATATATTATATACATCGTTTAACAAACTAGAACAAATATACAGGAGACAAGTACACGTATTTAATTTAACTAGCCAAACATGAATCTAATATATGTGGAAAATCATAGTACATACGTATTTAGAAAATCAACTACAAGATGTACACATGTACGAGTTACTACACAAAATGAAATATACTTTCCTTAACTCGTCTATTCTGAGTCATTGAAAGCTTGAAGAAAGTATACTTTTGACAGCAAAGACGATTGGTTAATGGCAATCCGAGTCACTGAAAAGATATTAACTCTTTTCCTTTTCAACAACTAACATCTCGTCTTCATGGGCGGAACCAGAACCAAATGTGTGGGGTTGTCAAAATTAATAAAAGCGCATAATATTTTTCAAAATATAAAACCGGAAAAGCCGGATTGTTGTACCTTTTTTACCCTTTTTTCTTATTTTTTTTACCTTGGTTTCTTGATTAAAATGTATTTGATTTCTAATTTTTTTCATTTTTTCTCAATTTCGACTTTTTTTTCAAACTACAAAAAAAACCCACAATAGTAATGTCACATGCAGTCATGTGTCGAAAGTTTCAGCATTTCAAAATTGACTAAAAATAAATAAAATAGAAACACAAAAGATACAAAAGTTAAATTTAATAAATTAAGGTATAACAAGTAAAAATATTAAGACACGAAGGTAAAAAAATATTTAAAAAAAACCTGAAAAAACCAAACGTATATTAAATAATAGATATATACGAACAATTAAATATCTATTACACAATTTCAGTATATTCACTTCAATTAAAATACAAACCACCAAAAATTCTTTTATAAATTTTGTTTGCACTCACCACTACTCTAATTATTATTTTTGTTTAATTTTTTTTAAAGATGTGTGTTACGTGTCAAAATGATAAGTTGGTGTAAAATGTCTTTTATAATCACTTGCATATGTTAATTTTTTAAGTATTACTTATATATTATCAGCACATACAAAATTATGTTATGTTATTGCACTAACAATATATAATTATAATTTTGGGATGCGTTGCCAAAAAAAGTATTAAGGGGTTGTCAGAATACCGTATATATAAATTATTATGAAAACATTAATAAAAAAAATTATTTTTCGAAACTGTGGGGTTGCCGCAGCAACCCCTGGTCATATGGGGGTGCCACCCCTGGTCGTCTTTGTTCTTCATACTTTCCTATCATTTGAATCTTTTGCGACAACCGACTTGCTTTATTATTAACCGAGCTCTATTAAGCAAGATAACTAATTAACAAGGGGAAAGCATGCCTTGTTCGCCAAATCACACGATTCTGAACTCATACTTCTCAAGTTCTCAAATATGAAGCATGAAAAGAATATTCCTCGTGAAAGGGAAGTGAAAACTAACAAGTAGAAAGCATGGAAAAAGCCTTGTATTCTGAGATGAACAATCAGTCCCCATAAACTACTCTCAAGTCTTCTTTTTGGAGGGTAAACTGAGCATATATACATAAAAAATGAGGTCGATGCCACTAAAGTGTAAGCCCGTACAAAAAGCATCCGAAAAGAAGAAAGCAAAAAAACAAAAAACTGCAGATCACTGGCCGATCTCGGTCGGTGGCAGGAGCTGCGCCTAAAACCTTGATTGTTGCCTATCGACTGGTTTACAGACGGGCCGATCGATCGGCATACTTTGGTAAGTACTTGCTATTCAAATTTCAAGTATGACGACCCAAATAAGAAGCCCAGTAAGTACTTGATAATAAAGCATTAATTTATGGTGTTTCCAAGGCAAGCTCAATGTTAATGAAATCTTATTCATTATTATGACAAAGGAAAAGACACAAAAGATCATGCTTATATTTGTTTCCAAGGCAAGCTTAAAATGTTAATGAAGTCTTGTTAATTTTTACGACAAAAGGAAAAACGAAAGAGATGAAGAGGAACTAGTTGCGTCCAAGCGTCTTACTTACACTTACTTATATATATGACGGGTTTCCATGCATGTTATGAAATGTTGTCTTCACTAGCTACGGACATATCGAAATCAATCATGAATAACAAAGTTATCGAGATTAAGCACGTCTTTAGTGAGGGACTATTTTTCATTAATAACAAAGTCGAGGAAGGTGTGAAGAGCCCACAATAGTACAAAGTATCTTCACTTTAACAGTAGGCATAATAGTAACACAATTTAGATGCTAATGAAGTAAATACAAATTAATTTATGAGCTATCTCTAAAACAAACCGACTTAAAAACGATTACAAAAAAAGGTACTCTGGTATAAGTAGGTATTGAACAAATAATGACCATATAATCGCTATCGCGTGGTAGTTTCCAGAACGAGCAAGACATTTTAATAATAATATTATTCTTGCATATCATAAACATACAGAAGCTTTATGTTTAGTTGAACTCAGTTTTTTAAAAAGCAAAAAGCTAGTTGAAGAATTTTCGTAAGAGCTACATTAAAAGCGTAAAAAAGGTAATTAAACTTTATTGGTGCAGAAACTTAGTTTTTTTATAATTTGTTAAGCTTTCAATAGCGCTTTTATCGAGCTTTCTTATTTATGTTTTTTGAAAATTAAGCATATTATATCACCAAACCGAATAAAATCTCAGCTACTCACACATTGAGTAATCAGAGAATAGAGAGTCATAGCTCGAAGAGCTTTACAAAGAGCATTGCTTCCTTATACAAAACTAGTTATATACTAAAATAAAAATAGTTACATTAACCGCTCTTCGCTTTCAGTTTTTTCTCATAGCAGTTAGAGGATTACAAAATAATAATAAATATATATTTTCAGCTTCATAGCACCTCATGTAAATGATATTCTTCTTGTCAGCATTTCAAGAATTTCAAAATCACCAAGTAAGCATCCCACATATATAGCGCATAACCTCGGTATAAATACCAGATAGATCACTGTTTGATTCTTCATCCGCTATTCCTTTTGTCCATTGATATGCTTTTTGCTTGAGGGAAAATATATAATCACCAAAAAGTAACCAATTCTTGGCATTAAAATTGTCATAACAGGACCACTTATTCTCAAAATTTTGACAAAAGAGAGTTTAAGCTTTCAAAGCAAAGTCTCCATTCAATAAAGAGGCAACAAGAGCTCTTCCTTACAAAAACATTCACCAGCTGCATGCCATACAAAATTTGTACTACAAAACTCACTTATTATGATACTCAGAGTTATTCCAGTCTCTTAAAATGGCCATGTTTCTTCTAGTATAAGAAATTTGTTTCAAAGTACTGACCTTGGTGTTAATAGGAAAATCCATTTGGGTCAGTAATGTGCTCATATCAGAGTTTCTCTTATCGTGATTTCTAGCATTCCGTTCAGACCAAACAAGATAGACACCACTTGAGAAGATTAGTTTACCAATTATAGCAGTAAATTTGCTACCTTTGAACATATCATTGGCCCAAAGAATCCATTCAGCCTATGAACTACAATTGCTCACATAACCAGCTTTCAAAAGGGGAATTTTGATAATTCTTTTAGAGTAGTCGCAGTTAAAGAATAAGTGATTGAAATTCTCAGGGTGAGTGTTACAAAGGGGATAAAGAGGATTAGTATTATTATTGCATTTCAAAATTTTATTAGCAGTAGGAAGTCTCATTTTAATAGCTTGCCACAAAATTAGACTGCACTTAGGGATATTACACTTGAACCAAACTAAATGGTGCCATTTGTTCCTGCGCTTTTTGGTCCTAAGATAATCCCACATGCACTTCACAGAAAAAGTACTACTAGGCAAAATCCACTTGAGCTCATCTACACCATGAGCATTAAAAGAAGGGTGTTGATAATTTTTAAAAAAGTTAATCTCAGCGGACCTAGTTCTAGGCCACTTCCAATCATCATTTTTAACAATAGACGCAAGCTTAACATGAGGGCCTAGACCAGCAGCTAAGAACAGAGGTCTATCCAAATTCCTAGGTAATATAGGCCCCGTAGGGAGCCAAGGGTCGTACAGAGGAAAAATGCTTTCCCCTGTGCCAATTTTAAAGTAAAGTAAATCTTTAATATCCCCTCTAGATTTGAGAATTTTCCTCCAAGACCAACTACAAGTTGAAGGCGTTTCAATAGTCCAGATACTCCTATCTTTAAGCTTATAAGTGTAAATCCATTTTTTCCACAGGGTATCCCTTATAGGGTCACAAATATTCACAAGTGTTTTAAAATAAGAGCTCGGTTCCACTCTTTAAGCTTCTTTATACCTAAACCCCCTTCGTTAAAAGGGAGAGTAATATCGGACCACATAACTCTAACTCTAGAGTAATTAAGTTCGGTACCATACCAAAAAATCTAGCTAACAATTGCTCTATTTCTTTAATAATATTTGAAGGAATAATGAAATGGGAACACCAATAGCAATTCATACTAATCAAAATAGACCTAATAAGCTGCAGTCTACCTGCATAAGATAGAAAATTACTGGTCCAAGAGGTAATTCTGGAGGTGATCTAGTCAAAAAGAGTTTTACAATGTGTGTGTGGTGCATATATATATCTATAACTACTATATGTCTAGGGCCCTTATGAGGCATTGGGAAGAGAATGATATAAAATTCTATCCAACAAATTTAATATCTGACATATTTACATGTAGAACAACTGAAGAAATATAAAAAAATATAAAATCTTACTTAATTGAATAATTAACTAATGTTACACCTTGTTACGAAATGCGATGAATAACGATCTCAAATGATTTGTCACACAAATCATTTGAGTAATCAGAGAGTCTCCGTCTTTTCTTCCAAATACTTCTGATTACTACTGCTAAGAGCAGACAATTAAGACATGTTAAAGATCTTCATCAATCCTAAAGTTGATTACTACTCCTAAGACAAAACAATTAAGACATGTTAAATTAACTATAGAGTAATGCTTCCAACGGTATCAGAACTATTTAACTGGAAAATAAATAACAGTTCAAGATCTATATTTCCAAAACTAACAATATTCATATATTTTACCAGCATTTGTTGTAGACGAATCCAAATCTTCTGGCTCATATTTTATACCCCTTCCATACCCCCCATAGCAATTTACACTCAAGTTTCGAATGCTCACTTTTTTTTGTATGTTTATAAACTTTTATAACGTATTTTAGATAAATTTCTTAATATTAGGACATACTATTGATTTTACATGATTTTTTTTGGATTTAATGTTTAATTTACACTAGTTCTTATTTTTATTTCAAAATAAAAAATATTTGAACTTTTCATAAGAAAAAAAATGTTGGAATGTGTTTATATATGTTTAATTGTAATTGAAATATATCTTTTAATATTTTTGAATAAAAATATTTTGTGTGTAAAAACCAAGGGGGCACGGAAGGGGGTATAAAACATGGGGATGAAGATTTGAACTCGCTGTAGTTTGGCGTATTATATCTTCCAAATGAGTCCAAATTTTCTACCCCATAGTTTATACCCCATTTCGTGCCCCATCAATTTTTAAACCTAAAATAGTTGATTAAATTTTAAAAAAAAATAGTACAATTACAATTAGATATGTATGAATACATTCCAATAATTTTTTTCTTACGAAAAATTCAAATATGTTTTATTTTGGAATTAATTAAGAACTAGTGTAAATTAAATATAAAATTCCCACAAAATTATGTAACTCAACAATATTTCCCAATATGATGAAATATTTGTAGAATACATCGTAATAGTTTATAAACACAAAAAATAAATCTAAAATTTCAAAATTTGAGCGAAAATAGCTAAAAGGGAAACAAAATGGGGTACAAATTATGGGGTAAAAGATTTGGACTCCTTCAAAATGTTGTTACTACACTTGTAGTGATGTTATTATTTAGATTCTCAATTGGTGATGTTGATCAAGAACGAAAATAATAATAGTAATAAACAAAGAATCGAATAAACCAATCTAACAAAAATCTGAAATGAATTTATCATAAAAGTAAATCACTCCATGCATGCAGATATACATGCAAATATATAATGAGATGGAAAGATAGAGAGAGAGAGACTGTACCAGGATCTACAAAATTTGATAATATCATACAAGTAAATCACACCATGCATGCATATATACATAAGAATATACAATGAGAGCGAGAGGGAGAAAGATGTATATATATATAGAGAGAGAGAAAGAGAGAGTACTAGGAACTAGAAAAAACTCCATCTGTCTATGAAGATGTAAAAAATGAGGGCTAAGCTGGTTTAAAAACCCTAATTACGGTGCGGGGGAGAAAGAGAGGAAGAGAGAGAGAGATATGAGTGAGTGTAAATATGAAAGGCAAGAGGTCATTTCCCATTTTATGACAAGCATAAGCAGCTGCGTGGAATAGGGCTTCCTGAGAAATAAAATGACAAATATTTTCTTTTAAGGTTAAACCAAGATATATTATACAAAATGGGCCAAGTTCACTAAAAAATACAACGTACATATTACAAAAGGCAAAAATAGAGAGAGATATGAGTGAGTGTAAATATGAAAGGCAAGAGGTCATTTCCCATTTTATGACAAGCATAAGCAGCTGCGTGGAATAGGGCTTCCTGAGAAATAAAATGACAAATATTTTCTTTTAAGGTTAAACCAAGATATATTATACAAAATGGGCCAAGTTCACTAAAAAATACAACGTACATATTACAAAAGGCAAAAATAGGCTAAAAATAAGCCCGGACCTAAGGTCGACCGATCGGCCTGCAAAAGCTATTGATTTTATCAGTCACTTAGCTAAGGTTTGTGTATACAAGAATGATAAGTTGTTTTATGAAAATGTGGAAATCTATAAGGTTCAAGCTAAGGTTCTCTTTTAGAAGACATTGAAATGATTTTTCCGGCGAGATCAGGCCATTAATCCGGGGGCTAGGGTAATGTGGGTTCACCAGTCAAATTATAACAAGAGCACTTTTGAGTATTTTTGGTACGGTAAACAACTATTTAATTAGTTGAACGTAGTAACTTTATGTTAATAAGAGATGGAATCGGTAACAATAATATTGCATGTTTATAACTGATGATATAAAATAAAATATCCAACAATTTTTCGGTGACTAGTCGCAATTGAGTTTTTGGGTATGTGTTGGATTGATCGGTGGGAACGTAAAATCAATAGCCTCTGCAGGCCGATCGCTCTTCCTAAGGTCCGGAATTATTTTTAGCATATTTTTCCCTTTTTTTTTATCTGTACGTTGTATTTTTTAGTGAATTGGCCCATTTTGTATAATATATGTTGGTTTAACCTTTAAAAAAACAAAGTATATATCTGTCATTTCATTTCTTAGGAAGATCTATTCCACGCAACTGGTTATGAAAAGGGAGAGGACCTCATGCATTTCATATCCACACTCACTCCCATCTATCTCTCCCTCTCTTCATCTCCCACACCGTAATTAGGGTTTTTGAACCAGCTTAGCCCTCATTTTGCACATCTTCATAGACAGATGGAGTTTTTTCTAGATCCCGGTACTCTCTCTCTCTCTCTCTCTCTCTCTCTCTATATATATATATATATATATATATATATATACATCTTTCTCTCTCTCCCTCTCATTGTATATTTTTATGTATATCTGCATGCATGGTGTGATTTACTTGTATGCTATTATCATATTTTGTAGATCGTGGTACAGTCTCTCCCTCTCTATCTTTCAATCTTATTGTATATTTTCATGTATATCTGCATGCATGGAGTGATTTACTTTTATGATAAATTTATTTAAGATTTTTGTCGGATTGGTTTATCCGATTATCTGTTTATTCTACTATTATTACTTTCCTTAATGATCAACATCACCAATCGGTAATCTAGATAATAATAATATCTCTACAAGTCTTTCAACAACATTTGGAAGATATAATACGCCAATCTACAACGAGTTCAAATCTTCAGCCCCATGTTTTATATCCCCTTTCATGCCCTTTTTGTTTTTAAACCCAAAATATTTTTATTCAAAAAAATTGAAAGATATATTATAATTACAATTAAACATATATAAACACATTCCAACATTTTTTTCTGAGAACTGTACAGGGGTTAACGTTTATCAATCAATTAGAAAGGGGGCCCTGTCGTCGTCAGGTCCATCCGCAAAGATATGCTTTAACACGTAGGTCGTCAAGATAAAGAGGATTAGATGCAAAGAAAAAGGTTAGTTCTGCCTGCACGGGTTCCTCGACGACAAGACTAAAATTGCGAATAAGAACAAATTGCGTAAACACGACATCAAAAGAGAACACTATGGTAGCTAACTACAGATGCCAATATAAGTGTTTATCAATCAATTACCTTGGTGAGCTACCCTCACCAAGGGAAAGTCGTCAATCTAATTCATGCAGATGGGGGAACGATAAAGGTGAATAACAAATAAGATGCGGAAAATAGTGAAACACAAAAGAAGATCACACAAACAAGGCCTTGAAAGGCTCAATACTCCCCTTCAGGAGCACACCATTTCTCTTCATAGGCGCGTAACCCTATCAGGAGAGATCTTGATGGATACAACTCCCTCCTAAGACACATTTTATGTTTATATATATATTAATGGTGGGAAAAATCCACTTTTTTATTTATGGATTATTGAGAAAAAATAAAAAAGCGGGGGAAAACCCCACAAAAGTAAAAAAGAGTAGCAATAGTGCAGTAAAGGAAAATACATAGTCTTAAAAACGAAAAAGTAAAACTTGAAGTGCTAAATAACAAAAGCTTCTGCAGTTTCGTGATATTCAAAGAACTTGAGGGACTAAAACTATAAAAGAACGCGATACACCTCTTCACCTGGTCCAAACATTTCAGATACATACCAAATTGTTAGAGAGAGACAGAGAGAGGCGCCATCTCTCTCTTCCTCTGCCTTCCTTCGTCTTCATGTCGAAACCTTAAATACTGTAACCCTTTCTTCTCCAGTTCAATAATATTCTTCAACTTTGGTGGGAAATTAGTGATGCTGTCTGAAATCTTCAGATCTAGCATGCACCCTATATTTGCGAGCAAATCAGCACCATAGCTTACTTATCTTTCTACAAATTAGATCTGATAAGTACCACTCTTGAGTAGATCTTTAATTTCGTTGATGATATGTCTGATTTTTCAGGGATCTTGTTCCCTCCTAAGACACATAATTACTCTTTAGGAGGCCATATCATCACTTTTTCACAAGTCCTCGCCGCCCAATATTGGGGCTAGCGGGGAGCCTAAGAGGAAATTCCGAAAGAATAACAACCATGAAGATTCTCCAAGGGAGAGGCCCGGTTATAATTTCTTCACGACCCTTGTCGCCCAAGATTGGGGCGAGGGGGAAGCATCGACAATTCGACAATCAAGAAGATTCTTTAAGGAGGAGGTCTCATTATCTAGAGGTCTCCACAAGGAGTAGAAGAGTCGCGTGAGTTACACTTGAACCTCACCGTAAGATGGTTCAAATCACTGAAAAGTCCGTAAGATGGTTTCAAGCTTGGAAACTGAGACTCACGCACTGCACCTAATTTTTAAGTTCCATCACATATTGTAAAATATCATGTTAAAGTGTCACATTTGTGGCGTGTAAACGTATATGTGATTATCAGTTGATTATTTTGACTAATATAAAGGACTTTACCCCAAAATTGGAAAATGGTGAGAGAATTGATATGGATGAATATAAAACAATAAAGCTCAATACAAAGCTCGATAAAAGCACTATTGAAATCTTAAGAAAATATGAAAAAGCTAAGTTTTTGCTCCAATAAAGCTTAATTACGTTTTTTACGATTTTAATGTAGCTCTTACGAAATTCTTCCACTAGTTTTTCGCTTTTTAAAATACCGAGTTCAACTAAACATAAAGCTTTTGTATGTTTATGCTATGTAAGATTAATATTACTATTAAAATGTCTTGCTCTTTCTGAAAACTGCCACGCAATAGTGATTATATGGTCATTCTTTGTTCAATACCTACTTATACGAGAGTACCTTTTTTGTAATCATTTTTAAGTCGGTTTGTTTTAGACATAGCTCATAAATTAATTTGTATATACTTCATTAGCATCTAAATGTTGTTACTATTATGCCTACTGTTAAAGTGAAGATACTTTGTACTACTGTGGACTCTTCACATCTCCCCCGACTTTGTTATTAATGAAAAAATAGTCTCTTACTAAAGACAAGTGCTTAATCTCGATAACTTTGTTATTCATGATTGATTTCCTTATGGTCGTAGCTAGTGAAGACAATATTTCATAACATGCATAAAAACCCGCCATATATATAAGTAAGTACAGTACCGGTCCACGGGCATGAGCGTTTCAGCGGAAAAAATATTTTTTTTTCCCTACTTTTTTTAAGAAAATACCTATGTTGTGTAGAGTTGAGGAAGATCAAAAAATGTTTAACTAAGCAATGGCTTCTAGAGATGTAGCATTCTAGAAAGAAGCTATGCAATTTTTTATAATGGATCTTCCACAAGCCTCTAAACCTATTGGTTGAAAATGAGTATTTAGAAGAAAATTTAATTCTGATGGGTCAATTCAAGCGTTTAAGGAAAAACTTTTGGCAAAGGGGTTTAGACAAACTGAGCGTATAATTAGCAAACTTTTCACGACTTAAATAATTAGCAAACTTTTCTTATTTTATCTAATTGATTCAAACATAATGGTTCTTATAAATGTATGTACTCTAAATTCACGAGTGAATATGGAGTTATTGTTTAAATGATAAATGTATATACTCTAAATCTTTCGAACTGCCATGAAAGGTTTAAATGATACGGAAAAAATATCTTACTTCTATGTTTAAGATGAAAAATCTAAATGAAGTTGATAATATTTTAGGAATCAAAGTAAAAAGGCAAAGTGATGGTTATTCACTATGCGAGTCTCATTACATTGAGAAATTGCTTCATAAATTAAATCATTTGGGGATTAAAGAAACAAATAAACCTTATGATCCAAGCATCAAGTTGAATAATAAATCTGGAAGAGCAATAACACAACTCGAGTATGCTAGTGCTATTGGAAGCATGATGTATGTCATGCATTGTACTATACAAGATATAGCATTTTATGTAGGCAAAGTTTATCGGTTTACGAGTAGTCCGGGAGCAGAGTATTGGAAAGCGATTGGAAGGGTTCTTTGTTATTTGAAAAAAACCATTAACCTAGGAATCTTCTATTCTAAGTTTTCGGACGTATTAGAGGTTATACTGACTAGTGCTAGTTGGATTATGACTTAAAGTGATAATCTATCCATGCCTTGTTGGGTATATACCCTTGGTGGAGGAGCCATATCATGGGCTTCAAAAAAACAGACGGTTATCATTGATTCTACAATGGAATATGAGTTTATAGCATTGTTAGCATGTAAAGAAGTTGAATGGCTTAGAAACATGTTATATGATATAGAGTTTTGGCCACAACCAATGGGAGCCGTTTGTTTGCTTTGTGACAGTGAAGCTACAATGGCCAGAGCATATAATGGAAAGTTTAAAGACATTGGTCTACGACATAAGTATATTAGACAATTAATAGTTGATAAAGTAATAACTATTGTCTACGTTCGGTCCAGTAGAAACTTGGCAGATCCTTTTACCAAATATTTATCTCGAGATTTGGTAAGAAAAACAAGCATAGGGATGGGACTTAAACCACTTTAAAAGAATTACTAGTAGTGGGAACCTAACCTTGATGTAGATTGTATCTACTGAAAATTTTAAAGGGTAATAACAAGCTACTAATATGTGATTAGGCAAAGCACTAAAATATTTTTGTTTCATTGAGGATGGATTAAGTGCAGATTGTTACGTTGATCGAGGATGATGAGTAATACTGTTAATGAAGTTCAAAAAAAAACTGTGAGATTGTCTCAAGTAACATGGACAATAGTGGAACTTCACCTATATGAACATTAAAGTAGTGCCTTTTTTAACAAAAGTTATGCTTTACTTTTGTAAATGTTCATGATAATGTTCACCTATATATGTATGTAGGTTATAATGATAATGTTATTACAACCTAGTGAGGGTTGTTAGAAATATGTAAATTGTTGTGTGATTTGCTCTTAGCAATTATCCAGAGACAAACAATTTTATCCCACCATATAAGTGTTTGTGCTCTAGTAGGCTTTGTCTCTTATAGATAAAGGCAAGTGGAGGTAATAATCTAGCGTAGCTACGGTGCTACACCGTGGTGCAAGCGGCGCATTCATATAGCAAATTAAACACACTTAGCACTTGTGGGAGATTAAATTAAGTGTAAATAAAATATATTTATATTCAATTTTTCCACTTAATTAAGTGAAGGGCTGCGATCTTTTGTTCAAACCAAGATATGGGTTTATTGTTGACAGCCATCTATCTTCTCTATATATATAAAAAGTGGGAGTTCTGACATGCCTGGTTGAAGACCTGAATGCTTCACTTCTCGCTTGATGAGGAGCTGCGTGCTTGACGTGCCTTCCTGGACAAAACAAAGTGTTTCACATATATAATCAATTAGCCAGCTCAGCTGCTGTGTGGACAACACAAACGCATCCCTATTTGTATTTTTTTCTACTTGTCATGGTTCCCATATATTGATTATTAGACTATAGTTCTAAATTAGATAGTTGTAGACATGCATGTTCAGTATGTCACATCTTTTATTTTCAAAGTAAAAAGAAATGGTATGTTCAAATTAATTTCTACTAAATAAAAAAAAGGAACTGATATTTATTATAAAATCAGGCGTATTAGTTTGGGAATTTGCCTAAATTACATTTTTGGGCATTGTAGTTTTGGTCCAAAAACTAAGTTGTCGTTTTCGTATTCAATTACAACACTGATGGTTCAATAACCTAAAGAAACATCGATTTGGTCAATGTACCGCATGACATGTTTTTTTAACAGGTACCTTCTTGCCACTTCTTACTATAAGTTTGCCTAGATTACATAATTGTCACTGTAGTTCTAAATTTCTAATTGAAAAACTTAGTGGTCTTTCTACAATCAATTGTAACAATAATAGTTTCAGAACCTAGAAAAATAACAATTTCGTCATAACTCAATCCCTCCACTTTGTCGTTAAATTAGTTTTGTTTATTATCTGCACCTCACCATCGAAGTATTATTCAAATTACTAAAAGCGCAAGCTTTTTCCATCTCATTCATGTTCAGAGTTACACTTTCTGTATACGTGGGTGTAGAATAGAACTTATAAAGCTAAGAACTTTTGGTTGGTGTACACATTGTTGGAATTTGCTTTCATATTTATTTCATGATTTCACTTGTTTAAAATTGTATTACACATTTTTTTATCAATTAAATGAAGAAATAAACCATGCGTACCCCCACCTTGCGGGGGGCTTTCTTGCTAGTTATATATAGATGTTTGCAGCAAGATTATTATTCATTTAACATTTGCGAAATCAGTTTATTGAAATTCTGGAATTCGTCAGAATTGCTATTTGCAGAATTTTTTTATTTGTTGTATCCTGGAAACGATTTGCTGAAACCCAATAACAAACTTTTTCGAGTGGGGGCAAATATCATTTGCAGGAAAGCGATTCTATCGTGTCTCCAAAATATTTCGTTACTGTTGTTCTTTCTATTTACTCAAAATTCCCAACATGGACTATAGAAAAAAAAAAGATACTAATTGCATCAAAGGTGCATCTTGAATGATCTTATTATAGCTACAAAATTGAGCTTAATTACATCAAGTAACAAGGCTAGCAAAACAAAAAGATCAAATTAAATCTGAAAGGCCTCAGAATCATTTTATATCTAATTGAATTCACTTACCTTCAAAACGATTGTGACTAATTCTGATGGGAGGACTATGCGAGAACTCGAACAAGAGAATCATGGCTATCTGAATATGTCAGCCAGCTACAAGGCCATTTTTATCAAGATCTCTCTATGATTTTTGCATTTCATTATATGAATTGTAAAGTTCAGATTTTTAGTGTTACGAGTTAAGTTAGGGTCTGGAAGTGGTTCAATTGATCCACGGCTAAAATTGATCCTTTTTTTTAATCCAATGGTTAAGATACTCTTTTGG
Source organism: Primula vulgaris (assembly GCA_963920805.1). NCBI lineage: Eukaryota > Viridiplantae > Streptophyta > Magnoliopsida > Ericales > Primulaceae > Primula > Primula vulgaris. Next base: position 29,630,278 of record OY987219.1, on the reverse strand, counting down.
TTGGTAATTGAAAAGTAGTGCCGCAACGGAGTCAAATCCTATAAATCAATTAGGGCTAGGGAAACAGCGTCGAAAATGACCATGTATCAAACCGGCCCAGTGTTTAATGATATATCATTCTTGATCTGCTGCCAAATTGATTCATTGAATATCCGAAGGCCCAAAGCAATATATTAAGTGCTATTTAAATCGATAATTAAGAAGAATCAGAACAATCCTTAAACACCACGTGTCAACACGAGAATCATAAAATGCTAGCTTTGGCAAAAATTACAACAACTTATCGTTGAAAGTGTACTTTCTATATCCGGATAGCCCAAGATTGCATTCTCCTTAAGGAAGTAGTGAAGAGAACAGTATAGGTGTATATGAAAGTGATATAAAACTTCCCTCCCTCAAGATGATTCTGTCAAAACTTCCCCCCTCGAGATGATTCTGTCAACCGTTTTGCGCATCTAGCCATCTACGAATTTACTGTTAGTGTCTTATGGTATTTAAATTTCTATCCATATGCATAAGCATGATATCTAACTCTACTAAAAAGGCATCAGCTTTACTTATCCTATCTATCAATGAATGGTTATTAAGCATAAACGTAAACTATAAGACGGGAAGTAAATGACCATAAACTATACACTACAAGAAAAAGTCCATTTACTTAGATAAAACAGCAACAAACGTTTTTATGTTACTAAATTGCAACAATATAGCAACATAATTAAACATAAGACGTTACCAACACAAGTTATTTTGTAGGTCCACATTTTGTGTAAATTTGAGACCTTTTAGAATAAATCCACATAGTAGTAGAGCTTTCAAGCACTCATGTTACCTTGCTCTTAATCTCGGGAAATTGCCAATCAAATGTCTTCTTTCGGCCTTTATATCTTCTAAAAGCTACAAAACATTGAATCTCAATACTTCACAGTGATCTACGCCTTATTTATATCCACTATCGAATGATGAGGTATTGCAACAAATTAGGCGATAATATGAATATATAAAGGCCACATAACCGTAAGAAGGCAAAGTAGGTGAGTTTGGGGAAATTCTCAAATCTTCCACAAGTGCTTCACGATACACACTACAACCGACAACCGGCGGCGAAACCAGTATTCAATTCTTGGTGAGCTGTTAATTTTTTTTTATTAGTACAATAACAATAAACGGTATAAAAAACCAAAAAAAGCAGTAGTCTAAAACTTAGCTGATTTATCCATTAATCTAAAAATTTAAAACATTGAATTTTTTTTGTTAGTACAATAACAATAAACGGTATAAAAAAAACTAATAAACATGGAGCTTAAAACTTAGCTGACTTGTCCATTGATCTAAAAATTACAAACGATACAGAAAAATTGACTACAAATACGAATTTATTAGTTTAAATTTTGTTGTAATATGACTATAAAACTACACAAAAACATTTATTTATAAACCTTGTAATAGTACCTTGTAATAAAACTTTAAATATGCAATTAATTAAGGAGTAATTCTCTTTTAGTCACACTTTTGATACTTAATTCTCAAAATGTCACACCTTAATGTTTTCGTCCCCAATTAGTCACATTTTTTTTTAAAATTCAACCAATTTACAAAATTGACATTACCCAACCTAGAAATCAAAATTTTAAAAAATCAAAACAAATCACAAAATTCAGAAAAATCAAAATTTTCAAAAAAACAAAAAATACTCAAAAACTCGAAAAAACTAAAAAAGTCAAAAAGAAGTCAAAAAACTAAAAAAAAATTCCAAAAACTCGTAAATTACTCAAAATATAATATAAAACTCAAAAAATTGGAAAAAAAATCAAAATAATCCAAAATAACTCAAAAAATCAAAATAAATATAATCACAAAAATGCATAATATTGTATAAAATTCACTAAAGTGCATAATGAAGTGTATAATAGAGTACATAAAAAATCTATAAAAGTACATAAAAAACGTATAAAAGTGCATACGGGTCGATAAAAAGTGCTTACGAGTCGATAATATTGCATAAAAAGTACATAAACATACATAAAAAGTGCATATAATTGCATAAAAGTTTATAACAATACATAACAAGTGCAAATAGTGCATAACAAGTGCATAAAGATGTATAAAAAATGCATATAAATAAATAAATACGAGTCGATAACAGTGCATAAAAAGTGCATAAAAAGTGCATGAAAAATGCATATAAATGCATAAAAATGAATGAAAAGTGCATAACAAGTTCATAAGAGTGCATAACAAGTGCATAAATATATATAAAAAATGCATAAAAGTACATGAAAATGGCATAACAAATGTATATAAAAGTGCATAAAAGTGTATAACAAGTGTGTATAGGTGCATATAATTGCATAAAAAAATGCATGAAAAGTACGTAAAATTGCATAGTGGTGCATAAAAAGTGCATATAAGTGCATATATGTGCATAAAAATTGTATAAAAAGTGCATAAGTGTGTATAAAAAGTGCACAAAAGGTACATATATGTGCATAACAAGTGCATATGTGTGCATAAAAAGTGCATGAAAATGCATAAAAGTGCGTAAAAGGTGCATTAAAGGTCAATAAAATTGCTTAAGCGTGCATAAAAGATGCATAAATTGTCAATAAAATTGCATACGGATGCATAAAAAGTGCATAAAAAAATCAAAAAATAAAAAATAAATCGAAAAATCGAAAATACACGAAATAAATAAATAAGTAAAATCAAGAAAAAATAAAAATAAAAAAAATCATACGGGTCAATAGAAAGTGAATAAAAAGTGCATACGGTTCAATAGAAAGTGCATAAAAATGGATACGGATGCATCAAATATGCATAAAATGTCAATAAAAGTGCATACAGGTGCATAAAAGGTCAATAAAAGTGCATACGAGTGCATAAAATGTAAATAAAATTGCATACAAGTGTATAAAAGTGAATACAAATACATAAAAGGTCTATAAAAGTGCATACGGGTGCATAAAAGGTTCATACGTGTCAATAATAGTGCATAAAAAGAATATAAAAAGGCATACGTACGGGTGCAAAAAAAGTACATACAAGTCAATAAAAAGTGCATAAAACGTGCATACGGTTGAATAAAAAGTACATACGAGTGAATAAAATAAAAAAAAACAAAAAAAATTGAAAAAAAACAAAAAAATATATAAATAAAAAATAAGTATAATCACAAAAGAGCATAGTAAAGTGCATAAAGTTGAGTAAAGTGCATAATAAAGTGTATAAAATTCACTAAATTGCATAATAAAATGCATTAAATTGCATAATATAGTGCATAAAGGTCAATCAAGTGCATAAAGTTGACTAAAGTGCATAATAAAGTGCATAAAAATACATACGAGTCAATAAAAGTGCATAATTGGTGCATAAAAAAAGCATAAAACTGCATAAAATGTCATACTGGTCGATAAAAGTGCATAAAAATGTATAAAAAGTGCATACGGGACGATAAAAAGTGTATAAAAAATGTATAAAATGTGCATAAAAAGTATATAAAATGCATAAAAATGCATAAAAGTACATAAAAAGTGCATAACAAGTGTATAAAATGTGCATAAAAAGTGTATAAAATGTGTATAAAAAGTGTATACAAATGCATAAAAGTGTATACGGAATCAATCAAAGTGCATAAAAATGTATACGAATCAATAAAAAGTGTATAGAAGTGCATACTAGTGCATAAAAAGTGCTACGGGTCGTAAATGTGCATAAAAACATAGCAAGTGCATACAAGTCGATAAAAGTGTATACAACTAGATAAAAGTGCACAAAAAGTATATAAGAATGCATAAAAGGTGCAGAAAATGGCATAAAATGTGCATAAAAGTGGATACGAGTCAATAAAAAATGCATAAATGTGGATACAAGTCAATAAAAGATGCATAAAAATGGATACAACATGTCATTGAAAAGTGCATAAAATGTGCATAAAAGTGAATACGGGTCAATAAAAAATGCATAAAAGTAAGTATGTTCACCCAAGTGCAAAAAATTTCAAGATCCGAGTGGATTCGAATCACAACATTTTGAACCGTCGGGTTCAAACGCTCTTAACATTTTGAGCTTACGAATCTATTTAGTCACTAAGCAAAATATAAACACATTAAATTCAAGCGAATCTAAAAGAACACAGCTATCAAACATTTCATCGAATAACTTGTGTGCACAATTTTACATATCCATAAATAAAAACACAGTTGGACTAATCCAACCAAACAAGTCAACTTTTTCACACAAATCGTATTATCAATAAAAGACTTTCAACCACATCATCAAATTACTATCAATCAACATATAAAATAAAATTTTACTTTTTCAACAAAAGTTACAAACCAGCTTTGAATTCTAAAACAAAAAAAGAACTCCATCAAAACTGCTCAAGCTTCCATAACCATTCACCTAAGACAAAAGATGAGGTCGATTTGATCGACTTTCCCTTGAGGTCGACACAAACTGGGCACAATTGGCTCCATCTTCGTCCTTCTCGTGGGTCCATTCCTACGGAGGGTCTATTTTTGTGTCATAGGATGGAGAGAGGGAGAGATAGGGGAGAGATATAGTTGTTCGCAGAGATGAGAGATTAGTTCCAGTAGATGCGATAAAGAATTCTAAAAATTAGAATTGTAAGTGTTATTTATATTATCAAATTGTGACCAATTGACGAGAGTGAACTTATGTATGACTATTTAGGGATTATGTTCAAAAAGTGTGACTTATTGGCTATTTTTCCATTAATTAATGGAGAACTCAAAGAGTAAACTAATGTTCTTAATTAAATGAAGAGTAAAAAATAGACATAAGATTCGAACTACTGACATTGTGACACAAAAATTTTATATTTGCCATTTGAAATAACTTACTATTCGTTCATTTTGGGGTATTAATGTATAAAAGTTTAAATTTCCGAATTTTTCTATATAAAAAAAAAAAAAATTTGGGTGGCGGTGGCACCCACTTGCCACCCCCTGGTTCCGCCCCTGACTACAGCAGTCCACACTTTTGGGGACTAACAATATTGGTCTCCAAATGTATTGAGACACTGTTGGAAAAAATGTAGGAAAACATGTATTTTATACATGGTTGTTCCAAGTGGTCAGGGACCACCTTTGAGTCAATTTTCGATGCGACTACTCAGTTTTTTTGAGGCCATACTCAAAGTGTTTGAGTAGCTCGTATGACGAGCTTCGCAAATGTATATCGCATGACCTATTCGGAGGAAGGGTGTGAATAATAATTGGACTCAAAGGTTGGTACTCGAAAGAGGGAAAAAACCGAAATCTGGAAAATGGAGTAGAGAGTGGGAATAAACCATGAGGGTTATCCCACATTGTAAAAACAAGGTTGTTTTTTACACTATATATACAAGTCCATCCCATGTAGTTGGTAAACTAATCAAGTCCACATACCCTTGAGTGGGTTAGTGTGTACCACACACGCGCGCGCTCGCTCGGGTCTCGGGACTCGGGCCTCGGGTCACGGGACACGGGACGCGGGATTTGGGGAATGTCTCGGGTCTTGGGTCTTGGGTCTTGTACTAAACTGAAATTCTAGGAAATTCTGGGGAAAGCTGCTTCATGGGAAATTCTGCTACTTCCAAGGTGGAAGGAAAAGGAATGGTGGTGATGAAAATGACCTCGGGAAAAGAGCTGAGGTTGACCAATGTGCTCCATGTTCCGGATATCCGTAAGAATCTGGTATCCAGATCAGTGATGGTGAAGAACGGGTTCAAGCTAGTTTTAGAATCCGATAAAATTGTAATCACCAAAAATGGTGTCTATGTTGGTTGTGGCTATATGACCAACGACACCTGCTCCCAATAAAGGTGCTAAAGCTGAGGCTAGCACTAGTGATGTAATGACTGTTGCCCAAGAGGCCAATAAAGATTATGAGTTTAATTATTTATTTGAGTCATTTCATTTGTGGCATGGTAGATTAGGTCACGTGAATTATAATTCTTTAAAGAAATTAATATCACTAAAACTAATACCAAATTTCGTTTTTAATAAGCAACACAAATGTGAAATTTGTGTAGAGGCAAAATTAACGAAATCATTGTTTCAACATGTTGAACGAGAAAGTGAACCTCTCGGTCTAATACACACGGATGTATGCGACTTAAAGTTTATACAAACACGAGGAGGGAAAAAGTACTTTATCACCTTTATAGATGATTGTACTAGATACTGCTATGTTTACTTAATGAGAAGTAAAGATGAAGCAGTAGAGAAATTCGCTCTTTATAAGACCGAAGTTGAAAATCAACTCAATAAGAAAATTAAAACATTGAGAAGTGATAGAGGCGGTGAATATGAATCACCGTTTGAACAGATATGCGCTGAAAGCGGCATTATACATCAAACCACAGCCCCATACACTCCCGAGCAAAATGGGGTTGCTGAGCGTAAAAATAGAACGCTAAAGGAAAGGATGAATGCTATGCTAATCAGTTCTGGGTTACCCCAGAACATGTGGGGGGAAGCGATACTTTCCGCAAACTATGTTTTAAACAAGTTACCACATAAGAAGCGAGATAAGACTCCATATGAATTATGGAAATGTCATCAACCCAGTTATAAGAACCTGCGGGTTTGGGGTTGTCTCGCGAAGGTCCTAGTTCCCACTCCTAAGAGGATGAGAATTGGTCCTAAAACGGTGGACTGTGTGTTCATCGGATATGCACAAAATAGTAGTGCATATCGGTTTCTCGTACACAAGTCGGATAATCCCGATGTGCACGTAGATACGTATATGGAAAGCTGAGAGGCCTCTTTCTTTGAGAATATCTTTCCCCGTAAATTACCTACATCTGTACCAACTCAAGAGTTGAACAGTGAAGGAAATGTGGGGGCAAGTGAACCAATAGAGGAAGAGAAAGAGCCTCGACGCAGCAAAAGGGCAAGGAAGGAAACTTCCTTTGGACCTGATTTCCTAACCTTCATGATTGAAGGCGAACCGATGACATATAAACAAGCTATGTCAACACCGGATTCCCAATATTGGGAAGAAGCCATTCAAAATGAGATTGAATCAATCATGCAAAACCACACTTGGGAACTAGTGGATCTTCGGAAAGGTTGTAAGCCCCTAGGTCACACGTGGATCTTCAAGAGGAAGTTAAGGGTTGACGGCACGATTGAGAAATACAAGGCGAGACTTGTAGTAAAAGGCTTCAGGCAAACTGAAGGTGTCGATTATTTTGACACGTATGCTCCAGTTTCCAGGAAAACGTCTATCCGAATCGTCATTGCTCTTGCAGGTTTGTTTGATATGGAAATACATCAAATGGATGTAAAGACGGCATTTCTAAATGGAGAACTGGAAGAAGAGATTTACATGGAACAACCAGAAGGCTGGTAAAGAGCACCAAGTGTGCAAACTTGTAAAGTCTCTATATGGACTCAAACAAGTGCCAAAGCAATGGCACGAGAAGTTTGATAGAATTATGCTATCAAACGGTTTTCGCATTAATGAGTGCGATAAATGTGTCTACTCTAAAGGAAGTGGAAGAGACTGTGTAGTAGTGTGTCTCTATGTGGATGACATGATTATAATTGGGAGTAATGATAGAATCAGCTCTACAAAGAAAATGTTGTCACAACACTTCAATATGAAGGATCTGGGTATAGCTGATGTAATACTTGGTATGAAGATTACCAAAACATCAGAAGGATATGCCTTGTCCCAAGGTCACTATGTTAAACAAGTATTATACAAGTTTGACAAGGGCAGTAAGGCGATGTCTAGAACCCTAATTGAGTTCAACTGTAACCTGAAAAAGAATTTCGGTAAGAGTGTGAATCAATTGGAGTTCTCTCGAGTCATATGCAGTCTCATGTATATAATGAATTGCACTAGACCAGACATAGCAAACTCAGTGAGTAGACTGAGCAGGTACACCAGCAATCCGAATGAGGAACACTGGAAGGCCATAATGAAACTTCTCAGATATATGAGGTTTTCAGCCGATTACGGGCTGCACTATACCAGATATCCAGCGGTACTGGAAGTGTATTCAGATGCCAACTGGATATCAGACTCTAATAGCACAAGGTCCACGAGTGGATATGTGTTTATAATGGGAGGAGCTGTTGTGTCTTGGAGATCTTCCAAACAGACGTGTATTGCAAGGTCAACTATGGAATGAGAATTCATAGCTTTAGACTTAGCAACCGAAGAGGCAGACTAGCTGAGAAGTCTATTGGAAGGAATTCCAATGTTGCCAAAACCTGTTCCCGCAATAAGCATGCATTGTGATAGTCAATCAGCTATTGCGCGGGCTCAGGATCATATGTATAATGGAAAGTCTCGACATATACGTCAAATACATAAATTCGTAAGGGAATTGTTATCCAACAGTGTGCTATCCTTAGATTTTGTAAGATCAAAGCAAAACATAGCGGATCCATTAACAAAAGGCTTGACTCAAGTAGGAGTCGAGACGTCATCGAACGGAATGGGATTAAAGCCCATTAAATTGGTGGCCCCCTCATAAGCAACCCAACCTAAACGGAATATTTCCTGATAGGTTCAAAGGGAAACTGAACTGTGAGGGCAACCGAACAAAGCACTCAGGAACCTGGAGTTCCCAACCCATTTCCGCGATGACAGAGTGATAGACATGTACCATTGTAAGGGTGAGCTTGAGGCTCTTAATGATCCAAGTAACTCGACGGTCGAGTAAAGTGAGTCAGGAGACTTTCGACTTGGAACACTTATAACGAGTGTGTAAGGCCGGTACCATGTGATGAGCTTTGGCTAATTCACTAGAGCACTCAGTTGAAGTTGCCAAGACAGTCCAGGCCAAATATGGACAACAACTAAAGGGCCTAGTACGTGGGTAGAGAGGGCACTGTGCGGGTGCCATTCTGGGATACACAAAGCTTGATGGTTCAAAGCTTTACAGCTACCTAATAGCAGTATTCTGGGTGGTACTCCGCTACGGCAGGTTCAAGGCGTGCGCTACCTGACCTTAGGCAGTGAACTTTTGCGGTTCTCTTGATTTGCATTTAGGACATGAGCTTTCGAGCCAATTGCATTCATGTGGGGGATTGTTGGAAAAAATGTAGGAAAACATGTATTTTCTACATGGTTGTTCCAAGTGGTCAGGGACCACCTTTGAGTCAATTTTCGATGCGACTACTCAGTTTTTCTAAGGTCATACTCAAAGTGTTTGAGTAGCTCGTATGACGAGATTCGCAACGGTATATCGCATGACCTATTCGGAGGAAGGGTGTGAATGATAACTGGACTGGAAGGTTGGTACTCGAAAGAGGGAAAAACCGAAATCTGGAAAAAGGAGTAGAGAGTGGGAATAAACCATGAGGGTTATCCCACATTGTAAAGAAAGGTTGTTTTTTACACTATATATACAAGTCCATCCCATGTAGTTGGTAAACTAATCAAGTCCACATACCCTTGAGTGGGTTAGTGTATACCACACACGCGCGCGCTCGCTCGGGTCTCAGGAATCGGGAATCGGGCCGCGGGCCGCGGGATGCGGGATTTGGGATTTGTCTTGTACTAAACTGAAAAGGGACTTTTGCATATTTGCAAGAGCAGTCTCTAGAGTTCCAGAAAGTTTGAAACTCCAGCAGTAATTGGAGGCGGATTCTGGGGATGTAACTCCCAGAATTAAATGACCAATTAATTCTGCGGTTTCAAAATTCCTCTTTAAGAGGCAGCCTTCCCTCACATGTTCAACACACGAAATCAGTATCTGTTCTCTCTAAAACAACTTTTTTTTTTCATAGCATCTTAGAACCAGAGAGAACCACCCACCAACAGCTCGAGCTTGACTCGTCGCCAGTTTCCGGCGAGTCATCCGAGACGTTGTACCTTGGGATCGAAGCGTCAACGCAACCAGAAACATTAAGGTGGTTGGGCGAATATCGGTTAAGGGCATACTGTTAAACAGTAGCCTCGTCTTTTCAATTCTGTCCATTTTTTAATTCTGTCCATTTTCAATTCTGTTATTTAATTTACGCAATTTACTTTTCTGTATTTTTTAATTCAGTATTTTAATTTCCTGTACTTAGCTGTAGTTTTTTATATTCTGTATTTACCTTTCTGTAATTTACTTAAAGTACTGTTTCTATTCTGTAATTTCATTTCTGTAATTAGATTATGTAATTAGAATAGTTTCAATTCATTCCTGTATTTTTCAATTCAAAACAGAACAGTCCGGCTGTTAAGTTTATACTTTCCAGTCCGGCAGTTTCTATTATTTGCAAATCAGTAAATCAGATTATTAATTAATAATAATCTGATAACGTTTGCTTTAATTACTTTTCAGTACCTACATGTTGTAATCAGTTTATTCTATTCCATTTGGAAATTAATAAAGATTACACTGGTTTTGTTTAATTCTTGTTTAGTCCTTCATTATTATTTAATTGTTATTTCGTACACGGAAACCAACAGACACAATTCATTTGTCTTCCACTCGGTCCTTGTCAGTTGGTTCTGGAATATTTTCGGAGACCAATATTTATCTACTGTCTCTAAAGGTATACATTCAAGGACAGTCAAAAATCTGTCCCCAAAGGTAAACATTCAAGGAAAGTCAAAAATCTGTCCCTAAAGGTATACATTCTGGGACAGTCAAAAACCTGTCTCCAAAGCTATATTCTTTTGGGATGGAATGGTTTTGTCCCCCAAATATTTATACATTCGGTCTCAAAATCTGGAAAAAAAACTGTCCCAGATCGATTGTCCTCCTTTTCTACAAGAAGATCACATTAAACATAAAAATTATGTCCCCTAAAGCTCGCATATTCTGCAACTCATTGTCATGACAATAACTAAAGAAACTAGAGCAAAAATCCTGCTTTTTATAGAAAATATAATTGCTGCTATAAATCATAACTGAACCAGAATTCTTCGAGAGTTAATGCACTATATATATATATTCAGAACTATAACAATGACATTCAGGGTTAATGCACAAAGTATCAATTCCCAGTACTCAGCCTCACAAACTTCAATTACAAACTAAAAAACTTGAATTCTTCCTTGTTTACATAAGCAAATTAGTCCTTGGCGCTATTGCAGAGCTTCACGCTTTGTGATTCACGTATTATTCCTGTAATTAAAATAACATGTAAGCATATTTCTACAAGAACTAAATTGCAAATACGGATTAAGCTTCCTTTAACTTCAAACATCACCTACACATTTCCATGTAAGGACGAGCCACCTTTAATTTTATAAAATAAGCTTAAACAGTGAACCCATTTGTTTAAATTGCTCTCCCAAACAGCTACTTTATAATGTTTTGTTTTGCCTAATAAGGTACCCTACCAACAAGAGCAAAGGGGCAGCGGGCTATTTAGGCATAATAAATAAGATAAAACACAGTGTTTATGTTTTGAATTAACAAATACAATGATATCCAGGTTAATATTATATGCACAATCTGTCGCAAGAGTTAAGACATAAATGTCTCGTTGAAGCTCATTCTGTGTATACATACTCTTTCCAGTAGAGTATGCAGTCATTCTTACAAGCATGAATCTTTTCATAGTTGACACCCAAATCACGGATTATTTTCTTAGACTTGTAATAAGAGCACGGAAGCGTTTCACCTTCAGGAAGATCTTTTTTTAACAGCTTAAGCAGTTCCGTAAAGGACTTATTTGTCCACCCGTGAAGGAGTCTTAAATGCAATAGATTTGTTGTAAATGACAACTTCGAGAACTGTGTACAACCAGGAGACAATTCTTGCTTTGCAGGGTTCGAGTATTGTTGACTTGCTAGGTGTGAAAGCCTTTGATCCTCCTTAATAAGATAATAAGATTAAAACCAGATTTGAGCTGGAAAAAGAAGTAAAATGTTTTAACAATTTTCTGGATTTCATAAGGAAACTGAAATGACCATTTTATGGTTAAAAGCTAAAATGGACTTGGTCAATATGGAATTGAAATATATTATTTGAAATTTAATTTTACAGAATATATCAAAAATAAAACTGATGTAAATTCTAAATGAAGTGAAATTACAGGAACCACCTTAACGGTCAACCCTCATATTCCTGCGAGGTTAAAAAGGCTATATTAAAATACACTATTTTAAGCCGACCACCCAGCATGTATGAGATATGATAATATGTTTCATTGAGTTTTTGTTTACAGAATTTTAAGCTAATAGAAAAAGAAAAGTAGTTTCTATTAACCAAAACATGAAACAAACCCAAGAATATTAGTGGGTTATCAAATTTTAAGGCTACATACCTACAATTATGAACTTAAAAAAGTCCTATCCGGTTGGTATGCACTTTCAGATTCGAAGTGTCATGTGAGTGCTTTCTTTATGATGCAAATGCTACTTGGAATTTCGCATCCTCATATGTGCAGACGAAAGGATCATCATTCGAATCTAAAAACACTAACACGGCTTCTTATAAAACCATATTCTTGTGTTACAGACTTACCGTGGCAAATATTGATGAGAAGATGCACTCCATGGATTTTCTCATGCGTCTTGGAATAGGAAGGTTCTCTTTCCAACCAAAATTGTTACGCTGTGCTTGAATTCCAGAAAACTCATGAGAAAATGAAATTAATTTATCGAGAAAATATTTTTTGGTATTTAGTTGTATAAGAAAAAAAATAAAAAAGATAACAAAATAAAATGATGGAAAACTTTGTGCGTACAACGAGAGAAATTATTTTTCTTCCAAAAGTGAGAGAAAAATAAAAACAAATGTGAAAAGTGTGACTATCTCCCTCTCTCTCCCTTTTTTTTTCTTTTCTTTTTCTCTTAATTTACCAACCTAACACATGAACGGAAAATGATTTCAATTTAATTTTACTTAGTTTTACTTTATTTTCATTTTTTTTTTCTTTTTCGTAACATTTTTCGGATTTCAAACACACTCTTATCTCTTTTGTGAGACTCCATTTAAAGATGTCAGAAGACGTACCACTTTGAGGAAAATGGGAGTTTTTTTGTGGTGGAGATTGTGTAACACGCTAGACTCAATAGGACATCACATGGCCCGAATAACACGTACGGCGACACGTGCTAGACAAATTCTAACTTAAAATACTTATAAATACACAATAAAATGCTCAATTCCTATCAAATAGTTCATTAATAACAACATCAAAATTCACGTTCTTTACAAGTATTTAAAATCTTACAAGCTGAACTGATATATAAAGGCAGCAAAAATAAATAATAAAGTCTATGAGCTTGTCTGTTTCCGACTAAATTGATCTCAAACTCTAAGTACCTGAAACATTTTAAAAACGAGGGTTAAGATAAAAGGGCTTAGTAAGTAATAAAACTTGCAATATATAATAGGGTCGGAAATAGATTTCATCATTTTCTTTTCTTTGAAAAAAATCAATACTTTTAACTTTAACAAAAATTCCCAAAGGTTAAGTATAAATAAAAGCACGGAAGTAAATAACGAATTTTATGATGTGATCAATGATTCAATATGATAATATAAATTGAATATTAAGCCCGATTGGACTTTCCAATCTTCTAGGTGTATTCAGACTTCCAGAATCTCTTTTTTTTCGTTGGATTCAGCCTTGTTGAATCTCTTTTTTTTCGTTGGATTTGGACTTACCAAATCTTTTTTATTCTATAAACTTAAATTCAAATATAAACCATAATGATCATCAAAAACATAAACTTTTTTTAAAACCTTATACGTTCATCAACGCATATAAACATTTTGTTTTTTTCACGTTCATCAACGTACACAAATAACTTTTCTCTTTTGCAACATGCGACTTGCAATTCAATATATACATGTATAATTTTGATGTTCGAAAATATAATTTCAGCCTACAACACTTGTTAGAAAATACAATGAGATTTTAATAGTAGCAAAAATAAAACCACTCACCTAAAAATGATCCGAGCAACATAAAAATGACTTTCACTAATACCCGACAATAGCCCGACTAACTAACAGTACTCCATAGCAACTCAGATTACTCATGTAACGCATATATACTTTACTGCCTTGACAAACCATGTTTCTGTCTATGGGCTCTTAATATTATATGCTAATTTTGGCAACAAATATGGTATTCAGGAAAATATAAAATGATTATCCCTCCCTCTCTGCTTGTGCGTTATACACGGTCCTATATAGGAATCGAGGAAAGCTTATTGAAAGGCTAAGAAATAATTCTACATGCAAGATTTATATATATACATACATTCTATTACTACTTTTACATAACTCCCTATAAGAAAGTGTAACGGTCATAAGGGTAGCATAGTGTAAACTACATTATCCTATATCGGTAATTTAAACTACTATTGTGTTGTATATAACTTTATAAACACCCTCCCTTATTTAACCGGTTTTCTATGATGAGTTATAACTATGTGGTTGTTACATTTGGTATCAAATCCGACAACACAATTCAATGCATGTGGCATGCAGTGCGCCAAAAGGAAGATGTCGGTATTGCAGTATTCGACCGGGGCTAGTATGCTGATACAAAGCCTGTCCACGGGGCGCAAAAGGGGTGACACATGGATTGCAGTGTTCGATCGGGACTAGAGATCAGCACGAAGTCTGCCTGCATGATCGCAGGTTGCAGAACGTGGTGGAAAGTAATGATTCTAAGGGTAGTGTAGTGTAAAGTACATTATCCCACATCGGTAGTGTAAGCTACCTTTGTGTTGTATATAAATCTATAGGCACCCTCACTTAGTTAACCGGTTTTCTAGGATGAGTTCTAGCTATGGGCTTGTTACATTATTTGTAATGGTTTCAGATAAATTCCGGTTAGGAAATCGTAATTCAATCAAAGCGATTGATAGGAAATGATGAAAACAAACTTGATATTATATTTCTTATTCTCGAGAATGGTTAAATTCCGCAGTTTATATACTAACTATACGTATTTGAAATTAGAATAACTACTTAGCGGTTACTAAACTGCTATATTCTTAACCGCTGATGACTCAATATCTAACCTATCTATCTAACCACCGCAAGATCGATCATTCACTAATCTAACGACTCATATTTATTCCGGCCTTAAACCTATTATTGGTATTACACTTATTACAAAATATTATTAGAGACATGATGTTAGAACTTAAGATAACTTGTTAAAGTTACTTAATTTGTTGTCGTATTGGATTATGCCAATATACTTGTTTATTAAAGAAAGATAATTATCTTCCCAAATTGTGTGGGATTTGTTTTTAAAAAAAATATTACCTTATGAAAAGATTTATTCTATTCCTTAAAACTGGCTAAATAAAATATTTTCTTATTCAATCTTATACGAATGATTGCTTTTTGATTTGATAAGTATAAGTTTGAATCATGTTAGGAGATATATTGTTCCATATATAAATCTATCAAAAAGATTGTCACGTGTAAATCTTTTTGAATAAATATATTATCTCCTACTTCAATATATATATTCCTTGTGCTAACAAATTTGATTAGATTTGTTTATGCTTAATTTGTAAGAATTATAGAAAGGATATCTTGAACATTGAAAGGAGTTTTTATCTCCAAAAATGAGCTAACTAATCTCCTTATCACAACCAATTTCAGCAGAATATATCAAGAGATTGGAGTCAAAATAGGTATGAGATCCTAACAAGATTTATCTCTAATTATCATGTAAAGATGGCGATCAAATCTTCATCAATAGAGAATGGAAATAGTCATACTTGCTTGTAAAAAATTACGTGTTCTAAACTTATAAAGAACTCTACTATATTCGACACGTGAGAAACATCAACTTTGTAAGATTAATGGCGGGATACTATAAATTATTTGAGTGATAGCTATTTAGTAATAGCAATATAGTGATAGGCAGAAAATCAAGAGGCAATCTGTGAGTTTTCATAAGTCTCGAGTCCTATATTGTAAGCTTAAAATAGTATCATAAATCTGGGTGAGTGCCTCAGAGACGTAGCCCAAAGTTCTGGGTGAACTCTGTTTAAAACTTTCATGTGAATTTACTTTCAAGTGCTTTTTTGTTCTGAGTTATATCTATCTTTAAAATTTGGTTAGAACCGTGGTTGAAACTGCAGTTATAACCACAGTTCTAACTGAACAGCATAACAGCAACCCGAACAGCGAAGTCGGAATTTCAATTGGTATCAGAGCTTCACACCAGACTTTACTTGGTGTGGATCTTGCGTTCTGGTCAAGATGGACATGATGAGGGAAGGAAACGCTAGCAACAGACGACCACTGCATGAAGGAGGTGGAAACTATGGGGTATGCAAAATACGGATGAAGTCACACATCAAACGACAAGATGAGCTGGCTTGGAAATCGATTCTGAATGGATGGGAGGCCCCTATGGTATCTGATGGTGATGGAGAATTGATACTAGTACCTGAAGAAAGTTGGAGTGAAAATGAAAACCGACTTGCAAGAGCAAATTCCACAGCCATCGATCTAATCTTTGCTGGAGTCACATTAAGCGTTTTCAGGTATATCTCTCACTGTGAAATAGCTAGAGAAGTTTGGTATATTTTAATAGTTACTTTTGAAGGAACCGCTAAATTTAAAGCCTATAAACTTCAACAATTGTAAACTAAATTTGAGAATCTTAAGATGAAAGAAGATGAAATTATTGAAAAGTTTAATGGTAGAATTTGTGAAGTGGCTCATGATACCTTACTCTTAGGAAAAAGTATATTGAAATAAAATTGGTTAAAAAGGCTCTTAGATCTCTTCCTGATAGGTTTGAAATAAAAGTAACTGCTATTGAAGAATCAACTGATTTTGAAAGCTTAAAACTTGAGGAATTAATGGGAAACCTTATGTCTCATGAACAAAAATTTCAAAAACCTGAGAAAATTGAACAAGGTGTAGCTTTTCAAACCAAGAAATCTAAAACTCTTATTTTTTATGACAGTGACGATGAATAACAATTAGTCTTCTTTGCTAAGAAAATATACAAGAAATTTCAAAATAAGAAAGCTTTTGAAACTGGAAACTCTAAATCGTATGTCAAAAAGGAAACCTAGTCTGATAATTATGAGAATAAAATGCATGAAAAATGGGGATCCAATGAGAAAGAGTTTAAAAACAAAACCAGTAATATCCAATGTAGAAAATGTAGAGGATTTGGTCATATACAAGCTGAATGCGTTAATACTTTGAAAAGGAACAAATCTGCTCTAACGGCTACTCACAATGATAACACTAATTCTGATGATGAGGATAGTCATAGTTATTTTCCTACAGAAACTGCTTTTATGTTTAAAATCGATAGTTTAATTCGTAAGTTAAAACCATAGTTAGAACTGAACTTGAAACCGACTCTGAAAGTGATGAAGAAGAAGTTTCTAAAGAACAAATTGAAAAGCAATATATCTGTTTATATGAAAAGTACAAGGCTCTCAGTAAAAAGTCTCTCTCTATGAATAAACTAAATGAGGATTTAACTAATCAAGTAAAAGATCTTACTGAAAAACTTTCTAGGAAACAAGTTGAGTTAAATGAGACCAAAAGAAAGATAAAACTGTTAAACCCCTCTGCCACTGAAAAACTTGATGGAATGCTATCCAACTCTAGGGACTCAAAAGATAATAGTGGATTAGGTTACACTGGTTTCGAAGAAAAGGGGAAAACTGTTTTTGTTAAAGTTTTAAAATACCCAAACTGAATATGGTTAAAAGTAAAGTTACAACCACGGTTGTAACCAGTCAGAATAGGAGCTGTAAAAGTAGCTTTACTAATAACAAGTATATTTTCAAAAATTGTAATTTTGGTAATAATTCAGATCACTTTGAAAAAGAATGTTATTTGAAATTACACAAAAATTCTATTGCCCATGATATCACTGCTAAATTGAGTCTTAATCAAAAATTTAAATGAATTTGGGTACCTAAAAGGAAAACTGACAAGGTTCAATGTATCTCTGGATCTATTATTGCTTTAAAAGTTTCATCATCTAATGCCTGGTATTTGATAGTGGTTGTTCTAGACACATGACAGGTAATGCAGAATTTCTCAAAGATATTTGTAAAGCTCTAGGTAAAACTGTTACTTTTTGTAGTGGAGATACAGGTAAAATAATTGGTAAATGAATACTGAACAAACCTGGAATGGCTGAACTTAATGATGTATTTCTTGTGGATGACTTAAAGGCTAATTTACTCAGTATAAGTCAATTGTATGATAATAATCTGCATGTTAGTTTTAATATAGAAAAATACCTTATTACTGATAAAAATGGTAACTTGATTATGACCGGTGTTAGATCTGCTGATAGTTGTTATATTTATGATGAATCGAACACTGAATCTACAAAAAATACTTGCAATCAAGTTGTCACTGATAATACTGAGATTTGGCACAAGAAATTAGGGCATGTGAATTACAAAACTCTAAGTAAATTAGTCAATATGGATCTTGTTAGAGATATTCCTAAGATGAGCTTTAAAAATAATGTTACTTGTGGTGATTGTGCTAAAGGAAAGCAGACTAAGAGTGTTCACAAAGGTACTAATCAAATTTATACCAAACAAGTAATTCAATTGCTTCATTTTGATCTTATAGGCCCAATACAAACTGAAAGCATAGGCGGTAAAAGATATATTCTTGTTGTTGTTAATGATTTTTCTAGATTTACATGGGTTGCTTTTTTAAGAGAAAAATCATATGCTTTTAAAGTTTTTCGAGAATTGTGTCAAAAACTTCAAATAGAGAAAGACTCTACAATTGGTAAAATTATAAGGATAAGAAGTGACCATGGAACTGCATTTGAAAATAGTAAGTTTAAAGATTTTTGTGATACTCTTGGTATAAAACATGAATTATCTGCTCCTAAAACTCCACAACAAAACGGTGTAGTAGAAAGAAAGAATAGAACTATTCAAGAGATGGCTAGAGTCATGTTAAATTCTAAGAAATTAGCTAAAAGAGTATGGGATGAAGCCATTAGTACTACATGCTATATTGTGAATAGGGTCTATTTAACAAAAGGAACCAATAAGACTCCCTATGAAATCTGAAAAGGTAGAAAACCTAGTGTTAAATATTTTCATGTGTTTGGTTGGGTTTGCTATATTCTAAAAGTTAGAGAACACCTTGAGAAATTTAATGCTAAAAGTGATGAAGGAATTTTTCTTGGTTATGCTCAAAACAGTAGAGCTTTTCGAGTCTTTAATTTAAGAACAAACACTGTTATGGAGTCATATAATGTTGTGTTTGATGAATCTAATAATATCTCTGAGATCACATGTGATGAAGATGAACGTTGGAACATGGAACAAATAGGGGAGAAAAGCAAGGATAAGATTCCAGACGTGGTTATTAGTCCAGTTACATCCACAGTTGTAACCGAGAGTGAAGAGGCAGCAGAAACTGATCAAAACACTGCAGTTAAAAATGAAATGAGACCTCGGTATGTAATAACTCAAATAAATCACTCTCTGAATGATGTCATAGGTGATGTCAATGAAGGTATGAAAACTAGACACAAAAATTCTGAAGTGGTTAATTTTGCTTGTTACATCTCTCAATTTGAACCCAAAAACATTAAAAAAATCTTTAAATAATAGTGAATGGATCTTAGCTATGCAAGAAGAACTTTCATAATTTAAACGAAATAATGTTTGGACTTTGGTGCCTAGGCCTACTAATAAAAATATTATAGGAACAAAATGGGTTTTTAAAAACAAAAGCAATGAAGATGGAATAATCGTTAGAAACAAAGCAAGGTTAGTAGCACAAGGATACACTCAAATTGAAGGAGTTGGTTTTGATCAAACCTTTCCACCTATAGCTAGAATAGAATCTATACGAATGCTTTTTTCTTTGACTTGCTTGTATGATTTCAAATTGTTTCAACT
Organism: Primula vulgaris; assembly: GCA_963920805.1. Lineage (NCBI taxonomy): Eukaryota > Viridiplantae > Streptophyta > Magnoliopsida > Ericales > Primulaceae > Primula > Primula vulgaris. Next base: position 29,610,469 of record OY987219.1, on the reverse strand, counting down.
TGATATTAAGAGTGCGTTCTTAAATTATAATATTCAAGAAGAATTATATGTTTGTCAACCTAAAGGATTTGAAGATCCAAAATTTCCTGAGCATGTTTATCTTTTGAAAAAGCCTTGTATGGATTGAAACAAGCCCCTAGAGCTTGGTATGATAGATTAACGAAATACTTGATTGAAAAGGTTTTAATAGACGGGGAGTTGATAAAACTCTATTTACTAAGAAAAATGCTAAGGATATTATTATTCCTCAAATTTATGTTGATGACATTGTGTTTGGCTCCACTTGTGACTTTAGAATTTCTGAGTTTATTGATGATATGAAAACTTAATTTGAGATGAGTGGAGGTGGTGAGCTTACCTATTTTCTTGGTCTTCAAGTAAAACAAAATGATTAAGGAATTTTTCTTTATCAACTGTTTTTACTTTAGTAATAATCTGGTTTCTTGGTTTAGTAAAAAAAACAAAACTGTATCTCTTTATCAACTGTTGAAGCAGAATATATCGTTGCAGGAAGTTGATGCACCCAACTTTTATGGATGAGACAAATGCTTTGCGATTATAATATAAAACAAGAAATTCTAACTCTTTTTTGTGATAATAAAAGTGTTATAGATTTAGCTTATAATCATGTTCAACATTCCAAAAATAAGCACATTGATCTAAGGCATCATTTTATTAGAGAATTAGTTGAAGAAAATAGTTTAATTCTAAAACATGTCTCTACTGAAAGGTAATTAGCAGATATTTTTACAAAAACCCTTGATACTAATAAATTTGAAACTTTGAGAAGTGACATTGGGGTATGTCCTTATGAATTTAATTGATTATATTAGCATTTTATGTATATTTGTGAGGAAAATGAGTAGTGTTTATGGGATCAAGAGTAATTCTTATTGAGTTTAAAAGTATGTTTATATTGAAAAAGTCGCTGGTTAATGACCATAAAATATGTGAACTAAGTGAAAAAGAATAATTAATCAAAAACTCTTTCGAATGCACTAAGTGCTAGTACACAAAAAGTAAAACGGTTGTAAGTGTGGTTGTAACTACAGTTGTAAACTAAACCTTTTTATCAGACCTGGTCTAAGTGCGTAAGTGTTGTTCACTCAATGTCCTAGCCAATATTTTGGGATAGAACTTTTATGGATCAGGTATCATTGTGATATTATTGGTATACCCAGCTATTTTTAACGGGGGTCCATAACACACACTGCTGATTATACTCTTTGAGTAATTTTATTATGGATTGACAATTTGTCACCCAACTCTTTTAAAACTTATTGATCTTACCTTTTTGGGTTATTAAAAAATATTTATGTATAGTAAAGTTAAGTTTTTCTCAATGTTAAGTGTCTCGGTGCATAAAACTACTATGTGGATCCTCACAATAAACATATTTGTAAAAATAAATTATTATTTTCTGTTTTTTTGTCAATCTATATATATATTCTCTACTATTTTTAATTGACACATGTTTAAATCTGCTATATTTATTCAGCTTTATTAAAACCAAAATTTAAATCAGTATTGTTTAAAATTGGAATGATTTATTGGTATATTTGGTGAAATTCTATGTCATTAATATGATTGATAAAATTTCCAAAGATACATATCTTGCTAAAAATTATGTTTTAAAAATGATCATATTGTTTAAAAAGATATTGCAAAAATTGGATATATCTCTATCTTAAAAGTGGCTATATTTTGATTTGGTAAAAATCGTTTTGTTAAAATCTTATTACCAATTTTTTAAACCACGTATAGACCAGTCGCCCAAGTAATGCATCAAATGTACTAAAACGGCGGGAACTCCTCTTTGTCATCGGTGTGACAAATAGGGGGAGAAGAATATGCGAGTTTATATTTACTATCTTAATTCTTATATTTCATATATGAATTTTGCAATACTAATGTGTCGGAGGAGTAAACTATTAAACTTCAAGTATTTGTCAAATTCAATGACAAAGAGGGAGATTGTTAGAACTTAAGGTAACTAGTTAAATTTACTTAATTTGTTGTCGTATTGGATTATGCTAATATATTTGTGTATTAAATAAAGGTAATTATCTTTCCAAATTGTGTGAGATTTGTTTTTGAAAAAAGATATTACCTTATGAAAAAATTTGTTCTATTCCTTAAAACTTGCTAAATAAAATCTTTTCTTATTCAATCTTATACGAATGATTGGTTTTTCATTTGATGAGTATAAGTTTGAATCATATTATGAGATATATTGTTCCATATATAAATCTATCAAAAAGATTGTCACGTGTGAATCTTTTTGAATAAATATATTATCTCCTACTTCAATATATATATTCCTTGTGCTAACAAATTTGATTAGATTTGTTTATGCTTAATTTGTAAGAATTATAGAAAGGATATCTTGAATATTGAAAGGAGTTTTTATCTCCTAAAAAGGAGCTAACTAATCTCCTTATCACAAGCAATTTCAGCCGAATATATCAAGAGATTGGAGTCAAAATACGCATGAGATTCTAACAAGATTTATCTCTAATTATCTTGTAAATATGGTGATCAAATCTTCATCATTGGAGAATGGAAATAGTCATACCTGATTGTAAAAGATTACGTGTTCTAAACTTATAAACAACTCTACTATATTCGACATGTGAGAAACATCAATTTTGTAAGATTAATGGCGGGATTCTATTAATCATTTGAGTGATAGCTATTTAGTAATAGCAATATAGTGATAGGCATAAAATCAAGAAGGAGTATGTGAGTATTCATAAGTGTCGAGTCCTATCTTGTAAGCTTGTAATAGTATCATAAATCTGGGTTAGTGCCTCAGAGACGTAGGCCAAATTCTGGGTGAACTCTGTTTAAAAACGTGCATGTAAATTTACTTTCAAGTACGTTTTTATTCTGAGTTATATCCATCTTTTAAGTTCGGTTAGAACCGTGGTTGCAACTGCAGTTATAACCACAGTTCCAACTGAACAGCGTAACAGCAACCGGAACAGCGAAGTCGGAATTTCACATGATACAAACATAAAACTACAATCATTTTCATCACATTGGTATCAACCACATAGGTGGAACTCACACTAGAAAATCGGTTAACTAATTGAGTGTGTCTATAAAGTTATATATAATAAAATGTAGCTTAAACTACCGATTTTAGATAATTTAGTTTACACTACATTACATTTAGGATCAGCACGTAATGCAATGTGAAACTCTATAGTCAAATACATATGAGGCAACATGTAACGTATTTGTAATATATAACTCTATAAATTAATGAGTGAGGTATCAATATAAAGGTTACAGAAAGTTTAAAGTATAGTACAAAAAAAAATGTATTAAGGTCATATCTCATCATGCTTGTGTTAATCATATAGTCATACGTTTTATATTTTACATGAAATTCTAACCGATAGTATCCTCATAAATGTATTAATTTTAGCATAAATTCATGTGTGAAAACAATCAAGGTTCAGCATTCAAAATCCCAATACTTAAATTCACATCTCACTTACCAAATTCTACTTTCTTTATAATTTTGATAATTTTATCTCTAAAATCAACTACATCAATCTCATAATGAACTCCCTATTTTTTGAGAAGACTACTATGACTCTTTACAAATAGAGAATAAATAAGACTCATCATCAACTAATAAGCAATGGATCCCACTTTAATCATGTGTATGTAATTTCTCCAAATATAAATTTTACATTAAAATATAATGTGTCACGCCCCGAAATCCGAAAAATGGATATCAATGCGTGACCTTTTGAACAAAAGGAAAAAGAACCTGTTGGTACAAAATTTAACTTTTAAAGGAAAACAATTTGCGAGCTAAATGAACAGTTATACGAATAAATAGAAATGTTTGCCAAACGCGGCTACAAGACAAAATGGTTTTAACTGATATATATAAAAAGAGAACAACGAATGTAATTTGCTCGTAGGCTACAACCTCAAAATAGTCTAAGTAAAAAATAAAACGACTGACAGAAGTTCCGAACCCATGCGATACATCGCTAATGCTCCTATCCAAATGCATCAACCTAAGTTGTACCTGAAAGACAAAACTGTAACGGTGAGTCTCACACACATACATAGACGGGGCGGCACCACACAGGATACCGTCACTCCATCCAATAAATGCAAGAACTCACAAACAACAACTACAATAGCAACATATGAAAAGAGATGTAATAGCATCATATAACGAAATAAATTAAGTAACTCCAACTCACATCTATAACACACATGGACCTCTCACGCCACCTATCCCAGTCCGTAAGGTAGGTCATTTCCTAGACCCCTCGGGTCGTCTTATGCCCCCGGTATAGAGAGAGACATAGACCATTGCCAACATATAAATATTTAAAGTGCGCACTTGGACCTCTCACGCCACTCTCCCCGGTCCGTAAGACGAGTCATTCCCTATACCCCTCGGCTCATTTTATGTCCCCGGTATAAGGAGAGACATAGACCCTTGCCAACATATAAATATTTAAAGTGCACACTTGGACCTCTCACGCCACTCGCCTCAGTCCGTAAGACGAGTCATTCCCTATACCCCTCGGCTCGTCTTATGTCCCCGGTATAGGGAGAGACATAGACCATTGCCAATAAATAAAACTTAAGGCCTCAGCCAATAATATTATACCATTCAATTATCACAATTCCCAACAAAATCACATAAGCCAAACAAGTCCAACAATATAAAATCTCATTAAGGCATTTTAACAAACACTTTGTATGCATAAACTACAACTCATCTTTATTCAACATAAAATTTACCCAATTTCATCAACAACTATAATAACACATAACAACTCATAAAAACACACAAACCCATCTATATTCTCATTAATTCGAAATTCATATGTCTAAATTCCCAATTCTCAAATTCAAATAAGTGAATTAAAAGAGCAACACATAAAACCCAATTAACAATTTAATATAATATAATTGAGACAAAAGAAAACCCCCCAAATTTTATAAAACGCAAGATCTAACCCTAACATACACCCTGTCCAGTCACAATGGATAACCCCCGTTACCTTAGTTCGTAGAGCAGATACTTTCGGTAAAAATCCGCTAAAGTGGTTTCTTCTTCTTCTCCCTAAGTTTTGAAATCTCTCTTTTCTCTTTTTGTGTTTGGTTTTCTGTTTTGAAAGTAGGCTTAAAAGTGGTTTACGTGAAACTGTTTTGAGAGAGTTTGGGGAAGCGAACTATTTGGTTCCCAAAGTTCTAAAAGTTAACTCATGATCAAAACTATTATTTTACTACTCAAAAATAATAAATCTTTAGAAACAAATCTATTGGGTCCTTTTTATTTATAAAATTAGTAACGGGTTTTAAAAATAAAGTTTTTCGGAAGAGTTTCGGTTTTTGGCTAAAAATTAGTATAAAACGTTTTTGTATAGATTAAATCATAAATAAAACCATTTATAAAAATCCAGGATGTTACATAATGTTAATATAGTTAATTATTGATAGATATGATGTTTTGATAAACTTATAAAATGTACATGATTCTCTAAATATGAAAAACTTGAATTCTTACTCCTTATTTGGAAAAGAATTTGATGAGACTGATGTGAATGCTTAAGTTGTGGGATTTTGAATGCTGACCCTTATTGTTTTCGCACGTGAATTTATGCTAAAATTAATACATTTATGAGGATACTATCAGTTAGAATTTCATGTAAAATATAAAACAAATGACTATATGATTAACACAAGCATGATGAGATATGACCTTAATACATTTTTTTTTTACTATACTTTAAACTTTCGGTAACCTTTATATTGCTACCTCACTCATTAATTTATAGAGTTATTACAATTACGTTACATGTTGCCTCATATGTATTTGACTATAGAGTTTCACATTGCATTAGGTCTTGCGAATTTCCGGCACATGGAGCATGCATGTCAGTTTTAGCTCCTTTCTCGACGTCATCCATAGCATCATGGTTCATTTTCCTTCCACCTTGGAAGTAACTGAGTTCCCCATGAATCAGCTCTCATTGTCCATGGCCGTATAGGTATTGAACATCCATTTGTTGGCACATATGTGACTTGTAGCACCGGTATCCAACCACCACTCATTTGGGTTGCTCCACACAAGGTTCACCTCAGAGACCACAGCACTCAGGTGCATGTAGTCTTGTCTAGCATCATCTCCTCCATCAGCCACATTTGTCTGAGTAGGTGTCCTCTTCCTCCCTTTCCCTTGGAACTTCCTCTTTGGGGGGGGCTTGTCGATGTGCATCTTACAATCCACGGCACGATGGCCCGGTTTGTTGCACACAAAGCAATCTCCCATGAATTTCTTCTTGGGAGCAGCACCGACTCTGCTGTCAAAGCTTTTCCGCTTAGATGCAGCGTCATCAACCACATTGGCTTTAGCAACCGCGTTGCTTGCCCCGCCACCATCTTTCCTTCCGGATCGGCGGTTGTTTTGCTCAACATTGAGCCTCTCAATGAGACTCTCTAGAGTCATAGCCTTTCTCTGATATTTCAGGTGGTTCTAAAACTCTTTCCAAGAGTGTGGAAGTTTCTCAATCATTAATGCCACCTAGAAAGGTTTATTTATTACTAACCCTTCGACATCAAGCTTATGGTTTATGAGCTGGAGTTACTCAGCCTGCTCGATAACACTCTTTCCATCAACCATCATGTACTCGTGAAAATCCGTGACGATAAATTTCTTTGCGCCAGCGTTATTCACTTTGTACTTCTTTTCGAGGGTTTCCCAAAACTCATTTGCAGATGCCTTGGGCTCAAATACACTAAAAAGAGTGTCATCAAGCGTACAAATGATGTAGTTTCGGCATAGGTAGTCATCGTGTTTCCACGCTTCCACCACCGAAAATGTATGCACATCCTCATCGTCCTCGCTTAGGATGGATGCAGACTTCTTTAGAAACTGGGTCAAGTTAAGGGCAGTTAAATAAAACAACATTTTTTGCTGCCAACATTTGAAGTTGTTGCCCCTAAACTTTTTCGGCTTCTCTAAATGAGAGATTAACAAAACAGGCATAGACGAAGTAGCCAGAGCCTTGCCCTTGGCTTTGGCCGCATCCGCAGCCGCTATTTTGGCTGCAGCCTTTGCAGCGACCTGAGCTGCGATCGCAGCCACAGCCATAGCATCAACCTCTTCCGTAGCGGCATTGGCCGCAGTCTTTGCCACCATAGCTTCGGCCTGAGCCCCCCCACTCACAACGCTCGCAGTGTTTTGGCTACTCCCAATAACAACTGCGCCCTACAGAATTTCTGAAGAAACGATGGGTGATTGATCCTCATTAGTCGTCTGAAATGACAAGACAAAATATATTTAATATTCTTAATTGTAAACACTAATTATAACTTAATTAGTTTGCTCAAAAGAATGACGCCTAATAAACAAATAAATGAGATTCTATCGTGAAAACCAAATCACTTTTGATTTCACTAAGAACTCTTTTAATTTCTAGAATTAAATGATTAAGCACAAATCGGAGTTATTCTATTTGCAAACTTCAATTTCTAGTAAACTAGCAATGACTTTGCAAGAATAAAATCCGAGACGTCAACAAAACAAAATAAAAAGAAAAGTCCTTTCTTTCCGAATTTAGTAAAACTAAAAATGATATCGTTTAAGATTGTTAGTTTTTACTGTATCGAAAAGAAATAATATAAACGACAATGACTAAAACGGAAATAAACAATTTTATTTCACTTTGAAAAGGAATATAACTCGATTACAAATTTCTGACTCGTACTGAATTTAAATTGCAATAATAAAATTCCAGACATATTTAATATAACTTATTAATCTGCTGGACTGATTTGTAATTATACAAAACTGTCAGACATAATAGTATAAAGACTATACTGCTAAACTATTTGTCAATTAAAAGAAACTGCCAGACAGAATAGTATGATTACTAAACTGCTGGACTATTTCTGTAAATAAAAAAAATTACAGAACTGAAATATAAATTATAGAATTGAAATTACAGAATGGAAAAGTATTGAAATTAAATTACAGAGCAGAAAGGACTGGAAAGAAAATACTGAAAAGTAAACAATACTGGAAAATTAAATTACAGAATGTAAAATAAAAAATTAAACAATACTGAAATGAAAGAAAATAAGACGAGGCAACTGCAAACAGTTTTCCTCAAATGATATTTCCCTAACCACCTTGATGTTTCTGGTTTAGGGACTTCGTTGCCAAGGTACAACGTCGCACATAGTGGCTCGTATGAAAACGACACCGAACCACAGGTCGAGTTGTTGGTAGTGCGATTCTCTTTCTAATATGATGTTATGTATGTGTGATTGATGGTGTGTCTGAATGAGTGGGGGAGGGCTGTCTTTTATAGGCTTTTCAGAAACCGCAGCCATAATGGTCCATTTAATTCTGAGAGTTACACCCCCCGGAATCCGTCCATTCAATTTCTGAAACTGCAACACTCAATCTGTAATTTATTCTCATTGATGCTGGCGTTTCAACTTGCTACAAACTCTAGGGACTTCTTTTGTATTTTATACAAAACTCCATTTTCATATTTGACCCAAGACCCAAGACCCGAGACATTTCCCATTTCCCAAGTCCCAAGTCCCAAGTCCCAAGGCCCTCGTCCCGAGACCCGAGCGAGCGAGCGCTTGTGTGGTACACACTCATACATACATGTGTATGTGGACATAATAGTTGAACAACTACATGGGTTGGACTTATATATATATATTGAAAAATTAACTTTTAATACTCCAACATGGGATAACCTTCAATGGTTTTTTCCCTTCTTCTTTCTATTTTTCCAGCATTAAGATTTTCCCTTCTTTCGAGAACCAAACTTTGAAGCCGATTAGTATTCATACCCATTCTCCGAATAGGTCATGCGATATACCGTTACGAATCTCGTCACACGAGCTACTCAAACGTTTTGAGTACGGCATCAACAACTCAGAGTTGTCACATGTAATATTGACTCAAAGTTGGTCATGTGAACATTCGGAACACCCATGTACAATACATGTTTTCCAACACTTTTCGCTTTTAATTAAAACGCTCAGTTTAACAACACTATGTGTCACATAGATAAACAAAATTATAATATGCATGGAAGGAACTATGTGCAGCCCCCCTCCCCCAACCCAACCCAACCCTCCCCCAGCAAACACACACCACACACACATATTTATTTTACGGAAAATAGACTTATATATGCATGTTAAGAAAAAAAATTATATAGAATATCGGGCTCTCCCATTTTCGATTCCTGTCCAGTCAATAGTTACCGATAATATACTAATTTTTATTTACTTTCCGACCGTTAAAAATACAAGATCATGAATGAATGAGCCATGCATATATGTTTGCATACATGTAACACATGTATGGGGCTCTCAGCAACACTTGCGCTGCTCTATTAGCAGAAACAGACCTGAAAGATAAGCAACAAAACAGGACATACACAAGCAAAGAAAATGAAAAGGAATGTTATCATCACATGTCAACATCTCCTTAATCCTTGTGCCTCCTCATCCCCTCTTTGGAGTTTACATAATGCAAAATAGTAATATACTATATAGTATCACTTTGCAAATATATATATATATATATATATATATATATAATCCAATGCTTATGTTTATGTATTTCAGTGTTTAATGACCGATACAGTTACTTCCATAGTGGAAACACTTTTCAGACTAAAAGTAATTGAAACAACTAAGTTAACAGTAATACATTAATTCCATAATTTATGGACACGGTTCTAATGTATTACTGGTATTGGTATTGGTATCCGTATATATATTGCCAATAGTGAGAACCCGCTAGCTGAATATTTTGGTTCTTTCAGCCGAAAACCGATTGTAGCTCAAACGGATGAATGTCATGATAACACGCCGAAATTTGATTGTTGCTCAAACGGATGAATGGTAACACGAAAGAGAACAAAAAAACACGGGCATTATAAGTCTTACTGCTAAATGCGGGTAAAAAGTTTCTTCTAATTTATTGATTAACGTAAAGAAACAAAAAGGTAAGTGTGAAAGTTGTAACAATTCATTTCCACTTTTTATCATGCAAGTGATGCAACGGTATGGAACAACCTGAAAAGTAATTAATATGCTTATATATGTCTTAAACGTTGTTTTACAGGGAAATATATTACTCCTCTGGTAATGAGTCTAGCTACTTAATGACATTATGAGAGGTGGACAAATGCCCAAAGAGATGCTCAAGATTTAACGGCCTAAAAGAACGATTACACAAACAAACTTCAATATTTACGAAGTCCATTAAAGTATTTGCTATTCCTTTAATTTTCCTTTAATTTTCTTAAGTGATTGATAGAATATTTTGTTAATCTTTATTTCGCTTCAAAATTTTATATCCGTTTTTACTGGATATATATCTGCTTTTAGTTCAGAAATCATAACTATTATTCTTGTATTCATGCTTACAGTACAAAGTGTGGCATTTATCACGTTTTCCCAAGAGTAAACTGCAAATCAACACATTATGGATGTTGTCCAAATTAATAACCTCCAGTTACTTTAGTGACTCGTATTAATTTAATCCAAATATAATAGATAAATTTTGCAACTGATCCCCCATTCCACAATTGTACAATTTGTGCTCTATAAAGACTATAATGGATTACCATTTTCTAATTTCCATATAAACACCACAAGCAGGCAAATGCCGCGTGACATAAAAATTGGTTTCTCTCTTTATCATGACATTTTCTTGAAATTTATGTATATGACTTTTCCATTAAACAATAGGTATGCCAGTTAAAAATTGATTTTTAGATATTGCATAAAGTTTATTACTAAAAGGAAGCATGCACGAAATTATTTGCAAACCAATCGTAATACCCTTTCTCTGATAAACATCATCTCACTATATCACCATTAAAATATGAAAAGAATCTTTCGTTTTCAATAAATTTGTCTCCTTTTGTAGGTTCTCTGAAATTCCAATGTGTGATAATTCACCACTTCCCTGTTTGGGTATTTGTGTTCTTCGAAATGTGTGCTTTTTTCCCCTTTGATTAGGGGTTCAATCTTTGGATTCTATGTCCAACCAAGAAAATATGGCGAATATGAGTACTTCAATTTTATATTTGTACTATAATTCTATAATATCAAGTCACATGCATGCATGTACTAAACATAAAGTTCTCATTTTTATATTGTGTGGAAGTTATAAAATGAAACATTAAACCCCCAATAAGAACATATAGATCCTTCTATCTTCATAAGTCCACAATTTTATGATATTAATTTCACATAATATCGAAGTCTTTTTGCAAAGTTCTATGTTTTTTTCCTTATCAATGTAACCTTCTTTGAAATGAAATTGGACATAAACCAAAAGATCGTATAGTCTATTGCCAAACGGACACTAGAAGACATGAATGAAAATAAATGAAAATATTGAAAAGATCAAACCATGGTTGCCAGGTTGGGAAGCGAAAGAGCGAAAACTATATGGAAACGTAAACTAATATGTAATGGGGAAAGAGAAAGGCCAACATAGTGAACAATATTTAGGATAGAATATGAAGGAAATGTTAGTATGAAACTCTGCTTTTTTTTAAGAATTCCAAAAGAATGAACAAATAGTTAATTTCTTATAATTTGAGAGATATAACGGCTAATTGATTGAGTAATAGTAAGATATATATATATATATATATATATATATATATATATATATATATATCATAAACTGCTCGTGTTTTATTATACGTATTTAGAAATGACAAATATTTATTAGCAACGAGATTGTATTTTAAAAATATAGAAGAGTATACTTATTTAAGGAATTGCTAATATGGGTCCTCATGCATAAATTGTGCGAATATTATTTATTAAATGATGTTAAAACATGTTAAATAAATGATGCTTAAACATTTTCAAACATTTACTAGTTACTATGTTTCTAAAGAAATAAGTTGTAGGTTAACATCTCTGAGTTTCCTAGATTGAAGTTGTCACGAACACAGGCGCGGAACAGGGGGCAACGGTGTCACCGCCACCCCCAAAAAATTTAAAAATATTTTTTTTTATTTAGAAAAAATCGGAAATTTAAGATTTTATACGTTAACAGTTCCTCAAATAAATAAATAATAATTTAATTCAAATGGTAAACATAAAGTTTTTGTGTCACAAGGTCACTAATTCGAATCTTATGACAACTTTTTACTCTTCATTTAATTAACATTATATTACTATTTGACTTCTCTATTAATTAATTGTATTTTTAAGGTACTATTATAAGATTTTATAAATAAATGTTTTTGTTTAGTTTCATAGTCATTATTACAACAAAGTTTACAATAATAAATTCGAATTTTTAGTCAATTTTTTTGTATCGTTTAAAATTTTTCGAGCAATGGACAAGTCAGCTAAGTTTTAACCTTCAGTTTTTTTTGGTTTTTTATACCGTTTATTTTTATTGTAATAACAAAAAAAATTCAAGGTTTTAAATTTTTAGATTATTGTACAAGTCAACTAAGTTGTAAACTCCAGATTTTTTGTTTTTTTATACCGTTTATTGTTAATACTAACAAAAAAAAGACCACAAAAGAATTAAATTCTGGTTCCGCCACCGAGCCAGATGTTATAGTACAGCCTTTATTTTAAATCTTAATTACATTTCTTTCAACTCGCCAATGAAAGAAAAACGCACAAGGAATTTAGAGTAAGCTTATTATAAACTTGATATGTTGATTTTGACTCTCAAGAAAATGATTGGTTGAGGTCGAACTAAAGAACAAAGGTACTACACAAATCTTATTGTTTGACAAACGAGTAATTAGCGAGCCTAGGCCTAGCACATAGTTGCTTATATTCAACTTGTTTATAAAGTGAGACATAAATTTATGTTCAGGATAGTTTCTTTCTAAATGAATTAAATGAACCAAGTCATGAATTGATGAGTCCAACATGAATTTTTTCGCGCGATTTGCTATATAGTTCATTTGCGTTGCTATTTGCTACAACGAGAATATGTAACAAAATTTATCAAAGAGACCCTTGAGGTTCGCCTTCTTGTCCTAAGATTTTATTTTTACGGACCGTATAGTAAGTTTTCACAAAATCATCAAGTTAACTACTATGAGCTTTTTGTGCTTATTCGAAGAAAAACCTTATTTTCAACTCGATTTATCCTAAATTTTAGTATACAAAATTAACTATATTTTTTACGTTGTTATAGTTAACACTAGGGTTCGTTTTTAATAGGGTTAACAGACTAAAAATTAGTAGACCGGATTTCACAATAGTTCTCGTTAATTTCGTATTTTGTAATTGATATTTGTTCTGATGTTAGAACCTGCTAAAAATAGTTTAGGTGCAGGGTTCGAGTCTTGTTAAAACTGATAGGTGTAAAATAACTTGATACTTTTTAATAAGATTTAATATAAAAAATATAGAGTATAAAAAATTTGTTCTAATGCTTACACAAGAGTTCCTCATGTTGGGTTTTAATGCTCAAGAAATTCAAAAGAAAGTGGGTGACGTGATGACATGGATGTTGGGAAACGAAGCACCGGTGAAGGACGACGCGTATTTGTTATACATATTATGTTAATTATTCTAATTGATTTAGAATGCTCCTTTTTTTTTTATTGGAAACTTTCGTCATGGTTCGAACCATGGTGATAAACATGTTATAATCGGTTACCAACCACTTAGATCAATATTTGAATTAAATGAAACATGATTTTTAAATTACTCAGTTCAACTTGATTTATGAAATATATTTAATGGTTAAACAATAATCCAGACACACTCATTAGAAAAATAGTTGCATTCTTAAATTTAGTTTTCAATTAACAAAGTAATCACGTGTAGTTCCTCCTTAGAAAAATATTCATTGGTCCAACCTCCAATAAAATAGTGGTCTTATCCAATATTATTTTAATTAAATGTTTTATTTTAATTTTATGGTAGACTCCACAGGAGTTTCTCAATCTTTTACTTATATTTTATTGGTTGATATCACCGGATTTTGATTACTGATTCACTAAATATTTACTCATTTCTCCTCATATGTGAATAAAGATAATTTTGCATAATTCACTTATATTTAGGGACATTGTCTCAAAAATTGATTTGTATCAATTAACTTATGTGTTTCCTCTATATTTACATTAAGGTGGTGGCTCCGTTATACACAAAGTAATACTTCATTTACTTATAAATTTATAATATTAAAATAAACATTATCTCTTATAGTTTATGTCATTTCCAAATATGTGTAAGTGTAAAGTGATAATAAAAAATTGATAAAAGAGATAAATCAATAAAAAAAAAATACGAGGCAAGTGTTAAGCAAATTAAACTGATATATTGAACTATGATAAAATGAGTTGTTAAAGTAAATAAAATATGTATTTCACATCAAATTAACCGAGAATGATGAAGAAATCGATGACCATAACCTTATAAGTAGAAATAAACATTAAGAAATTGATCACGCAATTGCATGCTTTAAATGGTGATTTATATTTTATAAAATCAAATGGTAAGAGAAAATGCATTGAGGAGAAAACTAAGATACATAAGAAATTTACTTCCCGCGAAACAAATATATAATGCCATAATTAATATTGCTACACGTTTCTCTTTTCTTCCCCTCCATACCTCGGTACCACCCCTTTCCTTGTCACTTTAAACCAAAAATAAACCACCTTAAAATTTGCATTATTTCTCTTTACCCCCTCACTAGAAGAAAATAACACGAGACCATCAACTGCTTTGTTACCATACGTGTTTTTGTTAAAAATTCAATAACAATCAAACAACATTTATCCACAATTACTAACATATTTTGTTACTGTACAGTTGGTAAATTTTACCAACAACTCGTAGAATTTCATACCGACTGTTGTTATCCTAATATTTTAACTACAAAAAGTCTAAATAGTTATGGGAATTATGACTTTTTTTAACGAACTTATTAGAGACAAGAGACAGTATTTATAACAGGATAATCAATTTGTGACAGTTATTTACACTCACAAAATCAATATTATTTTATACCACACCCTCCGAAAGAAACTAAGTCACTGCCCATAAAAAAGAATAAAAAAAAGAGCAGAATAAAAAAAAAGGGCAGTGCAAATAGTCCAAGTAGTAGAATAGAGAAAATACTGGTTTTTTTACGGCATTTTATCTTTTTTTTCATGTTCAAACCGTAAAAAAAAATTACGAACCGTAATTCTGACTTACGATTATTGAATTAAGTCAAACTGCAAGTCAAACTTACGGTTCGTAAGTCAGAATTACAGTTTTACTGGAAAATTACCAAATTGTCATTGCGTTGAAAATTAACAGATTTTTCAATGTGATTGGTCGATCGATCGACTCTGAAGCCCGATCGATCACTTGCGTACTGTAACACATTTAAAGTGTGTTTCTCCGATCGATCGGCTCTGAACGCGGATCGATCAGTTGTATATAATTTTTTTTTTATCTTTATGTAAAACTTTGAAAATTCATAACTTTTGACTCGGATGTCCGATTGAATTAAAAAAAAATTGACTTCCGTTATTTTTTCAAATTTTTTTTAGATCTATAAATGCCAAGTTACCTAAGGGACCCAACGAATTTCTAAAAAAACACATTTTAAGTATTGTATATATATTTGTTAAGTTAATTAAATTTTAAGAATGTTGGTGTGGTTCGTAAAAAAATATTACAATTACTACGTAAAATAACATAAAATGCACTAAAAAAATACAGTAAATACATATGAGTAAAAAAAAAAGGTAAAAGGATGGTGAAGAGGAGATGACAAGTGTAGTAGTAGTAGAGAGTTATTATGTGTATGTGTCTGTTACTTACAAATTGTTTCTACTACAACTTTAGTCCCTTTGCTTCTCATGATCTCTCTGTACATGTCTTTTTCCACACATTATATCTCTCTCCTTCTCTCTCTCTCTCTCTCACACACACACACTCACCCACTATTTATCAATCTCATTTGCCCACTTTTCTTACTCTTCTCTCAAGTTTTTGTTTAGTCTTTAAAATTTCATCAAATCTTCTTAGTGTTCCCTTTTTGGTCTAAATTTTAAGCTAACTGAGTGTTTCTCTTTAATGGGTATCTTTTAGTTTTGTCAAATTTGTCATTTTTTTTCTACTTCAACTTTCCATGTTTTAAATATTCTTGTTCATTCAATTTTGTAAACAAAATATAACCTTCTCCTTAAACAACCAGCTTCTAAAAATAATAAAGTCCTCCAAATACCTTTATCATATACTTCTACATGTCTTCGATTCTCCGGTTTCGCAAGCTATGCTATGTAGAACCGGTGGATTTCGATTCTCTAAGAAGGCCTGAGAAAAAGAACGGAAAAGACGATGAAAAGAAAGACAACAACAATAACAAAAAGGTTATAAGAAGGCAACCAAAAGAGTGGAAATGCATAGACAATTGTTGTTGGGTGATTGGGTATTTGATCACTACTTGGTGGGTACTTTTGTTTTTGTTCCATAGTTTGCCTGCTAATTTACCGGGGTTAAGAGTGGCCGAGTCTCCCGGGATGAGGCTGAAGAGAGAGGGGCTAATGGCTCGGCACCCGGTGGTTTTGGTGCCAGGGATAGTGACGGGCGGACTCGAGCTTTGGGAGGGGAAACCGTGCTCAGAAGGGCTTTTTCGAAAAAGGCTTTGGGGTGGTAGCTTTGGTGAGATTTTCAAGAGGTTTGTTTTGTTATGATTTTTGGAGTGTTTTTGTTCACTACTACCACACTACGCATACGCAAGTCATCAATCCTATATGACATGACACGGACCAAAACAAACTTAAAATTAAACTTGTTCGAATGTTAATGAGTTTGGTCTAATTTTGTTTCCGTCCCTCGGAGTGTGGTCCGGAATGTGGTAGTTGTGACTTGTGAGCACACTGTTTTAAAAAAGCGAAAACATAGTTAAAGCGTTTTTGCTAGAGTTACGCTAAAAGGGCCAAAAGCGTAAGCTTGAGTGGCGTAAAAAGTGGAAAAGCGAGCTTTTTAAGCTTTTTTTTAAGCTTTGAATCCAGCTTTTTCACAATGAAGCCAGCTTTTTAAAACAGAGTGTGAATGTAGCATTGCCTTAGTCTATGATTAGCTATCAAGAAAATTATTTTAGTGTTAGTGGTCCTTCTTATGTTGTTTCCTTGTTGATAAGAAAATATTGGGTCAAACAAGGGTAAATATTTTAGCTTGTTTAATAATACAAAGAATCATGAGAAGACTCAGGTTTAGAGGTTAGACAATTAAAATCTCAACAGCTTGTCTGAGCAAAAAAAAAGTTGAGATTGAAAGCAGCAGCTAATTAAACTTGAGATGGCTTTTTGGTTGTATTTCGGCCTCTTTCTCGATATTTTGGCAAGAGAAGAAACCAAGTTCAGTTTGCCCGAAACCATGAAGTTGTTTATTCAACAAACACTACCTCGGAAAAAAGTAGCCTGTTTCCGCTGTTTGTTTAGTTAGAAATTTTAATTGAAAATTTGAAATACATTAGAGTTAGCCTTTGGGAAAGTATTATTAACACAATAAATGTAATTGTGCATTTGTGCTATTTTTTAACGATGAGTTATGATGCTTGGAAGTTTGGCACTTTATTTGCTAGCTAGTGATAGTATTGAATGTCCTTGGAAAACTGCACCTTGATAGTAAAACTAATTGCAGCTCCCTGTATAGTAGCACCCATTTTCTTACTGAAAACTTGAACCTTAGGTTGTTTTTGATACAGTTTTGAAAATTGCAAGGCTAGAAAACACAGAGTAACAAACACTCTTTGCAGTTTCACATAAGACGAAAAAGGTATCTTTATTGGTTTTGGAATTTTTGTTTAGTCCGGAAAATGAACAAACTTACAACAAAAGATTCACTTTTTCCATCAGCTACTTTTTACCCCATCTGGAAACAAGAAGAAGACAAAATTTAATAAGAAACGGCTACTTTCTCGCCGTGTTTGTTTGTGTTCTAAAATTAAGATTAAAAGGGCTCACTAGAGAATACTTATTAGTATATAGTACTAATTAGACAGAATATAAACACATGGTGAAATTTAACATGGCAGCAAATATGTACATGTTTTCTTACAATGATGAAAATAATTCTAACATGCAAGAAGTAAGAAGCAGTAATTAACAAATATAAAGTCGGTTTACAACACATCACTTTGCTTATTTTTACTGTAAAATATAATTTGGATTTGTAATCTGATTAGAGATTAATTTTTCTTCTCTTAAATTTAGGCCTATGTGTTGGTTGGAGCATTTGTCTCTGGACAATGAAACTGGATTAGACCCACCAGGGATTCGAGTAAGGGCAGTGCCGGGATTAGTCGCGGCTGATTATTTTGCTCCTGGTTATTTTGTTTGGGCTGTTCTTATTGAAAATTTAGCACGTATTGGCTATGAGGGAAAAAACATGTACATGGCCTCTTATGATTGGCGGCTCTCTTTTCAGAATACAGAGGTAAACTCTAATAAATCTTCTTAATCTTGCACTTGGTTTAAAACATTATCAATCCCTTATTTGTTATCTAAGTTTCAGGGTTGGTGTCAGTTTTTACATTTTTGTCCTTGTCTTAGCTTTGCCTCTTTCATTTTCCCCCTCAAGAGTCAAGAGTCAAGAGTAAAGGGCCAGAACAAATTAACTGAATTCTAACCTAACCAAACTTTTCAGGTTGTTCTATTTTGGTCTTTCGAAGAGTTAGGGGGTAATCACAGTGGCACACGCTTAGTTTTTGTCAAAAAAATTATTTCAAGCCGCAATTGAATCAGTTGGGAAAGCATGTTTACGCCTGCCTAGTTTTAGTTTGCATGTAAAGTTTAATTAGAAGGGTCACATGGCAACACAGTAAAAAAGTTTCGATTTTCCGTTCTGCGCATTCAGAATATACGGACTGAAGTGAGTTGTGAGTGTAGAGTTTCCAAAAAATGTAACAAAAACTTTCATTCATTTTATTTGTCAATTCCTGTAGTTCAGATATTATATTGAGCCCATGTAACTTTATATTCTTCTAAGTGGCTGTAAGAAACAGTCATGTAAATAAAGTGGTTTAGATGTAAATTAAGGCACCACTGATGAATTTGTATTGGTAACAAACAGATTAGAGACCAAACTCTAAGTAGATTGAAAAGCAAAATCGAGCTTATGTACATAACAAACGGGTATCAGAAAGTCGTGGTGGTACCTCACTCAATGGGGGCACTCTATTTTCTCCATTTCCTCAAATGGGTCGAAGCCCCTATTCCCATGGGAGGTGGTGGTGGCCCTGGTTGGACTGACAAATATATCAAATCCATTATGAATATTGGTCCCACTTTTCTCGGTGTTCCAAAAACCGTGAGCAACATATTATCGTCCGAGGCCAAAGATGTTGCTTTTATCAGGTCAGTTCTTTAAAGTGCTGCAAATATTTACTATTTAGTGATTCAAGTGTCTGGTGTAAACTACACTTCAGATGAATTAAAGAGTAGTTGTTCCGAAATTTACTTGATCTTGTTCAATGTTTGTTCTAGGCATTTTGTTGTTGAAACACGTCTAACATTGGGTTGTCCTTAAGTTTTATCTTGTATGCAACATTGACACCATATACTTATCTTAATCCTTGTGTAAGTAACGCTTATTCTATATTTGTAGAGCTATGGCTCCTGGTTTGTTAGACTCTCAACTTCTCGGGCTTCAAACTCTAGAACATGTCATGCGGGTATCTCGAACATGGGACTCAATTATATCTTTAATGCCAAAAGGGGGAGACGCAATTTGGGGTGATTTGGATTGGTCTCCTGAAGAAGGGTATGGTTGTAATTTACTAAACGGAATATATTCACCACCCTCTCGCGATGTTGATACAAACAACACTGATGGAAGGATAGGACTCAAAATGAAGGAGTCGTCAAGATATGGAAGGATCGTTTCTTTCGGCAAAGAAGCTTCTCAGTTAGCTTCTTCACAGCTCCCTAATGTTGGCTCAAAGGTATTCTTCTTTATGTTGATTTCATTAGATTTTGTTGTATTGTTTCAGGAGGAATGTTTCAAGATTCAGGATATATTTTGCAGTTTATATTATACTAATTTTTAACTTATCTATTCCAGATAAAAAATGTATTTCTGAATTTTCACATTTCCATTTCACAACTTCAAATGCTCCTTCCATTGGAAAGTAATTTTGGGTCTTTTTTAACAATATCAAATGCTAATGCCTGTAGTTTAAGTTGGTATATGTTGTTTTCTAGCTCATTTAGTATATTTATTTGTCAATAGAAGCTTTTCCATAGGAGTTCGGGAACTAATTCCAACACATCGTGCAAAGAGTTTATGACCGAATATGATGAAATGGGCCGTGATGGTATTCGTAAAGTTGCCGACAAGAAAGCTTATACTACAGAGAGCCTAACTGATATGTTGCGCTTTATAGCCCCTAAAATGATGCTACGAGCGGGGGCCCACTTCTCACATGGCATAGCAAATAATCTCGATGATCCTAAATACAATCACTATAAGTACTGGTCAAATCCACTTGAGACAAAGTATGACCAATTCATTCTGATCCAACTTTTAACTAATCTGTTATCCTTTTTATCGTTTTAGAGGATATTGCACCATAACTTTTAATCACATCTTATACTGCAATGGAAAACTCTTTGGTTGCTTTTAAACTTATAATGTTTTTAAAATCGCAGAAAAAGTTTAGTTCGTCCACTTAAATCTTCTAAACTTTTCAGGCCAAAAAACTAGAAAACCTAGGGTGATGTACCAAATTCCGTCCCACTCCAAAGCATGTAACAAGCAAGTTGAACTTCAAATCTACAATCCCGCTCTCACAGTATACTTTTCCCAATATTGCAGGCTACCTGATGCCCCGAATATGGAAATTCACTGTTCATACGGTGTGGGCATCCCCACCGAAAGATCATATGTATACAAACTCTCCCCTTCGGATAGGTGTGGGAGCATCCCTTTCCAAATCGACAGCTCAGCAGATGGGAGCGACGATGGCTGCCTAAGAGGAGGAGTATACTTTGCCGATGGTGACGAGAGCGTTCCCACTCTAAGTGCGGGATTTATGTGTGCTAAAGGATGGAGAGGAAAAACTCGGTTCAACCCTTCTGGGATACGTACTTATGTAAGAGAGAGTATGCATAAGCCACCTTCGAGCATTCTAGAAGGGAGGGGAGCAGAGAGTGGGGGCCACGTTGACATTATGGGGAATGTAGGTTTAATTGAGGATGTATTGAGGGTTGCCAGTGGAGCTACTGGCGAAGAAATTGGAGGAGATAAGATATATTCGGATATAATGAGAATGTCTGAGAGTATAAATATTCGGTTGTCAGTGTAGTATAGATGAGTTGAGCAGATAACAAAGTTTCAAAACGCCGAGAGAGAGAGAGAGAGAGATTGCAGGGTGCACCACAGACGACGGGGAAGGACTAACTCAAAAGTAGAGGCGCGAATAACATTGGTTGAAAGCTTCATATTTAGTTGGTGACCAGAAACAGTTTTGGACTTGACAAATAAATGAAACTTTTCCCCCACTCTTGTCGTGATTTAGGTTCAAAGTTTTCCAAATTTTTAACTGTTATAGTTGGTGTTAACTGTTAATACTCCTATATGGTATGTTAAAACTAAATGGAAAGATCGGGCCCATGTAATTTTTACATGCATTTATTTAAGAAGCTAAGTCCGCTCCCTGTTATAATGAACCACAAATTTGGCATAAACCGGACCAGCACTGATCCAATTATATACTGAAGATATTTGGATAATAGGAGAATGTCGAACAAAAAATGAACAACTCTTATGAACGAAAAGTGCAAGATTAGGTTCATTCTGGTGTTTATCCCTTTCGCAATTTAAGACAAATTAATAAATGTTTCAACCCAGACACACTCCGTAGGTACTTCTACTAAACTATAAATAGAGAAGATAATATATAATAAGTTTCAGACATTAGATCCCTATTACAAACAGCTTTCTTGAACTACAAATTTGCAAAACCAGCAATTTGCTTAATTTTTCACTGGTTAGAGCTCCCGCGATTTAAATTCAGCAAGTTACTTGAGCTTTCACAAGATCTGGAAACTTAATCCCCATTTGAGTGAGTCTGCATGTATAGATTCTAGTATATTTGCAAGCTAAAAGAAATGTTGTAATGATCAGGAAAAGAAAAATGACGAGCCTGTTGTCCGACTGTCTGTATGCTCATAACCAGTTTTTTGACATAGTATTAGTGTATTACAAAGAAGTACAGAAATGATCTGTGAGTTTAGTACATGTGCAGTAGGATAATTCAAGACAGTCATGTAAATATGATGTACAGGTAAGAAAATTGTAACTGAAGCTAAACGAAGACAGCTAAATTATGTAGTTGAGCAAGAAATCTTAGGTTAATGGGTTTAGTTAGAATAGTGTAATTGGATTTTGTTTTTCAGCAGAGCTATATGTTTGCTCTCTCTAATCTCTTGACTTCTTATAACAACAAAAGTTTGACCAACATTCACAACTGTAGTAACTCAATTTGGGATGGACTTAATGCTCATATTAGCCAAATATAATCATATTCTCAAGATCAGTAATAAACATTATACTTTATACATAATTTGTACTTTTATAGGTAAAGAACATTTTGGCTTCAGCTCGAAATCCACTTATTAGCACTACCAGCATGCAAATAGCTCCACACAAGTTTGAACGCATATGAACTGTACTTATGCCTGTTTGGCTGCAGGCAAAAAAAATACTAAAATGTGTTCAAAAATGATTAAAATGTGTTCAAAAATTTAAAATACCAAGACGGTTGTCAGCTAGTCAAACCGATGCAGTACAAAAAGGAAAAAAAAAAAAGTTAAAAGCTGCAAGAAATAAGCACTTGACGGGATTTTATGTTCAAGGAACTCACTAGTCATAACTCATAAGCCTTGTTCGATCTAAAAATATTTTAAAATGATCGACAGATTGAGCCTTTTTCTAGCTACCCAACCTAATATATAAAATGGGAAAAGGTGCCAGATTCACAATTCAGCTCTTCTCCATCATTTCTTAAGGTGCAACTAACAAGCTTTTTTTAAGTAATAGTATAATTCAAAAACCATCCCCATAAATCTGAATACAAAAAAAATCAGTATTTTTCAGCTTCACTGTCAAGCTGTGAGTTGGACACCGTCATATTTCTAAAGATGTTGCCATTCTAACCAATGGTTGCACTCCTATTTAAGCACCAAACCTTAGAACCACCAACATATCGGTTCCTTTGCTTCTCTCTATTTATCAACTTAAACCACACTTGAGGAGAAGACAAAACATGATAATATCTGTCGAATTTACTTTTGTTTTGGCTATAATTGTGCCCATATTTGTAAATGGGCAGCCACTGGCCCCTGCAATAATTTTGTTTGGAGATTCAACTAATGATGTGGGAAATAATAACAATCTCTCCACAATCATCAAATCTAACTTTCCACCTTATGGAAGAGACTTTAACCATCATAGGCCTACTGGCAGGTTCTGCAATGGAAAGCTTGCCTCAGACTTCACTGGTACTAATCTCTACTCTCTACTAAGGGCCTGTTTGCTTGCAGCTCTCAGGCTCAACACTTTTTGTTTTTGATTTTACATTTGAACTGAACATCATGTGAGTATTGGCACATATCTATGATTATTCACTGCATATGTCGCTTATGCACATCCATGCACATGCAAATTCACATGATCACACAGTACATTGTAAACTCAAAGTCATGCATATTCAAACATATCCGCATAGTGTGCATATTCGTGAATACATATTTTGCATGCACATGCAAATTTACATGATCACATAGCACATGTAAACGCAAAGTCACGCATATTCACACATATCCGCTTAGTGAACATATTCATGAATACATACAAATCATGTTTTTTTTTTGCACATAAGCACACGGTGTGCATATTTTAGACCATTTTCATGCGAGTACAGACATGTTCTCCCTTCTACATGCATATATATGTGTAGATAGGCTCATATTCACGAAAATTCACCCACATCAGTCAGCTTAAAACTGTTTCTTAAATGGCGTAATGTCTTGAAAGCTAGAATGGTTTAAGTGGAAGAACACATTTTTTTCTCAGCATCAAATAAGCTACAAATACTTCCTTAAAGCTACCGTCAAAAAAGGTTCGGCTGTATGTTTTTGTGTATGCATAGTACACTTTTGTACGAACTCATAATTTCCCAGTTTGTGACTATCAGCTGAGACTATTGGTTTCACCAAATACCCACCACCATATCTAAGCAAGAAAGCACAAGGAGAACACCTCTTGGCTGGAGCTAACTTTGCCTCAGCTTCTTCGGGATATTATGAAGCTACTGCAAAACTCTATGTAAGCTCAACTAAACATCATATTCCGTATTCACACTCAGACACGACACACCTATACACACACACACACATCATAAGTAGAATCTAGTTTAAATCTCAAGCTTAAAGAATCAAAACAACCTTTATCTTAAAAGCAGGTTCAATCAGTTCAATTTTTAGTTTGCTGCAATCTCACACCCCTGTGAAACAGTTGTCGAAATAAGGCTCGCTTATGTGGCACACCAAGTTAAATTTCCTATTGGCTATTGTTTAGATGAGGGCCTCAAAGGAGGATTACATATTTCATATTACCGAAATACCATATTTTACCTCCTTCGTGATAAATGTTCTAGACAAATCCGAACTCTAATTTCTTCCCAATTCCTCTTCAGCAATGCTAGTGTTACTCACGAGTGTGCAATCAACCATATCAATAGCATAATGAGATATGCTTGATTGGGTCACCTGGGCACTCGCGAGTGACCCTAGCATTGCCTTTTTCTTTTAACGAAAAACGAATTTTCCGCCAAACTAAGGAATAAAAGGGCCCAAGTCTTACAGGTTAGTTAGGATGCGGATTTCAAATAAATAGATTTAGATACAATGTATTGAACTCACAGATTTAATGACTATTGTACAAAGATGATTTTAGATCATGGATCGAATCATAATTCATCATACCATCTGTATGAAATGATCATGACAGTGCCATGACAATTAATGTCAATCTGTATCTAACTTCACGTCACACCAAAAGCAATATATTTACATTTTTTGGTTTCTGGAATTTTGGTTGGGTAGGATACTATACCACTGAGTAAGCAGCTAGCATACTACAAGGACTACCAGAAGAAACTTGTGGGAATTGCAGGAAAAGCCAATGCCACGTCTATAATATCAGGAGCAATTTACCTTATTACCTCTGGGAGTAGTGACTTTCTTCAGAACTATTACATCAACCCCCTTCTATACAAAGTATACACACCAGACCAGTTCTCGGATATTCTAATCAAATCATATGTCACTTTTATACAGGTACTTTTAAAGTTACTTGCAGCTAATTGTGTACGATTCATGATTTTGAAAAACGTAATGAGCCATCTTAGCCTTTTAAGAACTTAAATTTTGTCGAAAATATTAAGCTAGAACCAACTGAAATTTGGATGCAAACACTGCAAGGAATCCTTGTGAAAATATGACAAAAAAAATGTTGTTCTGGGGTCCATAGTTTCTCGTAAAGCCAATTTCCTTTTTCAAACACTTTTCTGCAAGAAATCTTCGCACCAAATGGAGCCTAACTATCAATACAGAAATCTCATTCGTATTTTTGAAGAAAAAAGTAGTCCTAGTTCTGCCAAAAAAAAAGATTTACATGAACATCCTATTATATTGACCATGCATCCTGCACATGGGAAGGATTAACGAGCAATCTCATAATTCAAAAGCACAAGGAGGAGTATTTCCCATGTTTTCAACTAACACGTAAAAATTCAAATTTTTGTAGTAACTTAAGGGTGTATTAATTTTACATATGTACTATCTTCTTCCAAAAGTGACATTGTTTCACTAGGAGCTTTACGGGTTAGGAGCACGAAAGATCGGAGCATCAACACTACCACCCTTGGGATGTTTGCCAGCTGCCATAACAGTGTTTGGCAATGATACCAATAAGTGTGTGGTAAAATTAAATAAAGATGCAGTTTCGTTCAACAACAAGCTCAATTCCACTTCTCAATATCTTCAGAACAAGCTTTCGAACCTTACTTTGGTGGTCCTGGATATATACCAGCCTATCCTAGACCTCGTCACACACCCTGCTGACAATGGTATGCAAAATCTCTATCTATCAACTGTTTTCTTTTCTCCGTCTAATTGTTCAATGTTTTAAAACAAGGAGTTTAAAATATGAGTTTTTCACAAATATATATTTATTTCCATAGCAAATGATATAGCCATTTGCACAATTCATATTCAATGTAAAACTCAATAAATGAAACCTACCTATCTTTTTGTGTTTGCGTACTTCATTGTTAGATTCTATATTTTACGTAAAGCTTAAAAAAAAAAAAAAAGAGTTCTAATACATTCTAATACTAATACATCGATAAAAAAAACTGAGAATAGAAATCTTTGACACGCGGAGTCGAAAAGAGGATTCTCATTCAAAACCGTGCATGAG
This sequence comes from Primula vulgaris, assembly GCA_963920805.1. Classification (NCBI taxonomy): domain Eukaryota; kingdom Viridiplantae; phylum Streptophyta; class Magnoliopsida; order Ericales; family Primulaceae; genus Primula; species Primula vulgaris. The sequence goes on along the minus strand of OY987219.1, from coordinate 29,583,949 downwards.
ACTTTCATGCCATGCAAAGATAAAATGACCATAAACCATGCAAATGTTTAAAGAAATCAAAAGTTCATAATTGAATTTCAGACAAGAAAGACAATTGCTATAAATATAAAAAGAAAAAGAAAAATGAAAGCTATATGATATCATCCTTTTGTCACTCATAAGATACTAACCTAGTAGATTCAAGCTTGTGTTTTTTTAGTTTTAAAAAAGAACGCCTAAGACCTCCTGAACGAGTAAAAAATTAAAAGTTTTGAGTTTTTCAGCAAAGTGTAATATTTCTACCTCTAAGATCAAAAGCCAGTTATATGGGGTTTTAAATGAACTTTTTGAAACAGCTAACTATCTGGTGCGGTAACAGGATTTGCAGAAGCAAGGAAGGCATGCTGTGGTACAGGATTGTTGGAAACATCAATTTTGTGCAATGCCGAGTCCCCTGGAACTTGTGCTAATGCGAGTGAGTACGTATTTTGGGATGGTTTTCATCCGACAGAGGCTGCTAACAAAATAATATCTGACGATCTCATCATTAGTGGTATAACCTTAATTTCCTAATTCGACTCTAGAGGGAAAAAAAGGAACCAAACAGAACAAAATCTAAAGTGTGAGCCTTGCGTATTGTTGCTTACTTGCGTATGTTTTCTTCTTTTCATTATTGCTACAAAAAATATTGGTTGGCTTTTTCATTGCTTTTGTATCTTGTTTTGATTTATTGACTAAATAGTAAATAAAGGTAAATATAAATTTTACATATCATGATGATCACTTGGGTGTTATAATTTCTGATATCGACTCTTGTGTGTTCCCCTTCCTCCTCTCTTCCTAGTCATTACTATTTGCTAATTTGAATAAATAACAACCCAAATCTAACTTTTTCAGCTGAACAAATAAAAACAAAGTTATAAATGCTTCTATCATACTCTTTTTTCGCACACATGGAATAATATACAAGTTTTAAGAGATGTAATCAATGGAGCCTATGAACACTGTCTGCATCATTTGGGTTCGGGATAAGGTTTTAAAAACAGATGTTTAGGAGGGCAAAGAAAGCACATCTTACCGGTCTTCTTAGAGCCAACTTAAGCTCTTATCACTCTAAATGATTTGAAGGAAATCACTTAGCTGCAACAATTGGTAGGAGACCATTGTAACGGAGAAAAACATCCGGTGAAGGTTCACGTCCTCGGAAATCTAAATACACCTGAAAAATTGAAGGCCGACTTCAAGAGGAGAGAGAGAGAGAAATAGAGAGGGTGAAAATTTTGCAGCTTATTTGGCCAAGAAATCAGCAGAATAAAAGTTGACTTGAAATCAGATGTCTAAAATAGCAAAAGGGACCTATATATACATATACATGATGCTACAAGATAGTCATTGCCATTATTACCTCCATGGGTGGTTTACCCCCTCCAACAGCAAGTATAGTATCCCGAAACTTGCTCCCCATTTTTTTAACAGCCTGTCATAACACGGTAAATTTTATCCCAAGCCTTCCAAAATCAGAAAATTGTGAATACATGTTATTCTTTTTAAAGAGGATCGTTTATATTAAAATATTTCAACATGCAACGCCTAGAGAATACTATAACGTTAAATGAGAACAAAAGAATTGACACAAATTTAAGTAATTAACCCTTTCATCCTTAAAAGACGAAAAAAAGTAATGTTTGGTGCAAGCAAACATAAACGAATGAAAACGGATGTTATGGTCAAATCATTATTTCTATTCCATTATTTTTTAACAAGCAATACTTTCAGCCCCCCTAGTTGGAACACGAAACTGAGAAAATAATTAAATCAACTCTGGTAGAAAATACAAGTGCATCTACAGCTCATGAATATTTCAGAGAAAAATGGGATAGAGCACTAACTCAAACATTTAACTAAAGGGTAAAAGATGGCAAGCATCTTTTGACCACTGACAGAAATGTATGTTGCGTTTCGACTTAGAAAAGCTAGTCTTAAGGAGATGAAAAGGAGAATAAAAGATGAGGAGAACTGAGGGCTATATTATGGACTTACCAGCTCATTATCCAACCCAACCTCCTCAAAAGCTGAGAAAGCATCGTATGCCAATACTTCTCTGCCCACTGATTTATCCACATATAACACAGAGAACAACATTAATTACAATGTATATCACATAAAAAGTACAGGGAAGAACCAATAAGTTCAATTAGCTCTTGCACAGTATTTTTGGAACAAAAAATCGCTGTAATAAAAATAACGCAAGCTAACAACAATAGTAACTTATTAAAAAAAAACAGATACACGGTACAGGAAGAAACAAGTACTTACTTGATAGCTGTAGTATCCAGCTGCATACTGATCTGATAGAAAAAAAAAGGTTGAGATAACAAATGTTCAAAAATGAAAATTCTTACTGTACACTTAGTAAGTTAACTAACCAGCAAAAATATGGCTGAAACAACAGAGAAATCTATTCTCCGGTAGAAGTGGAATCCCAAGTGTAGTTTCCCTGATTCTTTGATCAATATCATGATTCTGCCCCACCCGGAACATAGTTTTTGTGAAGTTCCAGATCTATCCTTGCATAACGTAACTGTCCAAACAAATTAAAAAAATAATTCATTGTTGAGAAATTTATTAATGGCCCTAACTGCCACTTTCAAATGTTTTCCTAAGAATAGCTACATTGGCATCACACAATGAGTGATATTTAGTTTGGAAAAGCTTTAACTTCAATAAAATTGGTCTGTATAATTCTTCTAACCTGACGAAGTAAAAGTGTACCAGCAAGAAAAGTCCTAGCAGAAAGAAGTTTCGCGCATAAATCTTCAGGAAGTTTTTCACCTGTTTCATGGTGTTTGGCAATGCTCACTAAAATATCCCTACCAACCAAAAATAATCACAAGAAAGTGACCCGATGCACATAGAAACAAAGGAGTAAATAGCACAAACATTAACAGTAGGACATGCATTTCTCGTAATAATGTAGGCCGTGAAAAAATGGCAAACAGATAATTATGAGATTTGAGGGTTTTAATTAAAAAGGTAAAAATAAATAAATCAGATTTATAGCTAATAATTAACCATTGGAAAAAGAAAAGACACGTCTATTAGATCGAAGTAGGAATGAAGGCCATAGATACTTTTCAGTGTCAAACACAAGTCTGTTGAACCATCAATATAAGATGTGCATATTGTTAAATAGATAACTTACATTAGATAGCAACATTTAAACTATATGGAAGAATGGGTTTGGAGATCCCCAAAAGAAAGGAGATAAGGAGGCGATGAAAAAATGACAGAACCAACAAACCTATCGCCGATAACAGAGTCAAAGACTCAATCTTTCAACCCTCAATTGCTAGCTAACGAAGTGGATTTCTCCAAATCCTTCACTGATATATTTAACAATGAAAAAGGAAATTACATTCCGTTGAAGAAAATCAGTTCCTATAAAGGGGAAAAAGCTATTAGTTTCACATTAGATGAGGTAAACACACTCTCTAAGCCTTTTAAATATGCTCTAATTGGGAAGTTTTCACATGGTGGACCTGGGTTAGATGATGTAAAAAGATTCATAAGCAAGCTGAACTTAAACGCTGAATACACGGTTGGTATCATTGATCTTAAGCATATTTTGATAAGGTTTTTTCATGAGGAAGACTATTTGAGACTGTGGACCAGAAGAAATTGGAAAGTAGAAGGCTTTTCCATGAGAGTTTTCAAGTGGACTTTTGATTTTAAACCTGGGTTTGAACCTTCCCTAACAACAGTTTGGATTAGGCTTAACATGTTACCAGTTCATCTCTATAATAAATCGAGTCTATATTCTATTGCAAGTGCGTTTGGCACTCCTCTGAAGCTAGATACAGCAACTGCTACTTTAAGTAGACCAAACTTGGCTAGAGTTTGCATAGAAGTTGATTTGAAAGAAACACTTATACAAAGGGTATGGATTGGATACGAGGATCAAAAGGGATTTTGGCAAAGCTGTTTGTATGAGAAGCTACCTGATTATTGCAAAACCTGTAAAAAAGTAGGACATTCAATTCAAGTGTGCAAGGTGTTTGATGATAAACCAGTGAAGAAAAACATGGTGGAACACGTGCAAAATTATAACTTACCTAAAGTTGTACTATCTGCCAAGGCAATTCCAAGTATCAAGCAAGGGCAGAAACATGTTGTAAAAGGGCAAAGAGCGTATTCTCACACAAAGGAAAAATGGGAAAAGAAAAAAGAGACCTTCAAATACCATAAAAAACAAGAGCATGTTCATTTCCAAGTACCAATTTGCAATAGTTTTCAAGCCCTGACCCAACAAGACATGAATGAGAATTCTCTCTCTCTATTGGTAATGGAAAAGGAAAGGGACAAACAATTAGATAATCAAAAGGAAAAAGACAAGGAGGCAGTTGTCCCGTATGTTCCTACTCTAAATCATCAAGAAAATGCAGAGGATAAAATACGATTACTTCAATCTCAAAAGATGAAACCATTGTCAGAGCATTTGCACAAATTACCAAAAGCATTGCACTGTGGGGCTTTTCCTTTAAATATTAGTGTAGGAAACACTAATAATTTGGAGCCTATGCAATTAGAAGGATCTTCTAAAGTACTTAGTGAAGTAAATGAAGAGAATAACATCAAGAAAAACAGTCAACTCGCCAAGAAACAAATAGATATAAACGAAAGGGAATTGGTAGTTGATCTATACTCATCTAATTGGGAAACATAGGTTGATGAAGAAGAAGAGAAAAAGAGAAAACAAGCCAAAATATGGAAAGGAATTAAAATTTCAAAAGAAGAAAGGAAAGTAAAAGCTCATCGTTATAACACCAGAAGCAAAGCAAGGTCAAACAACAGTTATTATGATCCACATGATTATGAAGACTATGGCAGTTGCTAAGTAAATAAGAGAAATGGAAACGAACGAAATCATACTAGAAGAATGTATCTACGTTAAGTACTTATTTGTTTCTTAGAGAATTGGTAACGAAGGTCTTCAAGATCATCAAATTTTCTTAAAATCCATTATGGAATTGAAAAGCCCTGTTTCTAGCATCAATGGTGTTTAATCACAGATATGGAGAAGAGACGGATGATAAAGAGGTGGAATTTTGGTCTAATTCCAGAGAAGGACTTGAGTTTTTATTGTTTTTCAATTGGTCACTTAGTTTTTAATTTTTTCCTGTTTTCGTATTTCTGTTTTGTTTTGTGCTGTAATAAGGTCGTAGGCCAATTAAAACTCCATATTAATGAAATAGTGGGTCTCCCACGTTTAATTAAAAAAAAAGATAACTTACATTATAACAGAATCTTAATTTCTTGAGCCATGAAAGAAACAAGAAAGTAAAATATGAAATGCGAAGCTAGAAGTGTTAATTCTTGAAATCACAAACATTACCTCTGGTAACACCAGTTTTCCATATACTGAGAAGGAATTTCAATGGCATCCCACTCTATGCCTCGATTACCGGAAACAACACCTTCATCTTGTTTTGTCAGCATGTGCTGAAGTGCATGCCCAAACTCATGGAATACAGCTACAACCTTCTTATATATATATGGCTAAGTAAGAACGCTATAATTTTTAAAATAATAGTTTAAACTTATTCCAGATCTTGAGCTGGTAAACTTATAAGCAAAAGTTCTACCTTGTTACCACTACTCAGTCGACTAGAATTTATTGTGTCATCTAAATTTATTAATTGGAGCATTTCCCTTATGCAACCATTCCAGAATATGTAATGTAGCTTCCCATTTTCAAGAAACTGCCTACATAACAACAATTCTCACAAAAAACAACCTTCCTTTATCCTATTTGGCTTTTTCCAAATGATCCTAGAATTGGTGGTATAGTCATTAGTTAGAATCAGCGACAACGGAATTGGTATCTGTCCAGTCATGCAAATAACATAAAATTTCTTTCAACATATTTAGATTATCAGGCTTACAATGGTATTTTCCAGTTTCACGATATTTGGTAAAATAATATAATTGCCACTAGATGTCAGTTAATGTTAAGCTTATTTTACAATGTTCTTTACAACTACTACCTTCACATATAGTAATCAGAAATAAGAAATAGAAATGGTTTAAATGTACTATCACTATTGTATACATCATAAAGGCATACTAAAGGGAGAAAAAAAATGAGGCCTTACAAATAAAAAGGGAGTAAAATCCAAGATTTCTATGTAAGTAAATAAATGTTACAAACACTTACAGAAATACTAATTTAAACAAGGATATATGTTTAACTTTAAAAAACAAAAATAGAAGTGTACCTTTTTCCTCCAATCATTTGGCGTTTTGAACTTTTTAGACTACATAAAATCGCAAAAATTTGTGGAAGTGTAATGTGAATGCAATTTACATATGCAATATGTTCAACTTTAACAAAGAAAAAATAGAAGAGCACCTTTTCTCCGATCATTTACTGTTTAAACTTTAAAGACTACATAAAAAAAACTCTATATTTAATAGAAGTGTGATGGGAGTGCTTACTTTCATTGCAAAACAGGCAAGGGAAAATAGAAGTGTAACGAGTCTTTTCAAATGTAAAGTCCAAATAACAAAAAAAATGGGTGGCAAGGAAGTAAAGCTCGATCCTTCAAGTATTATCATGGCTAGTTGAGATCTGATTTACATTACACAAAGGCTTGGATTTCTGAATAAAAAAGACAACTCATTGATTACATCTATTAGAGTTTTTGTTCCTTCTCGATGAAGAAAAAAGAGCAAATCACATGGGGCATGTATAGGTACGAAGCATGTTACATGCTGCTACTATATAACTAATGTCCATTGCTTGCACATTCTCAGTGTGCATTTTTCTTCTTCTTGACTTTTTCCCTCTCCGAAAAGCACATAAACATAACTTAAGATAATCATGTCCGGAAATATGAAAAGAAGATACCTCACTGATAGTCATAAGACTTGGTTTGTTCCCTACTGGTGGACTTTGGTTGCACACAATGTGAGTAATATGCAACCGATGAGTTACGGAATCATGCATAACTACAGAACTTCGCCCAACAACCAAATCTGCCCATGCACCACCACGCTTTTTTGGGCGAATATAAGGGTCAAAATAGAAATATGCAATTGAAGTTCCCAGAGAACTTTTTACACAGTAGAACCGAACATCATTACTCCAAACCTAATGAGAATGAGAATGAAAATGAACCACAATTTCGTGACATTAAAGTACACATCTTTCACAAATATAAATATTAGATATGGTATATGCGAAAGGAAATGAAGAAAAGGTTGTAAACTTGTATGATTATTACTGGAGCTAAGCCATCAGCTGGTTCAATCTGAATATCAAAGAGAGTTTTGGAGAGTTTAAAAAGACCGTCGATGATGTTTGGCAATGAGAAGAAAGGACGCAACTCTTCCTGTTAAGACAAAATAAAATAAAATCATTCAAACTTCCATGAAAATATATATCCCCATGAAAGGTGAAACGGAAAGGAATATTTGGAAATGTAGAAACAAAACAGTGAAGACGAAAGCATGCAAGAAGTAACCCAGCATGGAACCTTGCCATAATTTAGCAAAGAATACAGTTAAGTTGAAATATTTCTTATATGCAGAAAACTGTTGCATATTTAGATCCAACGCCAACTCAAGGTGAGATATCATCTCTGCTGCAATGGTTCTTTTTTTCAGGCTTGAAATTTGATGTAAAATTTGACGACCCAGTTAGTGTGTTGAGCTCACTGTGCAAATAAGGAGTGAAATCTTCGGACCCATTGCCAATATTTTGTACTTTATTTTTTTTGAAAGCAAAATCTTTTTATCCTTTAAAGTTTTACTACGAAAGATGACCAAGTCAACATTCGTAAACCATGTCAAAGTTTCTAGCACATAAAGTTTATCCTTGTTAGTTCATTGCTATCCGGTGGCTTTCGTAAATCAAAGTATTTACGAGAATAGAACACACCCCTTATTTTAAGAAAGCACCAACCTCGCTTATGTTATACCTCGACTCACGCAATCTCTCACTCCAGAAGTTGATATCCCAATGTGCCAATTCTCCAGCTTCTGCAGCGCCCTGGCTTTTGGCAAAATCATTCAGGTCCTGTATTTCTGCAATATCGAGAAAAAATGTAACTTATCCATGTAGCAATATAATTGCCATCAGAGTAATTTTCAACTGAACAAGAAGCACAAACTCCAAAACTCAACTGCCTTTTACCCTCGAGTAACAAACTCATAAAGAAGATATAACATTTTCATTCCCCATTTAGGTACTCAATGGCCATCATTCCCGCAACCCATAATAAGGCAACCCTTTCTTTATTATTAGATTATACATTAAGTTGATCACCTTATTCCAAGTTCCAAGACATTCCCCAATGTTAATGTTCTTACTTTTTCTGAAGAAACAAATCAATAAAACAGATTTTCTCCTCTCATTTTTACAGCTTCTTTATAATCATTCCTGTTGTCAGTTAGAACATAATACACATTGGTTTGAAATCAAAGAATTATTTGAAAGTAACATTTTACCTTGAGTAGCCGCATTCCAGGAAGCATCACGAAGCTTTTCAATGAGATCTTCTGCTTTCTCCAACGTAACCATTTTCATATCCATGCTTAACTGGAAGAGTAATCAACTCACTAAAAAACAGAAAACAAAATAAATAGTATGTTCCTAAAATATTTTCCATAATCGTACCGCGGCATAATTCTTGTACCCAAGGAGTTCTGCTTTCTCCTGCCTAAGCTCCAAAATCCCCACAATATTTGGTGTGTTGTTAAGTTCTCCTTCAGAGGCGCGTGTTACATACGCACGATACAGGTCCTCTCTGAGAGATCGATTACAAACATGCTGCATAACTGAGCGATAACTTGGACCGTTTAGAGTAACACCCAAGGTCCATCTTCAGCTGTAGCCTTTTCATGACCCTGTTTTGAATACGTAAACTTGCTAAAGATAAAAGGTTTAAAAACAGTATTCCAGTTTTCGTAACGAGTGTTCATTAAGTGTAACATATATTTGTGATTTTCGGAATTATTTCTTTTTTATTGATATGAGAAAATAGAATTTTAACTTATCATACCTTGTTCACCGACAATTGGGCAGCTGCAGCCAGTGCAGTAGCAGGCAAACCTTCAATCTCATTCTTATCTGTTATTAGTTTTTCAAACTTCTTTGTCGCGTCCAGTATATTTTCTTCAAACTTCTGGGATAATTTCTCCAACTCCTGAAAAATAACTCAAATGTAGTTAAATAATATAAAAAGAGGAAAAGGTACTGTAGAACATTGTTTAAGACGAAACTGATGAACTCTTCTCAACTTCTCTCAAACAATGATTTTCCATCTATGATTAGTTTCTCAAGCTTTTCAGTAGCATGCAATATATATTTTCTTCCGGGATAGTTTCTACTTTCTATAATGAATGTCTATCTATGATTAGTTTCTCAAGCTTCTGAGTAACATCCAATTTATATTTTCTTTTGGGATAATTTCCCCAACTCCTAAATATAATCTAAAATGATGAATTTGGAAAGATAAAAGTGGAAAAAATAGATGAAATTCTCCAGATTATTGATTTATAGATGAAGTTTTCGCATATGGAAATTTCACTACCTGCCTTCATAGCTATTGAATGTATACCCTTTTTGGAATAGAAGAGAAGTTTTTCTTTTTTCTTCATGGTTTTCTTTAACGATGAGAAAGAATCATTTTTTTTAAAATCACCTGTTCAACAGTGTTGAAGCGTTCTCTTTTTTCACCCAAAAGAGAAACTCCATTAAGGACAGCTTCCTTTATTTGGCCCGTCAATAAAAAACTTCACTCAATGGGACAGATGATAAATCCATGAATAACTAAATATTTAGATATCTACTTACACAGAAATTCTTTTTTTATGGAGCTTGAATGAGCAATTTCAAGATTTATTATTTGCGTTACTACTTGAGACTATTGAGTTACACTTCTTCCATACCAAAACAACTGTCCACTTTCATCATAATGATAGACGGAGGGAGTATGTAGTTGTGTACGCCAGACTGTAGTCGGTTTGTACTATCTCTATCTCGGCAAGTTTAATTTTTTTTCCTATTAGAAGATTAATATTCTATATGAGGACAGAGTGCAACGCTAACAAGCTACCATGCACCAGATGAACTGTTAGCTTAAAATAAACTATATATCAAACTGCACTAAACACAAACAGTGTCTGAGCTATTATAACTCTAGAATTCATCGGAAAAATCACAACAAACTAGGAGTACGAGAGGTACAGACTGCTCCACAAATTGATTAGAGTCTGTTGGCAGCAATGTATCCGCATCCCATATAATTCTAAAGATAGTAATGATACAATCTTTGCGAGAAGTTGGTAAATATGGCTCTAACATCATGAGAAGGCCTAGAATACCAATTAATTACTTTTAATTTAATTCAACTCTCTTTGTGATTTTTTCACATATTAAATGTTCTCTCCCAATGTTTAAATTGTATCACACAGCCTTAACATTCAATCCTAAATCTAAAATCCCTAAAAATCCGACATTCTATATCAAACCAAACCACAAGTCATCTTATAGAAGAGGGAAAAGGCCACAAGGCATTATTCCTTAAGTTGACAATGCATAGGAGAGCCTTGATACAAGATGTGATGTGATGCGACTTTAAATTTGGCAATCATTTTGCTTCCTGAACTTTTTTTTAAAGATGGCTTTAAGTTAAAAATAATACATAATAGAGAACTTGAGAGTTGCCACGCTTCAGATATAGGCAAATTTTGGTAGGCCTCTTACATCGTGTATAAGGTGCACACTGAATCCTCTTTACAAGAAACAAATGGCCAATGATTGTAATTTTGATGAATACAGAAGTGAATTTAATTTAATATAGCTCCTTATGTATACTACTTGGGAGAAAACTCAAAAACCCAAATCAAATAAAAGTCGACAATTAGATATTACATGAGCTTCATGCGGTTCTAAGTTATTGAAATGAAATCTGAAGAATTGACGAATAATCGGCTATAGAGTGAAATTTAACAGGCTGTTATAATTAGGAAAGGAATCAAGAATATTATTCAGAAATTCAAATTGATGAATAAAGCATGGAAACACTCCACAACAGGTAGTGTACTTATGGTATTACATCTGCAACATTAGAAAACAATATTTCGAAAGGTTGGAGGCAACGAAGTTATAGTTGCACGAAGCAGAAGCAGGGAGACGGACGGTAGTAAAGTGAGGAAGCGCTGTCCAAAGCGCCCAATAGAAAGTATATTATTTATTATAATTTTATTTAATAAACTACTATTAAAAGATAATAATTTTTCCAATATTTTAAAAATAAAATACACAAATATAATAATTTTTATGGGCTAACATAGGGTTAGGTTAGTTGTGAATGTGCTTAGTGTAGGCATATACAAGTTGGGTGTTAAAAGACTACATAATTTTCATTCCCTATCTTTCTATTTCTCGTTGCTACCATGTATCTCTTTACCAAGTGGTGATGGGAAGTTTCCGCGAGCTTCCGAGGACGGAAGCAAGAAAACAAACTTCTGAGACCGGAGCGTCAATAGGTTAGGAGGTTCATGCAACTATACAACGAACACACATGAAATTATAATTTATAATAGAGTTTAAACAGTACAACCAGAGTGTGTAACACTGTACATAAGGACTATATGTTCCTCACACCTATGAATAAAGACCAAAAGAATAACCTTTTTTACCAACATACTTTATCATCTGCAATGTCTTATTCTTCTATAAACCTTTCTCTCATTTGATTTTCTCTCTAGCTTTAAAATCATTTAACCTTTGAGATCACAGCGTGCTTTTCATATGTTGACGTGTTAGGAAGATTTTAAACAATGTTTGTTCCTAGTCTCTTTGAGTGAAACCATACTAGACATTAGTGTTGCTATCATATTGTTGGTGATGTCTTGCTAGGAGGTAGGAGGCATGATCTACTAACAGTTTAAGGACATGAAAAGTGGATTTAATCTGGTGGAATGTTATGTGTGTAAAGGAATATGTAGGTTCACATCAAACAGAACTTGTATAAAGCAAGTATATTCTGTTATTTTTCCTACTCTTCACTTGTGAAATATTGCTTATGTGATTGTTTGCTTTGCTTGTAAAACTCGCTCATCATTCTAAAACCCAGTTTACCCATCCAAGGACCAACTCGTGGTCTTTTATGCGTACAGACAGCATTGATAAGGATATAAACAAACATAACAGAGAGGGAGAGAGAGAGAACACCTTCTACTACACGTTTTCGAGCATCACTTAGCGTATCCCAAATTGAGGACTGTCTAATTTCTTTAAATGTCTCGTAAATGGGTTTGCTTTGTCCCAACCTCAGCTGAAATCCTACCTTTTCCGGCTGCAAAAAAAAAATAGAAGTTACATCAAATTCGGATTCCAATACTCCGTATGTACAAATACTCAGGGCCTTAAAACAGTTTAGGAGCTTGTAATGAACATGAACAAGACACATGTGGAAGTCAATAAGCAAGCTAACATATGCCTTAAGGCACTCATTAGTTTTTCAAATTTTCAGAGTCAAATAATAACTACTACAAAAAATAAAAGGTCAAAATTAATAAGCCTACAAAATAATTGAAGCGGAACTGAGTCACCTGAATTTCTTCAAGGGATGAACGTAATTCAGGCGAGTCCTTGACAGCATTCAAATGATTCACAACTCGCCAAACAACTGAGAGACGGTCTATAATCTTCTCTAACGGATCTACCAACTTTGGCCATGTGGGTTCCACATTGTTTTCTAATGCGACCAGGTCATTCTCCTACAATTCCAATCCATCAAATATTTTAAAATTAATAACATAAAGTGTCAAAGAGAAAAAGCATTGGTAAACCAAATACATACGCAGCGTAAGAACTTTGTGGCTTTGCTACCTGTATACCAGAAATAAATCGAAGTTTTCAAATCAAATGCATTCATAGTAATGTAATACAGAGAACTACTCCAAGTTGATTGTTAGGCCACCGGTCTATGGTTTTTTATGAGCTCAAAAGATTACACGTGCTTAAGCTTTCTTGTTCATAATGAATGCCTAATAATGTTCGTCACAATTGAGCATAAAAAGGTATCCTTCAGGATGGATTCGTCTATCCTACTCCCCCAATTTAAAAATTCCAACATTTAGTCGTAACGGTTTTTCCTAAAGTATGAACGGTTAAACTTATTCAACTCGCAAGTTCGGTGTAGTTGACGAATTCATAAAATCAAAACACCAAGATAGGCATGTTCCCAATACTATGTATTTCACCAAGCCTGTTCTATTAACTATTTAATAATAAAAATAAAAATAAAAAAACCTTCCCTACACTTCAATTCACAAGTTAGGTGTAGTCGATGAACTCATACAATGAAAACCCCGAGATAGACATGTTTCCTATACTATATACTTCACCCAGACTGTTCTATTAACTTATACTGTCGGTATGTTTTGCACTAAACAATACCAGCAGCGAAAATGCTATCAGTAAAGGGAAAAATCAATTCTCGTTAATTTTTTGAACAAAATAATGATTCTCCTGAAACCCATTTAAAAATCTATGGTCTTCCTTTCACGGCGATTTAAATGCTAAACGATTAAACCCACTGCCCAACATGGCACTTCCAAGAACAGGTTGGATTTCATAAAAACAATTTGGGAAATATAAGTCCCTCCGTTCCAAAATATAAGTCCACGTTTCTATTTTGGGATGTTCCAAATATAAGTCTGCTTTCCCATAAATAGAAACGATCTGTTACGTAATTTTACAACATGTCCTTCTCACATAAACTTTAGTGAAAAAGTAATCGGCAAATTTGGAAAGTTGGTAGTTTTCCGTAGTGGACTTATATTTGGGAACGGAGGGAGCAATTATTATTATTATTTTTAAGTGATGATAAATAAACAGGTAGTAATAATAATTAATATGACACCAGCAGAAAGGTTCATAAAGTTTCATAAAGTTTCATAAAGTGTAGGTAAATACATGCGCTAAGTGAAGGTAGTGGTCAACTAGGTTAAATCATGTTACAGAAAAAGCGACCACGAAAAAATATTACTATAGGGAGAGGTTATTGCTAAGTGGAGTTTACATATAAAAAAGACAAAAAAAATTAAAATTGAAAGTATTTACATAATATAAGATACATGTATATAGAAATGTGCAAAGTCATGTGCAAAGTCCGATATCGATGAAATACAAGGTGCACATGAAATGTATGAAGAGAATCAAATAGTAGTTACACAAATGGGTAATCAAATCACACAACTTCAGTATAATAACAAAATGTATATGGATGCTTTTCAAATCATCCAAATTTGATGGAGGAACATAGATATTTTTTGCAATAAAATATTCCCTCCGTTCCAATTTACTTGTCCATAATGGGAGTCCGTGCATCTTGAGATGAAAAAAAAAATCATACCTAAATTGATAAAATGACAAATTTGAAAAAACTTTTATATAATCAAATTAAATTTGAGTTTGTAAAAGTTTTTTTCAAAATTTTCATTTTGAAACTAAAGATACGAAAAAATGCATTCCAAAATACAAGTAGATGTGTAGTGGACAAGTAATATGGAACGGATGGAGTATTATTTATTACTATGACGGGGTGAATTTATAACTAACGGGACAACACAAAATTACAAAATATGACAATAGAGGGTTTATTCTTATTTATAACCGGTCCGAGTTGGGACCGGGAATTTGTATGACTATAGAGAGGTACCTATATAGAGTATTCTGGTTTTATTGTATAACTTGTATGTATGTATTTATATATGCATGCATCTAAGTATATATAGGATTAACTAATAAAAGAGAATATCAGAGAGTAATTGAAATTAATATATATACATATATGATTAATAGAGAGAGAGAAGTTACGAGTTTGATGAGCAAAGATCGGATAGCGGGGACAACGTGGTAAGGTCTGATTATATCAAACGGTGGGAATATGAAATTTAATAATAATTGATTTTCTTCCATTTCTGATTCTACTTCACACGCCATTTTTACTGCTATATTATTACTACCCCTGTTCTCTACAAGTTTACAAATTTTAAAACATTAAGATAAAAAAAATTTATAGGAAGTTTTATATTAATTTATATTAATTATTCCAAAACAAATTTTGTGTGGATTTTATTTTAAAAATAATTATTGAAATGTATTGATACATGTATTATATTAATTATACAATTTTTTTCAAGTTTTTTATAAAAAAAATTTGGATAAAATAAGTAAGGGCTACGGAAGAGGTGGAAAAATGAAGTAGAAGATTTGGACTCATTTATTACTGTACTATACTTTACTATACAGTGCTCCGAGTTACTTTTTATTTAATATTACTTTTACATAAAAGTAAAAAATGTTGTTAGGTGTTAGATTAAAAAATCTTACTTTCTAAAAAAGTAAAACTCTTCAAAAGTAAAATTTATCATACTTATTAAAGTAATTAAAATGTTTTTAAGGATTTGCGGACTTGAAAAAAATTGTATCAACAACTACTGTGTTTTGTTTATTTTGTTTTAATTGAGTTCATACGACATTTGTTATGAATGGTTGTGTACTGTGACGATGGAAATAAATTGTATATAAAGGCATAAATATAAGCTGATGATGGATGAATCGGATGTGTTTGGTGTTAGTTTTATTTTCTAAGTTTTATATCAACCGAGACAGTATTTGAGTTTATTTTTAAGTTGAGTTTTTTTTTTCTCAAGGAAGTATAAATTTTTCTTAGATAAAAAAAAAGATTTGAGAAACAAATTTTCACTCATTTTTATGAAGTCCGTTAAACCAAATTAATTCTGATGAATCGGTTGAACCTGATACAAAATATACACTAAAATTTCGTCAAACTGCTCCAATAGTAGTGTGTTGGATGGATGATTGTGGTTAAAATGATCGTATCACCGGTATGATAAGAATGATTATTTTATTTTTATGGGGTACGCTTAAGGAAAGTATATATTATGTTCTAATTAGATGAATTCTATGCCAATAAGTTTATGGTTTCTTAAAAAGTATGTTTCTTAAAAAATATAGTATCGAAATTGCCCATAAGTCATATGGTTCCTTAAATATCACAAGTGCGGTAAAAAAATCATTTATTACTCAGATGATTTGAAAAAACTAACTATTGTATCTATTTGAATGTTACATATTTGTTTATTATCTATCCGAGTTTGTACTTGTAAACTTGCTGAAACGTAATGGAGTAAACCCGACCTAATTTGTTCAATCAACTCTAATATGCATTTTAATATTTTTATTTAAAGGATTTGATACAAAGCACCTTCATTTTTATCACATTCTTAGTTAAGTATGGATTTATAAATAGAACGTGGTATAATCATTATATATGTTTGTATAATTATAAGTATCGTAGGAGAAATCGTTAATTTTGCATCTTTTTTATGTTCGTATAATCATTATATTTTTCTAATTTGGTATCTTTTTAATCTTTCAATTAAATGTTTTTTGCTAATTAATTATTTTATTCTATTCTATTAATCGTAAAAAGATTTTACCAAATAACATTTTTAATGAAAAATATATTTTTACAATGTTCACCAAATAATATTTACTCACTAAAAAGTAAACAGAAAAAATATATTTTTCAACCTCATTACAAAAAGTATACTTTTAAACCTAAAAGATGCGCCAAATGAGACCATTGTATCTTCCCATTTTGTTATACTCGTTGCAGTTAAGAGTTGTTAAGTAACCGTTTGAACTATATATAGGTACTTAGGTAGTAACGTGTCTTGAATAATCGAGAATGCTAGTTAGTCGTTTAACAGAATAAGTTGTCTCGTTTAATAAGATTTGCTTCCATGTTAAACTCGAGAAGGTAATGTTAATCAGTATTTATAATGTCACAAATACTGTCTACTGTATTTATAATGTTTTTAAGGATTTGCAGAGTCACAAATACTGTCCACACAAATACTGTCTAAAATTTATCATACTTATTAAAGTAATTAAAATGTTTTTAAGGATTTGCAGAGTTGGAAAAAATTGTACCAACAACTACTGTGTTTTGTTTATTTTGTTTTGATTGAATTCATACGACATTTGTTATGAATGGTTGTGTTTTGTGATGATGGAAATAAATTGTATATAAGCTGATGATGGATGAATAGGATGTGTTTGGTTGTTAGTTTCATTTTCTAAATTTTATATCAATCGAGGCACTATTTGACTTTATTTTTAAGCTGAGTTTTTTTTTGCTCAAGGAAGTAGAACTTTTTCTTAGATAAAAATAAAAGATTTTAGAAACAAATTTTCACTCATTTTTATGAAGTCCGTTAAACCAAATTAATTCTGATGAATCAGTTGAAGCTAATTCAAAATATATACTAAAATTTCGTCAAACTGCTTCAATAGTAGTGTGTTGGATGGATGGTTGTTGTTAAAATGATCTTATCAGTATGATAAGAATGGTTATTTTCTTTTTATAGGGTATGCGTAAGAAAAGTATATATTTAATAACATATTCACAAAGTTTGTTTCCGCTAATGTCTGTTTTCAAAAATAAAACGTTCTAAGTTGTAATATGGTTTACCTTGGTCCACATTTTTTAATTGTTATATCATGTCAAATATTCTCGATAAGTAATCTGGTTTACTTTGGTTTAACTCCATTTTCGGAATAATATGCTACCATGCTGGGCCGCACAGTTTCTCATTCTAAAACCCGTGTCAAGAGTGGGTGTAGCCCCAAATGAGTTTTAAAAAAAGTGGACGCAAGTTTATACGAATACGACCACATGCACGTTTAACTTTTCATGTTACTGTTCATTCCCAATGATCTTGATTTATTTACTGATACTGGTGAAAAAAAAGGTTTAACCTCCATATTGAATAACCTCTACTTTCAATACGTATTTCCGCAGAACTCTTATGAGTATGGCATTATTCTCCTAAAAAATAGAAACCAAAATAAAAATTGTAACTGTGAATGACCTTAATTATGCAGCCAAATGAACACAGAACACTCGGGATGTTAAGCTATTAACGATAAATCATGCTATCTTACGTGTTATACTGCGACACAAGAAAGCTATCCGATGTGACAACACGCATGGATCTCACAACGTAGTAAACGAGATAGTATTAATTAGAACAACTTATACTGTTGGTATGTTCCATTTTACATACATCTTAATTTCTTTTAATATGCAACTTCCTAGTAGTACTTGCTACTTACTAATGCACTTTTGTCTATTTTCAAGGACAAATAAAGCTTAGTGGAATTTCAAATACTCAAATATAGCAAGTTTTACATTTTTGCTACATACAAGTTTGACATTTCTTTAGCCACTCTTTTCTCGACAAGTAGATGCCCTTTTGTTGGAAAATGGTATATTTTTGCCTCCTATGTCTTAACTGCCTCTCCAGTCTCACTAGGAGTGACTAAAGATTTCCAACACAGTAACAACTTACTACTTTATGATCAGAAAAACAAAAAACTCAATGATATTGAAAAGCTGACTAGCATATAGCTTAGATAACTGTGGTTAAACAACACAACAAACACTAGAGACCGGATCATCAGTTCACATATGTAATTTAAACCTTTATTCAATAAAACAACATCGTCTCACCCTCCAATGCTCATATAGTTGAAACAAGTGACACTCAAATAAATAGAATGGTAACTGAGCATATCAACCCTGGAGACCGATGATACCTGCAAAACATGTTAAAAATCATGTTCATATGCATATGAGACTGCTAATGATTAATTGATTATACACCCAATATTACGAGATACTATGTAACAAGTTACAACTAACAACCCATCCAGTCCGCTAAGATTGGGTGTAGGGTGATGCAGATATAGTATCAAGTTTATTCATTGGTAAATATTGTGACAATTTGTGTTTTTAGTCTTTTCTTTTCAGAGTCCTTTAACTTTGTAACTTAGATTCAGTTTAACTTTTTTGTCATTAAAAAATCTCCCGGCGAGGTGATTATAATGTAAGACAGCTAGTTTGATGTTTATTTTGATTAAACTTGAATGAAATCGAATTTAAAGGATTTTGGTACTCTTTGTCACAAGTAGTAACTTTATGTGTTCCTCATAACCTTTGAGTTTCATTCTGTTTCTATATCAGGCTGAGCTAAATGAGTTGGTATCTTACAAAAACAGGTGAATCAGTGAGACTTAGGACAAAGTGGTGGGTTACGTATTCATGAGTCATGACATCTTATTTATGTGGATAAGTTGTAGTATTATGAAACAAACATAATAAGAGGGCCCAGTGGTCGAAATAAGGTTTTTTCAGATTGTGGACACCTCATATTGAAAATTTTGCAGCTTAATCAATGTGCTAAGTAGCATCCACCAACACTACCTTAATCTAAAGTTGTTCTATAACTTTTTGTGAAAGATAATTAAATAAACAAGAAAAATAATTAAATTTACGGTTTTGCTAACTCTTGACACCAATGCATCGTTTCATTAAATTACTTAACTAATTAATGTTATATTTAATGAACATATTATTATAACATAACATTATTGCACTTATACCATGATATTATTATATTACCAAATTAATGCATTTAATATACGTACCCAAGCCATGGAAATTTTACAAATGAATTACTATGTAAAACTAAGTGCAACAAATAAGATACATGTTTAACCAAAACATATGAGGCATTGGTTAGATTTTTCGTTAAACTTAAATTATTGAAGAATAAATACAAGTGCCTTGTAGTTACGGAGAGAATTAAATTTTGGAAAATGAGTTATAATAATGGTTTTAACATCATTTTAAAAAAAATTATTTTAATATGTTGAATTGATAAAACAAGAGTAATGTTAATTACACAACTTGTATACAAGTTTTTCACCCATCTTGTCACGCCCATAACTTGTCATGTCAACAGTTCTAGTTTTGAGTAAGATTTCTGGTGATAAAAAAAATTATTATACTTATTGTTACGAGAAAATCGGCACAGTGTATATATATGTAAAGCTTAAACATCTAAAACCACATTTAAATGGCTACTTAATAAATAATTTGAATTATTTTGCCGTTAATGATAAGTTGGTAATTGTGTCCATATTATAGCCATGTACTTTATCGACTTGTAAGTAAATGCGTGCGAATTGCGATATTCACTATGAACATTTGACTATTCCCATCAACAATAGAAATAAACCCAAACATCTCATACATCGAATTCTGAGCAACTAATCATTAATCTCAAGTACTACTTTCTATTATCGTCATCAAATTGGTCATGTAGAATGTAAATAGCTTGACACATTGATTCAAGTCGAAGAAAATGACCTTTTGATGGAATAGTATCTAAGAAAATATGGCTTCTTTTAATTTCATTATCTACAAGATATAAATTAGAAGTTTTAACTTTTAAGTCTCATAAATTAATCTTAATTTGGTTTGAATTTCGATCGACCAAGATCTCAAAGTAAGTTTTCCATATGGCCATATGGCTTCTTGTTTCCGTAATATGAGTTGGAAACTATGTTTCTATCCAGCAAGAGTGTTTCCAGTGAGTGTTTCCAGTGATGTTTTTTAGCAGCATATAGTTAAAAGATCCATATTGTAACCTTCCAAAACACAACAAAGATGATGAGAAGAAATATTGTTAAGTCTTTTTTTATAGCAAGTTATTTTTTGCATGGAGTATAAAGTAGGGCAAGTCCTTGGAGTCCAGCCTTGCATATAATGTGATTCGTAAGGGACGGAACCAAAATCCAATGGATGAAGGACGGAAACGCTAATTCTGGTAAATGAGGGCTATTTTAAATATTTTTTAATCAAAATACATTAAAAAAATTATATTTTTCCATCAATTTTATCAAAACAGAGTGGAGGGCTACTAGCAGTGACTCCACCTACTTCATTTCATCTGTATCATGAAATATGAAAAGTACCGGAGAAATATTAATAATACTAATGTGGATTGATGCTTTTATCACTTCACAATACACATCAGCAATCATGTAAAATTTTATTCGTTATATTTTGTTTATCTTTAGAATTTTTATAAATTGATCGATGCTCGTGGAAATTCACCAATCAATAAGAATCAAAACGGTGAAATTTCACTCAATCATTTTGTAGGTATGCCATAATATTAGTTTAGCGTGGGCACAATTAAAAATTAACTAGTCGGCAGTTTTTCTCAATATTTAGAAGGTGGGGGTACATGGATACATTTTCTAATTATTTATAAACGATTGAAATTGAATAAAGATATACAATTGAACTTTTGTTTTATCTTAACGAAATAACTCTACTAGTGTTTTCATTAAAATAAATTATTTAAATTATAAACAAGCGTCCATAGTCGTTTTTTTGGCATTGTGTTTATATATCAAAGAATAAAACCTTAAACTAGTTACTTATTTGGTAGAATTCCAAATAAAATGATTATTATAAAATATAAGCCATCTTTTTAATTGTTTGAAAAATTTAAAAGAAACTAAATAAAACTTTATTTCAGACGCAATATAAAATAAAAACTCACTTCAAAACCAATGCACCAAAGGTCCAAAGTTAATATCACATTAGAATGTTGAGAATCTAAAAGTAAAAGAACCATATTTGTTATAAAAAAATGTTATATACTATTTAAGTTGATGAAATAAAAGTAAATCAAACCTAATATTAATGATTATGCACATAGTAGCTTTATTTAAACATAAAAAAAAGGAAAAATAAAATAAAAATAATAATATAGATTTGGCAGTAATTAAGTATTGAACTCGTGCAATTGGTGTTCCAACCATAAACTTTATCGGCTAAGCTACAACAATCATGTTTAATCATCATACAACTATTGTTTATTGTGTAAATAAAATGAACCGGAGGCATCTGCCACCCCGGTATGTAGCTCACTACACTTGTGTTTTTGAAACGCCTATCCAAAGTGATCGTTGTTCATAACATTTCATCAAAATCTTTTATAAACGGAATCGAGATTAATGAAATGTCATAAACACGATCAGTTTGGAAAAGCATAATTCCCCGAGTTGTGGACAAATGCCTCTATGTTGATTGTTGGCCCTTTTATAGGAATCCAATTTCACTTTTGCGATTTTGACAAATTAAATTGATTTGTGTTAATATGGAAATAGAGGTGTGTCAAAATAGGCATCATTTCCTCTACGGGTAAGGTTGTCATTATGTTTGCTATTTTGGCACCTTTAATATCAAATATAAATAGAAAGAAATTAGTACATAATTCTAACTGAATTGCATTTATGACGAATATATCTTACTTACTCCAGCCATTATCTATCAATTCCTAATTTTTACTAACATCTAATACTGAACATGTACATAAAACTTTGCATAGGTTAATCGAATCCCATTGCGATGTAGTTAAATGTCGTCGATAAGCCACAAATACTGTCTACTGTATTTATAATGTTGTCTCCAAATACATAGAACTGATTAGCATTACCTTCTTGAGTTTAACATGGAAGCAAATCTGATCAAACGAGACAGCTTATTCTGTTAAACGACTAACTAGCATTCTCGATTATTCAAGACAAACTACTACATAAGTACATATATATAGTTCAAACGGTTACTTAACAACTATTAACTGCAATGAGTATAACAAAATGGGAAGATACAATGGTCTCGTTTGGCGCGTCTTTTAGGTTTAAAAGTATACTTTTTGTAATGAGGTTTAAAAGTATATTTTCTCGGTTTACTTTTTAGTGAGTAAATATTGTTTGGTGAACATTGTAAAAGTATATTTTTCATTAAAAATGTTGTTTGATAAAATCTTTTTACGATTAATAGAATAAAATAAAATAATTAATTTGCAAAAAACATTTAATTGAAAGATTAAAAAGATACCAAATTAGAAAAATATAATGATTATACGAACATAAAAAAGATGCAAAATTAACGATTTCGCCTACGGTGCTTATGATTATGCAAACATATATAATGATTATAGGACATTCTATTTATAAATCTACACTTAACTAAGAATGTGATAAAAATGAGGTGCTTTGTATCAAAGCCTTTAAACAAAAATATTAAAATGCATATTACTGTTAGATTGAACAAATTAGGTCAGGTTTACTCCATTATGTTTCAGGAAGTTTACAAGTACAGACTCGGATAGATAATAAACGAATATGTAATATTCAAACAGATACAAAAGTCAGTTTTTTCAAATCATCCGAGTAATAAAGGATTTTTTTATAGCACTTGTGATATTTAAGGACCAATAGACTTATGGGCAATTTCGATACTATACTTTTTAAGGAATCATATGCTTATTGGCATAGACTTCATCTAATTAGAACATATATATACTTTCCTTAAGAGTACCCCATAAAAATAAAATAACCATTCTTATCATACTGGTGATAAGATCATTTTAACAACAATC
This sequence comes from Primula vulgaris, assembly GCA_963920805.1. NCBI lineage: Eukaryota > Viridiplantae > Streptophyta > Magnoliopsida > Ericales > Primulaceae > Primula > Primula vulgaris. Next base: position 29,560,558 of record OY987219.1, on the reverse strand, counting down.
ATCCATCCAACATACTACTATTGGAACAGTTTGACGAAATTTCAGTATATATTTTGAATTAGCTTCAACTGATTCATCAGAATTAATTTGTTTTAACGGACTTCATAAAAATAAGTGAAAAATTATTTCTAAAATCTCTTCTTTTTATCTCAAAAAAAGTTATACTTTCTTGAGCAAAAAAAAAAAAAACTCAACTTAAAAATAAAGTTAAATACTATCTATCTCGGTTGATATATAACTTAGAAAATAAAACTACCACCAAACACATCATATTCATCCATAATCTGTTTATATTTATGCTTATATACAATTTCTTTCCATCATCACAAAACACAACCATTCATATCAGATGTCGTATGAACTCAATCAAACAAAAATAAACAAAACGCAGTAGTTGTTGGTACAATTTTTTTCAAGTCTGCAAATCCTTAAAAGCATTTTAATTACTTTAATAAGTATGATAAATTTTACTTTTAATAAGTAAGATGAGAAGAGTTTTTCTTTTCTAAAAAGTAAGATTTTTTAATCACCACCAAACAACATTTTTATTTTTATAAGTAAAAGTAGTATTAAGTTAAAAGTAAAGGTCACCAAACAAGGCCAGTATACAGTATATAGTATACATACATGGTTGAAATATGGAAAGAGTAGAGTAAATAGGGTAGGTTAGGATCCGACCCGTAAACACTCAACCCGTATTCCGACCCGATTACTTTTGGAAGTGAAAAAAAAATATCAATCCCGACCCGACAAAAGTCGGGACCCGACTTTTTCAGGACCCGAATTTTCGGAATCCCGTAGGGTCGGAAAAGGTTTATCCCGAATCTCCCGACGTATTTTTTTATTTTACGACAAAATCATTTTTTATAAACAATTTTCATTTGAGAAGTGTAAATATGTTTTTAACACGAAATATAATCCTACTTTAAAAAGAACACTCCTAATAAATGCAAAAAAAAATTAACATGTACTAAAAAAATTAGTGTGAAACAATAAATAATGGAGTAGATAAAAAAAAATTGATACGTTTTTTATCAGATTCTTTTAGTATTTAATTTTATTCACAAAACAACAATTATCATTATATTTGTTTTAATAAGAAAATAATGATCACTTATCTTTTTTAAGTAACAATAAAACTTTTTAATTTAAATATAAATTTTATTTTAATAGTTTCATATAGTCAAAACTACAAATCTATTTTATATTTATCTAATTATAACTAATATATGAAACAAAAAATGTTGTAATTCATATGGTAGAGTGCTTACATTACATATTAGAGGTAAAATCTTCAATTCTCATCATTTGCATTTGATATAGATTAAATTACATTTTAGTGTTGAAATGAAAAATTAATTAGAACTTCGGGTCGGGTAGGGACACCTGACGAAATCAAAATTGACACCCGGTCTCGATCCTGAAGTTTGTCGGGTCGGGACAAACCTCGACGTTTTCGGGTTGACAAATTTCGGATCGGATGCGGGTCGGAATTTCGGGATTTTTTCTCAGCGCTAACAGTAACTAGTAGTAAAGTTGTAAATGATACTTGCTCAGATCCTTTTAATATCAGATTTTTTTGAAAAAAAAAACTTATTTTTAAAACTTAAAAATACAAAAATCAACATATCCAGCAAAAAAATGTATTTTAGATTTTTTTTGGATTATTTTACTAAAAATCTGGATTTTAACTAAAAAATCCTATTAACCAAACACCTATTAAAAAAATTGGATTTTTAAATTGCCAAAATTAAAAAATCACCTTAAAAAATCTTATACCAAACACAGGCTCAATTCATAATTAGATAGAAACTAGAAAGTGAGTACGTGACTTTTGATGAGTCCGTTTACTTGGACTACAGTGATAATTTTCACAGGAGGAGGGTACCAATTACAGTAGAAACTATCTAAATTAATATTCGGTAAATTATTAAACTCTCTAAAATAATATTTTTCTCCGATCCCGATTTGGCCCAATGTAAAAAATCACCAATTTCGATAAATTAATAAGATTATAAATTTTCTGAAAATCCTTATATAAATATTGGTCCCGACAAAATCATAAATTAATAATTTTTCAAAATGACAAATATTACTAGAATGACTTAATAAAGCATGACTCTATATTCGTTTATTTTTTCTTAAAATTTAAATATATTTGAATATTATCAATAATTTTTTCTAATTGCATCCAAAAGTTTAGATGTAGTCTTTTCAAATTGTACCAAAAAAGAGTTATAGACGCAATAAATGTTTACTTTGGCGTGATTAGTTCCAAAGGTTCGGTATCATTTTCAAGTATCATGTTCAACCTCACCCTCTTTATTGTTAGCAAAGACGTTATTCATAATTTCTTGTAAGTTTTGGGTTTTTTAACATGTATCATCTTCACATGGGTAATAATTCATCAACCCATTGACATCCGTTTGATTGCGATAACCGAGACCATCAATCATTTTTTCAAGTTCATAAATATATTTCTCAATAGTGGTTTCATCTATGAATTGAAACTTCATTGACCGAACAAATTTTGCAGTCTCGAAAACAATTTGTTATTGTCGCTCGATGAACATTAATCGTCCAACCAATAAAATCTCTTTAAAATAATAAATATTAATTTATCCATTAATTAATACATCTATAAATTAATAAACTTTTACGATGCCGACATTATTAATTTATAGAGGTTTTACTGTAAATAGGGGTGTCAATTTTACCCCGACCCTGTTCGACCCGACTCAACGGTTTTTTTGGGTATTCAGGTAGCGGTTTTGACGGTTCTCTCGTCATCTACGGGTCGGGTCTAAATAAATTTTTGTACTTATTTTAACCGACCCAAATATAATAGGCCTAACGATTCTCAATGCGGGTAGATACCCGCAACTTTAAATTAGAACAGATTTTAAAATTCCATAGCATGTGACCAAATTTTACTAGCAAAACTAATAGGAAATTAACAAAATTTATTCTTATTCATTCTGTGATACAATATGCATTAATATATTGATATGCTAGAAAAAAGCAAATTTTAAGCATATTGTTGATATCATTACTATAGTAAAACAAATACTAACATTATAATATAACTTATTATGTTGATATTCATTAAGATATTATTGATCTGTTTATTTTATCATAGAACAAATTTTGCCAAATCTCATGTATAATTTTGTAAAAAAATTATGTTGAGTATATTGTTTCACTTTAGCCGAATATTTTAAAAATCCCTTCATTCACATGTGTGTTTGAATATAAATTGATATCATTCTATTATAATAAGTCAAGTCAAATCAAATGAGTCTACCCAATTTAGGCACTTTTTTTCAAAAATACTCCTACACCTTTACACTACAAAAAAATACCCAAATAGCGACGGCATTAGTGACGGTATTTTTTGTTACGAGCTTATTAGCGACGGTTTTTGTGACAGCTTTGTGACAGTTTAGTCAATTTGCGACAGATTTGTGACAACTTTTTAAATTAGCGACAGGCTTGTGACAGCTTTTGACTCTCACTAAATCAAACATTATTTTGTAGTGTTATATTAATTACAATAATATCATCCTCTCATAAAAATATAAAAAGTAAAAACTAATAAAACTATTTATTACTCTTTAACAACCAAGCATTCTTTTAAATCTTAAACTATGTTTTTTTTTGTATTATCCACATATTTATATCATAACTATACATATTTTTTATATTTTTATTGCATTACGTGCCGTACACGCAACATGTGGGGTACGATTACTAGTATGCGTATATATATATATATATATATATATATATGAACCTAATATAACAATAACAATATATTAATATGTATATATTTATTCAAAATATTGGTAAATATTGCGGTTTTGCAGGTCGGCGGTATAAATTTGAAAAACATACCCGACCCTAGAACCAGTTGGGGCGGGTTGGGTAGACCCAACAACGGTTTTATGACGGGTCGATTCTTACGATGTTTGGGTGTATGAGATTAGATTTTTGGGTTTTGGTTATTTTTGCGGGCCCTATAATTAAATAATGACATTGTTATTTCTTTTCAATCATAAAATATGACTTGATATGCAATATTTTATTAGGGTGATCAAAAAACTTTCAAACTCAACTCAGTCCCACTTGATCCAACTAACAATATATTTAGAGGTGCACATAAATCGATCCGATCAAACCAACTAAACCAAATCAAAACCGAATAATAATTGGTTTGGTTATGTTTGAAAAATAATAAACCAATTAATCGGTTCGGATTGCGGTTTTAGTGATTTTCAAACCAAATCGAACCGATTATTTTTATTCATATGTAATTTATATAAATTTTATAATATAATAAGTGAGATGTGATGTTGTACTTGCTATTTGTAGTAACCAACTGTGTATTTTGTTCTAGTTATTGTTATTTAATTTTAAGTTCAAAACTTGAAATGAAATATAAGTTAAAATTTTACGAAGATAGTGTTATTTTGAATTTTGTGTTTTTTTTGTTAAAGTTGAAACCAAACGGACCAAACCGACTATGTTTAGTTTGGGTTGGGTTGGTTTCGGTAATTCTTTTGGTCAAACCGGACATTGTTTTTTGGGATAATTGCATATAGCTATAATTTGACCAACCTATTTAGCAAAACCAAATATATTTCAATCTTTGTTTTTGTTTCACTTAGGTCAAAATCTTTCTTTCATTTGGGTGAATACTACCAGCTCAAAAAAAAAAATACTCTGCAAATTTAAGAACAATACTACCAAAAATAAATATACAACCAAATTTAGTAAAAGTACAACTATATTCTTTTTTTCTTACTATATTATTTTATGATACTACTATATTATTTTTTGATACTAGTATATTATATTCCCATACTTTTTTATTATTTTCCGATAATACTATATTATTTTTATTATTTTTGACGAAAATACGAACCAACCCAAAGAAAATTAATCTATTCGGTTAATCTATTCGGTTTGGTCGGTTTCTAAAATAATAAAAGTACAAATCGTAAAAAAAGTCTATAAAAAAGTCAAATTCGAAGTTTGTATAACAAGTAATTTGTAGTTATACATATTTGTGTAAAGTTTACATACACTTTGACATACATACAAACAGAGACAACTTAATATTAGAATTTCTCATGGCCTATCATTAAATCTAGACATCAGCACCTTAGCAAACACATCATCTTTAAAACTGCAACTTAAAACCGCACAAATAGGCATAAAACAAAACTTGTTGAACTTGATTAAAGATCGCATATAAGTTATTTTCAAGGGAAATGATAGACATGTACACACAATCCAGACTTATTTAAAAGGCGCATCATCACCAATTACACTTTTTTAAAGATTAATACATACTAGATACTACTCACTGCGTCCATAAAATGTCTCATACAAAAATACGTGCAATTTTGACGGAATTGCCATAAAAAATTCCATACATAGATTGCCGTAAAAAATTATTTCAAAATCTAATCACGTAGTTCACGGTTAGAATTATATGACGGAATTTTTAAATTTTCAGCATCTGCAATTTAGATATAAAAAATTTGATATTCAAATTTACACGTATTTTTGTATATGACACTCGTTTAGGGATATAGGGTATTAATTATATGCATATTATACTATCACGCCTCATTAATCTATATCTTTATTGATATAAATCATCTCCACTCACTTACCATATCTGGATGCCCCCCTCCCTAATTGATTATAAGTTAATTTGCGCTCATTGTAATTATGTAGGGAATGGGAAGGAGAACTGCTTAATTAGAGTACTAACACATGAACAATTTTAGTCTCTTCAAAGAGTATTAAAACAAATAACATTAATTTAATACTGTTGTAAGATTATTGGACCCTTGGACTTTTTACTTATTGGGCCTAAGTGGGCTTGTAACCCTAACCCTCTATCTATATAAAGAGTGCTAGGGGTCTTGTATTTATTCATCCATTCATATACATTCTGATTAATAAAGACCTAATGTTCCCTCTCTCTATATCTATACATATCTCTATATATATCTATAACGAGCTAATATGTCACACAACACGTTATCAGCACTTTGCTCATGGATATTGGAGATTTTGGGTAAACGCACGGATATTGGGTATCTATAAATCTTGAGTTTTATCCGGGTTTAATTGGTTTCGTTTCGACTTCTACAAAATACGAAGAGTACGGTATACAAATATTTTTTTACATCTTGCAAATAAATTATGTAATTGCATGTGAAATCATCTATGTTTAAACCGTTACTTAGTCTGGGATTTTGGCAATAGCAAAACATGGATATATATGTGTAGCCCTTAACTATGAAATCACTGTTGTTTGTTTGTATGTGATGTTACCAAGTTAATCATAATATTATGCTGCATATAATCATATCTAACAAACATATAGGCTGCAATAAATGATTGCGTGATTTCATAGTGAAGTTGGTATGTGATGTTTATAGCAATCACTGTGGCTGAATGTTTAGTAAAACATATATTTTATTGCATGTTATCAATAAATAAATAAACTAGGTACTTACAGTGGTTAAGTTACATAATGATCCTATAAAATAGGAATTTAAGTAATTGCTTGTTTTTTTGCTAAAGACTATATAGCCTACTGTAACTTGTTACTTGTGTAAAAAAAAAAAAAAGTGTGTAAATACGTAGTTGGACTAGAGTTGTCACATACTGAAATCAGTAGTTTTTTTAAAAGTCGTTGAAAAATATTCACTGATCTGTAAACACACTAGGACTAAACTGTTACCTACCAGATTTTCTGCACTGTCCGTGTAATAACTTTATAACTGTTTACTGAAATTATATCATGGTCCATGTGGTATACTATTTTATGAGAAACAATATATATGTTGAAATCGGTATGATTTGGTCCTCACATGTAAACTTGGAAATTACCATAAATTGATTTGATTTGATATGTTAGAATCTTTATGGATTGATTGATAATCTTAAATTGATTTAATTTGATATGTTAGAATCTTCATGGATTGATTGATAATCTTAAATTGATTTGATTTGATATGTTAGAATCTTCATGGATTGATTAATAATCTTAAATTGATTTGATTTGATATGTTAGAATCTTCATGAATTGATTGATAATTTTAAATTGATTTGATTTGATATGTTAGAATCTTCATGAATTGATTGATAATCTTAAATTGATTCATGATTAGATAGATCCTAAAATATATTTACTGCATGTTTATATATATATGTGGTTAATATAGACAGATACAATCTATATTTAATTTATTACCATGTTTATGATATGATAATTTACGAAATCATATATTTTCACATTTAAGTTGGAAAAAATTATGAACCTTCCCCAACTAGGCTCACCTATTTGGATACGATGTCTAGGAAAGATATAGGCGGAAGTCGATATACTAATGAAGTCGGGTTTTAAGTGGCATTCGTGCCCTCCACCCTCACCGTCTTTCCTGGTCGTTTTTCAAGTAGAGCTACCGAAAGGGGTTGACTAAATAATAATTTCCCCGAGTGTGTTTATATAGTGATGTATGTTTCGCCGAATTGGTGTTTCAGTATCGACCCGTCGTTCGATCAATGAAAACTGATTCACATGAGAAGCAAAACTAATGTTTTCGAACCTGTCGTTTCGAAAAAAAGTTTGTGCTTGTGCAAACCATAAACATATAAACCAGTCGTTTTATATGAAAAATAATCCAGAACTCCCAACACATGTTGGATGCCATCTATGATGAGAAAAATCGCAAAACATACTTGCGAAATGACTGTTTAGACGTTGATGTTATTCCGTCACCACATGTTAGTCACCCTGATGTGTGAAAATGTGATGCCCAAATTTTTTTTGGATGCCATCTTTGATGAGTAAAACACGAGTTTGTTGTTACCCTTGAGATGAATGCTAAGGCGTTGATTTTATTCCGCCGCCACATTTGAGACGTGATGACGTTTATGGTGAACAAATGTCTGAAATTGACATATGGGAGCAATACTTCACCAAAATACTAGCTTGGAAATTGTATTCCATAAGCAGTATCGTGAATTTATATTCACCATGTTCCTTTATCGCCCATCTGTTATTGGATAAGAAAATTACCCCGGTGAGTAGTTTTAATCCTATTGGGTCAATGGCGAATTGTTTGCCTGATATTAATGCTCTTCGTGTACATTTTTTTTTCCACGAATCGAGAACCGAGACAAGTGTTATTTGTCTTGAACTGTCACGATCCCGATGAATCACCTAGCCAAGCGAGATTTTAGACAATCGTCAAAATCGAGAACCTGTGGCTCCAAGACAGTAATTGAAAGGAACAATATGGCCCATTGTCACAAAGCAAGAGATAATGCTCAAAGAGACAACTCTATGCTATAAAGACAAAGGTCATGCACGGTTACTCCTTAAATAGTTCAAAACTATTATAAAGGTGGAAAAACCAATGCTAATGTGGTTAAAGCTAATTGAAAGGAAACTCTTGAGACCCCCGATTTTGTGGCTCAAATGAGTTTGATACCTTTCTTTATTGATTTTGATAAAACATTGAGCCATTTTTTCGCTCATCTGGATTATGTTTTTCCATTTGAATTATGATTTTTCTATTTGGACATACTTTTGGATTATGGTTTGCTTGTTTACAAAATTTCTCAAAATAATTTAAAGTGTTTTGAGCAAATTCCTTTTACAAATGTGACCAAACTTTAAATTATGAAATTTTAGGCAATACTTGTGGGGTAGTTGATTTTTTTTGGAAATAGTGGGTAACAGTGTACCACATAATTTCACCAACTATTTGCCTAAAATAGTACTCAGTGACAACGATTCTGGACCTGTCGTTCCAAATCAAAATCTTTGGTAAAACCAAATTGATTTGTCAAATATGAGGTCTTATACTCATGTAGGTCCTGCCGTACCTTGTTGAGTTATAAAATATTCGAGAAAACCAGTGTTATCTGGTAATAACTCATGAAAGAATTAAAATTTTTTTACATAGCCTCTATTCAATATGACCAAAAGCGTATTTTAGAGGAGTTAAAATGTCTTTCAAGTGGTTGCTACCACATTCTTTAAAGCATTTAAAGTTACCTTATCATTTCGCCTGTCGTCGAAATGATAAATGATTTAGATGCTAAGACATGATTGTCTATACTATCATTCGCCTGACGTCGATTGATTAGAGCATTTTGATATTGTGGCATTGACCGGATGAGATATTCCCGGGTCAAAATAGGATGCTTGATTTATAATCGCATCGCATTTGGATTCTCTCTGAGAATATATTTCGCGATTAATCTGAAATTCATGCCACTAATGCTCACTTTGAAAGACTAGTATGTGTAAAGATCACGAAATCAACTCGTAGAATTCTTGTAAAGAATTGAAGGAGTTATTGTGGACTTATCCAACCATAAGACGGACCATAAATATAAATGGTTATGGTTGATGCATCGACAATATGGTCACATTTTAATGTTGTCCACATAAATGCAGCACTTTCCAAATTTTTAGCCCTATCATTAAGTTGATGGCTCATGATCCGGATTATCCTGAAAAGTCTAGTCGACTTGATAATACCGAAGAGTAAGAATCGAAATTTCGATTTGAATTACTTAAGTTTGGAAATTGAACATCCTGTCGATTATGTTCAGACCCAAATGGACTCACGGAAAGTTTGTTGATGCGACTGCAAATGATTGCACGCACATCTTGGTCTTGCGCATCAAGATTTATATTTCCGTGTGGGTTATGCTATTTTGCTGCATTGGTCCGTTATGAGGCCCATAGACACTCAAACACCATATGCGTACCAGCTGGTTATTGGTTATGAGCCAGAAGTCTCATAATAACGCGTGTTTAGAGTGATTAATTAATATTTTGATTGAGCCGTTCTAGCGTTCAAAATATGGACCTCTGAAGGGGACATAAGTTGATTATGAATCTCCTGCCTATCATTTGATAGAGTAACCTTGGCAAGCGATCTCTTTATCGCATGATATGCGAAAGTGACATCGCTAAGACTGTTCTCCCCGTCGTTAGGGGGAGATTTGCACGTTACCGTTGATAAGGAACGACGTGAAGTAACGTGGCATAACTCACTCAGTCTTAGCTTGATCCCAAAACCGCACTTAGTGATAAGTAAGTGCATAGACTCCCTCAAGTCTAACTAAATGCCAAACGCATTTAATGACTTTATGAGATGTCACGAGACCATTTATACCTGCTGCAAAATGCTTGCAAGGATAGACGTCCCTGTCGGACGCCGTGTTCCTGTCGTAACACGTTGCTTTGGCCGAACCCGCCAAGCAAAGGACGCTGCCGTCGGCCGTCAGTCTGTCATCCTTCCCAAGATATGAGGAAGTTGACCGGTTCTTAATTCGTTCAGCCCCAGAGGTGGTGAACTGAAACTCGTTTGTCGCACGAGATTATAAAGGATCAAGGAGATGTGTGATTTCCTCCTCATCCTAAGAATCTCGAAATATCTGTCGATCATGATATCTTAGACGATATTGAAGCGAAACGAGACTGTCATTGATTACTTGTTCATATATTCGGTGACGACTGATAATATGAACAAATTATGACAGGGAACCATGTACCGTTGCCTGAAGTCAACGTAGAATAGACTGGACTAATGGAAACTTGCAATCCAAGTAGACTCCTTAGCGAAAGTGTGTTCGGACCTGTAGTTCCAACACCACCAATGTTAAACGAGTTCGTTTATTTGGTTATTCGTAAGGAAAAGTGATGAGAATAATGAGATTGTAGAATGCTCGCCTAGTAGCGCAAGGCTTCTCTCACACCTTGGAATTGATTACGAGATGGTTGATTTCCTCGTAATGGACAATATTACAGTCCCCTACTTTACCAGTTTAGTAGTTTCCGAAAAACTGAGTATGCAGCCATTTGATTGTGGTCACTGTTTTATCTCTATGAGAATTTAGACAAAGAGATATAAATGAAGGTCCCTGTGTGACTTCATGTGCTTGAATCAAGTAGTTCCTGACCACGGAAAACGATCTCAATTGACTGAGACGTTCACTATATGGATTAATATAATCCGAGCGGATGTGGTATACCGCCTAAGTGAGTACTTGATTAGCTTGGGATACTTGAACAAGTATTATGCCCTTGCGTGTTTTATTACGCGATCCATTTTTGGATTTGCCTTCGAGATGAAGGATCTTGGGAAGACACGGTAGTGACTCGGCCTGATGATCGAGTCCCGTAAAGATTGAATCTAAGTCCATGATTTAGACTACACCCAGAAGGTGTTATGACGTTGTAGTCATCATGACGCTAAGTCGTCAGATTCTCCCATGATCGTTCGATCACTAGACATTGATATAGACCCAGTCTGTCCCTGATGTGACGATGAAGAGATATTGAACCATGATGTTCATATCTAAGTACAATAAGCGCATCATTGTACTTGGTCTAATGTACTAGGACGGACATCTTGTCTGCTGTGAATGGTATAGCTCGACACAGCATCGCGCTAACACGCTGCCATCGAAATGGCATAAAAGACATTTTCCCATTACCTTAAGGTAACTGTGGATGAGGGCTTGTCTTATCCCATTTGCACCATCGAGTGTACCTACCCCCTTCGGTACTCGAATTAACGCAACCTTTTTTCGGTTATACCGATGCCGGTTACTTATCAGACCCGCATAAGTGATATTCCTAACATGGTCTGTCTTTACCATTAGGAATAAGGCAATATCTTGGAGGTCTTGGAATGACTCCAAACGAATCACTCTGATCTACTCGTGCTCTATGAGACGACTAGAGAGTGTATATGGCTTCGAGCTCGTATTAGCCATATTTGAATTACATATGCTCTGTCTCACGATCCAGATAAAACACTTGTCTTATTTGAGGACAACTTGTTGTTATCGATCAAGAGAGACATAACTAGATTATGCTATTTAGCATTTCTTGCCGAAATAAATCTTCACATATGAAGTTTTAAGAGCATCCAGTTGAATGCTCGTCTATTCCACGTTAGATTTTCTTGCATCCAGTCGTGTGCAAGTAAATGAGGCATCTAGTCGAATGCTCGTTCTCTTTCTTGGAATATGAAATCCTTGCACCCTGTCGTGTGCAAGTGAGGGGGAGCATCCAGGTGAATGCCTATTGCACTAATTACTACTTAGTCGAAATTCTCGCACCCTGTCGTGTGCAAGTGAGGGGGAGCATCCAGTCGCATGCTCGTGTACTCTTTTTGTCCTTAGACCAAGGTTTTTTTTTCACTGGGTTTTCCTTGGCAAGGTTTTTAGCGAGACACGTTCCCGTTATATCTCACTTAAGATTGCCGAAATTAGGGGGAGTATCCTGTTGTATATTTCTTACCACTGTGTACTCTTTTGTCCTTCGACTAGAGGTTTTTCCCACTGGGTTTACTCTAGCAAGGTTTTGATGAGGCACCTGTTTTGTGGTTGATCTCCTACTACTACCACTGTTGCACTCTTTTTCCTTCGATCAGAGATTTTCCCATTGGGTTTGCTCTGCCAAGGTTTTGATGAGGCACACTGTTTTTTATGGTTAGTTACTTACATGATATTTCGTCCTATATCATTCGGCTACACAGTTTCTCCTAGGTACCGGTTTTGTCCCACACTGGGTTTTCCGGCCCTAAGGTTTTTATGTGTTTAGCACTGCGAATGAACTCGACTCAGATCGACTGCATGAAGACGAAGAATTCAAGACGTCCAAAGGGGAGTGTTGTAAGATTATTGGACCCTTGGGCTTTTTACTTATTGGGCCTAAGTGGGCTTGTAACCCTAACCCTCTATCTATATAAAGAGTGTTAGGGGTCTTGTATTTATTCATCCATTCATATACATTCTGATTAATAAAGACCTAATGTTCACTCTCTCTATATCTATACATATCCCTATATATATCTATAACGAGCTAATATGTCACACAACAAATACGAAATTTTCGTAAAACTTATGCAAAACACATGAACTTGGTACAATTAATTAACCTAACTAACGCAATATAGTAGATGCATGGTTTCCCAGACTTACAAATTTGACCACAAAATAACATAATAGATACATGTGTAGCAGTGTTTTGGAAGACTTGATTCGTTTAATGTTATGTCAGTCGAAAAAAAAGTTTCGTATAGGAAGCAGGAAAAACAAGTACATACTGTACTTGATAATCCTATCAAAAACAATCAAAAAACAGTTGAAAATAATCTCTGAGTTCGATTTCCCTGCATACATGGCAGTAGCCTTAGCCTGTATTTGATAACATATTTTTTTTTTTTTTAAATCAGATTTTAAAAATCTGTTTTGACAATCTACTAAAAATCTAAATTTTAAAAATCTGGATTTTTTAGCCTTTTCAGGCTAAAAATAAAATTTTTAGAACCTGAATAATCTGACTTTTCAAACAACCACAAATTTTTAAAATTTAAAATTCAAAAATACACTAAAAAAAAATATGTTAGCTGTCTACTCTTTTTAAAATCTAATAGTATTCTTACAAGTAGGAGAGAGAAACAGGTCCAATATCTATATCTATTTATCTATTTCATAAGTATCTTTTATTATCTTAACACTTTAGTTTAATGGAACTTTAAAATGTACCTCAATCTTTCTAGTTTGTAAATTTGAGATACTTGATACGTATTCTAAATAAGCTAAGAACACAGAAATTTCTTTTTTACGTTTTCTGCCATTAAAAATTTATTCAATGCAGGATTACATCAAAATTACCAATATTCAAAATAATTAATAATCTCAAATTTCATCACAAAATGAGTACCATGAAGGTTGTACTGACCTTTATCTAACAATTTCTTTCTAAAAGCGACAAATATAAATATCTTTTTCAATTTGTAAAATGTTAAATAATTCTTTGTCATCATGAGTAATAATTCGCAACAAATTAGAGTGGAAATTCAATACCAAAGTATAAATTCTCCGATTCCCAAATAAAAACTGTAACATGCCTGACCCAATAGAGAGTCACATGGCCACGTGCTAGACAAAGCCTAAGTTAAATGAAACACATTTCAAACAATTTAACACTAAAAACACTTAATAAAATCTTTTAAATACATATTTCAATATTCTCACAAAATTCGATAAACATTACAACTTATTAGTTAAATAACATAACGCAACGAAATCTGAAAACTTGGTCCTATGAGGTCTGTCTGGTCCCAACTAATTTGATTTCAACTCTAAGCACTGAAAATGTTATAAAAACGAAGGATAAGCTAAAAGAGCTTGGTGAGTAATTAATCTTCCAATATAATATAGGGTCGAAAATATCTTTTATCATCTTATCATTTTCTTTGAAAAACAACATTTTAAAGTTTAATAAAACTCCCAATGCATGTAATCAATAAACTGTAAAAACAGCTTTTTTTCAATATTTTTAAGATGTGATTAATACGATAATATAAATTAGATATTTATTTAGATTGTACTTCACAGTCCTAGCTAGATGCTATAAATCTCTTTTATTCATTAGATTCAGACTTACTGAATCTATTTTCTATGATTGAACTTGTCAATCCTATGTGAACTCTATAGGTCTCTTTTATTCATTGTACCGGTACTTCTCAAATATTTTTATATCATTTTTTTTTTCCAAGTTAGATCTTAAATATAATATCATAATGATCACAAAACAAAATATAAACTTTCTCAATAAACTATATACGTTCATCGACGCTTATAAACATTTTATTTTTCTTTACGTTCGTAAAGGTATACAAATAACTTTTCTCTTTCATAAACTTCAGTTTTTCGATACAAAATACATATATAACTTTTGATATTATAAAATATAATTTCAACGTACAAACATTTGTTAAAAATGCAATGAGAAACAAACAATAATCTAATAGCCTCGAAATCCTTGTAGTAAACATTTATCATTCACTGCCTTAACAAAGTATATCTCTCCTTTCTTCCTACCGGTGGTTATTTGTATATTCTTATAAACTACGTGATATATATACTAAGGATGGGATGGGATAAAAGTATGGTATTAGGATAATATAAAGTGACGTATCTTTTTTCCTGTGTTTGTACTAATAATTCAACCCAAAACAATTGAGTCTGTCCAATTTTACCTATTTTTTTCTGAAATACCCCTACTCTTTTTTACTAATTACTCATTTATATTTATTTAATTCAAAATATAAAAAACACACAAACATCATTATATTTTTAAAACAATTATAATCATATAGCAAACAAAATCGTTTTACGTGTATTTTGTATAATAAGAACATTATATTACTTATTATTTCTAATTTAATATATTCATTTAATCAATATAATTTCTAAATATTTATTTATCCGAATCAGGTATAATGTGTGGATGTTGTGTGGATAACAATTAATAGTACATAGGTATATATAGTCTTGAGAAATGCTATTGGAAAGACTAAGGAGTTTAAATGTTCATAAATGACTATTCTATTTTGGCATTACATAACTTTATAAATAAAATTGCCTTTTAATTATGTGTGAACTCTATAGACAGTTACATATAACTTGATGAAAATAAAAGTACTAATAAGAACGGCAAAATATATTTATATATTCGAATATATCAAGCTCACTCAGCATTTACATATGAATCTCATTTATAGGGATGTACTTTATATATCGACTTGTCCCAACCGACCTCGTGTCGAGACGAACCAATCAAGTTGGTACCAAAAGTTTGTTATATCAGCATTACGATACGGTACAACCGAACCGATCTTTGAAGGTCGGTTCGGTTTCGGTATTCATTTTGTGAGTTTTGTATATAGTACAGATTCAAACCGAAATATTAAAATATAATATATACACAAATAAAATAGAAGACTTATATACACTTATTAGCACACTATTTACTATAATATATACACTTGTTTACACTCACATAAAACCACTCACTTAAAATATAATATATACACTTTGATATATTATTCTAATAGTGTATACTCTTTTATGCAAAAAAAACAAGAAATATAATAATGAAATAAATAAATACAATATACATTTTTAATCTACTACTTTTAAAACTTTATACTATGTTTTTTTTTCAATACGCACATTTTTTCTATTATCATTTGTAAACTCTAAAATTTGCTATAAAAACTAAAAGCGAACCAATCGAAAAGTTTGATATAGCGAACACTACAAAAAAATATTCAAATAGCGACGGGATTAGTGACGGTATTTTTTGTTACGAGCTTATTAGCGACGGTTTTTGTGACGGTTTTGTGACAGTTTAGTCAATTTGCGACAGATTTGTGACAGCTTTTTAAATTAGCGACAGACTTGTGACAGCTTTTGACTCTCACTAAATCAAACATTATTTTGTAGTGGAAAGTTGGGTATACCGAATTTTTTTTGATGTTTGTTGATGTTCGTTGATGTTTGTTGCACTCTTTTGTTTTTCTCTTACATCCTAAGTCAGGGACGAAACCATGATTTTGGTTTAGTGGGACAAAATACAAATATATTAAGTCAGCTAATTTCTTTAATATTTAGAAGATGAGTATACACGTGTATTTTTGGAATTGTAACTCTTTTTTTAGACCGTAACTAAGCAACTATATCCGATTTTTCTACACACATATGACATATCCCATCATTCTTAAGAGATTATTATTTCATTAATGATTAAAATAATCCATTGAATACGAAAAAAAATGGTAAATCATCAAACATGTGACGAACGCAAAAGTCAAATAAAGACCAATTTATAAACAATACCTAGACAAAATAGTTTGTTTGGTGGTAAATTATCGTGTTTTATACTATATAGAAACCTAAAGTAGCACTTATTTGGATAATACAGATAATAGGTTATTATACAAAAATGAACCACTTACTAATTTATAAGACTAGCTAAAAGCATACTAAATAAAACTTAATTTCGAAAACAATGTAGCCATGTGATTTTACAAAGCAAAATAGATTGTAAAATTTGAGTATCAAAAAATATACATGTAGATGATTTACCAAGTTATATAAGTTGATGAAAAAACTCAAACTAAATCTATTATATTTATTATGCAAATAGTAGCTTTATTAATAAAAAAAAAGGAAAACAATTAAAGAGTTCTAACAAAATGAGTAATTGTTGAGAGTTAAACTCAAAGTCAAGGCCCATGAGTTCATCACGTAAGATTTTAACAACTAGGCAAGCAAATTTTTATAAAAATTACTTATTCTTCACTTTTACACCTTTTCTGTTAGATGATTCGGTTTCGGACCTCTTCTTTTTACCACCCTGCTGAAAACAAAGAGATGAAGATGACTCCGGTTTGATGCTTGAATTATCATGGAGTTGAATTTGTATGACCTCTTGTACAGAGAGAAATGATCATAGAAAACTTAGTTAAGATGTTACGAAATTGACTACTTATTTTTCATGACAGAATTGAAATATATTTAAGAAACCGATGGTATTTTTATAACTTGCATTAAAAATTCAGCCGATACAGTGAGATTGAAAAAACACATTTCATCAATCAAAGATAGGAAAATAATAAAGAACAAATTGATGGTTGTGTAGTATTTTTATTTAATTCCAACAAAGGTCCTATAATTAATGTTTCTGTGTTTATCTCTCCTGGATTATTAACAGATCGACAATTTTACTGTGCACTGGGATTTACAAATTTGAATTTTGTGACCAAAGAGTCTACATATTCGTCTTTGAACAATAATATAATTGTATTACTTCAATATAGCCAAGTCTTTTCGTGGAAACTGGGAAATAAATAAAAACAAATTATAATCACAAAGTCAACTAGTATTAGTTGTATACTTTGAAGAGACCAGAAAAATGATACATATACCCCTTCTACCAAAAGATATTTCATTTTTTCATTGTCAACAATTTCTTCCTTCCCAATGGCGCAATCTATTTGGCTAAATCACAAGTTTTGGTATATCAAGTTGTCTTTAGTCGCCTCAATAAGCGGTTTTTCCTTCATCATGTTACTCTGCCAAAATATACCTTTAATCGATAACTCACCAGTACTCTTAATGTTCTTGTTTTTTGTAATACATGTCGCGTTCATGGCGTGTAACGTACAGGTACTGAGTGTTGTTGAACATCGAGACCCTGACAAGCATTACTTACGCGGCAAGGAGCGAATAGATAAGATTATTGGTTATTCACTCTTCTTCTTTGGAAATATTGGACTATACTACTACACAGTAAAGTCTCTTAACTCTATATTTTTCTTCACAATTCTCGCATATTACACGCTGTGTGTCATGGTATTGATCCAGCCTTCTACGGATTTTGGGATACTGGAATTTTTCCTAAGTGCAAGCATGAATCAGGCTCTGAGTCAATTTGGCATCAATCATCTGTGTACTTGGTTTGTATTATCTATATGTATATTAATCGCTGGCTTAAACTACAAGCTTGACAAGCGCCTGAGACCAGTAAAGCGAGATTCGCCTCCATCCTCTCATTGTTCAGGAGATTTTCCTTAATTTTGACGTGATTCTGTGAAAATTATATATAGCTTCTTTTCTTCTTTTTTTGTAACCCTTTAGTTGTCCAAAGCTACATAGGGACTGGCTCAACATTTTGTATCCAGATTTCAATAATAAATAAAAATAAAGTACCAGTTTATTGATCACTAACTGATCATGAAATTGTTTCAAATTAATGGACCGCGATTAACTAAATGTATTACTTGCTGTTTATTATCGAGTACCAATATTCCTATTATAACTATGGTTATTGTTAAGGGGGGTGAAAGGTTTTACTGAATTACGCCAACCAACCTAGAGAAAACATTCTACAACACCGGTCCTATCAATGAAATAAGATGTAAATTACAATAAAAAATATGGTGATCTTACAAACACAACATTTGAGCCAGCTTTTATAATAAACCCATAAAAAATCCCCTCAAAAATTTCTAAACTGCACTCATGAGTGACCTCCAACCCATGGTTCATCCACAAAGCCGATAGAGGCTGCATGTAAGAATGAGAAAATATAATGGTAGGAACCTTTAATCAACACTATTATTTAACAATGTGTTCCAATTTTGGTTCTTCTACCAGATAAGAGGTGGTTCCATTAATGGCCATATTCCCTACTCCGACTTCCATGGCCTCCTCATCTTTCTCTCTCTTCTTCAACTCGGTATCTTTAACAGGGGAGGTCGAAACAGAAGGTTGGAGAAAACGGGGACCTGGGCTCATCCACGGATGACTGAGCAATTGGGCAGCAGTTGGTCTTTTCTCCGGGGAAAAATCAAGAATTGGAGAGAGAAAGTCGGATATGTCACTGGCATCTTGTTCACTAAACTCGTACTTCTCCATAAGTACTTTGCTGAGAGGCCAGAACCGCAAACGACGGATATGCCTCAAATCCCCGTATCTATTAAAAAATTCTCGGGAATAGCGGCCACCTAAAGCAATCTGTGACCGAAAAAGAATATTACTACATGGAGCTTGTAAATATCACCAGTAAAGAACAAAAAGAGTTCATATCATATGGCCAAAGAAAATAAAATCATAGTTTTGATATCTAAGGTGAGTTATTAACTCTGACAAGCACTTTCCTGAAGCAATGTTCTGAATGACTACTAGACAAAATTACTTGACTAACTCGTGTTTAACAACTTGCCAAACACAAAGATTTTCAATTTACGCTGCTAATAACACAACAAACACATCTGTTCTTCTAAAACCAAAGCAACAATTCACACGACGTTCTAAACGAGTTTTTCCTTTTTCTTTTTGGATATAAAATAAAATTATTGATCTCCAAATGAAACTATAAACAATTACCTTTCGAGGCATCGTTCCAATAAGCTCCATCATCAACGCTAGGTGATCCTGCAAGGGCAAAAAAAATATTCCAAACAATTGAGTCCAAAGCAAACACTTCCCACATTGCCTTGTTATTATAACTTATAAGTAATATTGATGGAAGAAAAAGAGAAGCTGTAAAGTGTTGAACAACCATATCCACAATACATACATAGAATTTCACAATGTTTCCACATTAAAGTCATACGTTATAAATATAATAAGCTTCACTGCATAAAAACCTTGAAATATCACTATAAGTACCAAAGCATATTTGACTGATTTGTAGTTAACCTACATTTAACTTGATTGTGATGCAGCTTATGTTAACATAACACTTTCAGTAACTAGTACACTATAGTGTGCGACGTCACCAACTGTTACCGTCCATATTCAAGGGCAAAATAGGTGAAGTGGTCATATTTCCAACAATGCTAAAATCCAATGGCTTCGTATTTGATAAATACTTAAAATAAAGCAATTTATTAACTATATACAGTTTACACGTTTATAAAACTATACAGTAACAGATAAACCGTACATAGAGTAAGAGAAAGGTAAAATTTCTTCAACTTCTGATGGATTCATTGATATACCTTCATACAACATTTATGAATATAAATTTATATGTACACACAGTTTTTCCTATACGTGTACTTATACATATACATCTATCATCTATGTGATGGATCTATCTGAAGGGGGTAATAGGTTAGGGACGGGATGGTTTGGGCGGGAGGGGGAGACATAAACACATACGTAAATAAAGAGAAGGAGACGCGGAGTGGGATTATTCATATTATGATCTAAAGGAGAGGAAGGATGATATAACCCTAGTAGTTGGAAGGCAAAGAAGATTAAATCACATTAAAGTGCAATTAGAGTTAAATTTGGTTTTAGATTATATTTTTTGAACATTTTTAGCTTTCTATAGGAAAAAGTGAAAACTTTATTTGATTTCCATGAGACACTTGGTATGCATCATAATATCATTTTATAAATTAAGTTAGCATATGACATGTAAGTAGCGCTTCTCCAATCTAAATGACTGATTAGATATAACTTATTATAATTTTAACATTTCTCTAATTTTAGAGTCATCAAAATTACAGTTAATTATAAATGTACCAATTTAAACTTCTTTGAAAATGGTGCACACTGCTATAATAATCAATTAGTGAAGAAGGGGGTGACATGACAAGGTAATTACTGAAATGGTGTACTTTGGTGGAATTCCATCTCAAAATAAATAAAACAAAGGAGGATGTAAAAAAAAGCAAAGAATCATAGGCTAGTATACTAATTGGCGAAAATGAGAGGTAAATACAAAAAAATGGATATAAAGATGTCACTCTATCCAAATGTATCAGATGCCTTGTTTTTCGAAACTAGAAAGTTAGATAACGAATTAGCACCTCAATAAAAAGTCCACCATGATTGTAGCGACGCTCAATCCCTATATATGGTCCATATCTACACATTCATATATCCAGTAAATATAAACCCACACAGGGGTTGGCGCCTTTCATCACCACAAACTAATATTGTATCCATAAATAATATATTCCTGATTGTAATAATTAAAACAGTTACGTCGTGAAGAGAATGTTATATAAACAAGTGGATAAACTAAATCAAGAACAGAAATCCTGTCAGTTAAGAATTTCGACTTAGGGACAAGGGACTGATACTAAGGATTTAGATTCATGTGATAAAATAAGACAACCTAAACCAAACAACGAGTACTAAGCTCTTTCACACTGGTCTGAAGATGCAAACAGATTAAAAGTAATCAAAATTTCACTGTATTAGTATTTGGTTGAATGGTTGACAAATGAGAGTCTGTAACCAAATTACGGTGACAACCTCCACCATTAAGAAAAAAACAGCCATTTTATTTATTTTTCCCAATCAGCCACATAAGAAATACAAATTTGTCAAATATACATTAATTTCAGAAGACTATCATGATGCTCCAGAATGACACTTTCGGTAGCAAGTCCACTACCCTTCCTCACTAATGTTCTACTTTACACATTAAACATGCCATCTATAACCGCAAAAACAATATCTTCTATAAACCAATAATATGTGAAGAAGAAGAGGAGAAGAAAGACACAAAATCGTCCAACGGCTGTAATTAGGCATTATGTAACTTCCAAAAACGCCAAACAGTAACAGAACATATAAAGTCGGAAAGATTCCAAAATAAGATAAAGTATAATAGGAAATCCTCTTCAAACAAAACATTGCCCTACGTATATAAGGATACAAATTTTCTATTTAATAACGCTAACTGATTAGTAACACCATCTTAAATTTCTAACTAGCAAAGAACTTAAACGTCAATACTTATGCTGGTACCCTAATGTGATTGAGAACTAACATAATCGTAACACTAAGTAGATACTTGGGCGTTCTCCACACTTCATTTCCTCCACTTGTTATTCTTCTTATTCCTACGTAGCTTCTCATCCGTATCTTTTACCTTTTCTCCATCTCTTAAGTATTTTCAATGGTCCCAGGCTAACAGACAAGCTACATATTCCTAATAATTTGCTTAACCAATTTCCAACATTTCTACTTGACCAACATCTTGGGGTAAATCAGGCAAGAAAAATAACCATTAAATGCACTTTTATGACATTTAAGTTTCAGAAGGATACTAAGCTGCATTCTACAAAGTTTGTTAATGTAAGTGTCGTCAAATGATGAACAATCAAAGTCAACACCCTTATTAAGTACGGAGTAATTTGGTTCAACAACATCTCAAACAAATATGAAACAAGAGGCCTACGGTCTTCACCACAATAAAAAAGTAAATGTTGCAGCAACAGGAAGGAACAGAAACACTACTTCAAAAAAATTAATGTTGTTTCCCTTTTTAGAAATTCAAGCTCAAAAAAGAATTTAGAGATGCAATAGGTCAACATGAGCAAAAGTCAGCAATAAAATACTAAATAAGAAAAGTGCATTACCTCGTCTCTCTCATAATTGTCACCGCTATGAGGATCAAAGAGGACATCACCAGTCAAAAGCTCAAAACAAATGCAAGCAAATGACCATAAATCAGCAGGTGTTGAGTACTTGGATCCAAGAAGAACCTCAGGACACCTGTACTGTCTAGTCTGTATATCACTAGTGAACTGCTTATATGTCCAACATGCATTCCCAAAATCAACCAATTTGCACTTCAAATCAACCTCAGCCAACAACTTCTGCCTTGCTGAACGAGCCCCTCTCCTACGCGGCACACTCTTTACTCCATCTGTATTTTTAGTATCATCTTTAATGGATGTGTTACTAGCTTTTTCGCCACTGACATCCCCATTTAATTTGTCGTCATTTTCAGGATCTTCAGAACCAAGGGTTTCAACCTCTGGTTCTATTTCTTCCGCTTCTCTTCCAGGACAAGTTTGAACTGCTTTTTTGGCTTTTTTCCTGATTTTCTTTTTCTGATTCTTTGTTAGGTCACTTCTCGAGCTCTTGACATCTTTGGAGGTCCCAGGCTCAGGCTTAATTATATTTTTACTGGTTGGTGCGACAAGAGGTACTCCTGATTTACTAGGATCTTTAGCCGGATCTACCATAGAACAAAGCAATATATTTTCTGGTTTTAAATCGGTGTGTATAATTGAAAGCTGGCGATGTAAGTAATCCAATCCAACAAGAACATGGAAACAAATTTCCTTAACCATGTGTACTGGCATTCCTCGATAGTCCGAGTATTTTATAAGGGTTAAAAGATTATCACCCAAATACTCAAACACCATACAAACATGTTGCCCATTTGGTCCGGAATGCTTAAAATGGTCTAAGAGCTTTACGACACACATTTTGTCATCTGAGTCTCCCTCGGCAATCTGCTTTAAGATTGTTATCTCATCCATTGCCGCCTCAGTATAATGCTGTGCACTCTTTTGCACTTTTAATGCCACGTATCGCTACATAAAACAGTTTAATTGTGTCAATAGCTAAAACTACTGATATATCAACTATCAAATTCTAACAGCGTTATTGAGGTAGGTGCAGAAGAAACAGAATTCTACTTATCAAAACAAAACAAAACAAAAAAATTGAGACATTTTCTTCCATGTCACGAGGTGAAGAATGAACAAGTCAAATAACAGTGATACATTGGTACTCAATTACATTAAATTTTCATTAAGAGCATTAAAGGACAGATTGGAAACAAGGCAAAAGAACAATTTTGTTTCATATTTTTCTGCTAAAGTAACAAACAAGACATGTAATAAACAACCCCATTATAGAAAGTGACAGCAGATGTGACACTGACACACCCCAGAAAAAGAAATTACGTCGCAGGAAAAAAATTCAACCTAAGGCAGGAAAAAAATTCATCTATCATACCTAAGGCAGGAAAAAAATTCAACCTCTGAGGGATGGAGACCAGAGCATACAGAGCTTACGTTTATTTTCTTGTAAGGTAAATAGATATAGCAGAAACTTGTGGGGTTGTTACGCTGCCCACCACTCCGCAGTGCATCTTAACTAAGTTTCAAATCATTCTACACAAACTACTAAGCAGATCATGAGACAAGAATGAATGAGAATCAATTTAGTGTAACCATTATTCACTTTACTTTTACTCACCTAGTAACTCATGAAGGACGCAGGACCAACAACTCACAACCTCCACAAAGCCAGTAAGTGGGAATGGGACTGAGAATAAACTCAGAAGAAAAGTCCCCACATTTTATTTCAAAAGACTGCCTTACATGATTCAAATTAAATTAACCTTTTTAACTACAATCAATTGTGAAAAGAAAGATAATATTTGCAAATACAGAAGAACGTTTGATAATCTATAACACAGGTTACCAAAATTGACATTGACTGCAAGAGACTCGTTTTTTCTAGGGATGATTTATAGAAAATAAACAAATTAACTTAATTTGATGATGATGAACTTATAATACCAATGCCACGATAAAAGAGAGAGTTGTTGAAGCTTGTTTAATGTCAGCATGAAAGCAGGTCTTAAATAAAAGAATTTACTAAAAACACAAAGGTTGGTAGTGGTCAATAGGTTGCATACAAACTACCAGATGTTTCTCACACAGACTGTATGAAGTTTGAAATCTATTCCGGGCATTTTTTGAGTTTACAATTGATAAGCATATACATTAAATATTAAACCAATACACTGTATCTTTCAACAGCCAATTTTTTCAGAGTTCCGAACACCATAGCTAAAGAGCACAAAACTGAAACTTGGACCAAAACCATTTGAACTACCAGAAGTTTCCTATTTGATGCCGGAAACTTTTGAATGCATGTCCTCTCAGGATCTCCCCTGTACTTACTGTAAAGATAAGACGACGAATTCTCTTTTAGACACTTCCTAAGTCTGTCATTAAGACACTTGGCTAGACCTAACACTATATTAATATATAGGTCATTTTTGTTTCTCTTAACTATCATACCTTGAACACCAGATTGTTTAAATTTTACTCAGAACTGTGCTTACAGCTAATAGTCTATCGGGCTATTGTGAAAAAAATATGGGACTTGTGATGCATGGATACTTCTAAACACCTGCATATCGGGATACTAACACTTTTGAACCCTAACCTAACATTTTTTTCTTTGATTTTTTGAACCCTAACCTACCATTTAAGCAAATCCAAATGTTTGACATAATCCAAGGGCTAGAAATAAGAGAGAGAATAATGTATATTTATATATATATAGGGGGCAGTTCAAGGGACACCCTTTGACACCCATATGCAAAAACACTCCAAATCAATATCTGGTTAATGCAGATCTGCACGGTTTCACGACGGGAAGACAAGTCTTTTTTTTTTCGAGATGTATAATTGCATGTATTGGAAATTAAGGTAAAATTTCAAATTCAATACATGCAAGTATACATCTCGGAAAAAAAAAACATATTTGTCTTCTCGTCGTGAAACCGTGCAGATCTGCATTAATCAGATCTTGATTTGGAGTGTTATTCATGGGGTGTCAAAAAAGGTGTCCCTTGAACCGTCCCCATATATATATATATATACTAGCGATACGTAGGTTATTGATAACCGGTTTGAAAAACTTCAATCAATTACTCTAATAAAATAATTTGCCAATTAAATAATGAGGAATTTGTACCTGAAGGAGAGAGCGAAAAGAGAGACCCAAAAGTCGTAAGAATATTCAGATGTTAAAATTTCTCCATTTACAATGAAATGAGAGACAGAAAGTGTGTGTGAGATACGGAGAGAGGGAAAGAAATAGTAATATAAAGGGGGAACGGTAATTGGGAATGGGAGAAGAGCAGTTATTTTTATTTTTGAAATAAAAATCCGTTGGTTTTTTGTAATTAGTTAAAGTTGTGAAGGGCATTTTCGGAACAAAAAGTCCCAAGGCCTCATAAGGGGTCCTCACATAAATAATAGTAAAATATAAATACACAAATACATACATATATTCTACATACAAATACATAAGTACATAAAAAGTACACAAATACATACGGGTACAGATGGTTTGCGCCATGGGTGGAAACAGGTGATGGGGGTTTACGAGGATTAGGTGTGTCGTGTGAGTCTGTGACGCCGGAGGTGGATACATGTTGGCCTGGAGGTGGTGTTGGCGGTTTACGGATTGGACAGAGGCAGGTACAAGTGAGCCGATCTAGGATTATAGAGCTGGGGTCGATCTCGTGGGAAGCTAATTAATATATATGAAAGCATATGTCCCTTTTTTTAACAAAAAATTACTAAATATTTTTTAGTTCATTTTTTTATACAATACTCATATATCAGTATATTTTAAATCACTAGTAAAAAGAAAGAAAGCAGCATAGAATCCAACTATTTTATTCGTTGTCCTGCGATATGATATCCTAGTTCGTGAAAGTTTTCCGTCTCCCTGTATTGCATAGGTATACAGCTACCTGTATCTATGCTATAAAGTCAGGGATTAGCTTCTTAGGCCTTGCTTGGTCGCAGAGTTTACGAAAATAAGCTAATTTTTTTTTAAGAGTGAGTTAAAACCTGGGATCACCAAGCTTAAAGCTTCTAGTTTTTTCATGCCAAAAAGAAACAGGTAACCTCAGCTTTCAATAAAATGAAGTCCAATTCGGTAATAAAGTAAAGAAAATAGCTTAAGGTTAAAAGCTGCAACCAAACAAATGCTTAATTAGTAGGAGCTTCAGTTCTTAGACAAGTAAATAAACATAAACGTTTTTAAATTCAAAACACTTAGTGGCTGATAAAATAGAAAAGAGAAAGAAAACATCGAATCCAACTATGTTATTCATATCCTAGTTGTGGAAGTTCCGTCTCCCTGTATCAAATAGGTGTACAGCTGTACCTATGCTATAAAGTCTGTCAGGGATTAATTACTAGGGGCTTGCTTGGTTGCAAATTTTAAGGAAATAAGGTAGAAGTTCTTAGATTAAGTAAAACGCGGCCATCTTAGCTTAAAGCTTCTAGCTTTTCATGCGAAAAGAACAAGAAAAACTCATCTTTCAATATGAAGAACTAAATGAAATCCAAAAAATAAAATAAAAGAGAGAGAACAGCTAAGCTTAAAAGCTGCAACAAAACAAGAACATAATCAGTAAACAATTTAGTGATTAGACAAGTAGATTACAATCGACAATTCAACAATTTTAAAAATCAAAATACTTGTTCACTGACAAATCGGTTAAGAGAAAGAAAGAGGCACGGAATCCAACTAAAATTGAAAGAAAGATATATACATTAAGTTTATATAATCAAGTGAGATATATAATCAATATCACGAACCAATTGAACTCAAATTCGGTAAGAAAAGAAAACATCTAAGCTTAGAAGCTGCAACCAAACAAGTGCTAAATTAGACAAGTAAATAAACATTGACATTTAAAAAAAAAACTTAGTGCCTGGCGAATTAGTAGAGAGGAAGAAAGCAGCACAAGATCCAAATATGTTATTCATTGTCCTGAGATATGATATCTTATTTCGTGTAAGTTTTCTGTCTCTCTGTAGCGTATAGGTGTACAACTATCCGTATCTATGCTATATAGTCAGGGATTAATTACTTAGGCCTTTGCTTTTTTTGCTTGGTTGCAGAGTTTAAAAACAATAAGCTGAAACTTTTAGGCTAAGTTAAAAGCTGGCTGGAATCATCAAGCTTAAAGCTTCCAGTATTTTCATGGCAAAAAATTTAAATAAAAATCTCAGTTTTAAAAAAGAAAAGAAAAGGAAACAGCCAAGGTTAAAAGCTGCAGCCAAATAAGGACTTCATAGTAAGAACTTCAGTGAATAAACAAACACATTTTTTAAATCAAATCACTTAGTCCATGACAAATAAGGACTTTTAGGCTTGCTTGTTGCAAATTTTAAAGAAATAAGCTGGAAGTTCTTAGATTAAGTAAAATGCTGGGACCATAAAGCTTAAAGCTTCTAGCTTTTCATGCCAAAAGAAAAAGAAAAGCTCATCTTTCAATACGAAGAACTACGCAGAGTCCAATTTTATTTTAAAAAGAGAAAAAACAGCCAAGCTTAAAAGCTGCAACAAAACAAGTTTAGTGATTAGACAAGTAGATTACAATCAACAATTCAGCATTTTTAAAAATCCAAATACATATTCACTGACAAATCAGTTAAAAGAACGAAAGAAGCACAGATTCCAACTAAAATTGCAAGAAATATATATAAATAAAAGTAGATATAATCAGGTGAGATGTTTAATCAATGTGATGAATCAAATGAATTCCATTTTGGTGAGAAAAGACAGAAAAAAGAAGCTTCAAATCTGCAACCAAACAACAGAATAACCAGTAAGAAATTCAGTGACTAAACAAGTACATAAACATCAACAATTTCAGAATCGCCGCAATTAATTTTTAGTCCCTGAAAAATTAGTAAAGATAAATAAGGCAGCATAGAATCCAACTACAACAAGTAATGATACCTTTCACAGTGTAAAGATATTATAATAAACTTATTCAAAGTGTTAATCAGTTTGATTTAATTTCGTTTTGATTCCGCTACATTTCACATAGGATGGAGTGTGGTGTAGAGTTGTAGCAGGAGTAACCTTATCATTACTCAACTAAAAGTGCAAGCAAGATATATACATAAGTAACATAAGTACATAACAGCATGGTTGTCAAACTAGCTGGTTAATGACTAGTTAAAAATCGTAGTAAACTAGTTATAATAGCCATTCTACACCGTAGAATCTCGATCTTACTCAAACTAGGGGATTAAATGTTAATTTTCTTCTTCTTAACAATTCAACATCTTTTTTAAAGAAAACAAATACTTATTAACTGAAGTAAAGAGAAAGAAAGAAAGCAGAGCACAGAATTCAACTAAAAATTCAAGCAAGATGCACAGCACATATATATATACACACACATATACGTATATATATAGAGAGAGAGATATGGAAGTGAGTATATACAGAATGGTGAGTATCGAAAGCAAGCCAAACAGTAGAGAAGTGACCCCACCCAAGTTAGGCTGAACAACATATCTAGCGTGCTTAAACGTATCTCCGACTCTAACAGTGTGGTATCCGCCCCGTTTGTACTCCTCCATTCCTTCGTCTTCCGAGCTCAACTTCGCCTCTTCCTCCTCTTCCTCGCTTAAATCGCGTCTATCGCCGTTACCAGACTCCGCCATTAATTTAATTATGTGGCAGAGAGATGGAGAGAGGATTAATAAGGGTTTCTGGGTATAGGATGGAGTGATGACCAGTTTTATGACGGGGAAACGTGACGTGTAAATTTTGTAGTCAGGAATTTTTATTTCACTTAACTCAAACAAAATACATTCAACAAATACTTATCCTAGTATATTATTTTCCAATAGTACTATACTATTATTCAACAAAATACTGTCAACTTCACTAAAATTACTAGTAATTCTAATTAAAAAAAACTATCAAATTCAATAAAAGATACTACAATATTTGTTCCGATAGTAGTAAATTAGGGTTTCCCTGTTCGGGATTGCCTGATTACCTGTTCGGCTGTTCCGCTACCACTTAACAATTCAACATTATTTTTATATTCACTGATAAATCAGTACAGATAAAGAAAGAAGGCAGAACATAGAATCCAAATAAAAATGCAATAAAGATACAATCAATAGAGAAACTTATATTAGATATATATAGAGAGAGAAAGAGAGTGAAGGGGAGTACATTATGATGAGTATCGAAAGCGAGCCAAACAGTGGAGAAGTGACCCCAACCAAGCTTAGACTGAACAACATATCTTGCATGTTTAAACGTATCTCCGACTCTAACGGCGTGGTACCCTCCCCGTTTATATTCCTCCGTTCCCTCGTCTTCCGAACTGAATTCCTCCTCTTCATCGTCACTCGGTTCCCTTTTTCCCCCATTATGATCGCCGTTACGATCGCTGTTACGATCCAAGTTACGAGACTCTGCCATTCAATCTATTTGATTGTTTGATTTAATTTAATTTAATTAGGTGGCAGAGAGAGAGAGAGAGAGAGAGAGAGAGATTAGTTAGGGTTTCTGTGTTGTTTCTGATGAATGACGGTGACCAGTTTTTTTTCTTTTTTTCTTTTATTTTCTTAACCATTAGTACTGCAGTATATTTTTCAAATTAATTGCGTAATTGGAGTAATTTTCGGTATAGCCGGTATACCACGTCATAAATACTAGGCTGTCACAACCTATTAATATTTGGATATGTGTCTTATGTGTTTATTAAAAAAGAAGATAAAACTAATGCATCAAATAAAACTAACAAATTCTATTAACTGCTCACATTAATTCCCACGTATCCTGTCTCCTAACATATTTACTTCAAATTTCCCCGTTACATACTGAACTGACTTTTAAAAATTAAAGGTTTAATTGATCATGTTTTTTCAGTTTGTTCTAAATATTATTTTTTACAAGTAAAAATTCTGAACATAATAGAATAAATACAATGCTAAATTCCAATAATTTTTTATTAACATATCTCGGTATTTGCTCCATTTACTATACTCCGTATTATATTAGAAACTAAGCAATTTGTAAATACAAGTGGGTTTATATAAAATTAAATATTCAGATTTGCAAATAAAATTTTTGAACATAATAGAATAATAAGAACATTTAATCCCAATAAATTAAATTATCAGCCGATCCTTATTACATACTCGTAATTGATATAGTATCTCATAAAAAATAAATAAAAAAGATATATCATCAAAGTGTATTTTACCATAGTCAACATTCAATCAATCAGTAAAAAAATAAACCTTTTTGCTTGACAATTAATGGAATAATTTGATTGAGATGGTCTTAAAATACCCAGTATTTACCTAATTTCATTTTAGCAATTCAATTGCTACTTTCATTACCACCAAGTTAATAAACCCAGTAGAAACCTTCTTTGTAATCACTAGTCAGAGTTGAATAGAGAGATAGGAAGACAAAAATGATACAAAATGGTGAAATGGGAGTAAGACATAGAAACATGGCTAGTGGGAGTTGAACTTAGCACGGTTCATTGAATGAGAATATTTAAAATTTTAATCAAGTGTATAGTTTTATATGATTTAGACTCTTATATATAACACATGTCCTATTTCTATTAGTTTGCTTCACCACATAGGATTTCTGATTTAGTAGGGCGGGTCTAACTAAAAGCTACTCGCGTAGTTATGTTCGTTTTTGTAAGACGTAGATACACTCCAAACAACCAGATCCCATCAGAACTCTGCACTTAAGCGTGTTTTGACAAGAGTAGTACTAGGTTGGGTGACCCCCTGAAAAGTTCTTGTATTGCACCTCTTAAAAAGTTAAAAAAATAAATAATATAGAATTGGACACAACCAGTTTGACGCTCCATTTCATGTGTCAAACATTTCCATTTTTTACTGACTCGTTCACATGCAAACGTTTTGGTTTTGAATACTTTAAACACTACAAATATACAAATTGTCGTAAAAAAGGGTAATTAAACTTTCAAGCTTTACAATTTTATCTTTAAAATTAACAAAATATCTAAATGAAAAAAATATGATTAGAACTAAGATTCGTAGATTAGAATTAATAAATTAAAAAAATATTGTTTTTATAAATTAAATATATAAATACATATCTAAATAGATTCATAATATTTTAATTATCATTTTCTAACTTTTTCGTGTTATAAATTTAACTTTGTCGTGTCTTAAATACATAAGCCCTTGTAAATATATCAACTAATTGGTTTGATGAAGTAATGTGTCGCAACTCGATAAGATGACGTTGTACCTTTTCTCTAATGAGCTGACAATCGATTTCAATGTATTTTGCCATTCATGGAAACCGGGTTAATTGATTTTGATTATTAGTGTGATTATGATTTAATAATTTTACGATTTTTTCTATTTGATGATATAATATTTGTTCTTTTGGAAAAAGAGATAATGAATATTTCAGTACTTAAAATGATAGAACATTCGATAACAAAGCCATTGGTTCAACCGGAAGTCGATTCGGAGTTCGAACAAACAAGTTACGAGTTTGTCCTTATTTTTATCTTTTCAGACGTTTGCATATCATTCATACGGTAAGTTGTAATTTCCTTCACAAATCAACCCTGAAACATTGAATTTTACAACTTTCAACCGAGCCATGCAAAAATCGAAAGGAAAATCATTAACACGATATTATTTGCAAACATTACTTCCATAACAAAGATACTACGAAGTTTGAAAGGAATTTTTATATCGACAACATTCTCATATTACATGTATCGTCAATAACAATACGAGTATCTAGTTAGTTAAATGCACATAATGAAATATAAATTATCAATACATACATCATCAATAAACCATTTTCCCCCATTACATACATCATAATAACTAATATATAAAAGTTGGAGGCAATTTTCACACCAGCAACCCCTATTATACCAGTAACTTACAAAAAATATCAATACCTAAAAACACAAAATTTCATAATATTTATATCTAACAAATATAGTCGAGCATATAGAACTTATCAAACCAAAAGTGTCGATGGTAATCTAGAGTTCAAATTTTCCATCCAAATATTTTATAACAAAATAAGTTACATTATGTCATCAAAATGAGTTACATTCTGTCTTCTGAAGTATATTGATTGCAATAAATATTAGTCACGACATAAGAAAATAAAAATTGCATGTCATATACATGTTGTCAAATTGAGCTTTTAATTGAGAGAGCTTTGCTCGAGTGTATCTTTGAGCCGAAGAGTAAAAACACATGTTTAATACTAGATTTAATATTGATACGATGTGGTTCTACAAATATTGCATTAATCATCATTATAGTCTTTTGTAAATCTATACTACTCCCAAAATAATTGTTCACTTTTCAAAAATAGTAAGTTACTTTATTGGTATTAACTTTTTGCCCCTTAACTTCACTATAAAAAATTATTAATTTTAACTTTTTCCTACAATTTGACATAAAGTGGGGATAGTTTAGTAAATGTAATACAAATCCAATTGTTCTCCTTAATATTTGTGAACAAACAAAATGGACAATAATTAAGGGACGAAGGGAGTTAGATTATGTGAATAGGCCTTATAAAACCTTAAAACAAATATTTATTTAAAACTCCTATTAATTTACCAAATTATAAATTAGTAGTTTAGAGTTTTTACATGGTAAGCAAAAGAAGTGTAAATGTCATGTAATTAATAACTTCTTCTAACTGCCAATTTCTCTTTTCACAAATCATAATTGTTACGCAGCCTTTAAATTCATTTTCTATCGGTCAACCGTAAATTATTTTCTCTCTCTGCATTCTTCCAACCTCCTTCCAACTGCTCAACAAAATGCCGATGTGCATTTATAAGATATATTGTATATTTTTCATATAAACTTTGTATTATAATTTTTTTTACATTATTACTTAGTAAAATAAGATGTATATGTGGCAAGAGGTGTGGTGTAGTAAATAAAATGATAGGTAAAGAAGAAAAGAGTTATTTATATGATTTTCGTAAAATACTTATTACGTAATACGTCACCACGCGTTACGTAATCATGATTAATGCAATATTTATATGTACACAAACATATTAATATTCAATCTCGTCTTAAACATGTGTTCTTTATTTTTCACTAAGACCTACTATTTACCAACATGCCATGTCTGGTCAACGACCACAAGTCTGTTTCAAAAATATCAATCACTTTTCTTTCAAAAGATCAGACATTTCGTCAACTGCTCATTTATAACTATTTATGACACAATGTTATATGATACAAAAAATTATATAAAAAACGCTTATATTGATTTTCTTAAATTACGCCTCAAATCACCGGTCTCAAGATTAACTGAACTTAACTACGCGTTCGGTCTCGATGTTTTCATTTTTAGTGTACTTACGCTTACACACTAGTAAAAATAATATACGCAGCAAAATGAATTTCAGATTATAAACTCAATTGTTAATATGGTATCAGAGCAATGTTTCTAAATCTCAAAATTCACACAATAATGTATTTCTCGTCCGATCAGTTTCAAGTTACTTACACAAAATTATTCATATAGGCGAATTTACTCTCTCAATACCTATCATTTTTAAGTGGCTTGTTGTATGTCTCAAATTTTCTGTTCAACATTTTACCTGTTAAATTTTTTACTCAATATTTAATTACATTATTACTTTTTTTCCTAACTTTTATTTTTTTCATAATGTACCATCAACAACATATGATTGGAGTAGGTGAGACAATAAATTAAATTTACTATTTTTGACTTTCCTCCCATATAGATTTAACTACGCGCTTAGAACGACTCGCTATTTTGACATCGTCTATTAGACCATCCCGTTTTATTCAACTTACTTAGTAACTTATTTTTTAATAAATACAATTCTACTTGTGATTTATAATTAAGCGAAAAACATACTAGATTACCATTTAATTTAGTTACCAATAAAACCAGTGTTTATTATAATAGAATCTATATAGACTAGTCATCGTTACCCACGCGTCGCGTGTGCGGCGCGTGATATATATATATATATATATATATATATGATCCGGGTAAATAAATTTTTAAAAAGTATATTGATTGAATGAATATATTAAATTAGAAATCATGAGTAGTATAATGTTTTTGTTATAAAAAATATATGTAAAACGATTTTGTTTGGTATATAATCATAATTGTTTTGAAATGATAATGATTTTTGTGTTTTTTTTTATATTTTTAATTGAATAAATGTAAATGAGTAATTAGTAAAAAATAATAGGGGTATTTCCGAAAAAAATTGGCAAAATTAAGCAGGCTCATTTGTCTTGAGTTGAATTATTTTAATAGAATGATATTTGGGGTGGCTATCACACGCCCTCAACGCGTGGTTGCATATATTTTCTTTCCATTGTTGATGATTGTACATGTAATACTTGGGTCTTTTTATTGCACTTTAAGTCATATATGTTAAAAAAAAATTCATATTTTTTTTGTAAATATGGTGAAAACTCAATTAAACACCACTGTCAAATGCTTTTGTTCAGATAACGATCAAGAAATTTCGAAAAATGACATAAACGAGCGTAACGTCGAAATATTTTAGATATGGTTTAATTTTTACGTTTTCAAACACACCCATCAATAAAATTTTGGGATAAATGTATTCTCACGACAATTTATTTTACTAATCGGACACCAATAAAAAAACTCTAATTTTTTTTTACACACATTTACCAAACCATGCGCGTAACTACATTGAATCAAACCACCACCCATCATGGTGCATGCCCGAATTAAA
Organism: Primula vulgaris; assembly: GCA_963920805.1. Taxonomy (NCBI): domain Eukaryota; kingdom Viridiplantae; phylum Streptophyta; class Magnoliopsida; order Ericales; family Primulaceae; genus Primula; species Primula vulgaris. The sequence goes on along the minus strand of OY987219.1, from coordinate 29,524,995 downwards.
CTCATTTAATGACACGTTTACACATCAAGACCAAATTAAACACTCCAATTATTCTGATTTTGCCGATCAAGCCTCGTTCTTGGTTTTCCATTTTGTGCAGTCATTGAGTTAAACCGTATAATGTCCAGTCATCTTTATAACCATTAGACTAAAAAATGGAGGGTTAGATGTTAAGTTTTCAATAAATAATTAAATTTTTCAATTTTTATTAAATATTAGACAAATTAGGATTTAATAAATTAAAAACAAATTTTACAACATAATAAAAATTCAAACAAAAATATAAAACTCTAATAAATACTATTCTAAATTTAATTATTAATCAAATTTTGAGAAAAAAAAAACTTATTTTGAAAAAAGGGAATTCGTGCAGTTGAATTGACGTGCACACAGGAAAAACAGCTCGTTCTTATCTAAACAATCATTTCACTGCCGTTCTAATCGTTTCACCTCCCAAATAAAATTACTAAAGTATTAGTAAAGTAAATTAATACCGTCGCATTTGGAATAAAAAGAGGCCAAATTAACATTGATTTTAAATCACTGTTACCAAATATGAATAGAAGTTGAAGGTCTTGAACTTTTAAATCATATATATTTTTTAATCTTGTACTTTATTCTGAACTTTAACTTTTTTTCAAAGTAGTTACTTAATGGAGAAGACTCGCTTAATTTATTACTGTTATAAAGTTAAAAATATGGGTTACTTGGATGCAGCGTACCTGACTCTGAGTCAAGCTGACTCAGAATCCACAGCCATTGGATATTGTTATAGTTAAAATGTGAAATGTAGTTTAGCAATATCGAATGGCTGTGGAGTCTGAGTCGCCATTGGATATTGTTATAGTTAAAATGTGAAATGTAGTGTAGTAATATCGAATGACTGTGGAGTCTGAGTCACTCAGAGTCGGGTATGCTTCCGGTTACTTACTCCCAGTGGGCCCGCTTAATTCTCCGAATCTATACATACATAAGCATCTACATACTTTTCTTCCACTATAAATACATCCTATCTGTTGCCTACTTTCACTCACTCACTCACTGCCCCTCTCTCTCTTTCTCGATCTCTTTCTCTCTAAAATAATTAAATAAAAACAATTAGTTATGTCTAATAATCAACAAGGACGTGGACGCGGCGGAGGAAGAGGCCAACCTCGCCGTGATCAGCCTCCTTCAACGTCATCCGGACGTGGTTCCGCCGCCGGACGTGGTTCCCCTCAACCGTCGGAGTTTCCCCCGCTAGGGGCTCCATCGGAGATCACTCATGACTTTCAGCAGAAGTTGAAGGTCGCTTTTAAATCATTTATTTTTTAAAAAATTGATCGGATCAGTTGTTTTTTAACTTTATCGACTGTGTTATTTTAGGCTTTTTTACGTTTTATTAAACGGTTACGAAATGGAAAACACTTTATATAACTGTTATTTTTTCGGTAACTTACTTTTTAACTGTTATGACAAGTCATAAATATCAACAAAATTATTTGTTACCATTTTTTTATTATTATCTTTGATCGAATACTTTATTCTGAACTTTAACGTTTTTCCAAAGTAGTTACGTAATGGAGAAGACTCGCTTTATTACTGTTATAATAAGTCAAAAATATCAACAAAAATATTGGTTGCCAATTTGACGATCTTCAACAATATTGAAGTAATTATATAATTAGTAGTTTTTTTTTTGTCCTGACTACACATTCTGATATAAGAAAAGTGATTTTTTTTAAATCAAAAACTATTTAAGGGTATTTTTTCCTCATTTTTTAAGAAATACAAAGTTAAAGGTTTCATCGGCGGCGATTCTGCACTTTTAAATCAATTTTTTTTTATCTTTGATCAAATCAGTTATTTTGGACTTCAATGATTTATCAAGCGGTTACGAAATGGAAAACATTCACTTTATATGGTTGAATTGGAATTTAGTAGTTTTTTTTTTCTTTTTCTGACTACATATTCTGATTTACCAGAAAAGATTTTTTATAAAATGGAAAACATTCACTTTATTACTGTAGTGATAAGTTAGAAATATCAACAATGTTATTTGTTACCAATTTGAAGATCTTCAACATTATAGAAGTTCAAGTAATATAGCAGTACCGAAAATATATTCATACATACATACATAGATATATGATAGAGCTGGAATATAGTAATTTAATTTTGTTCCTGACTATACATTTTGATTTACTAAATATGATTTTTTTTCCGATCAAAATTCATTTAATGGGCATTTTTTCCGGGCCTAACATCGCCAAGGGTCTGTTTTGTACAGGTTGCACAGCCTGGGGCTTCGGGACAGGCGGCACAGCCTCGGGCACAAGGTGCTTATGCAAGGGGACCCGCACCGATGGGACAGGTGGCACAGCCTAGGGGCCCTGCACCAACTGGTCAGGTGGGGCTGCCTCGGGGACCCGCACCGTCTGGACAGGTGGCACTGCCTTGGGCTCCAGTGCCGTCTGGAAATGTAGCGCAGGCAAGGGCTCCTGCACCCTATGGACAGGTGGCGCAAGCTAGGGCACCCGCACCGGGACAGGTCATGCAGGCAAGGGGACCCGCACCGACTGGACAGGTGGCGCAGGCTAGGGCACCAGCACCGACTGGGCAGGTGGCGCAGCCTCGGGCACCAGGACCTTCTGGACAGGTGGCACGGGCAAGGACAGTGATACAGGCTCAGCCCACTGAACAGGTTGTGTATTTTAAGATTTATTTTGATTTTTATAGTTGACGTTTTTGTTTCATACTGTATTTTTTTAGCTCCTCTTGGTCTTTTTGGATGTTTTCGTAATTTTCAATGATATTTGGATTTTTATTAATGCTGTTTCGGGTTTTTCTTAGGTTTTTGCATTTTTCTTAATTTTTTTCCGATGGGACAGGTTGCGGTACATATTTTAGGATTTATTTGAATTCTTATCGTTATTTGACATTTTTGTTTTATATTGTATTATTTTAGCCCCCCTTGGTATTTTTGGATGTTTCTTATTTTCCAATAGTGTTGTTTTTTATGTTGTTTCCGGTTTTTCCTAGTTTTTTGCAATTTTCTTTATATTTTTTTTTGATGGGACAGGTGGCACAGGTAAGGCCTCCGACTGGACAGGTGGCACAGGCTAGGGCTCCGGCTCAGCAGACTGGACAGGTGGCGCCTCCCACTAGGGCGCCGTCGTCATCAAAAGCCATAACATTGCCAGCGAGGCCAGGGTATGGGACGTTAGGGCGGAAATGTATTGTGAAAGCGAACCATTTTCTCGTTAAAGTTGCCGATAAAGAGTTTTACCACTACGACGTGAGTCAAAACATGCTTATTAAGTGTTTATTTTTTGGTTTATTATTGTTTGGTTGTGTTTTGGTTGTTGGCATTATGGAGTACTTTTGAACGTGTTTATTGCTGTTTTCTGAATCTATAGAATAATTCTTGTTTAACAATACACTGTAAGTAATTATATCCCACTCCATTTGTTTAACTTGTTATGTATTTCATCTTGAAATCTGAGTTGTCAATGAGATACACACCATCCTTTGACCATATTCTTGTTGTGAACCTACTTTAAAAAAAAAATAACTAACACTTGCAAGTCATTTTTCAGTTGACCAGCGTGTGTATGTTAAATGAGGCGTTACGTCTCACCTTAAAACTCAAATACTTAACAAAGATGTTACGATGTGGCGTATTATAATTATTTATTGTAAATTGTTAGCCCAATATAGAAAGTTCCTTCTTAATATGTTATGTAATCTTACTTTTTCAAATTAAATGTACGTTAAATGAGGCGGTACAGCTCACCTTAAAACTCAATTACGATTTGGCGTATTATAATTATTTATTGTAAGCTGTTTGCGCAATATAGAAAGACCCTTCTTAATATGTTATGTAATCATAGGGTTTTCAAAGTAAAAGTAAGTTAAATGAGGCATAACGTCTCACCTCAAAACTCAAATACTCAACAAAGATGTTTCGTGTGGCGTATTGTATTTGTTTATTGTAAATAATCTACACAATATAGAAAGACCCTTCTTATTATGTTATGTAATCTTAATTTTTCGAATTAAAAGTATGTTAAATGAGGCGGCGTCTCACCTTAAAACTCAACAAGGATGTTACGGTGTGGCACATTATAATCATCTAATGTAAATTGTTAATACAAATATAGAAAGACCCTTCTTATTATGTTCATATGCTTGTCAAGATTTTCGTTTTGCTACTCATATGATTAGTGTGTAGGTTGTTGATAGAGTATCTCTAGTCATCTTTTTAATTAACTTTGATGGCCTATGTAATGCATATCGTACATTTGTTCCGATTGTGAATTCTCATATGGTTAGTACTAAATATTGTGTGCAATGGTTAACTTTACTGAACATTTTGATTTATCTGACTAATTCTATGCGGAGTTAAAAGGATGAGTTGGAAAGTTTTTTTTTCTAATTATGCATGTTTCTGTTTTTCCTTTCTTTTTTCAGAGTTACTTATTTATTCTTTTACCTTTTTCTCCGCTTGTTTGAAAGTGTAGTTGTTAATAGTATAAAATTGCTGAAATATAAAAAATAAAGTGTAGTTTTGTTAATAAAATTTTAATTTTCCCCCTTTGTTGCAATTTTTTCTTGAATTGGCACTTGCAAAAATAGCTTGTCTGGTCTGTAGAAATTAAAGACTCAAAAGTAAAATGGACTTATTAACTCAAACGATGCCGTTTGGACATACCATTAGTTTCGAGAACAAGACAAGCTTGTAACTCTTGTTCGATGGCCCGATCGTAATGATGTTAATTGTGGTTACATTCTTAAGTAGCTTTGTTCATCCTTGTTCTGTTTCATATTCTCAACAAATCAGAAGAAGCGGAATCTTAGAAAAGCTTGGTAATCAATAGCAAATGCAAGCGTGACTCAAAAGTAATAAAAGAAATCATCTGTATTGGCATACTTGACTCCATCTTAGTGTTGTCATAATTTTTTTAATCAATTTATACAGGTTTCCCAAAAGTTTCATATGTAATCAGTGGCCCATTGTGCATTTAGATGGCTTCTGCCTAGTTTTGGATCATAACTTTGTTAAATTTAAGGTTACAGAAGTATGTGTTTAGATTTGTTTTTAACAATTAGCATGGGTTGTCCCGTTTTTCTTAGTTGCTATCATTAATCGGTAGTTGGTCTTGGCTACTCCAAATGACTTGTTGCCTTTTTTGTCGCCACGGACGTAAACACCGAGAACTCGTAGATATATTTAATTTTTTAAACTTCAAATTGTTATTAAGCCGTGTAGAAGTCCATATTGCAATTTTAAGATAGTAGTGCAAGTTTGCTTCTGCCCACTCATGGGTTGATCTTTACTGCATCGGGGTCTTCCATATGTTCCCAATTCATAGTTGAGATCTTTCTTGTATTTAGAATTATAATTAACAGACCTTGGGCTCTTTCTTGTGGTGCTTGCTGTTTATTCAGTTCTTCAATTAAGTTCTCTGTATTTATTACTCAAAACTGTTTTAATGTGCATTTGGTTAGTTAAAGCTACAGTTGGCACAAGTATCTATAGCAGTTGTGAGTTAATTTTTTTTTTTTTATCTTTATGGGGAATCATGCATATGGCTCAACTCTAATTTTCTTTCTTGTTTCGTTAAAGAACCAGGTTGATTTTTGACTTACATGACTTCTTAGGTGACAATCACGCCAGAGGTTACATCGAAGAAAGTGTGCAGGCTTATTATGCAAGAGCTTTCTAAGTGCTACCGTGAGTCTCATTTGGGAAAAAGGCAGATAGCTTACGATGGGGTGAAAAGCATGTACACGGCTGGAGAATTGCCATTCTCTTCAAATAACTTTGTTATTAAAATTGACAAAGATGACAATTCCAGGTTCCCACTCTTCTCTTGACATCTTCTAATGCTTAGACCGTCTTTTTAAGAACTTACATTTTTATTCTTCCCTTGTGAAAAATACTACCTGTTTATTTGTTCTTATTGTGCCTCTCTGTTCTCTCTGTTCTCTTTGTAGAATCTTTTTTTCTTTTTTACTTATCTGAGCATCTGTCTTTTCAATTTCTTTTGATTCATGGAACTTTCAATTGAACTTGGTTTGTGACTGGTGGCACTTTTAACAATTGCATTTACACAGCCTTTACTTACTATTAATAGAAACTTTCCCCATTTATGAAATAGTAGGGTTAAACAGGTGTGTTGCATATTCTTTACAAGCATGACAATCCTCTTTTAGATTACATCAATTTTACAGTATTAGTCAAGTAGTAAGTCTTTTTTATACTATGTAGGCGTGATAGGGAATTCAAAGTGGCCATTAAGTTCGCTGCTAAATGCGACCTTCATCATATGCAACAGTTCTTGCTTGGTAGGCAGTTAGATTCTCCTCAAGAAACCATTCAGGTTCTTGATGTCGTCCTTCGATCAAAACCGTCAATCAAGTGAGTACCCTGTTACCCTATTACGGAATATATATTTTTGGGAAGTTTACTGTATTTCGTAGTTTGCCAGCCTCATTAAACTGCTGTCTATGTGCTTTTTGCAGGTATACTGTTGTAGGACGGTCATTCTTCGATAAAGACCTGGGAGGCATGGGCAGTCTCACAGAAGGTTTAGAATATTGGAAAGGTTTCTATCAAAGTCTACGTCCAACACAAATGGGCCTCTCATTGAACATCGGTATCTACTTGTTTTATTGATTTAATCACACATTTATATTTATCTAATACTGGAGGAAACTTACCTAGGTTTTTGGCTTCTTTGCTGCAGATGTCTCTGCAAGAGCCTTTTTTGAACCAATCCTCGTCACTGAATTTGCTTCAAGATACTGTAATATTAGGAATCTAACAAGGCCTCTATCTGATCAAGATCGCATCAGGGTTGGTTTTCTTACCTTCTGATGTTGCCCTTGGTTATTGCTTATTTGTTACTCCCTCCGTTCCTATTTAATTGTCCACTACGAAATTACGTGTAATTTTGACCGGCCAAGAACTTGTATCAAAATTGTCGGAATGAAAATTTTTAAAAGTTGATCATAGAGTTCAAATGTTAAATTTTATGATTAGATTTAAAAAAAATTCATTTCGACAATTTTGATACAAATTATAAGCCGGTCAAAATTGCACGTAGTTTCGTAGTGGACAATTAAATGGGAACGGAGGGAGTAAATGTTATGATACTTGAAGCTATATCAAGATTTTTCAGAGTTCGTTCCCTTGGAATGGTTTCATTTAATCATATATGCATGTGATTTATCGTTGTAAATCTTCTTCTTTTTATCTGTCTTCACAGCTGAGGAAAGCATTGAGAGGCATTAAAGTAGTTCTTGTTACCAATGAAGGGGGAAGGCGCTATAAAGTAGATGGTTTCACACCTCAGCCATTGAGCAAACTAACGTGAGTAACATTTTGCTAAGAATGATAGATTTAGTTTTATGATATGTTCATGTTGAGATTGACTTGGGACTGGAGCATTACCTATCTGTGTGGCTAATTTTTATTGCTATCAATCCTCTCCAGTGGTTTGTTTGGTTATTTTTCTTACCAGTCCACTTCTAGAGGTTGTCGGTGTGACTTACTGTAAATTATAAATTTTTGTTTGGTCCAACCAGGTTTGTTAATGATGCTGGGGCAAAAACTTCTGTTATTCAATATTTTCACGAGAAACACAATGCTATCCTTAGTCTGACTGCTTTACCGGCAGTTCAAGCTGGTAATGACTCAAAGCCTGTTTACTTACCAATGGAGGTATGGCAAAATTTGCTATCTTTATTTGTCATTCAAGAGGTATTTTCGTCATCACATAGAGGCCTTAACTTTTTTTGTTTGTTTTAATATAGCTATGTAAGATCGTAAGCGGCCAAAGGTACACAAAAAAGCTGAGTGAAAGACAGGTGACTGCTCTTTTAAGGGCAACATGTCAACGTCCGAGTGTGAGAGAACAAAGTATAAAGCAGGTAACATATACTTATGTTTCTATATCTGTTTACTCCTGGTTATTAAAAGTATCAACTAATCTATTGGTTGATTCTAAATATTCATAGTAATTATGTATGCATTTTTTAATCCTTTTTTGCACTTCAAATTTGGATTACTTCAATTATACTTATGAATGCTATGCTTATCAGATGGTTAAGCATAATGATTACAACAAAGACGAGGTTGTGGACGATTTTGGAATTCAAGTGAACTGTGAGCTTGCAGATGTGGAAGCTCGTGTCCTTCCTCCTCCCCAGGTTATCTTGCATTCAATATAATTTATACACGGCAAAGCAAAATCTCTCCTTACTTTCCCTCAAAATATCTTTTAAATTTTATTGCAGCTTCAGTACCTGGGGGCGCAAGAGAATCCGCGAGTGGGGAGTTGGAACATGATAAAAAAGGTCTGTGATCAATAAAATGTAAATGTAAATGTAAATAGTTAATTCATATTTATGTTTCTTATATGAGGTTGGAATAACCTATAAAAGCGAGTTCATTAATTACTGATGGTTTTTCTTTCCATTTCTAATGACATCCATTTTTTATATTGCAGAAAATGGTCAATGGTGCCAGAATTGATTTCTGGACATGCGTTAATTTTTCAAAACTAGAACCAGAGGGGGTGGAACGTTTTTGTGGGGCATTAGTAAAAATGTGCCACGAAAAAGGGATTGTATGCTTGCTTATTGTGCTCATATTCTTTTTAGTATCTTATTATGATCAACTGAAACTGATTCTGATCATCTTTCGTAGGTTATCCATCAAAGACCTATTATTCCTTATCAAACCGCACATCCTTCTCAGATAGGGGCCACTCTGTCGAATATTCATACCAAATCCATTGAACAAATTGCTAGCGTGGGACATGCTGGGAAACAACTTCAGTTATTAATCATTATACTGCCTGATATTAAAGGCTCTTATGGTGAGTCACTAGAACTTCTTTTGAAATTTGGCATAGCAGTTAAGTTGTAAGTGCTTGAATTTAGTATCTTTTTGCCAGGAAATATAAAGCTTATATGTGAAACTGAGTTGGGAATTGTTTCCCAGTGCTGTCAGCCTAAGCAAGCGTACAATTGTAATGGGCAGTATCTCGAAAATCTTACTTTGAAGATTAATGTGAAGGTGTCTATCATTCTCTTTGGCTGGCGTGCTTTGAGTCATATTTTTATACTTTTTCTTTAATAAAATTAGATAGGTCTTATGTTTCCTTGTAAATATATTGAAAATATACATGTTCTCCGTTTTGATTATGAAATTTTCATATTATAATTGTTTGATGTTACAAGATAACTCGTGTTTGCTGGACCAGAAGAAAGTAGACTTAACTATACTTTGGGAGAGAATTTTTTTTTATTCTTTTAAGTAGCTTATCAATATTCCTTTTATCTAACATTATTTTTAAATCAAGTAGAAATCCTACTTCACTTAACAACTTTTCACTTGTGGAAACAAAATACAACTTCTTTTCATTTTCTATCTAAGGCACCTATAAAGTTAATGAATATTACTAAAAATTATACTTATCCTCTAAAAAGTACCTGTATTTTTATAATGCCACTAAACAACCTAATGATAACTAAAAACCTATGTTGCACGGATACGGATACGGATACGGGTATCGTATCCGATACGGATACGGGGGTACGGATTTTTTGAAAATTGAAGATACGATACGGCTAGGATACTGCATGTATATATCCTGCTACATATTAATTTTTACTTATCAAACATAATCTAGAAATACAATTCCCCAAAAGGTGTTCTATAATAACAAAGATATACTTTATACTAATATAGCATGTATGACCTATTATTTAATGAGCTTATAATACTTTGCCTTAAATATAAATTTCACCGTATCTTAAACCTATGGTGAAGCATCTGTGAAGTATCATTGAAGTATTGGATAGGTCAAACTTTTGAAAAGTCAAGGATACGGCTTTTGGAGTATCCGATACGAGTATCGAATTGGTCAAACCTTTGAAAAGTCAAGGATACGGCATTTGGAGTATCGGATACAGTATCGGAGTATCGGGGGAGTATCGTATCCGATACGGAATTATTTTTTAAAAACTGGAGTATCCGTGCTACATAGCTAAAAACCCATTGATGATCCATTCTTATACTTTCAAAATCTATTGAAACTACTTTTTCAGGCTGGTGGACGCAACACTGTGTTAGTGAATGCCATCCAAAAGAGGATACCCAAGATAACAGACGTACCCACAATTATCTTTGGAGCGGATGTCACACATCCCTCACCAGGAGAGGATTCTAGCCCGTCTATAGCTGCTGTAAGTTATATGTGCCAGTTGTTCTAATGTCTACTATGTCGCTTGAAATTAATTTTGTATGGGAGGGGGAATTCACCATTGTTTTTTGTGATTTTGTCAATGTTAAAAGGTTGTGGCATCAATGGATTGGCCAGAGGTGACCAAATATAGAGCAGTGGTCTCTGCTCAACAACACAGGGATGAAATTATCCACGATCTCTATACATGCACTCAAAATGCTAAAGGACCCGGATCTCATGCCGGAATGATTAGGTACGTACGTCTTGCAATTGATGTAGGGAGTTGATGCTAGAATTATTGAGGTCTTTTCACAAGGCGCATTTTTTTAGGGAACTCTTGATTGCATTCCTCCGGTCTACTCGTTTTAAGCCTCAGAGGATCATATTCTACAGGTAAATTATTGTTTACGGATGGAATTTGTTTTTGTATTAGTTATCAACCTCTGACATGTGTAGTTAATTGCAGGGACGGGGTGAGTGAGGGGCAGTTTTCTCAGGTCTTGTTGTACGAGATGGATGCGATTCGAAAGGTAATTATTGTAAATTGTTTTCTTGTATGAACAAGCTCCATTTTGTGTTAGTTTCTGGCTGCTTTTAGAAAAACACATCTTGTGTGTTGACTTGCTATTATGAATCTTTGTGCCTCCTGTTTTAAAGAAAGGAATTTTGTTCCTCCCTTGGTAGTCCGTTTTCTTTGTTTTGACGTTTGGACACATTGTTTTCTGATTAGTAATGTTGATGTTCTTTTATTTCCTTCTCATTTTCTATTTCTTACAGGCGTGCTTGTCGTTGGAAGAAGGTTACCTTCCGCCTGTTACCTTCTTAGTGGTGCAAAAAAGGCACCATACTCGTCTCTTTGCTGCGAATCATAACGATCGTAGTGCGGTGGACAAAAGTGGCAACATTTTACCAGGTTCGTATTTTAAGCTTCTTTTCTTGTCGTATTGATTCTCTTGTATGAATAATTGACGCTTGCTAATTTAAAAAGCACGGTCTTTGATTTTTCCTTATCAGGTACTGTTATTGATACGTCGATTTGCCACCCTACAGAGTTTGATTGGTATCTGAATAGCCATGCTGGAATTCAGGTAAATCTGTCTCCCCTTTTCAAAAAGAATATTGATTACTTCTATTTAGCAAGAATTAAATATTTGTCTGGACTTTGGCTTTAGCATTTATGTTAGTCGCCTTTGCCTTTACTTGCACAGGGCACAAGCCGACCTGCCCATTATCACGTGCTGTTTGATGAAAACAACTTCTCTGCGGACGAACTACAGTCGCTGACAAATAACCTTTGTTATACGTACTATCTTCTGCTTTTTATTTTTCTTATTTCTTTCAGTATATTAATATTTTAATATTGCATCTTTTAAATAATTATTGGAGTTATTTTGTTTCAGGTATGCAAGGTGCACCCGCTCGGTTTCCATTGGTAATATATAGATTTTATTACCTGTTTAAGATAATACTCTCGACTTTCTTTTTATTTTTCTTATTTTTATTGTACTTAAACTTGCAGTTCCGGCGGCTTACTACGCACATTTAGCAGCTTTTCGTGCACGTTACTATATGGAGGGTAATGCTACTTCTGATAGCGAGTCAGCTGGTGGAAGTGGTACTCGGGAGAGAGCTGTAGATGTTCGTGCTGTACCAAATATAAAAGACTGTGTGAAAGAATTCATGTTTTATTGCTAAGTAGCCAGCCGTCTTAGGATAATTTTTGTGTTCTTTTTGGCTGGAATTTTGGGCTGAATAGGTGTTTTGTTGAATTTGGGGACGAAATAGGTGTTTTCATCGAATTTTTGGGCTGGTATAGGGTTTTCTGGTTCTTTCTATCAGATCTTTCTATCAGACTTGCATTTTGTTTTTATGTAAATGACCAAAAGTTCAGTCTCAGTAAAGAGTTTTATGACATTTAGCTATGATTTTATGATGATTATGTAGTATCATTGTGTATTGATGCCAGCTGCTTTTCTATTTCAAAAAGAAAAAATAAGTGCCTCTTTTGTGACTTACGGGATACATTTTTCTTTGAGCATACTGTTAAAGACATCTTACTAGGTGCGAGTGAGGACGTTCAATAAGATCTTTTAGGAGTATTAATTTGTTTAATGTTTTTTTTTTTTTTCACATTTCTTACTGTTTATAATTGTTGAATGATTTTGTTACGGTTCCGGTCGAGCATCAAAACGTAGGGTTAATTGGTCTGGATTGGAGGGATGTGAGCCAAAGCCATACCCAATCTGTTAGTTACGGTCTTGAAAAGTTGAATCCAGTCTAGACGTTTAAAGTTTAAATCTGATCTGGACCAACTCGTACAGTTTGCATGGATTCGGTTCAGTCGGGGTTTCTACAGTCTTTATGGTTCCAGAACAATGCAAGTCAACCTAATTATTAAAATAACAACCAACAATCAAGTCAATTGCTCTTAAATTTCAAAACACTTCATAAACTTGAAAGAGAAACAAAAACTTCGTCTAAAAATTCTAAAATATAGTGTCATCATCGAAGGCATAATTCTATATTTTTATACTGTTATCAACTTTGACACACGTGGGAATGATATATATTTTGTAAGAGATGAAATGATTCTAAATTTTTATTCTTTTTTCCTTTTATTCTGTATGTATACTCTCAAAAGAATCATTTTATACATTGATTTTTTTTTCCTATCAATTTGATAAGTGATTGAAATATTCTAGTATCAATTACTTTCATAACAATCTCATTAAATAATATATATATATATATATATATATATATATATATATGTTTTATATAGTAAAATATTTAAATTCATACATATATTATATGTTAGATGAGTTGAACAGTGGCACAATCCGGAAAGGGTACGCGGACGGTTGGGATATACGAATCGGCGGTTAATAAATTACACATCAACCTACAACTTTTAACCATTTCCATTTCAAATAATCAGAAATTAGAGAATCAAGATAGTGATTGTTTGAATTAAACAACTTTTGTATTAGGAATGTGTCATGTTTGAACTCATAATTGATCAATTTTTATCATAGATGACAGTGCTATTTCAGCTAGATTAACTGATTTAGTTTATTAATTTGATGAAAGTACGTTGATTGTTTGAATTCTGCCGATCTCGTATCGAAATTGTTAAAAGGTATAGGTCGGTATGAAATTTATTAACGGATGAATTAATTGTTTTAAAACCATTGAATCAGATTTGGTTATATGTGCATGCTACATGTAGGTCCACTCTCCACCAGTAGCGTTTACAACATATCTTTAAAAAAAATTCTTTATTCTAAGGAAGAATGAGAGTTTATTAAATTTTGTAGATCATTTGTAATTTTATCATGTATCAGTCTCTTTCTAATCCTCGTCATTATTTTTTATTTTATAATATTTTATCTTTCAAAAGAGGTGGGAGACAAATAACTAGTTTAATAATAATATAATTGTGTTTGAGGAGTACCAAAGTTTATTTATTTGTATATGCATATGCAGTTATATACTGTGGATATGGCTGATAATAAATCGAACGAGACGAAAACGGTTTATTTCGTTTTTGTTTCATTTAATTTTAAGTTTTTTCGTTATCATTTCGTTTTCATGACGAAACAGAAAATTTTGTTTCGTTTTATTTCGTCAAAAATATAAAATCTTCACTTCGTTTCGTCTCAGAAACCATTTTTTATTCTATAGATTTATTATTACAAATATATATATATATATATATATATATATATTTTATTTTTTTAATATTAGAAGAAACAAAACTTAACCAAACGAATAGGCCACTATGATCATTATCATCTCATTTATTAAATAAAATTTATATTTTATTTCATTTATTAGTAATAAACGAAAAACGAAATTAATGTTTCATTTTATGAAAGTATGGGAGCAAAGATATAATTAAGTAAATGACAGCATTAATAAGTTTGATACGTCAACCGATTACCAAACTATGTAAGAGACGCTCTAAGTAGAAAAAAATGAACAATCACCATTTCATATAAGCAGAGTCTGAGTCCTTCACTCTTCGACATGCTCAAAACTCAAAAGTACAACTCAATGTCAAGTTTAATTATGCATATAGGCTATATGCAGACCGTCTGTGCCAAGCACAGAAGGCTGTATTAGTAGGAAATGATACAAGTCACGACACGTAATAAAAACTCAATCTATTAAAAACATAAATTTTTTTTTTTTATTTTTAATTAATATTTAAATTTAGGGTAGACTTAACTAGGGTTCCAATATATTTATTTGAGTTTTTAGTAGGTTTAGTTTTTAGTAAGTGGCGTGATTTGTATCATTACCGTGTGTATTAATTACAGACGGTCTGCATAAAGCATAAGCCTTAATTATGAGAATCTATAAATTAGTATTATACAGCTTATACTACAAAAAAATAATCAAATATCGACGGGATTAGTGACTGTATTTTTTGTTACGAGCTTATTAACGACGGTTTTTGTGATGGTTTTATGACAGTTTAGTCAATTTGCGACAGATTTGTGACACCTTTTTAAATTAGCGACAGACTTGTGACAACTTTTGATTCTCACTAAATCAAATATTATTTTACAATCTATAATAAAGGTAAAACCAAAGAAGTTTGCTGAATTCAGACCTATCAGCTTATGTACTTTATGCAGTAAGATCATCTCTAAGATTATGGCTTCTAGATTTGCTTATGTATTGCCTTATATTATTTCTGAAAATCAAAGTGGCTTTGTCAAATCTAGAGACATAGTAGACAATATTCTTCTAGCTCAGGAGTTTATTTCAACTCTTAGTAAAAAGGCTCGTGGTAAAAATATAACTTTAAAGTTAGATATGAAAAAAACTTATGACAGAATATCTTGGCATTTTCTCATTTCTACACTAAGGAAAATGGGTTTCTCAGAGAAGGTTATAGACCTAGTATGGAGAATTATTTCTGTAAATCAAACTTCTATATTGGTGAATGGCTATCCTACTGAGCTTTTCATTCCCAGAAATGGTCTTAGACAGGTGGATCCTCTATCCTCTAGTCTATTTATTATTTGTTCTGAAGTGTTAAGCAGCAACTTAAATTATTTGATTGACAACAAAAGGTGGTCAGCTTTTAAAGCTCCTATTGAAAGTCCTATTATCACTCACCTGGCTTTTGCTGATGATCTGATTATATTTAGCTCAGCAGATCTCCATTCCATCAGAAAGATAAGTAACAGTCTCCAATGTTACAATAAAGATTCTGGTCAAGAAATAAGTTTAGACAAAAGTTCTGTCTATTTCTCAAAGAGTGTCAGTACAATTCAAAAAAGAAAAATATGCAAAGATCTGAACATTACTAGTAAGAAACCTGCTTTTACTTATCTTGGCTGCAAATTATACTCTGGACATAAAAAATGTATACTGTTTCATGAACTAATCCTAAAAGTTAGAAGTAAGTTGTCTACTTGGAAGGGTAATTGGCTAAATCTGGGTGGAAAATTAATATTGATAAGGCATGTTCTTCAATCTATACCTATATATACATTGGCAGCTATGAACCCACCTCTACAAGTGATTAAAAGAATAGATCTTATATTATCCAATTTTTTCTGGGGGAATAAAAATGGTAAAAATAAGTTTCATTGGGTTAGATGGAGCAAAATGTGTACACCTGTGAAAGAAGGGGGTTTGAATGTTAAAAGCTTTCATGATATATCAAAAGCATTTGCTATGAAACTTTGGTGGAAATTCAAAACAAAAGATTTTTTGTGGTCCACATTCATGAAGGCTAAATATTGTAGAAATAAGCAAGCAGTAGACATTTCTATTAAAAGAGAAAAATAATACTTGGTGCAGAATGCTTCAAGTTAGAGAATTGACTAATAATAATACTACTACAGTTGAAAATGGGGTAAAATCTATTTGGAAACCTAATACTCTTGGGAATTTTACTATTAAGTCAGCATGGGAAATCTCTAGAGATGTAGGTACTGAAAATTGGAGAAGCAAATTTATATGGAATAGAATGATACCTTTAAAAGTCTCTTGCTTTATGTGGAAACTTTTTAACAAAGCCGTATTCTTGGACTGCAACCCGTATAAATTTGGTATTAGCATAGCTTCTATGTGTGGTTGCTGTAAAATGTCAGAAGAGACATTTGACCATCTTTTTAGTAATGGTAAAGTTGCAAATGAGGTCTGGAACTATTTTGAAAGAAAATGAAGTATATTTATTCAGAATAATTCTTTATATGGAAGAATTAACAGCTGGTGGTCTTATATCATTAAGAAAAAGACTTTTTCTGCAAAAAAGATTTGTCAGCTTCTACCTTCTATTATTGTTTGGAATATTTGGAAATCTAGATGTTCATGTAAATTTGAGAACATCAAAATAAAGACAGGCAGTATTATCAGAAATTCTGAAGAGTTGATTATTCAATCTGGTTATAAGGAGAAGGATTTCTCTTATTCTAACTTAAGTGGCAAAAAAAATAATAAAAAAGCCACCTTTATTAAGTGGCTTCATCCTCCTATTGGGTTTTTGAAACTTAATATAGATGGTTGTTTCCAACAATCAGGGGTCCTTAATGGTATTGGAGGTTTAATAAGAGATGAAAAAGGACTTTTTGTGAAGGGTTTTTCTAGGTCTATAAACAGCAATTCAGTTCTTTTTTCTGAGTTTCAAGCTCTATACTATGACCTTCTATTCTCTCCAAAAAAACAGTTAATTATTGAGAGTGATTCTCTTCAATTAATTAATATAGTAGAAGGTAAACATAAATGTCCATGGAAGATTTTAGACTTATTTTATTCTATCAAAGAATTATTAAAGGATGGAGAATAACAGTTCAGGCATGTGATACGAGAAGGTAACAAAGCTGCTGATTTACTTGCTAATTGGGAGAAAGACCTCATTTCTTCTTGTCTGGATGATTTTCCAAAACTATTGAAAGGGATTATTTTAACGGAGGCAGAAGAGTTTTCTAATCTAAGGGTCAGATGAAGATGGAGAAGAAAGGTTAGGGAGAGTTTCTCTCTCTTAGGGTTCTTGTTTTCTCAGAAAAATGAAGAGGTGGAAATGAAAAGGTGGAGAAGACAGATGTTATTACATCTATTCACTCAGTCCCTCAAGTTTACTCCACTATGCTATTGAATCCAAACTTCTCAGTTTCCGGATTTTAAGTTTCAATTAATTCAATTGAATGTAATAGTTTATTATTATTTCTTTTGGGTCGCGAAGTTTGTAAATTTATTCGCAATTACTCTTGTTTCATTGTGGAGTATTTTCCCTCCAGTTCTCAATAATAAAATGTGGGTTTCCCACTAATTATATATATAAAAAATATATAATAAATTTATAATTGCTAAATTATATCCTCACAACAATGTAGTGCGAGTGATTAAAGATTATAACAAACTGTTCGACTCTTTTTCATCCACTTTTTTATTTTATTTTATTTCGATAAATCAATAAAATAAAAATGTAGGTTTTTCTACAAATTATATAAATAAATAAAACCGTTAGACTCATATATAAGTAATTTTGTTCACCGAAAAAGACGCGAGTGGGAGAAAATTTCTAGAGAAGGTATGCCCACGAATCATTTCCAAAAATGACGAGATTCACCAAATTATAAAGCATATCGACGTGTTGGATATGAGCATCAACACCTAAACACGAGTAACATGACTACTTGATTTTTTTTAATTTTTTTTTACTCTACAATATAACTAGTCACAATGTCGGAACAAAAATGAGTTAAAAGGAGAAAGTCAAAGTTAATACTCACGATTGTCAAGTGCCATGCACAATGATAAACTCAAAAGATTTTAAGTAGAATTCATTAAAATTTAAAACAAACAGAATCTTCATTTAAATTTATTAGAATACGATTGATCATGGCCTTTCACGTCATTACCTAGTTACTCCTGCTACTTATAATTCATAAATACAATTCATATGGCTGGAAATTAAATAACTCAATATAGTCATCACTCATCCAGATAACCTGAAATTCGACAATAAAGAAAATAACCTAATTACACTATGGCAAAGACAACAAATTGCATTAATTATGATTACTAATAAATTTTGATACCAAAAATTTGAATTGGAATACTAATAAATTATTACATTATATCTTCTATACCTATATTAGAAACTGTAAGTGATTTTTGGTATCATCCTCAGGCAAATACGTACACTATTAATTACAACACTTGCAAAACAATAATAATAACTTTTTTCCAAAATGGGAAATATTATTTCCTCTTTTATGGCTCACACTTCATCTTATCATGCCAAGTATGGGCAGTATTCATCATTATGAGACAAACATTCGCCGAATCGTGATAGGGAATGCTGAATTGTTGAGTTATTCGATTCATGAGTTAGAAAAGCTGTCACAATAAGTAGAGGAAAAAGATTGATTAATCATAAAGTACCATTACAGTATTACTTATAAGATTCCTAAATTTACATAGTTGCGAAAACTGTTATCTTGCTAAAAAGTAAAAACACAAATGTTTTGTGGCGTATAAACAAAACAAAAGGAAATGAATCAGAGTAATAAGTGTAATTCAATACATATCAATCTATCTGTAAATATACGTGTATAAGTAACAATTTAACCCACGTAACAATGAATAGTACTCACTAAAAATTCCATTTGTAGAAACACTCTTTACAAATAGAGGAAACTCTTACTTGCTAGTTAATTAAAGGTTCAAAAAATATATCTTCATTCCATAAAAGGAGATAAATGTAGGATAAATTCAGATCAAATTGGTTTTTATTCTTACAGAGAAAGCAGAAAAGAAGGATTTTCATGACCGATTCAACAAAATCAGAATATTTCTCAAAAGCTTGGTAAGCATTTTACCTTACTCCAAAGTTATTCTGAGCGCAATATCTTTTAGACTCGACCCTTTGCATTTTTGCTAAAAGTTGTAAAGCATTTTTTGACCACTTTAAAATATGATCTCTTTTACCGGCCTCGAAAATTATTTTGTAAGAACGAATGAGCGCAACGTTTTTCTAATTCTTAAATAAGTTGGTTCATATATTAATTTCGGCGCCGAGTGCCATCTTTTCCGCTATTTGATTGTAGTTTTCTTCCTGATAAGTTAAGTTTTCAAGAATGTCTTGGCTACTGTTTCATGAAGTACTAGTATTTAGTTTTACCAACTATTTAATTTGGACTTTTTGTTAGCAAATTTCGTTCTTGTTTGTATCTTATAGATGTCTTGTTGTTCTGATATCTTTCTTATAATCCCAAACTTCATTTGTTTGTTTAATCTAAGGTGATCACAAAAATAAAATGAGAGGAAACCAAAATTTTCAACAAAGATGGGGATTAAGGGGTCAAGACGATGTCGAATTTTCAAGTGATGATTCCAAATCGTGTTCACATGATAATCTTGTTCTGAAAAAGCATCGGTTGGTTCCAAGTTCACAGCTTCCCAAAAATGACAAAAATAAGGAAGTTAGCAATTCTCCATTACCTCAGTCGGGTACTAATGTACTTCCGAAAAATGGTTCTTGTAAAATTGGAAAAGTAGACAAAAAGCGCAAACAAACCCTTGCAATAATGAAGCCAACAACGAGTGACATGAAGAAAAGAGGAAAAAAGACGAAAAATTCTCGCGGCAAGTTCAAGCTTGTTTCATTGGATAATAGTCTTAATGTATTTTCAAAATCTTTAATTGATGAGCTTAAAGTGGCAAGAGAAGAAATGTTTGCACGTATGAATGAAGAGATGGGACTAATCTCTCATGTGAAACTAATTTCAAGGCCTAAGAATAAAAAAGACAGTCTTGTGGAGACGGTTGAGAAAGAAAAAGGTAAAAACAAAGTCGAAACTGGGAAAAAGGCTCGAAAAAATAACGGTGAGTCTTCGAAGAGGTCTTCTAAGAGTGATAAAGCGAAAGATTCTGATAAGAGTTGTGTCATTATTGACAATGGAGTTAGTTCTAGTAAAAACCATGGGTCTGGTTTGGCGTCGGAAACGAAGAAAGTAAACTCATCGAATGTTCCTCTAATCAAAGAACTTATTTGTAATGTCTCCAAAGGGTTACTTTCATCTACATTTTTGAATTTGCCGACTCCTGCTTCTGAGCAACGGGCTCCAAACTTAATTGCACCCACCACAAAAGATGCAATAAATATAGAAAATGCTTTGTTCCGACTTAATGAAATGCCTAATCAAGGGTACTATCATGGGTCCCAAATACCTCATGAACAGCTTCAAAATATTTCTCAAATGGGATTTCATAATATGAATTACTTTAATCAACTGAGAAACCAAACCCCGTCTACAGGGTTTCCTCCTAATAATCTTCAACAAGGACTAAGAAACGGTTTTGGTACTTTTCCAAGCCAAGTCACGGGGAATTTATCTCGACAGAACGATACTTTCGGTTTCAGAAATAATGGAGGAGGTGTTAGATTCCCGGGGGAAAATAAAGGTTTCTTCGGACATTATCTTGGTAACAGTTCCAATGGGAAACCCGATTAAATTTTGGTTTCCTGATCGTTATTGTTTTTGTTATTTCTTATTCTAAGTTAGTTCAAGCTATGGTCTTTTCAACTTAAACTCGGATCCATTGTTTTATTTAGGGGTGGGCAAAAAATCCGTAAATCCGTCCCGTAACCCAATCCGTGCGGATTGGGACGGGTTGGGGCGGTTTGGGTGTCAAAAAAAGTTAAATCTGCCCCGCCCCAATCCGTAAAAAAAATTGTGGGTTGGGTTAGGGTTGGGGTTTCCAAACCGCGGGTTAATCCACCCCAACCCGTTTCAATCCGCATATATATATATATATATATATATATTTTCTCAACATCTTTTTTAATTACTATCTATTATCTAACAAAACGAGATGCAAAAGGTAATAAAATTGATATAAACTCTTAATGAAATTTCAATATGTTGTCACATACCAATTCAATTTTTCATTGTAAATTTTTGAAGTTCAAAGATGTCACTACCCTCAAGCCTTAAACAATTGTTCGACACTGCCTAAATAATCCCGGTTGATGGTCATACTCAGTGGATTATTAATTTTGATTTCAATTGTTATGTAGTTTTTTGATTTTGATTATGTTGATGAAAAATAATTTGTTTTGTTTTGTTTTGTTTTAGCTTTGTTACTTGTTCCGAACATTCTAAACGTATTTTGGTTGACTTTTAGTTTATATTTCTATTTGAAAGATTTATTTTTTTAAAAATATGTAGGTAAATTATGCGAAATAATGAAAAATTAATGACTAAAATGAAAATTCAAGAAACAACCCGCACCCAATCCACCCCGCTTGATTTGGATTGGGTTGGGTTGGGTTGGGGTTTTAATTATAATGGGTTGAGTTGGGTTGGGTTGGGATTTGAATTTCATTAATCCGTCCCAATCCGTCCCGCCATTTATTTTACAGGACGGGTTAGGATTGAGACCAATCCGACCCAATCCGCCCCGTGCCCACCCCTAGTTTTATTAGTTGATCAAATAAGGACATGATGATCTGATCGGTTCCGACCTCGACCATTAATGCAATGGGAGATCATCTGGTCACTTTTGAAACTTGTATCACAATGTTTTTTCCTTTCCAAATATTATTTTATAGTATTAAGCACAAAGCCTCTATAAAAGGCAAATCTTCTTGTTTTCTAAGGTTGTCCTATTCATAGTTACTTATTTACTGATTTCAGCTTCTCGTTTCTACTTCTACTATTTCATATGTAATTTTTTTTTATTTTTTTCACGTGTTTGTTTCTTAATCGTTTCGTTTTCAGCTTCCGTTTCCCATTCTATCAACAATGGCCTCATATTCTCTCAATGTTTAGTATAGTACTGCAACCTCATATTATTTCTCACTTATTAACACGCTATGGTCTATGTGGTCGAAAAGTATTGTAACAAAAGCTATCGTGGTCATTAGTGTTACAAGTTTGCAACTATAGTGGAGACCAAATAATATTTCATTTTCTGAAAGTATGGGAGCGTAGATATAATTCAGTAAATAAAAGTTTTTAAACAGCTTTTATACGTTAACTGATTACCAAACTAGTGTAAAAGACATTGTATGAACCAAAATGCAAAAGTATCGTTGCATTTTTTTCCCAACTTTATTACATACTATAATAAATTGATAATTGCTAAATTATCTCCTAACAACAATTTAGTGAAAGTCATTATCCTCCAAAACAAACAATTTCGTGGAAGTTATTAATGATTATAACAAAAGAACAAACTGCTCAACTCATATATAAGTAAATTTGTTCACCGACAGACGATTGGGAGAAAATTTCAAGAAGGAGTATTTCCCTATACCAAACATTTCCAAATATGAGTCTCATACTAATATGGAACAATGTAGTGTGTTTTGGTTTCAAATAAATTTAGAATCCATATTCATATGGTAAACGGCGAGATAGGCAAAAGTATAAATCATATCGATGTGCTGGATATGAGCATTAACGACGAGTTACAACGTTACATGAGTTCTATATTTTTATATTTGCTCTATAATATTGCTACTCACAGCAGCAGAACCATAACGAGTTAAGGGAGGTAGTCAAAAGTTAAATCTCATTTCTCAAGTGCCACAATGATAAAATCAAAAGATTTTAATCAGAATTCATTATAACAAATAGAATCTTCGTTTAATTTTATTAGAATACGTTCTTTCATGCCTTTGATGTCATCACGTGTTGATACTGCCGATACTTATAATTCATAATTACAATTCATGTGACTAAAGAATTAAATAACTCAGTATAGTCATCATCACTCACTCGGATAATGTTACTTCGATATGGCAAAAATAACAAAATGCATTTGCATTAAATGGACTGGTCAAGAATGCCTTGAGGGCAGACCAATCATAAGTATGATATTTGTAGATTCCTTGAATACTATTAATTAATTATGATTACTAATAAATTTTTGACACAAACAATTTGTTTTGGAATACTAATAAATTATAATAGTACATTACATCTTCTATACCTATATTAAAAACTGTAACTGATTCTTTCTTATCATCATCATATAATGGATAAAAATGTTTTTTTTTTTCGTTATAAAAATGTTTTTTTGGTAAACTAACGTGTAGTATATATAAATAAAAGGGGTACGTAACTGTTAAAAAAAATACACACATGAATAGAGAACGACAACAAACAACGAGAGAACAAACAGCCTGATTAAACCAGATCGACCGATCAATGAAGCATCTGTAGAATAACCTCATACAGAATTTTCAACATACATCTCTAAATTTATAAACAATTTGACATATGTGGAGAACTGGAGATTGTCAGATTGGTGCAAATGGTCTAAGCATGAAAGTAAATTATAAACCCAAATTTCAAAAATACCCTCCTTTTTATAGTTTTATCTTCCTTTCATAACTATACATATAAACATAGAGATAAATATTGTGTGTAGAAATAATAACTGAAGGGGCATAATCTAAGCTAGCTATAGTTTCTTATCTCAAAACCAAGGGTGGGCAGCTGCCCACCTTACCCTCTCGTTGATATGCCCTTGCCTACACCAAACATAAAATAATTACATAGAGTTCAGATTTGTAATTATGTGTTTTTGTACAAGTTTTTCTCTATGCTTATAACATACAATAATAAGAAGAATAAGTGAATTTCGAAAGAGATCTTCAGTCACACATTTTTTATTCTTCAAAAGACATACGATCGAAATGCCCCCCATTCCTGGAACATGAAAGTCATACTAATGGTATACAATAATTTATACCATGCCACCGGACTGTCTATTTTATGAAAAAGTGATCAATAAAATTATTAGGCATCACTGTAATAAAAACCAAGATACTAAATATCGAGACAAGTACTGTAGTTTAATTTGCTCAACTAAAAAACATGCACGAGTAATTAATTAATGGATCTATGAGATTAATGTTCACAGTTAAAATTTACACGAATGATTGGGAGAAGACTAATCTCGCTTAATAGGTCTGAGTCGTTTATCAAGTTTATAGTTCAAGACAGAGATCAATATAAAAATACATAAAACGCGCCATGTACCTATATGATGGATGCCAAATCGGCCCAGAGCTTGATTCATGCTCGCGCGTAGCAAAAAATCTAGAATTCCGAAATCAGTATAAGGCTGGGTCAGGAGCAGGGCACAAAGGGTGTAGTAGGCGAGCGATAAAAATAAATAATATGGAACTAGCAGTAGACTTTTCCGTGTAGTAATACATACCTATATTTCCAAAGAACAAGATTGTACTACCAATGATCTTCCCAAGACGCTCATAACCCTGGAAGAAATGGTCTTCTGGATTTTGCCTGGTTACAAGAAAAATACTCTAGGCGAACAAAAAATATTCGTCGCTAAAGTAGAGATTTCGTCGCCTAAACCTTTAGGTAACAAAACTTTCGTCGCCTAAACCTTTAGGCAACAAAACTTTCGTCGCTAAGACTCCGTCACGTATATACTGTCGGGCAGGAACCATGCGACGAAAAATGAATTCGTCGGGCAAGGTTCACTTTTACCAACGAATTGGGCGACAAAAATGTTCATCGCTAGATTTGTTCTGACGAAAAATGTCGTCGCTATATGTGAATCATAGTTCAAAAAAATGGATTTCCCGACAAATATTGCGTCAGCAGATCTTTTAACGACAAATCTAACACATTGTTTGAAAAAAGATTTGTCGACACAACTCTTATTATGTAACATTTCACTTCGATTTTGGAGAAATTATTTATCGGCCATAATTTAGTCTATCTATAGTATATTATTAAAATTAATCATTACAAAATATATTTTGATCTAATAATTAATTAAACGAATATTAAGATCAATATTATGAAAAAAAATCAATAAAATAAATTACATATAAAAGATCCAAACAACACATTTACAAAATGAGTAATAGAAATGAATAATTCTAAATATAAATTCTAAATCATAAAAATAAGAAACATCTATCATGGAGATGTACTGTTATCATCGTGCTTATCCTCTACAATTTTTTCGAACCCTTCTTCCGGAAGTGTAAAACCGTGACTGTAAAAAGATTTTGCTAACGCGTATATCATTCTTTTCGATACGATTTCAGCTCATTAAACAAGTTTCATCACAATTTCTTTAACACGTTTCACCAGCAGCAATCTCGGCATTAAAACAACAGCTGCAACAAAACCGAACAAGTTATTTGTCAAGCAAAATAATATTAAAGAAACACAAAATAAGAAAAAGATACAATAGTGACATTATTAAATAAAACAATGTTAAGGGCAAGAAATCATAGTGCTAAGTCTCATAAATAATAATAAGATCAAGTAACGTAGACAAACGATGATTATATGAAACGGGGGAGTTTATATTAGAATGAATAAAAATAGAAATCGGTTGAGGTACTATTATATAGCTTAAAAAATATACCTTGCTAATGGCAAGCAGACTGTAGACTAGGTCCTCAATATCTCATAATTAGTAGAGTTCTCTTCTCTAAAATCATGTTTTGGGTTGTTATTTTCACCGAAATATCTTCAAGTTTCCAAAACAATATGTTCAAAGTTCAAACACACAAGAATACTGTCACGGCCAAAGAAAAAGGTCTGTATCAACAAATAAGACACCATAATTTGAACTAAACTAAAGAAGTAAAATTTTGAACTCACCAACCAAGTTAGCGAATAACTGAAGAGAAGCCGTCTAGTATCTTCTTATGAGATGAAATCTGGAATTTTCACCCAACGTGTTCAGTTACAATTTGTGAGAAAACAAATTCAGCTTTCAAGTTGAATTGTAAGTTCGTTAATAAGATGGTCAACAAAATGGACTACATCTTACAAGCAATACATGAGTGAGATCTAAGATACAATAAAAAAAGGCCTTCTACGTACCAAAGTCCACCAAATATAACAACCTACGTACAAATTAAATTCAAACAAGCATGAAAAAATAAACAAAGACAAACACATAAGAAAACATAGATGCAAGTTCTCTGTATAATGTAAAGATTACATTAGTTCAGGTTATTGTTTTAAAAATCAAAGTAAGCATAGACAAAGAAGATAAACAAAAAAGATGTAATATGTCAAAGTAAACTAAGCATAACATTAAAGAGATTGTTTATTGCAACTATTAAGCAAATAATCAAACTTATTTAAGGTTAAAACTTGAAGCTTTTTTATGACATGAAACTAAACATAAAAGCTCGGTACTAAAGCGGGACAAGAATTTTTTTACAACTTATAAGGGAAACAAAATTAAGCTTAAAAGCTGCAAGCAAATTAGATCTAACATGATGCTACAATTTAATTGAACATAAATATTTAGAAAAAAAATAAGGAGTGGGGAAGGCTCACAAAAGTCATTCTCAGGGGGTTTTATTTAGTGTATGTATACTTTCAAGAAACATTATAGTACTAATCTTCAATCAAAACAAAACCAGTTGCAATATATCGACGAAAACTAACAATAGAAGTGACAGAGATCAATTTCATTGGATTTCTTTCATATTCTAACAGTAATAATTGAGTGAAATCATACGGTATAAAACTTAATTAGAGAAATAGCCTCAAATCCCAATATTCAAATCAGTTTGGCCATTGACGTACTCAAACCTTAATTCAAAGTAGTTGAATTTGATATCAATTGACAGAACAATAATGCTTAAATCAATTAATAAACTCAAAAACTCAATCAATATTGAATAAAATAAGCTTTAGATCCTAACAAATTACAAATTTTTAATGTCAAAAATCAGAAAAGAATCTCAATCAACCACAACGTACTAAATCTAACCCGGAACCACGAAATCAAATCACATAAAGCCCACATCCACATATTTCGAATCAGACAGGCTCAATAGTTAAATAATTAGAGATAAAAACAGAAATCTAACCTTTTAGAGATCATGTTGAATAGCGAAGTAGAAAGAGATGGAAAAATTTGGGATAACAAGAGAATAAGTTTGGTAGAGAGAGAGAGGCATGAGATAGTTGGGAGGGAAGAGGTGTGAATATAATTTTGGTTCCCGCTGTATTGCAATTAGCCAAAAAAAAAAACGCCTAGTAAAATAATTAGAATTAATAGCCAATAATCCGACAAAATTTAAAAAAATCGTCGGCTAAGAAAGAGAAGACGATGCAGAATATGGTGGAAATAACCAGATTGAAAAACCATAGCTCAGAGCTTAGCCAAATAGACTGTGTCATTAGATAAAAGAAAAACTTCCCGAGAAAAACACGAGCCATTTTCTGGCCTCACAAAATTTAAATGAGATAAAAAGTTGAATTTTATATATCCCTGTTTATTTTCCCTAAAGATAGCAGATACATACGTGATTTTTGTCAAGCTAAATCACTTGATCGCAATCAGGTAAGCTAAGCGGTGACCACTAGCCATGATAAATTCGTATATATATTTTTTTAATATAAATATTTTAAAATTATACATTTGACACCTCACATAAAAATATATTTTCACCATTCAAAAGTTCTATGTAAGTTTAATTTTTAGTATCCAAATCTCAATATATTTATTAATTATATTTATATCCATGTGCACATTTAGAAAAAAAAACTTATACAGTCCAATTCACATTTCAATTTTTCAGAGTACCCAAAACCTACATTTCAAAGACATGCACAAGGTTTCTGCATATACTGGTACGGTGGTACTCTCTCTCTCTATTATTATTATTATTTATTATTATCTGTATACTTTTATACAGGCGGCACACTCATAGCGTTGCTACGTAACCTCGTAATTTCAAAAAATAACTTTTATTCGGAAAGCCTATTCCTCTAGAATATATTCATACATTCTGGAAAAAATTAGACGTAATTGATGATAATAGGAACAACGATGATTATGTGGTAGAGGGTGATCTAGAAGAGTTTAAAAGTGTTTATTCTACCAAAACAAATGTTGAAAAATGGCGTATGAAAACACAACTCCGAGAGATAACCTTACCATCTAGAACATACATGAATGATCCCGAAGTGAGACAAATTAGGGAGAGACCTAGAAAGGGACACAATTCCAGTAAGAGAGATATAGTTCTAGTGCTAGTAGAGGCAACGGCAAAGATAAAGCGGAAGAAACACCGGAGGTAAAGGTAAACCCAACTAGGAGGCCGCGAAACCAGACAAATAAAACCACCCCCAATAGGCAAACCTTTCATGTATAGTGACCAAATATGGGTCATGTTACATAATTACATCGAAACGGTTTATAATGTGCGTGGGGATGGTAACTGTGGGTTCCGGGTAATTGCAAATGTGATGGGTAAAGAACATGGGAAAGATGATTGGTACGCAGTAAGATGCGAGTTGTTTCAAGAGCTGCAGCAAATGAAAGTTGTTTATTATGAGCTGTTTGAGAGTTTTGATTTTGAAGGTTAGTGCTATGATTATATTTTATCAAGTTTGAATTTTTTCATCCGACAAATCCCGCCCCTTCTGACAAATGGATGAGATTTCCGTCTTATGGTTTTTTAATTGTTTATCATTATAATATGCCAATTGTATTGTTGTCATTATGGCCAAATAAAAATGGAGGGATACAAGTATGAAATGCCACTTTTTTACATCTTTATACTGGTCCGCCTTCTGGAACGACATATTACATCCCTACTGTAATAGTCTACGTCAACAGTTGTCATTATACTCAAGTTATTCCTAAAGAAGGGATCTTTCCAATGCCAAGAATTATAGCACGGTGGGAACAAACGCGCACTGAGACTGCTATGCCATGGAAGTAACTTTTTCGACCAAATTTCAAGTTATATATGGCCCAGCAAATTGCAACGGAAGAAGAAGCTATAGACGTATCAAGTCCATAATCAGTTTTTTATTTTTAATTTTATGTAAATTACTTTTTTTCCAATTTGTTGTAAATTTATATGATGTATCATGTTTAATAAATATGTTTTATGAAATTTATTTCATGTTTGCATATTGAGTTAATTTCTTTTATGAAATTTATATAATTTATGATTGTTTCATTCAATAAAATTGACGATTGACACCAAATTGACGACTTACTTAATGTTTCATATTGCGTTATACAAGTGTTAAAAACAAAACAAAAAAACTTCAAAAAAATTGACGATTTAGTTAATGTTTCAATAAATATCAACTTATACAACATGAACCAAAAACATAAAATTTATCAAATCAACTTTTTTTTGTGTAAATTTGTGTAAATTTTGTGTTTATTTTGAGAGATTGTTAGAATTTACTAAATTTATTTTATGTAAAATTTTAAGAATAAGACATTTAGTTTTTTTTTTAAAAAATCATGTTTAATTTGAAAAAAATATTCAGTATTTTAATTGTTAAAATTGACCAAATTTATTTTATGTAAAAATTCCGAATATTGCTGCAAACCGTTGATTTA
The DNA here is from genome assembly GCA_963920805.1 of Primula vulgaris. NCBI lineage: Eukaryota > Viridiplantae > Streptophyta > Magnoliopsida > Ericales > Primulaceae > Primula > Primula vulgaris. The sequence goes on along the minus strand of OY987219.1, from coordinate 29,495,398 downwards.
ATCTACGGTTTACAGTGATTGTAAACCGTAGATTAAATCTACGGTTTGCACAGAATCACTGCAAACCGTAGATTTTTTCTACGATTTATGCGTTTTTACAGAATTTTTGTAGTATAAAAATACAAAGTCTTAAACTATAATCTTACAAAGTAACACAAATATTTGGAACAATTGTAAATCGTTTATTCGTCCACATACTACAATACAGTAACACAGCAGGAATCCAACTGTATAAAATTCGAACCCATTTTATTTCTGCTTGATTGATTACCTTTTTATATAATAAAGTAATAAACCAAAAGAAAAAAAAAACTTATATAGTCCAATTCACATTTCAATTTTTCAGAGTACCCAAAACCTACATTTCAAAGACATGCACAAGGTTTCTGCATATCCTGGTACGGTGGTACTCTCTCTCTCTCTCTCTATTATTATTATTTATTATTATCTGTATACTTTTATACAGGGGCGGCACACTCATAGCGTCCCGTAGTTATTTTTTTTTATTAATGTTTTTCATAATAATTTATATATACGTGTTCTTGCAACTCATTAAATATTTTTTTTGGCAACCTCTATCAAAATTATATATTGTTAGTGCAATAATATACCATAATTTTGTATGTGCTAATAATATATAAGTAATACTTAAAAAATTAAAATATGCAAGTGATTATAATAAAATACAATTTACACCGACTTATCATTTTGATACGTAACACACATCTTTAAAAAAATTAAACAAAAATAATATCAAAATTTATAAAAGAATTTTGGTGGTTTGTATTTTAATTGAAGTGAATATACTGAAATTGTGTAATATATATTTAATTGTTCGTATATATCTATTATTTAATATACGCTTGGTTTTTTCAGTTTTTTTTTTAATATTTTTTAACTTCGCCTCTTAATCTTTTTACTTGTTATAACTTGATTTCTTAAATTTAACTTTTCGACACATGACTGCACATGATATTAGTGTTGTGGGTTTTTTTAGGAGTCGAAATTGAGCGAAAAGGAAAAAAATAGAAATCAAATACATTTTAATCAAGAAATCTGGGTAAAAAAATGAAGAAAAGATGGTAAAAAAGGTTTAAAAAAATCCGGATTTTCCGTGTTTATACTTTGGAAAATATTATGGGCTTTTATTAATTTTGGCAACCCCACACATTTGGTTCTGGTTCCGCCCCTGCTTTTATATATCTATATCAACAACTAATCTAGATTTAACTGACTATAAGTCTACAAGAAATGCTGATCAAATACATTGTCTTCTGTTAATAATTTTTTTTAATCTAAACTACATTTTTTATTGTGTTAGATATCCATTTAGGATTTATCTGGAAGAAAAGGTGGAGACCTCCTGATTGCTTAAATGATTTGTGTGACAAATCCAGAAGATCGGTATTCATCGCATTTCGTAACATGGTTACAAGGTAACCCACTAATTAATTAATAAATGCATTTGTATATATTACTATTTTTGAGCTGTGATTAGTTTCATGTGGAGGGTTGTTAATAAATGAAAATTAATATTTCTAGATTGAAACCTAAGGAGAAACCAATTTGTATCGAAATGCAGTCTTAAATCTGGCAGCAATCGTTGTTTTAAAAAAAGTAGGTTTGTCTTGACTTATGCGAATTGCATAGGGCTAGTGAATTGAAGCAATAGAATACTGGTTGCATGAAGAACAATAAATCATTTTTCGCTACAAAGAGCTGTATATGTCTAATTTGATGCTTTAAAAGTCATTAGATGCAAACAAATCCGGTGTTGCTGTTTGTGCATCTCTATCAATTTAAAGTTTAACTGACAGTAAGAAAATGTGCTATGTTTATGCGAATGAAAGTTTTTTGTATTAAACTGTTTTATTCTTACACGAACTACTGGGGCAATCTCGATTGTGTTGACTTCTTTATTTCCTGTTTTGCGTGATATCTCCGTTTTAACACTAGAGCCAGAGACACTTTAGTTAATTGAAATAATTTTACTTAATTATTTGTGAATATAGTCAAGACGTATTAACACTTGTTTGTTATTAATCATGTCGAATGTAAGGTGTATTTCCAGAGTGTGAACTATGATCATGTAAAGAAACTTTCTTTTTAAACTCTTCCAATTCGTAAATGCTCTTAATTAGGATCCACTAGATGTAACAAGACTTTTAAATCAACTGTAAATGCTTCTATATAAGTACGTCGGTCTACGTTTTCTCAATCAGTTCTCTCAATCGTCAACTTTTTCAGCAAACCCCTCAATCTATTGCGGTTCTTAATGACCACCAGCTGCAAAGAATCCAAAAGCAAATGGACTTCGAAGCTGAAGGCGCATCTAAGGACCCAAAAGCAAGGTAATTTTTCAGATGCCTTTTGTTCTTTATGAAAATCTTGACAAGCAGATATACCGACCGCCCATTTTGCAAAGGCTGTCTTCTTTTTCAAGTTAAAGATTGATTATTTGTTACTCATTCTTTAGCGCCTTCTAACTTCTTATTTAAAATAATTTCTGAGATCTTGAATCCTTGATCAACACAGTTCCCTTTTTGCCACTCCTGTTTGAATACAAGGTTATTCATTTGCCATAAGGGGATAAAAATAATACTCAAGGCAATCCTCGTTGACATAAGGGGATCAAAGTCTCTCCATAATGACGTATAAATATGTTCTTCGCAATGTAGTTTATGTAAAAAAAAATACACTATTCCACTGGATATGGAATCTACATGTTAATATTTGTGCTGATTTAAATGCCCTTGTTCTTGTAGGGTTCCTGTGATTGGTGGAAAGGATTTGAACGTACATAATTTGTATGTCGAGGTAACCAAGAGAGCGGCTTTGAGAAGGTACTAATTCTTTACCTTTGATTGGATTAATAAGCAACTAAAGTGCAGTATTTTCTTTTAATTCTTTAAGTCTATTTCACAGAGCATTATAGTAAATTTTTATAATTGGGAATGTAGCTTGTCTCGGACAAAAAATGGAGGGAAATAATCAGATATTTCCTTCCTATCCTAATTTGTCAGTAATATTGTGTTCTCATTTGCATTTTTTTTCTTAGCTCTTTCTTTGATGGCATTTGCACTCATATTGGTGTCTTCCATTCCCTAGTATATTAACCTTCTTCATCGAGCTGATTCTATCTATGATTTTGGTGTTGTATAAGGGGTTTTGTTAACAACAGCGCTGCAATACTCTTCTTCCTCTCAAATTAACCTTTGTATTGTAGTAGTACATTGCATTTAAATGTACGAATGTATGCACAGTTTCAAAGATTCAACATAGATAGATTGTGGTAATGTTAGTTTGTGACTATATGTTGGAGTTGGTGCTTGTTGAATTACATATCCATAAGCATACATTTCTTGTTTCAATGCACAATGGCACGGTGTGGTTTGTATGTATAGAATAATGATCTTTTGTTACACAAGGAAACAAATGAACCAATCATATAATTTCCTTTACCGCACGGCTTTAATTGGATTTTTATTAATGTTGTTTCGGGTTTTTCTTAGGTTTTTGCATTTTTCTTAATTTTTTTCCGATGGGACAGGTTGCGGTGCATATTTTAGGATTTATTTGAATTCTTATCGTTATTTGACATTTTTGTTTGATATTGTATTATTTTAGCCCCCCTTGGTATTTTTGGATGTTTCTCATTTTCCAATAGTGTTGTTTTTTATGTTGTTTCCGGTTTTTCCTAGTTTTTTGCAATTTTCTTTATATTTTTTTTTTCTGATGGGACAGGTGGTACAGGCAAGTCCTCCGACTGAACAGGTGTCACAGGCTAGGGCTCCGGCTCAGCAGACTGGACAGGTGGCGCCTCCCACTAGGGCGCCGTCGTCATCAAAAGCCATAACATTGCCAGCGAGGCCAGGGTATGGGACGTTAGGGCGGAAATGTATTGTGAAAGCAAACCATTTTCTCGTTAAAGTTGCCGATAAAGAGTTTTACCACTACGATGTGAGTCAAAACATGCTTATTAAGTGTTTATTTATTGGTTGGTTGTGTTTTGGTTGTTGGCATTATGGAGTACTTTTGAACGTGTTTATTGTTGTCTTCTGAATCTATAGAATAATTCTTGTTTAACAATACACTGTAAGTAATTATATCCCACTCCACTTGTTTAACTTGTTATGTTTTCATCTTGAAATCTGAGTTGTCAATGAGATACACACCATCCTTTGACCATATTCTTGTTGTGAACCTACTTTAAAAAACAACAACTAACACTTGCAAGTCATTTTTCAGTTGACCAGCGTGTGTATGTTAAATGAGGCGTTACGTCTCACCTTAAAACTCAAATACTTAACAAAGATGTTACGATGTGGCGTATTATAATTATTTATTGTAAATTGTTAGCCCAATATAGAAAGTTCCTTCTTAATATGTTATGTAATCTTACTTTTTCAAATTAAATGTACGTTAAATGAGGCGGTACAGCTCACCTTAAAACTCAATTACGATGCGGCGTATTATAATTATTTATTGTAAGCTGTTTGCGCAATATAGAAAGACCCTTCTTAATATGTTATGTAATCATAGGTTTTCAAAGTAAAAGTAAGTTAAATGAGGCATAACGTCTCACCTCAAAACTCAAATACTCAACAAAGATGTTTCGTGTGGCGTATTGTATTTGTTTATTGTAAATAATCTACACAATATAGAAAGACCCTTCTTATTATGTTATGTAATCTAGGCGGCGTCTCACCTTATTTGTAAATTGTTAATACAAATATAGAAAGACTCTTCTTATTATGTTCATATGCTTGTCAAGATTTTCGTTTTGCTACTCATATGATTAGTGTGTAGGTTGTTGAAAGAGTATCTCTAGTCATCTTTTTAATTAACTTTGATGGCCTATGTAATGCATATCGTACATTTGTTCCGATTGTGAATTCTCATATGGTTAGTACTAAATATTGTGTGCATTGGTTAACTTTACTGAACATTTTGATTTATCTGACTAATTCTATGCGGAGTTAAAAGGATGAGTTGGAAAGTTTTTTTTTTCTAATTATGCATGTTTCTGTTTTTCCTTTCTTTTTTCAGAGTTACTTATTTATTCTTTTACCTTTTTCTCGGCTTGTTTGAAAGTGTAGTTTTGTTAATAAAATTTTAATTTTCCCCCTTTTTTGCAATTTTTTCTTGAATTGACACTTGCAAAAATAGCTTGTCTGGTCTGTAGAAATTTCAAAAGTAAAATGGACTTATTAACTCAAACGATGCCGTTTGGACATACCATTAGTTTGGAAAACAAGACAAGCTTGTAACTCTTGTTCGATGGCCCGATCGTAATGATGTTAATTGTGGTTACATTCTTAAGTAGCTTTGTTCATCCTTGTTCTGTTTCATATTCTCAACAAATCAGAAGAAGCGGAATCTTAGAAAAGCTTGGTAATCAATAGCAAATGCAAGTGTGACTCAAAAGTAATAAAAGAAATCATCTGTATTGGCATACTTGACTCCATCTTAGTGTTGTCATAATTTTTTAATCAATTTATACCGGTTTCCCAAAAGTTTCATATGTAATCAGTGGCCCATTGTGCATTTAGATGGCTTCTGCCTAGTTTTGGATCATAACTTTGTTAAATTTAAGGTTACAGAAGAATGTGTTTAGATTTGTTTTTAACAATTAACATGGGTTGTCCCGTTTTTCTTAGTTGCTATCATTAATCGGTAGTTGGTCTTGGCTACTCCAAATGAATTGTTGCCTTTTTTGTCGCCACGGACGTAAACACCGAGAACTCGTAGATATATTTAATTTTTTAAACTTTAAATTGTTATTAAGCCGTGTAGAAGTCCATATTGCAATTCTAAGATGGTAGTGCAAGTTTGCTTCTACCCACTCATGGGTTGATCTTTACTGCAGCGGGGTCTCCATATGTTCCCAATTCATAGTTAAGATCTTTCTTGTATTTAGAATTATAATTAACAGACCTTTGGCTCTTTCTTGTGGTGCTTGCTGTTTATTCAGTTCTTCAATTAAGTTCTCTGTATTTATTACTCAAAACTGTTTTAATGTGCATTTGGTAAGTTAAAGCTACAGTTGGCACAAGTATCTATAGCAGTTGTGAGTTTAAAAAAAAAATTAATCTTTATGGGGAATCATGCATATGGCTCAACTCTAATTTTCTTTCTTGTTTCGTTAAAGAACCAGTTTGATTTTTGACTTACATGACTTCTTAGGTGACAATCACGCCAGAGGTTACATCGAAGAAAGTTTGCAGGCTTATTATGCAAGAGCTTTCTAATTGCTACCGTGAGTCTCATTTGGGAAAAAGGCAGATAGCTTACGATGGGGTGAAAAGCATGTACACGGCTGGAGAATTGCCATTCTCTTCAAATAACTTTGTCATTAAAATTGACAAAGATGACAATTCCAGGTTCCCACTCTTCTCTTGACATCTTCTAATGCTTAGACTGTCTTTTTAAGAACTTACATTTTTATTCTTTCCTTGTGAAAAATACTACCTGTTTATTTGTTCTTATTGTGCCTCTCTGTTCTCTTTGTAGAATCTTTTTTTCTTTTTTACTTATCTGAGCATCTGTCTTTTCAATTTCTTTTGATTCATGGAACTTTCAATTGAACTTGGTTTGTGACTGGTGGCACTTTTTGCAATTGCATTTACACAGCCTTTACTTACTACTAATAGAAACTTTCCCCATTTATGAAATAGTAGGGTTAAACAGCTGTGGTGCATATTCTTTACATGCATGACGATCCTCTTTTGGATTACATCAATTTTATATACAGTATTAGTCAAGTAGTAAGTCTTTACTTTTTATACTATGTAGGCGTAATAGGGAATTCAAAGTGGCCATTAAGTTCGCTGCTAAATCCGACCTTCATCATATGCAACAGTTCTTGCTTGGTAGGCAGTTAGATTCTCCTCAAGAAACCATTCAGGTTCTTGATGTTGTCCTTCGATCAAAACCGTCAATCAAGTGAGTACCCTGTTACCCTATTACGGAATATATATTTTTGTGAAGTTTACTGTATTTCGTAGTTTGCCAGCCTCATTAAACTGCTGTCTATGTGCTTTTTGCAGGTATACTGTTGTAGGACGGTCATTCTTCGATAAAGACCTGGGAGGCATGGGCAGTCTGACAGAAGGTTTAGAATATTGGAAAGGTTTCTATCAAAGTCTACGTCCAACACAAATGGGCCTCTCATTGAACATTGGTATCTACTTGTTCGTTTGATTTAATCACACATTTATATTTATCTAATACTGGAGGAAACTTACCTAGGTTTTTGGCTTCTTTGCTGCAGATGTCTCTGCAAGAGCCTTTTTTGAATCAATCCTCGTCACTGAATTTGCTACAAGATACTGCAATATTAGGAATCTAACAAGGCCTCTATCTGATCAAGATCGCATCAGGGTTGGTTTTCTTACCTTCTGATGTTGCCCTTGGTTATTGCTTATTTGTTACTCCCTCCGTTCCTATTTAATTGTCCACTACGAAACTACGTGTAATTTTGACCGGCCAAGAACTTGTATCAAAATTGTCGGAATGAAAATTTTTAAAAGTTGATCATAGAGTTCAAATGTTAAATTTTATGATTAGATTTAAAAAAAATTCATTTCGACAATTTTGATACAAATTATAAGCCGGTCAAAATTGCACGTAGTTTCGTAGTGGACAATTAAATGGGAACGGAGGGAGTAAATGTTATGATACTTGAAGCTATATCAAGATTTTTCAGAGTTCGTTCCCTTGGAATGGTTTCATTTAATCATATATGCATGTGATTTATCGTTGTAAATCTTCTTCTTTTTATCTGTCTTCACAGCTGAAGAAAGCATTGAGAGGCATTAAAGTAGTTCTTGTTACCAATGAAGGGGGAAGGCGCTATAAAGTAAATGGTTTCACACCTCAGCCATTGAGCAAACTAGCGTGAGTAACATTTTGCTAAGAATGATAGATTTAGTTTTATGATATGTTCATGTTGAGATTGACTTGGGACTGGAGCATTACCTATCTGTGTGGCTAATTTTTATTGCTATCAATCCTCTCCAGTGGTTTGTTTGGTTATTTTTCTTACCAGTCCACTTCTAGAGGTTGTCGGTGTGACCTACTGTAAATTATAAATTTTTGTTTGGTTCAACCAGGTTTGTTAATGATACTGGGGCAAAAACTTCTGTTATTCAATATTTTCACGAGAAACACAATGCTATCCTTAGTCTGACTGCTTTACCGGCAGTTCAAGCTGGTAATGACTCAAAGCCTGTTTACTTACCAATGGAGGTATGGCAAATTTTGCTATCTTTATTTGTCATTCAAGAGGTATTTTCGTCATCACATAGAGGCCTTAACTTTTTTTGTTTGTTTTAATATAGCTATGTAAGATCGTAAGCGGCCAAAGGTACACAAAAAAGCTGAGTGAAAGACAGGTGACTGCTCTTTTAAGGGCAACATGTCAACGTCCGAGTGTGCGAGAACAAAGTATTAAACAGGTAACATATACTTATGTTTCTATATCTGTTTACTCCTGGTTATTAAAAGTATCAACTAATCTATTGGTTGATTCTAAATATTCATAGTAATTATGTATGCATTTTTTTAATCCTTTTTTGCACTTAAAATTTGGATTACTTCAGATGGTTAAGCATAATGATTACAACAAAGACGAGGTTGTGGACGATTTTGGAATTCAAGTGAACTGTGAGCTTGCAGATGTTGAAGCTCGTGTCCTTCCTCCTCCCCAGGTTATTTTGCATTCAATATAATTTATACATGGCAAAGCAAAATCTCTCCTTACTTTCCCTCAAAATATCTTTTAAATTTTATTGCAGCTTCAGTACCTGGAGGCGCAAGAGAATCCGCGAGTGGGGTGTTGGAACATGATAAAAAAGGTCTGTGATCAATAAAATGTAAATGTAAATGTAAATAGTTAATTCATATTTATGTTTCTTATATGAGGTTGGAATAACGCGAGTTCATTAATTACTGATGGTTTTTCTTTCCATTTCTAATGACATCCATTTTTTATATTGCAGAAAATGGTCAATGGTGCCAGAATTGATTTCTGGACATGCGTTAATTTTTCAAAACTAGAACCAGAGGGGGTGGAACGTTTTTGTGGGGCATTAGTAAAAATGTGCCACGAAAAAGGGATTGTATGCTTGCTTATTGTGCTCATATTCTCTTTAGTATCTTATTATGATCAACTGAAACTGATTCTGATCATCTTTCGTAGGTTTTCCATCAAAGACCTATTATTCCTTATCGAGCCGCACATCCTTCTCAGATAGGGGCCACTCTGTCGAATATTCATACCAAATCCATTGAACAAATTGCTAGCGTGGGACATGCTGGGAAACAACTTCAGTTATTAATCATTATACTGCCTGATATTAAAGGCTCTTATGGTGAGTCACTAGAACTTCTTTTGAAATTTGGCATAGCAGTTAAGTTGTAAGTGCTTGAATTTAGTATCTTTTTGCCAGGAAATATAAAGCTTATATGTGAAACTGAGTTGGGAATTGTTTCCCAGTGCTGTCAGCCTAAGCAAGCGTACAATTGTAATGGGCAGTATCTCGAAAATCTTACTTTGAAGATTAATGTGAAGGTGTCTATCATTCTCTTTGGCTGGCGTGCTTTGAGTCATATTTTTATACTTTTTCTTTAATAAAATTAGATAGGTCTTATGTTTCCTTGTAAATATATTGAAAATATACATGTTCTCCGTTTTGATTATGAAATTTTCATATTATAATTGTTTGATGTTACAAGATAACTCGTGTTTGCTGGATCAGAAGAAAGTAGACTTAACTATACTTTGGGAGCGAATTTTTTTTTACTCTTTTAAGTAGCTTATCAATATTCCTTTTATCTAACATTATTTTTAAATCAAGTAGAAATCCTACTTCACTTAACAACTTTTCACTTGTGGAAACAAAATACAACTTCTTTTCATTTTCTATCTAAGGCACCTATAAAGTTAATGAATATTACTAAAAATTATACTTATCCTCTAAAAAGTACCTGTATCTTTATAATGCCACTAAACAACCTAATGATAACTGAAAACCTATGTTGCACGGATACAGATACGGGGGTACGGATTTTTTGAAAATTGAGGATACGATACGGATAGGATACTGCATTATAATTATAATAAAAAAAATTATTATTATTATTATATATATATATATCCTGCTACAAATTAATTTTTACTTATCAAACATAATCTAGAAATACAATTCCCCAAAAGGTGTTTCTATAATAACAAAGATATACTTTATACGAATATAACATGTATGACCTATTATTTAATGAGCTTATAATACTTTGCCTTAAATATAAATTTCCAATCCCACCGTATCTTAAACCTATGGTGAAGCATCTGTGAAGTATCATTGAAGTATTGGATAGGTCAAACTTTTGAAAAGTCAAGGATACGGCTTTTAGAGTATCCGATACGAGTATCGAATTGGTCAAACCTTTGAAAAGTCAAGGATACGGCATTTGGAGTATCGGATACAGTATCGGAGTATCGGGGGAGTATCGTATCCGATACGGATATTTTTTTTTAAAAACTGGAGTATCCGTGCTACATAGCTAAAAACCCATTGATGATCCATTCTTATACTTTCAAAATCTATTGAAACTACTTTTTCAGGCTGGTGGACGCAACACTGTGTTAGTGAATGCCATCCAAAAGAGGATACCCAAGATAACAGACGTACCCACAATTATCTTTGGAGCGGATGTCACACATCCCTCACCAGGAGAGGATTCTAGCCCGTCTATAGCTGCTGTAAGTTATATGTACCAGTTGTTCTAATGTCTACTATGTCGCTTGAAATTAATTTTGTATGGGAGGGGGAATTCACCATTGTTTTTTGTGATTTTGTCAATGTTAAAAGGTTGTGGCATCAATGGATTGGCCAGAGGTGACCAAATATAGAGCAGTGGTCTCTGCTCAACAACACAGGGATGAAATTATCCACGATCTCTATACATGCCCTCAAAATGCTAAAGGACCCGAATCTCATGCCGGAATGATTAGGTACGTACGTCTTGCAATTGATGTAGGGAGTTGATGCTAGAATTATTGAGGTCTTTTCACAAGGCGCATTTTTTTAGGGAACTCTTGATTGCATTCCTCCGGTCTACTCGTTTTAAGCCTCAGAGGATCATATTCTACAGGTGAATTATTGTTTACGGATGGAATTTGTTTTTGTATTAGTTATCAACCTCTGACATGTGTAGTTAATTGCAGGGACGGGGTGAGTGAGGGCCAGTTTTCTCAGGTCTTGTTGTACGAGATGGATGCGATTCGAAAGGTAATTATTGTAAATTGTTTTCTTGTATGAACAAGCTCCATTTTGTGCTAGTTTCTGGCTGCTTTTAGAAAAACACATCTTGTGTGTTGACTTGCTATTATGAATCTTTGTGCCTCCTGTTTTAAAGAAAGGAATTTTGTTCCTCCCTTGGTAGTCCGTTTTCTTTGTTTTGACGTTTGGACACATTGTTTTCTGATTAGTAATGTTGATGTTCTTTTATTTCCTTCTCATTTTCTATTTCTTACAGGCGTGCTTGTCGTTGGAAGAAGGTTACCTTCCGCCTGTTACCTTCTTAGTGGTGCAAAAAAGGCACCATACTCGTCTCTTTGCTGCGAATCATAACGATCGTAGTGCGGTGGACAAAAGTGGCAACATTTTACCAGGTTCGTATTTTAAGCTTCTTTTCTTGTCGTATTGATTCTCTTGTATGAATAATTGACGCTTGCTAATTTAAAAAGCATGGTCTTTGATTTTTCCTTATCAGGTACTGTTATTGATACGTCGATTTGCCACCCTACAGAGTTTGATTGGTATCTGAATAGCCATGCTGGAATTCAGGTAAATCTGTCTCCCCTTTTCAAAAAGAATATTGATTACTTCTATTTAGCAAGAATTAAATATTTGTCTGGACTTTGGCTTTAGCATTTATGTTGTCGCCTTTGCCTTTACTTGCACAGGGCACAAGCCGACCTGCCCATTATCACGTGCTGTTTGATGAAAACAACTTCTCTGCTGACGAACTACAGTCGCTGACAAATAACCTTTGTTATACGTACTATCTCCTGCTTTTTATTTTTCTTATTTCTTTCAGTATATTAATATTTTAATATTGCGTCTTTTAAATAATTATCGGAGTTATTTTGTTTCAGGTATGCAAGGTGCACCCGCTCGGTTTCCATTGGTAATATATAGATTTTATTACCTGTTTAAGATAATACTCTCGACTTTCTTTTTATTTTTCTTATTTTTATTGTACTTTAATAAACTTGCAGTTCCGGCGGCTTACTACGCACATTTAGCAGCTTTTCGTGCACGTTACTATATGGAGGGTAATGCTACTTCTGATAGCGAGTCAGCTGGTGGAAGTGGTACTCGGGAGAGAGCTGTAGATGTTCGTGTTGTACCAAAGATAAAAGACTCTGAAAGAATTCATGTTTTATTGCTAAGTAGCCGTCTTAGGATAATTTTTGTGTTCTTTTTGGCTGGAATTTTGGGCTGAATAGGTGTTTTGTTGAATTTGGGGACGAAATAGGTGTTTTCATCGAATTTTTGGGCTGGTATAGGGTTTTCTGGTTCTTTCTATCAGATCTTTCTATCAGACTCACATGTTGTTTTATGTAAATGACCAAAAGTTCAGTCTCAGTAAAGAGTTTGATGACATTTAGCTATGATTTTATGATGATTATGTAGTATCATTGTGTATTGATGCCAGCTGCTTTTCTATTTCAAAAAGAAAAAATAAGTGCCTCTTTTGTGACCTACGGGATACATTTTTCTTTGAGCATACTGTTAAAGACACCTACTAGGTGCAAGTGAGGACGTTCAATAAGATCTTTTAGGAGTATTAATTTGTTTAATGTTTTTTTTTTCCACACTTCTTACTGTTTATAATTGTTGAATGATTTTGTTACGGTTCCGGTCGAGCATCAAAACGTAGGGTTAATTGGTCTGGATTGGAGGGATGTGAGCCAAAGCCATACCCAATCCGTTAGTTACGGTCTTGAAAAGTTGAATCCAGTCTAGACGTTTAAAGTTTAAATCTGATCTGGACCAACTCGTACAATTTGCATGGATTCGGTTCGGTCGGGGTTTCTACAGTCTTTATGGTTCCAGAACAATGCAAGTCAACCTAATTATTAAAATAACAACCAACAATCAAGTCAATTGCTCTTAAAATTTCAAAACACTTCATAAACTTGAAAGAGAAACAAAAACTTCGTCTAAAAATTCTAAAATATAGTGTCATCATCGAAGGCATAATTCTATATTTTTATACTGTTATCAACTTTGACACACGTGGGAATGATATATATTTTGTAAGAGATGAAATGATTCTAAATTTTTATTCTTTTTTCCTTTTATTCTGTATGTATACTCTCAAAAGAATCATTTTATACATTGATTTTTTTTTCTATCAATTTGATAAGTGATTGAAATATTCTAGTATCAATTACTTTCATAACAATCTCATTAAATAATATATATATATATATATATATATATATATATATATATATATATATATATATATATATATATATATGTATGTTTTATATAGTAAAATATTTAAATTCATACATATATTATATGTTAGATGAGTTGAACAGTGGCACAATCCGGAAAGGGTACGCGGACGGTTGGGATATACGAATCGACGGTTAATAAATTACACATCAACCTACAACTTTTAACCATTTCCATTTCAAATAATCAGAAATTAGAGAATCAAGATAGTACCGGCAAATTAAACAACTTTTGTATTAGGAATGTGTCATGTTTGAACTCATAATTGATCAATTTTTATCATAGATGAGAGTGCTATTTCAGCTAGATTAACTGATTTAGTTTATTAATTTGATGAAAGTACGTTGATTGTTTGAATTCTGCCGATCTCGTATCGAAATTGTTAAAAGGTATAGGTCGGTATGAAATTTATTAACGGATGAATTAATTGTTTTAAAACCATTGAATCAGATTTGGTTATATGTGCATGCTACATGTAGGATACTCTCCACCAGTAGCGTTTACATCATATCTTTAAAAAAAATTCTTTATTCTAAGGAAGAATGAGAGTTTATTAAATTTTGTAGATCATTTGTAATTTTATCATGTATCAGTCTCTTTCTAATCCTCATCATTTGTAATTAAAAATTATTTTTTATTTTATAATATTTTATCTTTCAAAAGAGGTGGGAGACAAATAACTAGTTTAATAATAATATGTATATTTTATTAATTCATATATCTAATATAATTTTCTATAGATTTATTATTACAAATATATATATATATATATATATATTATTTTTTTAATATTAGACGAAACAAAACTTAATCAAACGAATAGGCCGCTATGATCATTATTATCTCATTTATTAAATAAAATTTTTATTTTATTTCATTTATTATTAATAAACGAAAATGAAACGAAAACGAAAAACGAAATTAATGTTTCATTTTATGAAAGTATGGGAGCAAAGATATAATTAAGTAAATGACAGCTTTAATAAGTTTTATACGTCAACCGATTACCAAACTACTGTAAGAGACGCTGTAAGTAGAAAAAAATGAACAATCACCCTTTCATATAAGCAGAGTCTGAGTCCTTCACTCTTCGACATGCTCAAAACTCAAAAGTACAACTCAATGTCAAGTTTAATTATGCATATAGGCTGTATGCAGACCGTCTGTGCCAAGCACAGAAGGCGGCTGTATTAGTAGGAAAATATACAAGTCACGGCACGTAATAAAAACTCAATCTATTAAAAACATTAAAAAAAATAAATTATTTTTAATTAATATTTAAATTTTGGGTAGACTTAACTAGGCTTGCAATATATTTATTTGAGTTTTTAGTAGGTTTAGTTTTTAGTAAGTGGCATGATTTGTACAATTACCGTATGTATTAATTACAGACGGTCTGCATAAAGCATAAGCCTTAATTATGAGAATCTATAAATTAGTATTATACAGCTTATACTACAAAAAAATAATCAAATATCGACGGGATTAGTTACAGTATTTTTTTTTACGAGCTTATTAGCGACGGTTTTTGTGATGGTTTTGTGACAGTTTAGTCAATTTGAGACAGATTTGTGACAACTTTTTAAATTGGCGACAGACTTGTGACAGTTTTTGATTCTCACTAAATCAAATATTATTTTACAATCTATAATAAATTCATAATTGCTAAATTATATCCTCACAACAATGTAGTGCGAGTGATTAAAGATTATAACAAACTGTTCGACTCTTTTTCATCCCTTATTTTATTTTATTTTATTTCGATAAATCAATAAAATAAAAATGTAGGTTTTCCTACAAATTATATAAATAAATAAAACCGTTGGACTCATATATAAGTAATTTTGTTCACCGAAAAAGACCCAAGTGGGAGAAAATTTCTAGAGAAGGTATGCCCACGAATCATTTCCAAAAATGACGAGATTCACCAAATTATAAAGCATATCGACGTGTTGGATATGAGCATCAACACCTAAACACGAGTAACATGACTACTTGATTTTTTTTATTTTATTTTTACTCTACAATATAACTAGTCACAATGTCGGAACAAAAATGAGTTAAAAGGAGAAAGTCAAAGTTAATACTCACGATTGTCAAGTGCCATGCACAATGATAAACTCAAAAGATTTTAAGTAGAATTCATTAAAATTTAAAACAAACAGAATCTTCATTTAAATTTATTAGAATACGATTGATCATGGCCTTTCACGTCATTACCTAGTTACTCCTGCTACTTATAATTCATAAATACAATTCATATGGCTGAAAATTAAATAATTCAATATAGTCATCACTCATCCAGATAACCTGAAATTCGACAATAAAGAAAATAACCTAATTACACTATGGTAAAGACAACAAATTGCATTAATTATGATTACTAATAAATTTTGATACCAAAAATTTGAATTGGAATACTAATAAATTATTACATTATATCTTCTATACCTATATTAGAAACTGTAAGTGATTTTTGGTATCATCCTCAGGCAAATACGTACACTATTAATTACAACACTTTCAAAACAATAATAATAACTTTTTTCCAAAATGGGAAAATATTATTTCCTCTTTTATGGCTCACACTTCATCTTATCATGCCAAGTATCGGCAGTATTCATCATTATGAGACAAACATTCGCCGAATCGTGATAGGGAATGCTGAATTGTTGAGTTATTCGATTTATGAGTTAGAAAAGCTGTCACATTAAGTAGAGGAAAAAGATTGATTAATCATAAAGTACCATTACAGTATTACTTATAAGATTCCTAAATTTACATAGTTGCGAAAACTGTTATCTTGCTAAAAAGTAAAAACACAAATGTTTTGTGGCGTATAAACAAAACAAAAGGAAATGAATCAGAGTAATAAGTGTAATTCAATACATATCAATCTATCTGTAAATATACGTGTATAAGTAACAATGTAACCCACGTAACAATGAATAGTACTCACTAAAAATTCCATTTGTAGAAACACTCTTTACAAATAGAGGAAACTCTTAATTGCTAGTTAATTAAAGGTTCAAAAAATATATCTTCATTCCATAAAAGGAGATAAATGTAGGATAAATGCAGATCAAATTGGTTTTTATTCTTACAGAGAAAGCAGAAAAGAAGGATTTTCATGACCGATTCAACAAAATCAGAATATTTCTCAAAAGCTTGGTAAGCATTTTACCTTACTCCAAAGTTATTCTGAGCGCAATATCTTTTAGACTCGACCCTTTGCATTTTTGCTAAAAGTTGTAAAGCATTTTTTGACCACTTTAAAATATGATCTCTCTTTTACCGGCCTCGAAAATTATTTTGTAAGAACGAACGAGCGCAACGTTTTTCTAATTCTTAAATAAGTTGGTTCATATATTAATTTCGGCGCCGAGTGCCATCTTTTCCGCTATTTGATTGTAGTTTTCTTCCTGATAAGTTAAGTTTTCAAGAATGTCTTGGCTACTGTTTCATGAAGTACTAGTATTTAGTTTTACCAACTATTTAATTTGGACTTTTTGTTAGCAAATTTCGTTCTTGTTTGTATCTTATAGATGTCTTGTTGTTCTGATATCTTTCTTATAATCCCAAACTTCATTTGTTTGTTTAATCTAAGGTGATCACAAAAATAAAATGAGAGGAAACCAAAATTTTCAACAAAGATGGGGATTAAGGGGTCAAGACGATGTCGAATTTTCAAGTGATGATTCCAAATCGTGTTCACATGATAATCTTGTTCTGAAAAAGCATCGGTTGGTTCCAAGTTCACAGCTTCCCAAAAATGACAAAAATAAGGAAGTTAGCAATTCTCCATTACCTCAGTCGGGTACTAATGTACTTCCGAAAAATGGTTCTTGTAAAATTGGAAAAGTAGACAAAAAGCGCAAACAAACCCTTGCAATAATGAAGCCAACAACGAGTGACATGAAGAAAAGAGGAAAAAAGACGAAAAATTCTCGCGGCAAGTTCAAGCTTGTTTCATTGGATAATAGTCTTAATGTATTTTCAAAATCTTTAATTGATGAGCTTAAAGTGGCAAGAGAAGAAATGTTTGCACGTATGAATGAAGAGATGGGACTAATCTCTCATGTGAAACTAATTTCAAGGCCTAAGAATAAAAAAGACAGTCTTGTGGAGACGGTTGAGAAAGAAAAAGGTAAAAACAAAGTCGAAACTGGGAAAAAGGCTCGAAAAAATAACGGTGAGTCTTCGAAGAGGTCTTCTAAGAGTGATAAAGCGAAAGATTCTGATAAGAGTTGTGTCATTATTGACAATGGAGTTAGTTCTAGTAAAAACCATGGATCTGGTTTGGCGTCGGAAACGAAGAAAGTAAACTCATTGAATGTTCCTCTAATCAAAGAACTTATTTGTAATGTCTCCAAAGGGTTACTTTCATCTACATTTTTGAATTTGCCGACTCCTGCTTCTGAGCAACGGGCTCCAAACTTAATTGCACCCACCACAAAAGATGCAATAAATATAGAAAATGCTTTGTTCCGACTTAATGAAATGCCTAATCAAGGGTACTATCATGGGTCCCAAATACCTCATGAACAGCTTCAAAATATTTCTCAAATGGGATTTCATAATATGAATTACTTTAATCAACTGAGAAACCAAACCCCGTCTACAGGGTTTCCTCCTAATAATCTTCAACAAGGACTAAGAAACGGTTTTGGTACTTTTCCAAGCCAAGTCACGGGGAATTTATCTCGACAGAACGATACTTTCGGTTTCAGAAATAATGGAGGAGGTGTTAGATTCCCGGGGGAAAATAAAGGTTTCTTCGGACATTATCTTGGTAACAGTTCCAATGGGAAACCCGATTAAATTTTGGTTTCCTGATCGTTATTGTTTTTGTTATTTCTTATTCTAAGTTAGTTCAAGCTATGGTCTTTTCAACTTAAACTCGGATCCATTGTTTTATTAGTTAATCAAATAAGGACATGATGATCTGGTCGGTTCCGACCTCGACCATTAATGCAATGGGAGATCATCTGGTCACTTTTGAAACTTGTATCACAATGTTTTTTCCTTTCCA
The DNA here is from genome assembly GCA_963920805.1 of Primula vulgaris. Classification (NCBI taxonomy): domain Eukaryota; kingdom Viridiplantae; phylum Streptophyta; class Magnoliopsida; order Ericales; family Primulaceae; genus Primula; species Primula vulgaris. The sequence goes on along the minus strand of OY987219.1, from coordinate 29,476,828 downwards.
AATTTTATTTTATAGTATTAAGCACAAAGCCTCTATAAAAGGCAAATCTTCTTGTTTCCTAAGGTTGTCCTATTCATAGTTACTTATTTACTGCTTTCAGCTTCTCGTTTCTACTTCTACTATTTCATATGTAATTTTTTATTATTTTTTTCACGTGTTTGTTTCTTAATCGTTTCGTTTTCAGCTTCCGTTTCCTATTTTATCAACAATGGCCTCATATTCTCTCAATGTTTAGTATAGTACTGCAACCCCATATTATTTCTCACTTATTAACACGCTATGGTCGATGTGGTCGAAAAGTATTGTAACAAAAGCTATCGTGGTCATTAGTGTTGCAAGTTTGCAACTATAGTGGAGACCAAATAATATTTCATTTTCTGAAAGTATGGGAGCGTAGATATAATTCAGTAAATAAAAGTTTTTAAACAGCTTTTATACGTTGACTGATTACCAAACTAGTGTAAAAGACATTGTATGAACCAAAATGCAAAAGTATCGTGCATTTTTTTCCCAACTTTATTACATACTATAATAAATTGATAATTGCTAAATTATCTCCTAACAACAATTTAGTGAAAGTCATTACCCTCCAAAACAAACAATTTCGTGGAAGTTATTAATGATTATAACAAAAGAACAAACTGCTCGACTCATATATAAGTAAATTTGTTCACCGACAGACGATTGGGAGAAAATTTCAAGAAGGAGTATTTCTCTATACCAAACATTTCCAAATATGAGTCTCATACTAATATGGAACAATGTAGTGTGTTTTGGTTTCAAATAAATTTAGAATCCATATTCATATGGTAAACGGCGAGATACGCAAAAGTATAAATCATATCGATGTGCTGGATATGAGCATCAACGACGAGTTACAACGTTACATGATATTTGCTCTATAATATGGCTACTCACAGCAGCAGAACCATAACGAGTTAAGGGAGGTAGTCAAAAGTTAAATCTCATTTCTCAAGTGCCACAATGATAAAATCAGAAGATTTTAATCAGAATTCATTATAACAAATAGAATCTTCGTTTAATTTTATTAGAATACGTTCTTTCATGCCTTTGATGTCATCACCTGTTGATACTGCCGATACTTGTAATTCATAATTACAATTCATGTGACTAAAAATTAAATAACTCGGTATAGTCATCACTCACTCGGATAATGTTACTCCAATATGGCAAAAATAACAAAATGCATTTGCATTAAATGGACTGGTCAAGAATGCCTTAAGGGCAGACCAATCATAAGTATGATATTTGTAGATTCCTTGAATACTATTAATTAATTATGATTACTAATAAATTTTTGACACAAACAATTTGTTTTGGAATACTAATAAATTATAATAGTACATTACATCTTCTATACCTATATTAAAAACTGTAACTGATTCTTTCTTATCATCATCATATAATGGATAAAAATGTTTTTTTTTTTCGTTATAAAAATGTTTTTTTGGTAAACTAACGTGTAGTATATATAAATAAAAGGGGTACGTAACTGTTAAAAAAAATACACGAATAGAGAATGACAACAAACGACGAGAGAACAAACAGTCTGCTTAAGCCGGATCGACCAATCAATAAAGCATGCGTAGAATAACCAAAAAATGCAAATACTCATTATAAATTCGGGACTTAGTCATAGAGAATTTTCAACATACATCTCTAAATTTATAAACAATTTGACATATGTGGAGAACTGGAGATTGTCAGATTGGTGCAAATGGTCTAAGCATGAAAGTAAATTATAAACCCAAATTTCAAAAATACCCTCCTTTTTATAGTTTTATCTTCCTTTCATAACTATACATATAAACATAGAGATAAATATTGTGTGTAGAAATAATAACTGAAGGGGCATTGGCGGCCCTAATTTTATTCCTAGGCTCGGCTTATATATTTTATTCGCTAAACACCCATCGGGCCCTACTAAAGCAATTGACCAGATAATATAGCAGTAATCAATAAAACAGTTTAATATCATTTACCGTCCGAGGCTGCACCGCTCCGACACCTAACCTGTACCAAGCTTACAAAGGAGAAGTGCAATAACAGAGATAATATAAGAACGTATATATTATGCATGTCGGTACAGGGGGTTGGTGTTTTTTTATCAGAAAGATGGGTCCGTCGGAACGTTGGAGGAAGCCGTGTATGGTGTTGGTACGGCGGCCCGTTCCGATGATTCCCGAGTTCCTGTCTGTTTGGGTATATTTATCGGATTGTTATTATAGTTCGATTGGACCTTTTTCGTTAACAGGCACGGTTCGGCACATGTCGGGACACAATAATATATGTATTACCTTTTAGCAATGGAAGTCAGAGACACTGAAATGGGTTTACTAAGATAGTAAGCTAGTGACCATATGTAATCAGTGAGCTGGTCAACGTTGACTGAGTAAATAAACCTCTAAGCCAAGTATATGGCAGTGAACATGAGGTGTGCTTTGTTGTACTATCCGTTCCTGTACAGTTAGTACGTATGTATGTAATCATACGTGTAAGGATAAATGTAGAGAAAGAGGGAGTAACCATGACTATAGTTGCCTGTATATGGACCCACAGTGGAGCCGGTTGGTAACAGGCGCTCACAAGGCGCCGCGAAAGATGAGGCGGCTGTTTCGGCCCCAACTCTGGTGAGATCTCGTCACCTGTCCTTGATGGTGTATATATCGTCTATATATATGTGTTCGTATGTATATATCTCAGCCTCTATCTCTATCTCTATCTCTATATCTCTCTATATATTTCATATATGTTTATATCTATTGCCCTCTCTCTGACCAGAAAAAGAGGGGGGAGAGAAGAGTCCCAAAAAAGCCCCTTGATCCCTCTGAAAAGATTAGTATTTATAGGGTTAAAATAGGTTTTACTATTCACTTGGACTTTTCTTAATCGGGCTGAAATGGTTAACGGTTTTTATAAATGCAGTACAGTTTTGTATAAAATAAATACCGTTAGATAGTTCTAATAAATAGAGAAGGAATACAAAAATACCCTCGCCAACAGCTCCCTGTCCAGTGGCATAGACATGACTGAGGGCTCTGTAGAGGGTTCGGTCCTGGCTATAGTGCTGGATAATAAATAAACCGTCAAACAAATGTAAAGCATGTATCTGGCACGGTTATCTTTGCAAGGCGGTGTCCGAGGTCGGAAGACCGAGGCATAATAAATAGCACGATCCGAGTCTGAAACAGAGTAAAGCCTGAGGGCATCGCCCAACGTCTCGATTCATAGGTCCGATAAATAATGTCATAAGACAAGGATAGAGCCTGAGTCACGGGGCTGAAAAATTAGGTCATAAGACCGAAGCATTGTCGGAGGTCATAGGACCGAGATCGATCGTATAATACTGATAAATAATGTAATAAGACTTAGATAGATCCCGAGTAACGGGACTGGAAAATAAGGTCATAAGACCGAAGCACTGTCGGACGTCATAAGACCGAGATCGATCATATAATACTGATAAATAATGTAATAAGACTTAGATAGATCCCGAGTCACGGGACTGGAAAATAAGGTCATAAGACCGAAGTACTGTCGGAGGTCATAAGACCTAGATCGATCGTATAATCCTGATAAATAATGTCATAAGACTGAGAGAGATCCCGAGTCATGGGACTGGTAAATAAGGTCATAAGACCGAAGCAGTGTCTGAGGTCATAAGACCGAAGCAGTGGTTGAGGTCATAAGACCGAGATCGATCGTATAATCCTGGAGCTAGTGATGGTGAAATGTGTCAGAGGAACCCATGATGGGCAAACCTGTCAAAGGAACCCGTGATGGGTTGAGCTGTAAGAGCATGACTAATTCCATCACGTGAAATAAATATAATGAACTGTATGTGAACCGTCGTCATAGAAACATGACTAAGTCTCCCTCAAAGACGGAGCTTTCGAGGGGCTTCAAAGAGTAACTTGTCGTGGTAGAAAATATGGGTCTTCCTTGGGATTTGAGGGGTTCAAATAGTAACTTTATACTAGGTCGAAGATGTCCAGGACGGACAAAGGTCGGGGAATGTCGAGGGGGGACTAGATCAAGGGACGGAGATCGTCGAGTGAGTCTGTGATGGGTTTAGGCCGCCAATGGTGGGCAGTGCTAGGAAAGCCATGGTGGCCTAGGCTCGAAGGCTGTTGATAATGGACTATGCCAGGAAAGCCGTGGTGGGCTAGGCTCAGAGACTGTCGGTGATGGACTGTGTCAGGAAAGCCGTGGTGGGCTAGGCTCAGAGACTGTCGGTGATGGACTATGTCGGAGAAGCCCGTGATCGGCTGAGCTCGAAGGCTGTCTATGATGGACTATGTTGGAATAGTCGGGGTGGGCTAGGATCGGAGGCTCTTGATATGGGTCGATACATGTACTGAGGCAGGTGCTCCCAGTGGGTAGTCCCCATTCGCGGTATAAAATTGAAAGACTCTACCGGAGTGATAAGACTTTACTTATCATTATTGGAGCAGGTGCTCCCAGTGGGTCGTTACTCGCCTGGGGCATACGGTGGCCACATAGATTTATGGAGGTTTAAAACTGAACTGGCGCTCCCATAGGGTCATAACCCGTCTGGGGCGCAAGGTGGCCACATAGGATTATGTCGGTTTGAAACTGAACTGGTGCTCCCATAGGGTCATAACCCGTCTGGGGCGTACGGTGGCCACATAGGCTTATGCCGGTTTGAAACTGAACTGGTGCTCCCATAGGGTCATAACCCGTCTGGGGCATAAAACTGTAAGACTGTACCGGGGTGATAAGACTTTACTTATCACCATACCGGAGTGATAAGACTTTACTTATCACTATTGGATTGTACCGGGATGATAAGACTTTACTTATCACCGTAAGACTGTACCGGGGTGATAAGACTTTACTTATCACGATTGGACTGTACTGGAGTGATAAGACTTTACTTATCACGATAAGACTGTACCGGAGTGATAAGACTTTACTTATCACGATTGGACTGTACCGGAGTGATAAGACTTTACTTATCACGATAAGACTGTACCGGAGTGATAAGACTTTACTTATCAATATTGGACTGTACCGGAGTGATAAGACTTTACTTATCACGATAAGACTGTACCGGAGTGATAAGACTTTACTTATCACGATAAGACTGTACCGGAGTGATAAGACTTTACTTATCACGATAAGACTGTACCGGAGTGATAAGACTTTACTTATCAATATTGGAGCAGGTGGTGCCCCCATAGGGTTTTACCCGTCTGAGGCGTACTGTGGCCGTATGAGCCTAAGTGTATTAGGACACCTGTTAGAGAACCGTGGCCGCATGGACCTAAGTGTATCAGGACACTTGTGAGAGAACCGTTGCCGCACGGGCCTAAGTGTATCAGGACACTTATGAGAAAGTTGTTTGAGATTAAACCGATGCTCCCAGAGGGTCGACACCTTGCTGGGACGTACTATGACCGCATGGGTCTAAGTTATCTATTTTATTCAGCATATTCTCTGGCAGTTTTTCTACATGATTTTTTTTTGTATGGCTTTCAAAACTATTTAGCAAGTTTACGTTCCCACAGACGGCGCCATTTGGCGGGCCTAATTTTATTCCTAGGCTCGGCTTATATATTTTATTCGCTAAACACCCATCGGGCCCTACTAAAGCAATTGACCAGATAATATAGCAGTAATCAATAAAACAGTTTAATATCATTTACCGTCCGAGCCTGCACCGCTCCGACGCCTAACCTGTACCAAGCTTACAAATGAGAAGTGCAATAACAGAGATAATATAAGAACGTATATATTATGCATGTCGGTACAGGGGGTTGGTGTTTTTTTATCAGAAAGATGGGTCCGTCGGAACGTTGGAGGAAGCCGTGTATGGTGTTGGTACGGCGGCCCGTTCCGATGATTCCCGAGTTCCTGTCTGTTTGGGTATATTTATCGGATTGTTATTATAGTTGGATTGGACCTTTTTCGTTAACAGGCACGGTTCGGCACATGTCAGGACACAATAATATATGTATTACCTTTTAGCAATGGAAGTCAGAGACACTGAAATGGGTTTACTAAGATAGTAAGTTAGTGACCATATGTAATCAGTGAGCTGGTCAACGTTGACTGAGTAAATAAACCTCTAAGCCAAGTATATGGCAGTGAACATGAGGTGTGCTTTGTTGTACTATCCGTTCCTGTACAGTTAGTACGTATGTATGTAATCATACGTGTAAGGATAAATGTAGAGAAAGAGGGAGTAACCATGACTATAGTTGCCTGTATATGGACCCACAGTGGAGCCGGTTGGTAACAGGCGCTCACAAGGCGCCGCGAAAGATGAGGCGGCTGTTTCGGCCCCAACTCTGGTGAGATCTCGTCACCTGTCCTTGATGGTGTATATATCGTCTATATATATGTGTTCGTATGTATATATCTCAGCCTCTATCTCTATCTCTATCTCTATATCTCTATATATATTTCATATATGTTTATATCTATTGCCCTCTCTCTGACCAGAAAAAGAGGGGGGAGAGAAGAGTCCCAAAAAAGCCCCTTGATCCCTCTGAAAAGATTAGTATTTATAGGGTTAAAATAGGTTTTACTATTCACTTGGACTTTTCTTAATCGGGCTGAAATGGTTAACGGTTTTTATAAATGCAGTACAGTTTTGTATAAAATAAATACCGTTAGACAATTCTAATAAATAGAGAAGGAATACAAAAATACCCTCGCCAGGCATAATCCAAGCTAGCTATAGTTTCTTATCTCAAAACCAAGGGTGGGCAGCTGCCCACCTTACCCTCTCGTTGATATGCCCTTGCCTACACCAAACATAAAATAATTACATAGAGTTCAGATTTGTAATTATGTGTTTTTGTACAAGTTTTTCTCTATGCTTATAACTAGGGCTGTAAATGAAACGAAACGAACCGAACAACCCTCCGTTCATGTTCAGTTCATGAACTAAAACTCTTGTTCATGTTCGGTTCATGTTCATTTAAATACGAACGAACATTTGACGAACATGAACCGAACATTTGACGAGCCGAACACGAGTTGTTCGTGAACATCTAATTTCTTCCAAAACATTTAATGATTGAAAAAAATATATATTTTTCTTTCTTTTTAAAATATATTTTTCTTTTATCATATATTACTATATTGTTAACTAGAATAAACTACTTCACATATAATTTAAGTTTATATATTGTATAAATTCTTTTTTACATACGTATGATTACTTTAACGAGTTGAATACTTAATGATAAAATCGGTGACTGTATTTATAGTATGATGATATAAATTAACATAATAAGTTCAAAATAATACAAACATATCATTTATATTATTATAGCATAAATAAGTTTATTAATTGTTTAGTGATATTAATTTTTGTTACATCTTTAATAGATTTATTTATTTTATTTTATCAAACTTTATATATAGTTACACGAACACGAGTTTAGACGAACCGAACAGAGGGTTGTTCATGTTCAGTTCACTTAATAGACGAACACTATATTCTTGTTCATTATCGTGTTCATTTATAAATGAACGAACATGAACCGAGCATTAGCCGAGCCGAACACGAACAATTTCACGAACAGCTCATCTCATTTACAGCCCTACTTATAACATACAATAATAAGAAGAATAAGTGAATTTCGACAGAGATCTTCAGTCACACATTTTTTATTCTTCAAAAGACATACGATCGAAATGCCCCCCATTCCTGGAACATGAAAGTCATACTAATGGTATACAATAATTTATACCATGCCACCGGACTGTCTATTTTATGAAAAAGTGATCAATAAAATTATTAGGCATCACTGTAATAAAAACCAAGATACTAAATATCGAGACAAGTACTGTAGTTTAATTTGCTCAACTAAAAAACATGCACGAGTAATTAATTAATGGATCTATGAGATTAATGTTCACAGTTAAAATTTACACGAATGATTGGGAGAAGACTAATCCCGCTCAATAGGTCTGAGTCGTTTATCAAGTTTATTGTTCAAGACAGAGATCAATATAAAATACATAAAACGCGCCATGTACCTATATGATGGATGCCAAATCGGCCCAGAGCTTGATTCATGCTCGCGCTTAGCAAAAAATCTAGAATTCCGAAATCAGTATAAGGCTGGGTCAGGAGCAGGGCACAAAGGGTGTAGTAGGCGAGCGATAAAAATAAATATATGGAACTAGCAGTAGACTTTTCCGTGTAGTAATACAGACCTATATTTCCAAAGAACAAGATTGTACTACCAATGATCTTCCCAAGACGCTCATAACCCTGGAAGAAATGGTCTTCTGGATTTTGCCTGGCATTAACGAACGCGATTACTATGGTCCCGAAAATTAACGTGGTGGGTATGGCAAAATAAAGGAAAATGAATAGTAAAATAGAATATTCGATTATAGTTTTATTTTGGTCGAGCAAGCTGAGAGAGAAGAGGATGCAGAATATATATGGTGGAAATAACCAGTTTGAAAAACCATACCTCAGAGCTTAGCCAAATAGACCGTGTCATTAGATAAAAAAAAAACTTTCCGAGAAAAACACGAGCCATTTTCTGGCCTCACAAAATTTAAATGAGATAAAAAGTTGAATTTTATATATACCTATTTATTTCCCCTAAAGATAGCAGATACATACGTGATTTTTGTCAAGCTAAATCACTTGACAAAAGTGATCGCAATCAGGTAAGCTAAGCGGTGACCACTGACCATGATAAATTCGTATATTGTTTTCTAATATAAATATTTTAAAATTATACATTTCACACCTCCCATAAAAATATATTTTCACCATTCAAAAGTTCTATGTAAGTTTAATTTTTAGTGTCCAAATCTCAATATATTTATTAATTATATTTATATCCATGTGCACATTTAATGTTTTAATAGTTTTTAAGTGATCTATATAAAATTTCATTTAGGTCGAACGACCCAATTAGTTTATTCAATACTATTGGATTATTGTGAGTTATCTTACATAAAAATAAATCCCAAACATGAAACGATAGTTACGAATCTTATCGAAACTAGTATTCATAATAAAAAAGAAACCGATTAGTCTCAAAATTGTATGACTATAGAGAAAGATATTGTTTTAAAATTTAGCACGGAATCCATCATTGATATATTCGTGAATGCAAGCCATCAGGTTCATTTTTTTAAAAACTTTTTAGGTATCGTGTTAATTATTTGTGATATTATGTTTTTGAATTGACAAATATTAAATTCCGTAACACTTTGGACGATATATAGCTTATGCTTAATTGCAACATTTTATTCTCTTTTAAGATATTTTTTTGTTTATATTTTGACATCCCCAGTTTTTAGTTCTGGGCTCGCCCCTAACCACAAAGTGTATAAAAAGAATATTTTACATTATCCCCGTGTTTTCTCTAGCATGACAGGCTAAACAATGAGTTGGAAAATTCAACTCATTCAATTCTTTAACCCATGTTATGTGATCGAAAATATGTGGGACTTAGTCATAAGTCATGGAAAATCACATTAGAAAATTTTAATTTATAGAGTGAAAGTGCTAAAAAAAAGTCGGCACTTATAACCGGATGTTCATCTTTTATTCTATTTTTATTGGTTTCCGTGTACGAAATAACAATTAACAATAATTAAAGGACTAAACAAGAATAAACAAAAACCAGTGTAATCTTTATTAATTTCGAAACTGATACAGAAATTAATGATTACAACATTTAGGTACTGAAACGTAAATAAAGCAAACGTTATCAGATTATTATTAATTAATAATCTGATGTATTGAATTGCAATAAATAGAAACTGCCGGACTGGAAAGTATAAACTTAACAGCCGGACTGTTCTGATTTAAATTGAAATAACAGGACTGAATTGAAACTATTCTAGTTACTGAATTTAATTACAGAATTGAAATTACAGCAAAAAACAGAACTTTAAAGAAATTACAGAATAGTACAAACAGAATTAAAAGCTACAGCTAAGGACAGCAATTGAAATACTGAAATAAAAAAGGACAGAATTGAATACGTAAATTAAATTGACAGAATTAAAAGACGTAAATGAAATGGACAGAATAGAAATAAAATAAGATGAGGCTACTGTTAACAGTATGCCCTTAACCGATATTCGCCCAACCACCTTAAGGTTTCTGGTTGCGTTGGCGCTTCGATCCCAAGGTACAACGTCTCGGATGACTCGCCGGAAACTGGCGACGAGTCAAGGTCGAGCTGTTGGTGGGTGGTTCTCTCTGTTTCTAAAATGTAATGCTACTGTTTGGAGAGATGATATATGCTACTGGTATTTGATTTCAGAATGTTATGTGTGTATCTTTGACATGTGGGGGGTCTGCCTATTTATAGGCTTGCTGAGTATCTCAGCCATTAAGGTCACTTTACTACTGTCAGTTTTTGAAATTCGAAACTGCAGTATTAACTTTGCAATGAAATCACATTTATTGCAACAGTTACAGCTTTGCTGGAAGCTTTTCCCGAACTGGCACACTTTTTCGAACAGGCACGCTTTTCCCGAACAGAAACACTATTTCCGAACAGGCGCGCTTTTCCCGAACAGAAACACTATTCCCGAACAGGCGCGCTTTACCCGAACAGGAACACTTTTCCCGAATAGGAACAGACGCACTTTTTCCCGTCGAGTTAAAAACCCAACGAGCAAGCCCGCCCGACGAGCAAGCCCGCCCGACGAGCAAGCCCGCCCGACGAGCAAGCCCGCCCGACGAGCAAGCCCGCCCGACGAGCAAGCCCGCCCGACGAGCAAGCCCGCCCGACGAGCAAGCCCGCCCGACGAGCAAGCCCGCCCGACGAGCAAGCCCGCCCGACGAGCAAGCCCGCCCGACGAGCAAGCCCGCCCGACGAGCAAGCCCATGTGTGGTACACAATACACACATGTGTATGTGGACACATTACTTAATATCCACATAGGATACCTTAGTATATATATTGTAAAAATCACTCATGATTTTCCAATGTGGGATAACCCTCATGGGTTAAATCACATTTCTTTTCTCATTTTCCAGCATTGGCTTTATTGCCTCTTTCGAGTACCAACCTTCGAGTCCAATTATCATTCACACCCTTCCTCCAAATGGGTCATGCGATATACCGTTGCGAAGCTCGTCACACGAGCTACTCAAACGCATAGAGTATGGCCTCAGAAAAACTGAGGAGTCGCATTAAAAATTGACTCAAAGATGGTCCCTGACCACTTGGAACAACTATGTTTAAATTACATATTTTCCAATTTTTCCAACAATCCCCCACATGAATGCAATTGGCTCGAAAGCCCATGTCCTAAATGCAAATCAAGAGAACCGCAAAAGTTCACTGCCTAAGGTCAGGTAGCGCGCGCCTTGAACCTGTCGTAGCGGAGTACCACCCAGAATACTGCTATTAGGTAGCTGTAAAGCTTTGAACCATCAAGCTTTGTGTATCCCAGAATGGCACCCGCACAGTGCCCTCTCTACCCACGTACTAGGCCCTTTAGTTGTTGTCCATATTTGGCCTGGACTGCCTTGGCAACTTCAACTGAGTGCTCTAGTGAATTAGCCCAAGCTCATCACATGGTACCGGCCTTACACACTAGTTATAGGTGTTCCAAGTCGAAAGTGTCCTGACTCACTTTACTCGACCGTCGAGTAACTTGGATCATTAAGAGCCTCAAGCTCACCCTTACAATGGTACAGGTCTATCACTCTGTCATCGCGGAGATGGGCTGGGAACTCCAGGTTCCCGAGTGCTTTGTTCGGTTGCCCCCACAGTTCAGTTTCCCTTTGAACCTATCAGGAAAGATTCCGTCTAGGTTGGGTTGCCTATGGGGGGGCCACCAATTTAATGGGCTTTAACCCCATTCCGTTCGATGACGTCTCGACTCCCACTTGAGTCAAGCCTTTAGTTAATGGATCCGCTATGTTTTCCTTTGATCTTACAAAATCTAAGGATACCACACCATTGGATAACAATTCCCTTACGGATTTATGTCTTCGACGTATATGTCGAGACTTTCCATTATACATATGATCCTGAGCCCGCGCAATAGCTGATTGACAATCACAATGCATGCTTATTGCGGGAACAGGTTTCGGCCACATTGGAATTCCTTCCAATAGACTTCTCATCCAGTCTGCCTCTTCGGTTGCTAAGTCCAACGCTATGAATTCTGATTCCATAGTTGACCTTGCAATACATGTCTGTTTGGAGGATCTCCAAGACACAGCAGCTCCTCCCATTATAAACACATATCCACTCGTGGACCTTGTGCTATTGGAGTCTGATATCCAGTTGGCATCTGAATACCCTTCCAGTACCGCTGGATATCTGGTATAGTGCAGCCCGTAATCGGCTGAAAACCTCATATACCTGAGAAGTTTCATTATAGCCTTCCAGTGTTCCTCATTTGGATTACTAGTGTACCTGCTCAGTCTACTCACTGAGTTTGCTATGTCTGGTCTAGTGCAATTCATTATATACATGAGACTGCCTATGACTCGAGAGAACTCCAATTGATTCACACTTTTACCGAAATTCTTTTTCAGGTTACAGTTGAACTCAATTGGGGTTCTTGACATAGCTTTACTGTATTTGTCAAACTTGTCTAAGACTTGTTTAACATAGTGACTTTGGGACAAGGCATACCCTTCTGATGTTTTGGTAATCTTCATGCCAAGTATTACATCAGCTAAACCCAGGTCCTTCATATCGAAGTGTTGTGATAACATTTTCTTTGTGGAGCTGATTCTATCATTACTCCCAATTATGATCATGTCATCCACATAGAGACAGACTACAACACAGTCTCTTCCATTTCCTTTAGAGTAGACACATTTATCACACTCATTAATGTGAAAACCGTTTGATAGCATAATTCTATCAAACTTCTCATGCCATTGCTTTGGCGCTTGTTTGAGTCCATATAGAGACTTTACAAGTTCGCACACTTGGTGCTCTTTACCAGGAACTACAAACCCTTCCAGTTGTTCCATGTAAATCTCTTCTTCCAGTTCTCCATTCAGAAATGCCGTCTTTACATCCATTTGATGTATTTCCATATCAAACAAAGCTGCGAGAGCAATGACGATTCGGATAGACGTTTTCCTGGAGACAGGAGCATACGTGTCGAAATAATCGACACCTTCAGTTTGCCTGAATCCTTTTACCACAAGTCTCGCCTTGTATTTCTCAATCGTGCCGTCAACCTTTAACTTCCTCTTAAAGATCCACTTGTGACCTAGGGGCTTGCATCCTTTCGGAAGATCCACTAGTTCCCAAGTGTGGTTTTGCATGATTGATTCAATTTCATTTTGAATAGCTTCTTCCCAATATTGGGAATCCGGTGTTGACATAGCTTGTTTATATGTCGCCGGTTCGCCTTCAACCATGAAGGTTAGGAAATCAGGTCCAAAGGAAGTTTCCTTCCTTGCCCTTTTGCTGCGCCGAGGCTCTTCCTCTTCCTCTTCCTCTGTCGGTTCACTTGCCCCCACATTTCCTTCACTGTTCAACTCTTCAGTTGGTACAGATGTAGGTAATTTCCGGGGAAAGATATCTTCAAAGAAAGAGGCCTCTCGGCTTTCCATATACGTATCTACGTGCACATCGGGATTGTCCGACTTGTGCACGAGAAACCGATATGCACTACTGTTCTGTGCATATCCGATGAACACACAGTCCACCGTCTTAGGACCAATTCTCATCCTTTTAGGAGTGGGAACTAGGACCTTTGCGAGACAACCCCAAACCCACAGGTTCTTATAACTGGGTTGATGACCTTTCCATAACTCATATGGAGTCTTTTCTCGCTTCTTATGTGGTAACTTGTTCAAAACATAGTTAGCGGAAAGTACAGCTTCCCCCCACATGTTCTGGGGTAACCCAGAACTTATTAGCATAGCATTCATCATTTCCTTTAGCGTTCTATTTTTACGCTCAGCAACCCCATTTTGCTCGGGAGTGTATGAGGCTGTGGTTTGATGTATAATGCCGCTTTCAGCGCATATATGTTCAAACGGTGATTCATATTCACCGCCTCTATCACTTCTCAATGTTTTAATTTTCTTATTGAGTTGATTTTCAACTTCGGTCTTATAAAGATCGAATTTCTCTACTGCTTCGTCTTTACTCTTCATTAAGTAAACGTAACAGTATCTAGTACAATCATCTATAAAGGTGATAAAGTACTTTTTCCCTCCTCGCGTTTGTATAAACTTTAAGTCGCATACATCCGTGTGTATTAGACCGAGAGGTTCACTTTCTCGTTCAACATGTTGAAACGATGATTTCGTTAATTTTGCTTCTACACAAATCTCACATTTGTGTTGCTTATCAAAAACGAAATTTGGTATTAGTTTTAGTGAAATTAATTTCTTTAAAGAATTATAATTCATGTGACCTAATCTACCATGCCACAAATGAAATGACTCAAATAAATAATTAAACTCAGAATTATTATTGGCCTCTTGGGCAACAGTCATTACAGTACTTGTGTTAGCCTCAGCTTTAGCACCTTTATTGGGAGCAGGTGTCCCTACGTTCAACTTAAACATGCCGTTGGTCATATAGCCACGGCATACATAGACACCATTTTTGGTGATTACAATTTTATCGGATTCTAAAACTAGTTTAAACCCGTTCTTCACCATCACCGATCCTGATACCAGATTCTTGCGGATATCAGGAACATGAAGCACATTTGTCAACCTCAGCTCTTTTCCCGAGGTCATCTTCATCACGACCATTCCTTTTCCTTCCACCTTGGAAGTAGCAGAATTTCCCATGAAGCAGCTTTCTCCCTCTACCGCTTCGTAGGTCTTAAACATCCACCTCATTGAGCAGATGTGGCTTGTGGCGCCAGTATCCAACCACCACTCTTTGGGGTTGCTCCCCACAAGATTGACCTCAGAGACCACAGCAGTAAAGTGGTCGTCATCTCGTCCTCCCTCAGCCAGATGAGCCTGAGCTGGAGCTTTCCTCTTTCCCTTGCCCTTAAAGTTCCTCGGGGGGGGGGGGGGGGCTTAGGCTTAACAGCGCCTTTATTGTCATAACAGTCCGCGGCACGATGGCCGGTCCTGTTACACACAAAGCAGGTTCCCACAAATTTCTTCATGACAACAGCACTGCCTCCGATGTCAAGACGTTTCCGTTTGACGTTGGAGCTTTCGACCACATTGGCCTTTGCCATCGGGATGACAGCACCACCGACTCTCCTCACGGAGCGACGGTTGCTCACCTCGATGTTGAGCTTCTCAATGAGCCCCTCCAGCCTCATTTCCTTTCGCTTGTGCTTAAGGTAGTTTTGAAAGTCTTTCCAAGATGGTGGCAATTTCTCAATCATGAGTGCCACCTGGAAAGGCTCGTTTATCACTAGCCCCTCAGCCTCAAGGCGATGGTAAATGAGTTGGAGCTCCTCAACTTGCTCCATGACACCCCTGCTGTCAGTCATACGGTACTCGTGAAAGTCCGTGACAACAAATCTCTTTGTGCCAGCGTTATTCACTTTGTACTTATTTTCGAGAGTCTCCCATAGCTCCTTTGCAGTAGCTTTGGGCTCGAAAACACTGAACAACGTGTCATCTAGAGCACACAGAATATAGTTCTTGCATAGGTAGTCGGCATGTCTCCATGCCTCAACCGCAGAGAACGACTGCTCGTCCAGATCGTCCTCGCTTAGGACGGGAGCAGTCTCCTTAAGAAACCTGGTCAAATTAAGAGTGGTGAGATAAAACAGCATCTTTTGCTGCCAACGTTTGAAGTTGTCACCCCTGAATTTTTCCGGTTTCTCCAGATGAGAAGTCGGCAAAGTAGGCACAGCCGAATACATCGGTGCCTTGCCCTTGGCCGCAGCCTTGGCTCTAGCCGCAGCCTTAGCTGCGGCCTTGGCCGTGGCCGCTGCTTCGGCCGCAGCCTCAGCTTTGGCCGTAGCATCCGCCATAGCCTCAGCCGCGGCGGCCTCAGCCGCTACAACTGCGTCATCGGCGTTAGCTACAACATTCGCATCGCCCCCAGTGTTATGGACAGGCCCACCAACCACTGGGTCATGCTCACCCCCGCTAGGCAACTGAATAGGCGACGTGTTAGTCATCTGAAACGACAACACAAAACGTATGAGATACGTGTACAATCAATTCTATAAACAAACACCAAAACTTATATTTGGGTTTGTAAAAGAATTAACAAACAAATAATAAAAATTAAACTTTTATCCTTTTAAATATCAATACGGTTGATATTAAAAGGATTGAACGATTCTTATTGAATACCAATACGGTTGGTATCAACAAGATTCAAAATAAAAATTAAAACTGTTTGGAATTTTTCTTTGTAATTCAATTTCTAATATAATTTAGAATTGAAAACAAGAAAGCATTATTCCTTATAAAATAAAAAATTGTATTGATCAATACACGAAAGAAACAACAGAATATCGGTTAAGATTGTTGGTTTCCGTGTACGAAATAACAATTAACAATAATTAAAGGACTAAACAAGAATAAACAAAAACCAGTGTAATCTTTATTAATTTCGAAACTGATACAGAAAGTAATGATTACAACATGTAGGTACTGAAACGTAAATAAAGCAAACGTTATCAGATTATTATTAATTAATAATCTGATGTATTGAATTGCAATAAATAAAAACTGCCGGACTGGAAAGTATAAACTTAACAGCCGGACTGTTCTGATTTAAATTGAAATAACAGGACTGAATTGAAACTATTCTAATTACTGAATTTAATTACAGAATTGAAATTACAGCAAAAAATAGAACTTTAAAGAAATTACAGAATAGTACAAACAGAATTAAAAGCTACAGCTAAGGACAACAATTGAAATACTGAAATAAAAAAGGACAGAATTGAATACGTAAATTAAATTGACAGAATTAAAAGACGTAAATGAAATGGACAGAATAGAAATAAAATAAGATGAGGCTACTGTTAACAGTATGCCCTTAACCGATATTCGCCCAACCACCTTAATGTTTCTGGTTGCGTTGGCGCTTCGATCCCAAGGTACAACGTCTCGGATGACTCGCCGGAAACTGGCGACGAGTCAAGGTCGAGCTGTTGGTGGGTGGTTCTCTCTGTTTCTAAAATGTAATGCTACTGTTTGGAGAGATGATATATGCTACTGGTACTGGTATTTGATTTCAGAATGTTATGTGTGTATCTTTGACATGTGGGGGGTCTGCCTATTTATAGGCTTGCTGAGTATCTCAGCCATTAAGGTCACTTTACTACTGTCAGTTTTTGAAATTCGAAACTGCAGTATTAACTTTGCAATGAAATCACATTTATTGCAACAGTTACAGCTTTGCTGGAAGCTTTTCCCGAACAGGCGCACTTTTTCCCGACGAGCAAGCCCGCCCGACGAGCAAGCCCGCCCATGTGTGGTACACAATACACACATGTGTATGTGGACACATTACTTAATATCCACATAGGATACCTTAGTATATATATTGTAAAAATCACTCATGATTTTCCAATGTGGGATAACACTCATGGGTTAAATCCCATTTCTTTTCTCATTTTCCAGCATTGGCTTTATTGCCTCTTTCGAGTACCAACTTTCGAGTCCAATTATCATTCACACCCTTCCTCCGAATGGGTCATGCGATATACCGTTGCGAAGCTCGTCACACGAGCTACTCAAACGCATAAAGTATGGCCTCAGAAAAACTGAGGAGTCGCATTAAAAATTGACTCAAAGATGGTCCCTGACCACTTGGAACAACTATGTTTAAATTACATATTTTCCAATTTTTCCAACAATTTTTTCCTTTCACTATATATCAAAACATATATAGAAACTACTAAGAAATAAAATTACTAGTCCATTCATTATTATTAGCCTAATCTGAAAATAATGAAGCGCAAGAAAATCGGGAAAGAAAATACACGTGACGACTGGTCATACGGGAAAGAAAATACACGTGACGACTGGTCATATGGTCTACCAATAATTCGATCGTTCATGATATTTTTTTTGTATCGGCGGATCCAGCCAATAGCTCACACCAACAAATAAACAGAACAAAAAATATGAACTATGAATGATCCCAAAGAGACTTCAGAGCCACATGTTGCGACATTCGGAACATTGGGACTAAAAACAAAATTTTGTGCATGTGGTCATTATATATTTTGTGTATATTCAATATTATTGATTTAGATTTATTAGTTTTTTGACGGGTAAAGTTAACTAGGTATAAAAACTTAGCCTCGCCCATGATACCTGAAGTGCTAATATCTAATTAAGGCTTTTTGTCAGCTTCGGTTTAGGCCTCCAAAGACGCTATAGACAACACAGCTTCAATTTGCACTTACAAGCGTAAATGAGCTTTTAGACATACATTCTTATGTACACTCTTATTCCTTCAAAGGACTAACAATTCGATTCATGAATCTCATTTACACTTGTAACTGCAAGTTTGTGTATCTTGTAATTGTACAATCATATTCTCTATTCTTTTTTAAGTATGTTCAGAATTTCTAATTGGACATACTAATAGTTTGCAGAATTAGCTTCACGGTGTGAAAGAGTTCTTTTAGAATACTAAAGTTTATTTTTAACTTTTTTTAGGGATCACATTTACTCTATAAAATGATAAAATCTATCTATATAAGAAGATCTTGAAGCAGTCGTTGTTACAGATTATTATTCAAGTTATTATTAATCAAATAAGTGCAATTATGACAATAATGCTGAACATATTGGTAAGATAATGTCCATACAGAGATTATTATGTATCCGCAGATTTGTTTTTTACATAATTGCACTAGCATCTTTAAATTCTTGCAAACCAGAATTCCAAAAATATAGTAAACCAATAAAAGCTTCACCTGAGTAGTAATTGAATATGGCGGTGACATAGCGTAAAAGACAAGCAATCACAATAATTATATATTCTCAGAATCTAAAACCTATAGTTTTTAAAGAGCTCTTTTGGTCCCTGAAATTACAGTTGTGTGCAGTATTGTTACAAAATATTTAAGATGTAATGCACTGGAAACGATTATTTGGCTGTCATCGCGTTTGTCGAGTATAATTATACGAGATTTATTTTGTTATCTTCAAGTTGCACAAATTTCTGATCATAATATAATATTTCTTGAGAAATTGGTAATAGTTCAGTGCAAATTTTCACATCCAAAGTTAATTAGTTATATAAGATATTAAATATAAACACCAAAAACTGTAATTACAATAATTGGATCTATATTTGAAACGTGTTAAAGAAATGGTCCTACAGTCCTTGATACCAAACCATCGTCAACTTTAATAAAAGTATCAATAAATTTAGAGAATTTTACAATTGATCACCGTTAAGCTATCTCAGTACGCTCACGGACATTTTAAAAGTAATTCAAAATGGCGGCGTTACGCAAATTTAAGATACCTTCTTGACAAGTGTAATTAAGAATGGTGACTTACGTTAAAATTTTGGTACTGGCAAACTCGGCATCTTAGAATCTTAAAACTATAACAACCCACTTCTTAAAAAGTTAAACGACTTAATAGTCACGTACCATCATATAACCGTGATAAGGGGGAGTTTTCTGGTCCGGTTATTTGTTAAATTTTGTCGATAAAATGTTACGAAGTTTATTTTGGCCCCAACTCCCGTTGTAAGTGAAATCATCATACATAAAAGTAACACGATATTTGAAGAAACTAAACTTACGTTAGGAAATAACAGTTGCAACACTAGCTCAGGTGTAAAATCATCAATAAAAAAGAAAAAGAAAATTCGTTCCCAAGTAAGGAGTATTGCGGTGACTGTGAGAGACTAATAGTAGATTAGTAATTGAAAGTTTCATAGTTAAACAAGATACAATAACTCCGTTCATATAAAATTAGTAATTATAAAATTAGTAATGGAATATCCCACTTAAATTTTCATTTTCTTTTCACGTGATGTATTATTTGTCTCCCTTCAATTTATTTATTGGTTTGTTTGGTAAAGGGGGACCGTAATAATTGATCTTTTTGGAAAATAAATTCAATGTGTATTATCATATATGAAGTGAACTTCCAAATTGTAAGATAGTATCCAATGTATAAACGGACAAGTGAATTGTAAAGAGAGAAGATAAGGACAGTGTATGTGTGTGTCCCCGTAAGATGCGCAGGACCCAATTTTGTGCTACTTGTCTAGCTACCGTCTTTGAGAAGTAAATAACAGTGTATCACTCGACTAGTAAAAGGACATTTTGCAACATTAAAATTACATGCAAGACTAATGTTTCAAAAAGCGAAATCTTAAGTAAAACGTTTTCGTAAAACTTATGCTAAAAGAGTAAAAAAGTTGAGATTTTAGAGGTCTGAAAATCAGAAAAACGAGCTTATTAAACTTTGAATTGAATTTTTATCGAGTTTTGAATTGTGTTTTTTTTTACCAAGAAGCGCGCTTTTTAGAACGGTGTATAAGAATAATGAACTAGGGATTGATTGTTACGAGTATTTTTAAATAAACTTGGTCTAAATTAGTCCTCATGCTGCAGATCCACGAAATTAAATGTCGATTACTATATATATATTTTTTTTGTAAAAGTAATTTAGATAAAAAATTTTTTTAACGAGAATACATCAAGTCTGCGGTAAATAGTAACAAACTATACATCAGGTCCTAATATAGGGAGTACCCGATCTATCTAATGCCAATATATCGACAATGCCATTTGGTAAATACCGTCTATGGGAGAAAGTCTGTGAAGCCCGATGAGCGCACGCCCAATTGGCCATAAAATCAGCTGCCTGATTCACCTCTCTAAATATGTGACGAACCAAAATATCGTGTAAAGAGCAGAACTGGCTTATACGCGAGATAGTGTAGCTATGCTCCCAAGGACTAAGAGTCGTCGAAGAAATCCAAGACGATACTGTCGTCGAATCCGTCTCCACCTCAAAATGCTAAAAACCCAAAGAGATCGCTAGCTGAATGCCTAAGAGGATCGCATGGAGCTCTGCGTATATGATCGGTCTCTCTTCTAAAAACTCGCCAAAGGCCTCCAAAATAATTCCCTCATGATCTCGTAGAATTCCTCCTACTGCTGAAACCCCCGAGTTTCCTTTTGAGCACCCATCAACATTTAGCTTGAACCTCCATGGCGTGGGTCTAATCCAAGAAACTAAACGAATGGGACAACCTCTATGAGAAATAGCCCGGAGGGTGGACACAAAACTCACGTCTGTGTCTCCTCTCACCTACCATGGACGGAAACCGACTGCAACGCGTAGAAGCTGAAGGTCAGATATGATTCTTGAAACTACTGACTCGTGTCGATACTCATCTTGGGCCTCGGTGCTCAATCTGTGGGCGTTACGCGCCTTCCAAACATACCACAAAATGAAGCAGGCTGTTAGAACACGCACATGACCGATGGAAGAACCCTCACAATGCCACTGAAAAAATATCCCGATAATCGAATAGATCTGCTGGCTGGTGCCGAGTACCAAATAAAGACATGAAGTGCTACCAAACTCGTGCCATCAAGGGACAATCGATGAAGAGATGTCTAAGGGTCTCGTACGATGACCGAAAAGTGCAGCGTGAGGCGAACTGGAAGTGTACATGTCTCCTATGAAGCGCGTCATCTATAGCCAAGAAACCTCGAAATAAACGCCAAAGAAAGAATGAAAGCTGTCATGGAATTGGTCGTTGCCATATATACGAAAAAACCCGATCGGCCTCCCCTCGTTGACGAAATATGCCCCAAGCCGATCGTATCGAAAACTCCCCATCAACTGACAGACTCCACCTCATCCTATCTATACCAACCCCATCAATGGGCACTTGAATGATCTGATCGACTATCCATGTAGGCAACATGAAGGACTCGAGATGACCCCGATCCCACTGTCTCCCGATCTAAAAAGAAGCATAATCTCATTATCGGGCACCCCAAAGTTGTGGATAGCAAGGGGAGTATCACTCAACCAACTGTCGTACCGAAAAATCACATATCCTGATCGAATATGCCAACAAATAAACGGCTCTATAGAATTCATAATCTGACCCATGCGAATCCAGAGGGGTGAAGCCGGATATCTAAAGACAACACATGTCGGATGAGTGGATTTGCAGTATTTTGCGGTCATGTACTGAGCCCAAAGCGAATGCTGGTCGCAAAATCTCCACCATATCTTGGTCTCATAGGCCGAGACAAAATATGATAATGAACGGATACCCAATCTGCCTTCCTCAACAGGAAACCAAACTGCATCCCATCGGCACCAATGAATCTTCTTGTGGGTGGCCGAATCACCCCACAAGAAATGAGTAAACATCCTATCAATCTGTGCCAGCACCGCCTTTGGAGGTCTAAGAATGTGAAACATTTGGTTAGGCATAGACCCGAAAACATGCCTAATAAGGGTCAACTTCCCACCAAAAATTAGGATGCGGTTAGCCCAATCCGAAATACAACCTGGAATCCTGCTAATAAGCTCATCAAAATATACTATCCTATATGCTCCAAGAAAAATCGGACAACCAAGATAAATAAACGGAAGCTCCCTTCTCTAAAAACCCGTCACTATATGTACTATGGTTGCCCGTGACTCCACTGAAGATCGGCCAAGATAAAACCTACTCTTGGCCTGATTAATAAGCCGACCAGACACCAACTCATAATGATGAATAAAATCAGATATCCTCCCTAGACTCGGGGCACTAGCATTCGCAAAGATGATGGTGTCATCCGCAAAGCTCAAATAAGAAATAACCATATCGACCCCATCCATGTAACATAACGAAGGATACTCTATATATAAACGATCTAACCAAGATACTCATCAGCTATAATAAAAAGGGCAGGAGAGAGAGGGCCCTATCGGAGACCTCCCTGAGATGGAATGAACCCATGAACATCTCCGTTCACCATAACGGAGAACCAAGTACCGAATATCGCCCTATCAATCAATGAAATCCACTGCTCGGAAAAACCAAAAGCACGAAGCATCCTCAGAACAAAAGACTTGGACATGGGGTCATAAGCTTTCGACATATCAAGCTTCATGACCACATTCCTACCCCTAACATCACGGTTCAAGATATGAACCAACTCCTGGCCCAATAAAATACCATCATGAATCACCCGGCCAGGGACAAAACCACTCTAAGAAGGAAAGATAATGCGGGGTAAAACAGTCGACAACTGAGTAATAAGAATCTTGGAAAGAATCTTGTTGCTCACGTTGCAAAGACTGATAGGTCTAAAATCTGCCCAAGAAGAAGAGGAGTCCTTCTTGGGAAGTAAAACCACATAAGTACTCAAGAAACCCATCGGCATACGATTACGATGAAAATAATCCAAAACCGCCTCGAGCAGGTCACTCGCTACAATATCCCAACAATCTTGATAAAACTGACTACAAAATCCGTCCGGACCTGGTGCACTGTCTGAATCAATCATAAAAACCTCCTCATGTACCTCATCTAGAGTCGGCTCTATACACAAAGCGTCACTATCCACCTCAGAAATCTCCATCGGAATACTACTGAAATCTCCTAAGGACGCATGCCCCTGTCGTGAGGCAAACACCTCAAAATACCGAACCGTAGACTCCCCTAACCCTTCTGGTGAAGTGATCCAGTCCTCCGAATCTCGCTCTCTAATACGATGCACTGTCAATATATGGCGTCGCTTCCAAACTAAAGCATGAAAGTAGCGCATATTGGCAGCCCCCTCTCGGAGACAATGAACCCTAGACTGCTACCGCATAAAACTCTCCTTCGTGATAAGGATTTTCTGGAGATGAGACCTAGCCTCATGTAGCACCACTCGGTCCTCTACACCATGTCTCGTGTCATATCTCTCCTCCAACTTGTGAACTCTCTCTTCCGCCACCATCACCCCTCAAAAAACGTTACCGAATACCTTCCTGATTCCAAACACGAAGACTACGCCTCAGGCGTTTCAGCTTTCCATGGAAAGCCTCCATTCCTGGGAGGTAGAAAGGTTGGGACCAGTTCTCACGAATCAAGTCTAAAAAATTGGGATGTCTCGTCCAGGCATGTCGAAACTTGAACTGTGACCTCGCTCTAGGAGAGCCAGAATCAAAACTAAAAAGCATAGCAGTGTGGTCTGAACCGGTACGTCCCAAGTGGGAGACGCTAAAAGCACCAAAAAGGGAGCCCCACTGGGAGTTCATGACCACTCTGTCCAAATGGCGCCAAGTGGAACCGTTTGTCCAAGTGTAGGGGCTGCCAACAAAACCAGCCTCCTCCAACCCGCATGCTAACAGGGCGTCGTTACGCTAGCATGATGGGCTGGTCTGCCCCGAGAAATCTCAGCATGAGCATGGAAAACATTGAAATCGCCCCCAACGGCCCAGGGAACACCCTCAGCCTGGTGTGAGAAATCAATCAGGTTGTTGCAAGGAAACTCACGACTCTCATGATAACAACTAGCATATACATATAAGATATAAAATAGATCAAACACCGAAGTGTCTAACACTACAATGTATCACTTGCCTATGCTCGCTAACAATCTCTACATCGTAAGGGTCAGACCAAAATAGCCAAATCTGTCCAGAGATACAAGAAAAACAATGATCAAATCCCAAGAAAACATGTAATGGGTCCAAATTATCGATACCCAATAAAGGCTCCATAATACAAACTAACGATAATTTATGGTCACGAATAAGTTGCTTTAGCCGAATTCTAACAATCTCCTTCCTAACACCTCTAATATTCCAAATAAGTGTGGATACCATCTAAGAACGGGGGAAAGTAATATAAGTATGTGTACCTGCCGCCTTCCCCTGTAACCCTCCCCTTTACGGTCGTCGGTGTAGAAAAGGGAAGGTGAGAAGGCATGCCAGCACCAAAACTGTAACATCCCAGACCCGGGGGTGTCACACGGCTGAATAACACGTGTGGCGGCACGTGCTAAACAAAGCCTAAATGAAATAATTATTAAACACTCGCTAAATAACTCATTAAATAAGCTCAAATTTCTACCAAAAGATTCATTAAATAAAATCTCGAAAATTACGTTCATTACAAGAACTTAATCTCTTACAAGCTAAAATAAAAATGTAATCGCAACGGAATTTAACACAAAATCTTAAAGGTCTGTCTGGTACTCAAACTGACTCGATATCAACCCTACTTAACTGCTCGTTAACCTGAAAACATTTAAAAAGAGAGAGGGGTGAGCCAAACGAGCTCAATGAGAGAGAAAGCCTCACAATATATTATACGAGTCGAAATTAAGATTTTTCCTTTTCAGTTTCTTGCAAAATAATAACTTTTTTAATAAAAATTCCCAATGCATAAGTATTTAGAAATTACTTGAATATAAAAGATCATAAACTTTTCACTTTTCTTTCATCAAAATTAAATCCATCGCAATAGTAATAATAAAATCTATTTGTTTCTTTTTATGATAAAAGCAAAATGATAATACGTATATCTTAGAGTACCAGCCCGATTGACTTCCTCAATCTCTTTACCGTCGATATTTTTCTCAGGTGTATAAACCATACGTGCACTACGTAATTAAGGTCACCACAGCATAACGGTTGAGTTTATTCCTTAAAACGTTCCGGTTAACAAAGCTATGTACAATCGCTAAGTTAACCGTTGAGAACTAAACTCTTTCGTTTAGTTGTCAACGTCACCCCCACTTTCCTCTTCCCCTTATTCGGGGATTCTCCGTTGAAGTTATTCTCATGGTCCCAAATACAAATCATATGCAAATTATAAAAATAATAATTTGGAAACTTTATACAGATACACTGTATATAACTTTTATTTTTATAAGATATAAACTTGTTCTCTTTATACATATCCACTGTATATAAACCACTTCTTCTTTTTCATTCTTTTATTTCTTTTATTCATTTCTTTTATTTTCGTAACAATATAAATCAATGTTTACATATATAAATAGTACTTGAAAAATATGAGTCTGTAAAACATTAACAAAAGATGCAACGGGATTTTTATAATAGCAAAACAAAACCCACTCACTTATATACGGATCCGGAAGACCCAAACATATATTTAACAGCAGAACCAAAATTATCTCAGCACCAAACCCAACTTGATAACTCGTGCTCTCTCTGTCTAGAAAAATTCTTGTTTATATATATCTTTCTATTCTGGATCTATTGTTATGTACATATAATTCTAATATAGTATATAGAATAACCTCACTATATAGCTCGCATGTAATACAAGGGCTATAGAACTAAATGAGTTTGGAAGAGAAGATAGGTAACATGAAAATAACATGAATATGAGATATGATTTATACTACAGTAGTATGTGAATTTATTAAAAGTCCACATGTAAACCGAAATTCCTTTCTAACTCCTCATATCATACTGTCTAATTCCAATATAATGCTGCGTAACTTTTTATCAATAAATGTGGCCTTATAAATTCTAATTTTTATTCTATTACCGTGTGTTTATATTTAATAGCAATTAATACTCCTACATCTTAATCTTAATCATCACTAGCACATAACTCCTACAAAAAAAAAAAAAAAACGAGCGTTCATACTCTTACACTTATATGTCTAGTAAATATGGTTTTCGGTTTCTACTTCTTAAAATACATATAGGCGTACACATAAAAATGAATCATAGACCATTCCTTAATGACATTTATTATTCACATCATTAAAGCTTACGTTTTACAATCTGTTTACAACTCCAAGGTGATAGCATAGTATAATTAAAGGCTTCTTTTTTACTAGTTAGTATAAAAAATATTTCAAGCCAGATTTAAAAGGACCCACCATTTGCTAGTAATCGTAGTAGTCCAAAATAATTTTACCAAATTAGATAAGATTAGAATTTAAAAATACGGGATTTTACAAAAACATGTACTACCACGACCTGGTCTCGACTGCTCATGTGCCGGTCTATACCCGTCGTCCTTCTGGACGTCCCGTAAAGAACTCTCGAACCCTGAATGGTACAACCGGTCTATATCAGACTCATGTTCAGAGATCCCATCCTCGTCGGAAACCACTGTAAAATGTCTCGGAGACGCCCCCGACTCTCGCTCAGGGGACTCACTCGCAGCAAGTCTTGATGGACTCCTGGTATAACTACTGTAAAATGCCGATTACTACTTAAAATGTACCGCTTAAAGATTAAAAACGCATACATATCCTAAGTAAAAAATATTTTTAACACAACTCCAAATAGTATAAAACTATCCAATCAGAAACTAAAAGAGTTAATTCCATTAAAAAAAAAGGGTCATCTAAAATATCATCTATGTAGACACGATCCATCCGCAAATAACGATGACATCCCAGCATATTTCTAAAAGTGACTTGGTTAATTTACACAGTCTTTGTATGGTTGGCAACGTACGTCACTACAAAAAAAAGTTCATATAGCAACAGTTTACTTTTTAAAAATTGATGGTAAAGTGAGTGTCGTTAAATTTTAACAACAGTTTAGCAACAAAAAATGTTGCTAAATTTAACGACACTCAATTTACCATCAATTTAGCAACAGACGCTCTGATGATAAGCTGACATTTTTTTGTAGTGCGTAATGTCTCACCTCCATCCATAGTCGTCCCCTAACTTATGCTCTCGAGTCTTAGCGAGTCACTTAAGTGATGCATAAACAGAAAATCGAAGATTACAAAAAATCCATGCAGGGCATATCTACCGATACCCTAAGTCTTCTTACTATTCTCCAACAAGGTGGTAATTGGCAATGCTTATATAACATATATGTCGGGTTTTGACTCCACCATTTCCTAATCTAATTAACACTTACCCTAGCAACATTCATAGATTAAGTTGAC
Source organism: Primula vulgaris (assembly GCA_963920805.1). Taxonomy (NCBI): domain Eukaryota; kingdom Viridiplantae; phylum Streptophyta; class Magnoliopsida; order Ericales; family Primulaceae; genus Primula; species Primula vulgaris. The sequence continues at coordinate 29,449,034 of OY987219.1, read as the reverse complement.
TACAAAGTTTACAACTCATACATGCATTTCTTTAATCACCTTTCAACAATTATTGTGAGAACGAGTGTTTGAAATGTGAAATCAGATTAACGAAATGCATGAATACAGCATACCGTGCAATCCTCACAGTTTGTTCAGATTTAATTTTATTCCCACTGATGATCTAAAAGTTTGTTCGCTTTTAGATAATGTAGTTAATTGATTATCTTTAACATTGATTACCGTTTAGAATATATCACATTCCCATCTTATTGGTTAACGGTATGTGCCCTTTATAGCCGAGGTTTTTGTTTCAAATTTAGTGCACACATATCTTTGGTTAACGGAATGTACCTTGTAGCTTATTATGTTCCAATTGTTGACGGACGCTATCGAAAGCTCGAGTTGAGTTTTATTGTCGAAATGTCATACTACATAATAGTTATGAAGGTAGGTATTTGCTTGCTATAAGTAGTATTTTCCATTTAAGACTGTTAACGGCCGCATCAACTATGACAAGTATTTAATCATTTATTTCATATTGAAAAGGAATCCATGGATGCAATAGAAGAGTACAAAGATATAAAGATTAATAAGTACCAACCATAGTTGCCTACATTCTCTATCTCACTTTCTCTCAAATTCCTTAAGCACTTTGTAACGCATTCTCTCCAACTTAAACAAGAGTTCTTTCTACTTTCATGTCTAAATTAAATCAAGCTTGTCATCGTGTATGTGTGCCACAAGATACCATAGAAGACGAACAAAATGAAGGGTATCGAACACCAACTTCTCAAAAGCACAAAATCACCATTCAAAATTGTCCAAGCCCACCCAGAAAATCTACACGCTTATTGTCACGTAAAAGAAGTTATCCTGGTATGTTTCGCTGGTTATGTGAATTTTCAGATTTTTGTTCTTCGTTACAAATTTTTTTTTTCTAGTACGAAAATGACTTAAAAAAATAATTATGTTTTCTATATATTGTTAAAGGAAATAGAGGGGCACAGTTTAAATGAAGTTATGAAAAGTTACTTTAAGATTGATCTTCAACTTATGTTCATACTTAATTTCCCGAAATAAAGTCACGAGCTATGAATAGTACGAAAATAAGATGTTCTTGTTCGTTTGATTATCGGGAAGTGTTAAATACCTTTTCTTTAGTTCTTGCTCATATAAATATCAACTAATGCAGAATTTATAATTTTTTTTTTATTTCAGTTTAGAAAAGGATAAGATAAAAGTTTGATGCGATTGAGTTTGTTTTCTTTTATTTATTCTCATTCTTACTTTTCAAATCAAGCGCTCATATGATTATTGTTTATTAATTCAAAGAAATGGAGCTCCATTCTGGCCTCCGATAAGAAAGGATCACAGAAAACACGAAGTAACTTCACAAAATAGAGAAAATTCCATTAAACCAAAATGAAAATACTTATAAGGGTGGATCCTCAACGAAAATACTTGCTTTATTTGATGGATCGGTAAGTATCTATGTAGTAGATAATATGTCACAACTGGCTTTAATATACTAATTTGTTGAGTATAGGACCTTCCGAAGTAAAAGAGGAATATAACTTTCAGAATGTACAGTATCAAACTGACCGTCCGCAATTTTTCGAAGACCAAAGGGCGGAGGAACTAGAGTCATTCTTTGAGTTTCACTTTGAGCAAATGAAGAAGAGGAAACTTAATCACTAAAGCCTTTGGGTACTCATTTGGAATTAAAAGATGCAATCAAAGTTTAATGTATATGCTAAATTTAAATCCAATGTGTTCAATATATATATTTACAGTTTTTTTTTTGAAAGAGTATATATACTTACAGTTACATTAGCTATTTAACATACTATAACAAATCAGATTTTGTTAATTTGTTGTTTTATATTTGATCCAACATCCAAGAGTTCAGTATTAATTACGTGCAGCCGCACATATATACCTATCTATGTGATGTTAGTATTGTGTTATATATAGGATGTCATAATCCTCAGGGGTGAACGCAAAATTAACATTCATGCATTGCAAATTATAAAGTGTTTTTTTAGGGGGTTGCAAATCGCTTTTTTCTTTAATTAAATTTAAAATTTCTATAAAAATTGGTATTTCCGAAGATGGTGGGAGTGCGATTGCATCCCTTTGTCCTATTAAGCAGCTTCCGCCCCTGGTGATCCTAAAATCAACAAGAACAAGATCACCAAGAAAGGAAGATGAAGAGAAAGTGAATCTAAGTAAACGTTACATTTGACATAGAGATGTATTTATAGAGTAAGCTGAAACGACTAAATGATGGAGACCAGATTTCTCCATCGATAAAATAACACTTGTAATAAAGAAAATAATGCAAAAACAGGAATTTGGGTGAGAAACTGATAAAAGATGATCTATATTAGAAAACTATATGAGAAAAAGAAAGTGAATCTGCCATAATATAAAGGTTACAAGTGAAGGGACTTATGTATAAATCGAGTAAGCTGAAAAGACTAAATCATCGTTAACATGAAGTATTTGGTAACATGTGCCATATCGTACCTTAAATCCAAGGGCCAAGATTTAATAGGTTCATGCAAGCTGGGTTGATTTATATTTATTTAACAATTTTTGTCTTTACAAAAGAGATTTGTATGATGAGCATATGTATTTAAGTATTATAATTAGATATACTGAGGAATCAACCAGTGACGTTTTCGTAGGACCTGAAGAATATTAGGGTGTGGCCTTCTTATCTTAGTAACTTACACTACAAAATAATATTTAATTTAGTGAGAGTTAAAAACTGTCACAAGACTGTCGTAAATTGACTAAACTGTCACAAAACCGTCACAAATTGACTAAACTGTCACAAATCCGTCACAAAAACCGTCGTTAAAAAGCTCGTAACAAAAAATAACGTCACTAATTCCGTTGCTATTTGAGTATTTTTTTATAGCGTTACCCGGTCTACTTAGGCAACTATTATTACCAAGCACTGCAGACTAAGTAAAGTGGGATGGGAGGGGGTAAAATCCATGTGAATTTTTATAAAATAGAGTAATGAATGGCAACATTTTGATTATTTTCACCATTTTAACCGGAATACATGTTAAAATTTGGTTTCCTTAGATTTTTATAAAAAAAAATTTAAATATTAGCGCCTCCTCATATCTATTAACTAGTTGGTGGTTCCTCCCATGTTAGCAATAGTAAATTCTTATAGAGTGGAATGGGCCTACACTTTCATGGACGACAAGTCTCTATTGTTACACATGCTTTCAGATCTTATAGCATACCCATCAATTACCCTGTATATTTTTAAATAATACACTTTTATACCTTTAGGGTACTTATATTAAATTTTCTATTCCAACATATCAATCATAACTAATCATATATTTTATTATATTCTATCAATTTTTTAAAAGTTTCCACATAATAATAAAGAAAAAGGCACATATACATAAATTGATGCAATTGCTCTCAGATCACCAAGTTGAAGATCAAACAGACTAGACCAATTTGTTACGCATTTAGATATCAAATACTTTCGATGGGAAATAGTTTTAATGTGCATTATTGATTAAAAGGCCCTCAAAAATAAGAACAAGTTTTCAAATATTTCAAGGTGATACAACATTGATGGGTTAGCATCTCCGGACTGGGGAAATCGTATGAAGGTGTATGTTTAGGTTCTTTTGGACCTTACTCCGAGTTATATACTCTATGTTCCCAATTAATTGTCCACTACGAAACTATAATTTTGACCAGCCAATAACTTGTTTCTGTTGTAGAATATTATTAGACTCTTGATCTTATACTTTATAGGTCCAAGTGAGCTTGTAATCATACCCCTCTATCTATATAAAGAGAGTTAGGGGTACTGTATTTTACATTCATTCATATACATTCTGATTAATAAATAATCTGTTCTTGTCTCTTTATATATTCTCTCTCTATATCTATATACATATATATGTGAGCTAATATGTCACACAACAGTTTCAAAATTGTCGGAATGAATTTTTTTTTAAAGTTAATCATATAGTTTAAACATTTAATTATATGATTTATTTTTGAAAATTTTTATTTCGACAATTTTGATACATGTTATAAGCCGATCAAAATTGCGCGTAATTTCTTCTAGGACAATTAATTGGGAACTGAGAGAATAGTATCCGTAGCGGATATAAAATTGCACTAGGATTTTCTGTCTTAAGCTTTGTATAACCATACTGGAGCGAGAGTGCCCCTAGGTGTATGTAACCACGGTGATTAAGATTTTACGATGGACTTTCCAGAAAGATTAAATTTAAGAAGTCTAAGAACATTTGCAGCAATGAACGTAAAAAGGGTCTTATCAGTTACAACTTTATGTGCACAATATATGGGTTGGTGTACTGTATTACTATATCACCAGCTAAAAAGCTTATTCTCTCGCCTTCGTTTTTGTTGTATCGCAACCAAGCGATTCTCCACAGTTATGTCTTTCTCTTTTGATTTAGATTTTGGATTTACTTTTTCAAATTTATCGATCTCTGTCCTTTCTAAGAACTATGACTGTGGACCTTTAGCTTCGAGTTCTCCTTCCCCGTCTCACGTATGGATGAAGGAATTGTTGATCTATTACTTCGTTAGGCTTGTGATATAAATTATCAGATGAAAGAAGTTTGAATTTTGATTTTTCGGCCATTTGATATTTGGATTCAGTAAATATGGATCTTTGTTGTTTCTGGCTATATATTTTATTGTGTTGTATACTAAATTCAATAACTGTACCTAAGACCAGATAACCGTGTATCCACCATAAAGGACTATATTCAATAACTGTACCTAAGTTTGTAAAGCTAAAATTTGATCCGCGAGTGGATACAATTTATGGAAACGGAAGACACTCACAACATATATACTAGTGACATTTGAAATTTATTACATAATATTAATGGTTGTAAAGGTTGAACAAGATAGGTACTACGTGTCTGCATATGTATCCAATCTTAAACAAAATTTGAAAATTCGGGATTTTAGAAATTAAGTATGCTTTCATGTACTAATCAATTATTCTCTCTTAATTTTATACATTATGAGATTACGAGAGATCTTGTTGAAAACCCAAATCATAGGAACTATGTTTTTATGTAAATTAAGTATATGTTTTTATATACTAACTAATCAATGATTCTCTCAATAATTTAATCCATCCATCCTTTTGCAGATGACTCGTTTAATTTGTAGTCCCTTGGTAAATTCTCGGATTCAGGATTTTCCAATTCGAATATTTTACAAGACTACTTGGTTCAAGCGTTTCCTGAGAAAAAAGTGTACACTCTTCGAAAATCATAGTTAAAAAACTGTAACCACTAGCGATGGCATCAGACTTAATTAACACAACAAAGGGCTCAATGATATTATTAATCGTAATCAATTTATTAGTAATTTGTAACTTTTTGAATGCCTAATTAATGGAACTTCTAAGGGTACTATAAAAGATGTGAATATTGTATATAGTTACTAGCCTGCAAATAAAACAAGCTCATGTTCGGATCGTTAAACTCTCGATCGGCTCGTGTTTTTCATTTACTAGTGAACCGAGCGTCTTGAACAAAAATTATTAGGCTCTTGTTCAGCCTCTTGCTCGTTTCAAATATTTTATTATAAATATATTCATGCTTATATATATAAAAAGAATTAAAAATATAATCTCACCTATCGATAAATACTCTTAATTTTAAAAAATAAAATTGTTTTTCTAAAATTGAACCAATTTGTATTAATACTCACAATATTTATTACTCCCTCCGTCCCTTTTTAAGTGTTCCCTTTATAAATTGCTAATTTTTAATAATATTAAATTTTGATACATAAATTACCAATATTGCTCTTGTAAATATCATAATTAAAGTTAATGCGGTTAACTTTTTTTCTAAAAATTGTTGTTGTTGTTGTAGTTATAAATGGTAAGTATATAAATGGTAAGAGAGTAAATTTGTTGCATTAGAATTACCATATTCAAAACGCGGACACTTATTTTGAAACAACCCAATATGTAATAGTGAACACTTAATTAAGGACGGAGCGAATATTAATTATCTTAACATAAATTTTAGCTAAACTAAAAAGTCTTTTAAATAAAAAACGAGTACAATTGGACTGTAAATAGGTTTGCCAAAAACTCGTCTATCGACGATCTGAGTCTAAACAATATTTTAAATAAACTAGTTAATAAACAATCGAAACTTGAATAGATCTGTACTCGGCACGACTCATTTAGAACCGCATATAATATTTCATTAAAGATTAACATGCTACACGATGTTTTTTTATTTTTTGAGAATATAAGGCGAAGAAAACATAAAAGTTGCTAAATTCCATTACAATAAGAAAAGTTTACATATTTAATATTTTTACATTAAAGCGGTAATTAGGAAAGGAGCTAACAATCAGGAAAGGAGCTAACAATCACGTGAGAACTCACACTCTTATTTTAAGCTTGCATGTGTGTAGCCCCACTTGAATTCACCAACCTCTTAGTAAATTCTCAACCGTCCGATGGACCCTCATCAACGGTCACCAATCTCCCCTTCTCAAACACGTTGGTACACCTGCACAATGGACACGACACATGCGCCGATAGCCACGTGTCAACACAGCCAGGATGGAACACGTGTCCACAGCACGGGATCATCCGTACGGTTTCACCTTCATGCAGCTCGCTGAGGCAGATGACGCAGTCCGTGGCTTCCCCACTGTAGGACACCAGAGGGAGCACTGATCCGACGCTGGGAGAGAGCTCAGCTGATTTGTTCTGCAAAGGTGGTGCCGGTATTCGTGTGGGAAGGCTAGTAGGGTTAGGTTCCGGTTCAGGTTCGGATTCAGATGCATTCTGGGCGCAGCGACGGACGTAGAAGGAGAAGAAGCCCAAGAAGAAGAGTGCCGAGAGGATTATCAGGGCCGTCAGGCCCATGGATGAGTCAAAGGGATTGTTTGGTTGGAAAACCAGTACTCCATTATCCTTCGACTCTGAAGATGTTGGAGGGTCATTCAAGAGTGGGTTCGGCGATACTCCATCTTGCAAGAGCTTTCTTGGCTTCATTTTCTTTGAGATACAGAGATGGAAAGAAATTTCTTGAGTTTACGGTGAAGATTTGGAGAAAAAATGGGGAAGATAAGGAAAGAGTAGAGGTGGAGGTGGGCCCCGCTTTCGGTATTTTTTTTGTTTTTTAATGTAGCTGTCAGTGTATTATAGCGCCGGTTGTTCGGGGTAGGTGTAGCATGCTACGCGTAACGTAAACCGGTACGTTTCGGATGCGTGAGATTTGTTCTAGCCTTGTGGGGATGTTTCGCCCGGTATCTTCATAAGTACTCTTTTACCATTTCGGATTAGATTTGCTACAAGTGTAATTGAATGCATAGTGATTTTTCCGTATTTTTTTAGAACTATTGGATGTCCAACTAACATTGTGCTCACACAAGCATAGTTCAATTTTGATATCCTTGTGAGATTAGTATTTTTGAACATTTTTTTAAAATAGTTTTGAGCAACGTTTTGAGATAGGTACATATACCTTATAATTTTATGCCGGTGTTAAGTTGGGATTTATAGAAAGTATGGAACTGTACACTGCCGGTTTAAATCACTGAAGCGAGGATATAGGGAGAATCATTGACAAGTAAAAACGTACTTAATTTCTAAAACCCGAATTCTCAAATCTTAATTATGATTTGCTACATATAATCACTGTAAGAAAAAATTCATTTACCAACAGTTTGTTTTTTGAAAATTGTTGTTAAAACGCGTATCGTTAAATTTTAGCAACAAAATTAGTTAATGTGTCCAAATTGTCCTGCTTGATTAGTAAATTTTTTAAATATAAGTTAATGTGTTTTTTAGTAAGTTTAATGTGTGAGTCGATGAAATTCTGCCCGTCTTGGCTCTCTACTATTTTCTAAGTCCAAATCAGGGAAATGTTGACATTATTGTGTATAGGTATGCGTTGTATACCTTGTGTTGTATAATTGCATACACAATAATGTTGACATTATTGTGTATCCAGTGTAAGTGTTTTAAAAAAATAATGTAGGTGTCGTATGGAAAATTTGCGGTCCACGTATAAACTATATGTTGTTCTTTGTAAAGTTGCATGCACTTTCAAATGATCACAAACCTTGGTGTCTGTCATCTCTTTCAAAAACAAATGTTATTTTCTTGCTTGATGATTTATGTAATACCCTCTTTGAAACTTATTTATCAATCTTAATATACATTGATTTAACTGCTAATTATCTAGAGAAAATAAATCTGAAATTTTAAATCGGAGAGATCGATATTTTTTATGAACTCTTTTAATACGAGTTTTTATTCATACTATATGGACGCAAACGCTAATTTTTAAATATTTTAATGAAAAAATATATGTAGAAAATTACTTTTGCATCAAATTTAATCAAAATTAAAGAGAGGACCGCAACCCACAATTGTCTCTATCTTGTTACTTTTCTGGTTTTCCAAACGGTAGTTACAGTCCTGAAGTCAAATTAACAGTTTTACCTTTCACTCGACTTATACTAGTATATATTCGTGTTCTCTACCTTTTTTTTTTTAGCGTTTGTTAGTAAATTTTGTACATCTTACCAAATTCGATCAACTAAAGTTGCATTACATAATAGTGGTGAAACTTCGACATATATATCCAGGGGCGGACCCAGGACGGTGATTTTCAATTTTTTTTTATGTGTAGTTTAAAATTTTCTAATATATATACATTGATGGTCTCTCTAATTAAACAAAATAGTTGTTGATGTAGTGGTAAAATTGCCTTTAAGGTAGTGAAAGATTAGGATTTCAAATCATGTTAGTTGTTTTTTTCTAAAAATTTCTGTTTTTAACTTGAAATTACCAAATTTCGTAAATGACCATTTTATTTTCCCAAACAAAGCTTACTAAAAAATATATTTTATTATCTAATACCATTTGTCTTAGTTTCATATTTATTTTATATTATGTTAAACATAGAATTATTTTTTTATTTTTTATTAGATTTTATTTATTTTATCCTCTATTCGACATATTTTTTACACCACGGCCTAAAAAAACCATATCCACTGTTTTTTCGTTCATGTTCCCATCAATTTGTGTTCTACCAATAACGAATGGCATGTTTTCAACCCCCAGTGTAACTTGTTTCCACCCAGTTACAACACCAAGCGGAAATGACACGAAGAGATGAAGTCCAAAAGCACATTCAAGACACGAGGACGTAGTTGCTATAAGCTATGTCGACAATAAATTTCGCGAATTCTATCATATTTTTACCCCATCATAACACTGGCGGGGAAACATAAAAAAAGTCGAGTTTGGAGATGACACGTTTTTGTTATAACACTAGGGGTTTATTACACTTTAAATTAATAGAACTTTTCTTTTGAAGAGATTTTCAGTGTAATTACGAAATATTATGTCTTGCAATCAGGATCTACCCTAACAATTTTACACCTCATCGGCTCATCCCCTAGAAATCCGAAACCTATTTACCTTTATTCAAATATAAAATAACAACAAAGAAATTCAGATCATAATATAATAAAAATGTGTCTTTAAACATAATACTATGAAAAACAAACTAAACATATTCGAGCTTACTAGCCTTATCAAAACGAAACAAATTATAAGAAAAAATGTAAAATAATAATATTAGTTTTGCGCTTTTAAACCAGCACCTTAGCTAAAAGACAGGTTTAGTTCATACTAAAACCGACCCTACTTGCATCCTCAAAAAATGTATTTATATTTGGAACCCTAGAATATATATTAATGACCGGCTCTGATGTCGTTGCGGCTTATAACGACAATGACAATGTCTGTTTTTATGTATTAATGTCTGCAAATCTAAATGCATGTCATTCACAATAACCACTTAACCACAATGCCATTAACGAAATAGAAAAGCAAAAAGAGTATCGAATATAATAGTTTTCAACCAAGAGAAGCAAACAAAGAAGTTACACAAGCCAACAATTAGAATTAATATGCAAACCACCTCTTCTTATCCCCACTCGGCCAATACATCCAAGGTTTATGATTCCTTGGACTAAAAATCAAATACAATTTACTTTTAAACCACTTTGACCTAACTAATTTGACCTAATAAATCCAAAAATCAGTGTAAGACTTGCCTTCGAACCAACTACAGTAGAAACTCTATAAAATAATACACTTGAGACCACCAAAATTTATTAATTAAAAGAGTTATTAATTAATCGATAAATTAATAATTATTAATTTATATATTAATTAATATTTTATTAATTTATAGTAAAATACTTAGTTTACAAACACCTTTCAAGCTTCCACTTAAAGCGGCAATCACATTGAACAATTTCTTGTTGAGCTATGAGAAAACAACACCAGAAGTTCTTACCATGCTAAGGAAAATTAGAGACGAGATTTAAGGGAAAATTGATTTCAACAAAAAACAAAAGACAATTGAGTCATTTTTCAAGAAATCTTCGTAAATCATTCATGTAATATGCTATATATAAGGAATTATTAATTTATATTTTATATGGGGTCTAAAGAAATTATCAAAAATGTATTATCTTATAATTTTAGCGAATTATTAATTTAGCACCCTATCACCGAGTCGGGACCGGTCAAAAATATTATCTTAGAGAGTTTATTAAATAATCGAGTATTAATTTATCGAGTTTCTACTGTAACATAAATAATACCTAACAAATGATATGATGTTACCGACTTGTTCATCAGGGTACCAATACAGACTGTAAAAAGTACTTCGGAATATGCCTAGTTCTTTTTGTTGTTGTAATATTCTCCAGTAAAAGTGTTGAAAGATTATTAACTTTAAGCCTTAAACCAAATTTACTTGTTTTTTGTGATTTTCTTACTGACCAAAATTTAGCAACTTTGGGTCAGCAAGTCGGTAAAAATTTCTCGACCTCTTGATAGTTAAATCACAGCTACTATATTGTTCTGGTAAACTTGTTTCAAAACTTAAATAGAACATAATTTTGCAAGACAAGAAGAAATACCAACTACAGTTGCTCAGGGATCAGATATAGGAATTATTTATCTTGAGGTGCAATTAACTTTTTTATGTCCACTAACATTTTCTGGCTCAAAAGTTTAATGTCACTATTTTAGTTTTACCTTGCAAAAAAGAAAAAAAAAACCCAGTCTAGCAATATCAGTAATAGTGTCAGCAACTCAGTTAATTTCATCTTTAACCTATACTATATAGAAAAAAGTTTGGTCCAAAAGAGAATTCATGGCTTGAGATCAACACCACTTTACAGGTCTGAGTTACACTGTATATCGCCAACAACAGATATTTAGCAAGGAAAGGCAGATATCATAGCCAACAAGTGGTTATCACTTATGGTAACAGTTCAATTTGTCATGTAATTTTTTTTATAACAAAAACACAGTTTGTGTGCTTTAATATCAGTCTATCGATCAATCATCTTGCCATTTGTCGTCTTCTCGTGGTATAATAATAAACTTGCTCTGGCTTTGGGATATACAAGACAAAGCTATTGATCTGACATGGAGAATAATAAGTCTACAATCACGTTGAGAAGTATTCCGCCAAGTTTGCCACCTGATATACATTTTAAATTAAGTACACGTTTTTGTATACAATAAATGTTCAAAAGAAAAGTGTAAAAAGCGAGAACTTTGAGTACCTGAACGATCTTCAGGTGAAACAATTACTGTATCTTCATATTCTAACTAATGGCTCCTAAATTCTGATAATTCTATTGGACAGAATATGCACGGATCATCTCAATAACAGGTGCTCGACACATTGGACACTTGCCACTCCTTTGAACAAGTTTGTCAGCACATTTCGAACAGGTGCACATGTGCCCACATCTATAAAGATATAAAACAGAAAAGGAAAGTCGTATGTTAAAATATACAACAGAAAAGGAAAGTTACAGAGAATCATAATTAACCAGAAGAACTGAAGAACTAATTTCAATACACATCGCTATCAAGTTCTTTTATGGTTTCGATCACTAAAAAGAGAGGCCAACCGATTGCAAGGGTCAACAAATTCTGAAATCTAGAATGTGTCACAAATACGTAAAGCAATTTTGTTACAACCGTGATAGGGTATTTTCTCCCTTCAAATATGGTATATGGACCATAGTTCAATCTTTTTTACCTCAAAACGTTTAATCACTGCTAAGACAACTTTGGTATAACTTCATGTGATGATGCAAGTTTATATGGGCACATGTTACATGCGATCAAAACAGATGGTGGGATACAGGTAACCAAAACATGCTTTATCACCTGTCCCCATTATAAAATGGGATACAACTTACAAGGCTATAACGTTTACCTGTATAATAAAGAATCTATGCTGTTAGTAGAGCATACACAGCAAATTCCTTTCTTAACTTGATCCCACTTGGAATCATCTTTTTGCAAACAGTCGTCAACATCTGAAATACAAGATTTGATCAAGCTCAGTGGATCTTTGAGGAAAGTTCAATAACCAAACCAAAAAGGACTGACATAAGAAAATGGGAAAAAAAAACCTTTTGAACAAATCCCTCTGTTGAGAGCAGCAGAAACCTCTTGTCTAAATGAGCGCTGTAGTTCAAGCTGCATGTCCATACAGGCCTCTAGAGTCCTTTGCATGCTGTTCATTCTTTGGTGAAGCCTAGCCATATCTATCCTCAGATCACTGATCACCTCCAATTCCTATAAAAATGGAAAAAAGAATACTCTAATCAAACTTTTAGATAAAAGTAGGAGTCCTTCAGATAAATTCCGCCAAAGAAATTTAGTTTTCATAAAAAATGCCCTCTCTGAGAACAAATAAACATATAAAAGAAATACTCCAGTTAATAGAATTCCCATTCACATAATTGGGGACCCTTTTTCACCCCCACCACACTAGATTGCTCCTACACAGTTCCCATTCAAAGTCCTGACGCACAGAATAAATTTTTATTAACCAACGTCTAGAGTGCACCAAGTTATTTATCATAAATATTTATTGTTTCTTTGTCCATTGGCAATAGGATGGAGAAGGGGGGGAGAGCATTACGTGTTACATAAACAAAATATATAACTTGTCTAGCATTTAGGATAAGTCTTCCAGCGCAAGGGGTAGAGAAGAATAAAGTTCACCAAGTACACCCCATTATTCAGATTATAGTCCAACGGAATAAGAAGTCCAGGAAAATTATAAAGAAAAAAAAAGTTAACAAAAAAAACGAAAACAAAAAAACAAAATAACCATTTTAATGTCATAACCGTTTAATTGTTTATCGAAGCGCCAATCAACAACAAATAAGTAAAAAATATAGAGCTTTAGAGAGAGAGAGAGAGGGGCTCCCAATGGTGAAAAAGAACAGATAAAAAGAATCAATCAAAGATGCAAGCTTTTAACCCCCAAATCATTCCAAAGCCATCTCCGGCAACAAAAAACTTTGCCGATATCAGATACAACCCGAATGAAACAAACATATCTGTAAAAGAAATCAAAAATTACAAAGGGGAGGCTGCAATTAGATTCTCCCATGAAGAGGTAAAGTATCTATCCGAGCCTTATAAATATACTCTTATTGGTAAATTCACTCATGGAAGTCCTGAAATTGAACATATAAACATGTTTTTAATTAATCTTGGGCTTAAAGAAGATTTTAGTGTTGGATTGGTGGACCAAAAACATTTTCTTTTGAGATTTCATCATGAAGATGACTACTTAAGGGTGTGGTTAAGAAATATTTGGGTTATTTCTAGATGCACTATGAGAGTCCTTATGGACCTATGATTTCAAACCCGGAACAGAGCCCTCAATCACCACTGTCTGGATTCGATTACATATGTTGACTATTCATTTATACAATAAATCTAGCCTATTCTCTATAGCTAGTGTCTTTGGAATGCCTCTTAAAATGGATGAAGCAACTACTAATCTCACAAGACCTAGTCTTGCACGGATTTGTATAGAAATCGACCTCAAAAAGGAGCTAACTCATAGAGTTTGGATTGGGTATGGAGATGATGAACAAGAAAAGCAAGGGTTTTGGCAATTTTGCAGCTATGAAAAGATACCAGAATATTGTACTAACTGCAAAAAAGTTGGACATGGGTATAAAGAGTGCAAAGTGTTTGATAAAATGCGCAATGAGAAAAATGAGCAAGTAAAAAGCATGGTTCACAGGGAGAATAGCCAAGCACAGAATAAACAGAAACATATCAACCAATTTTAACCCAAAAGGACTGAATTCAAAAGGAAAATACCTGTCACAGTCGAGAAATGGATTAGCAAGAAAAATCTCACAAAATCAAGAACTAACACATCAATAGGAAAGTTCAATGTTGACCATAACAGTGGCATTCAAGAAAGAGAAAAAGCTACAATTCCTATTATACAAGGGGAAATAGAAAATTCAGAATGCTCTGGTTCAACAATACAGAATATGGGAATAAAGATTTCAAACCCATTTGCAGCATTACAAGATTTAGAACCACAAAAAGAAAAGGACAAACAAGTGAAAAACCAAGAGAAAAAAGAAAAGGAGGCAATTGTCTCATTTGTTGCTACTGAAAATCTAGAACAACAAGAAAATGCAGAGGATGATTCTACAGCTACACAAATACGTTTTCTTCAAGCTCAAGAACGGAATTCTTCAAATCAATTGACCAGCTTACCAAAAGAATTGCTTTGTGGGAAAATACCATTGAATATCAGTGTAGGAACCATTGAATATCAGTGTAGGAAACACTAATACTTTTGAGCTTTATGCAACTTGAGGGCAGTTCTAAAGCAACTAGTGACGAAAGCATATATAAAAATGGAGAAGATGCAACCAGTATTAACCCTAGATCGGATAAGCAAACAGAGCAAAACAATCAAATCACCAAAAAAGAGCATATAAATATTAATGAAGGTGAACTAGTTGTTGATCTCTACTCATCAAATTGGGAAACAGAAGTGGATGAAAAAGAAGAGAAAAAGAGGAAACAAGTCAAAATATGGAAAGGAATTAAAATTTTCAGCGACAAAAATAAAATAAAAACATATCGTTACAATACCAGACACAAGGCTAGATCAAACAACAACTACTATGATCCCTATGATTATGGGGACTATGAGAGTTGCTAATTTATATATTTTTAATGGAAAATCATTTGATGACTAGCGTGTTTAATTATGAAGAATAGATCTACTCAAGGAATTTAACTGATTTTGGTGGTGGATCTCTCCAGATCATCAAAAGTTCACCATATCCCCTCGCGGTGTTTAATCTTTCACTGTTATTTCTTTTGGTCCCCCAAGTTGTATTTTTTCTATGTTTTGTTTTTCTTTGTAATAAGGCCGTAGGCCATTTAAACTTTCTAAATCAATAAAAATGAAATAGTGGGTCTCCCACTTTTAATTAAAAAAAAAACGTTTAATTGTTTATCAACTTCACACTTCCACAACAAATAGCCTATTTCTATGATGATTACAAAAAAAAAAAAAAAAAAAAAAAAAACCTATTTCTACGATTCAGCAAGTAGCTACAAGCCTACAATGTATTCGTACTGCTCACGCAATGTCACTTTAGATGGCCATTAAATTAAATTGTGTCAATTTAAAGCTTAAAAAAACAGTGAGATAATCTTTAATAACCCTTCCATGCTACTAAAAATAAAATTTATACCATTCCAAAGGATTGTTGATGCAAGCTATTTCGCGACCAGATACCGTCTTGCAATTCTTGGTCCCATAAGAGCTGAGATGGGGTAAGATCAAGTGGAGAGATAGACACTGCAGCCTGCTCAGCTGTAGTTTCTGGCACCGAAGTCTGAGTATCACCTTGTACTGAAGTCTCTTCAACTTCCCACTCTATCAAAGGGTGAGCCTGTCTATCAACGTATGACTGTACCAGATGGTCTAGACTCTCACGAAAATCACTTTGAAGAAGATTAGAGACGCTTCTTCTACAAGATCAACAGAATTACATAAATCAACTCAATTTGTAAGATTACGGTTCTGTTTAGATACGTAGACATTAAGTCCATGGGGATTTGGATGAAATGTTATTCAAGTTAAAAAGGTAAGTTTTGTAAGAACATGACATCCGAAATCCTGATATCCAAGACTAAAATAAAGCCAATGTGGATTTGCTATCATGTCACAATTGAACTAGTCTTTACAAAGAACACAAAAAAAGGTTTCTTAAGATTTCAAAGTCAAAAATTCCAATCTGAAATCTACGTAAGGAAACAGAGCTTAAAGAGTCAGTTGGTTGGGTATTCACTTTTTAGATGGAAATATTTGGATACGTCTAATCACCTGAATTTCTATACCTAAAAAGTTTCAAAACCCTAAATAACAACAATAAAAGCTAACTGACTCAAATTATAAATTACTTAGTTTGTTCGATGTCATACCTGCTTAAAAGTTCTCTGATCTCTGAATTATACACGCTGCCGTCCTCAGGGTAATAAGAATCATCAAACCTTCCAGTAAATGCTTCCTCCCCAATATGACGATGTTGAAAACCATCAAACTCCTCAGATGAATTTTCTTCTTCTTCTTCTTCTTCTTCTTCTTCTTCTTCTTCTTCTTCTTCTTCTTCTTCACTATCCGCACTCTCCTGATATAAGTTATTAGAACTTTCACTCATGTGAGTCTCTATATCTTCACTACTACTTCCGCTTATGGTACTTTCAGAACCATCAACCTGATTTGAAGACATGTCACCAGCTGCTGGCTCGTAAAATTCTTCTTCACTCTCTTTTTGTAACAGACCTATAATCCGAGTATTCGCAGGATTTGATGATTGAATCTGCTCTTGGTCATCAACTACAAGCTGTTCTTCTAAAGTGTCATCCAATTGGTTAGAATTCTGGGCATAATTGCCATCTAACAAAAGGCATATGTGATTAACATCTCTCTCACTATCGCTAGAGTGAGATTGTTCTTGAGTTATATTCAAATCTGTTTCTAACGTAATCGATTGAGTTTGCTCATTAATGGAGTCATCTATCTCATTGTCCAATGAGGTGTCAGAGTCGGCACTTCTAGATGGACCGTAGACATAGTTATCCATCTTGGAGAGGAACCCTTCCCTGCTCAAATAAATGGATAAATTTTTGATGAGAAAGAAATTCGAGTTCTCTATACAAGACAAGGTAAAAAGGAAAAATGAACAAGCGCAGAATATATCCCTTCTTTGGACTCAGACTGAACAAGCTACCCCACATCATAAGTGCTAAATTTTCAGGAGTACTAAAAGTGCAATGTATTAACAAGAATGAGGAAAAGGCCAAAGAATAAGGCAGGAAAAGGCCAAGCAATGAGGCACTCGGAAGAATCATGAAATGCAAACCAGAAAAGGTAGAGAACAATCTAAAATTGTTATTGTTGGAAAGTGGAAACTGATAATTTATTCTGCAAAATTAGCAAAATGAATTGGATGATCCTTTCCCTGTCAATGAATTGAATGATCCTTTCCACAGACAGGGACACACCCTCACAGGTCACCAGGACAACAATATCCTTGAAGGTCTTCCATTTGCTAAGAAATGAAAATCCTTTGGAACAATCGCGAAACAAAATGTAAAAAAGCAATCAACAAAACAAAGAAAAAATAGGCAGGTTAATATCCATTGGAGAATTTTTTTTTATAATGAAAATCAACATCAGTATTGGTTCATACTCAAAGATAACAATGGATATTTTTGGTGAGTAAAAAGCGTCCAAAATTGATGCAAAGTATGTTAAAACAGCACATTTGATCAACAAAACCCAAAGAGCCTAACTAGAACAATGTAATTCCTTCAATGATGTGGTCCAATCTTTTCAGATGGAAGGGCATAACTTTATCTCCTCGCCCACTAAAAATACAGAATTGAGATACACGTTAATACCGCGAAGGCCATTGATACGTTTGAACTAAAAAAATTTCATGAAACCAATAGCAGAATACAAATAATGTATTCAAACTCTCGAGTGTGTACCCACTTTTAGGCAATGTAAGGACTTTGACCCTCTCTATCTGGATCGATAACCGGAGATTATAGTGCTAAGTAAACTCCAAACCAGTGGGGTGCTTAATGTGTCACTTGAATAAGAGGAAACGACCAGTTTGAGTAGGAAAGAACTGATCAATTTTAATTCACGGAAGCGTAAACAAGAAAAGAACCCACCTCAAGAGGAAATGAGCAAAAGGTATCTAGATTCTTGGGTAATTAAAAATGTATAGATTTCCTCGGGCAAAATAAACTTAGGTTTTGATAAACAAAAACTATATGAACTTGAATTATGAACACAAATTCCTTGAACCATAGAGAATCTTTGATAATGAAGAATCTATAACCCGAGAATCTTTTGCAAGACAAACAGACACAAACACTACACGCTATAAATTGTCACAGCTTGAGATTCTTTAGGATACCCTCTTGGTTTTTACTATCAAAAGAAAACAATTGCGAGATAGTTGTGTAAGTGATCTTCCGTTGTAACCAACTCTTATCACGAACACAAGCTCTAAACATGCATACCTTAGAAGTTGCTCAAAGAAGACAGCTAAGCCTACTATCAATGCATTAGACCGGAAAAACAAAAGAAGCCATGCATCCACAAATGAATTTACACAAATTCCTAAAATTCGTATACCTTAGACCAGACACATTGTGTCTTTGCCTCAGTAGTCCTAATTCACTTATAGCCACAGAAGATGGTCTTTCATCTTGTAATAATTTTCCATTACGCAAGAACCTACTCTTCAGCAATGCCTGCAAATTAAGCACAATGTGATCTGAGTCAAAAGTTTGCAGCAGATAAATTACTATGATAATATGGAAAAGGCTAGAATATGATACAGTCTCTTTAAGTAACATGGACAGACGAACACAACCTTCTCAAGTTCTCATAAGTAGGATGATGCAGACACGCTAGAAACTAAACGAGGATTTCGAATCTACCACTGGAAAAGGAAAGTGCGTTCCAACAAAAACTTTACACTTCCCAAACTCTTGTAAATCTCTGTTGGCACTGAACTAATAAATTAATGCCAATCCAAAAATAGCAAAGTCACCAACGTCAAATAATCTTGTGTTTTTTATTCAGTTAGTACATCTCTAAAAAGAGGAAAAGGATTAAGCTTGAAGACTACAGTAGGTGTGCAACAAGATGCACCAATAAAACAAACCAAGAGCATGCAAACTAATAGTTAAAATTTAAAATGGAAAACGGCGACACAAAGCTTTCATTTGTTTCCTTTATTCATGTTAGATTTAATTCGTTGTCTACGAACTCGATTAAAGTTGTGCAATAAAGGTAGGGACACGTATCTCTAACTGGTTCAACACAGGTCTAACTACCTATACACCGAGGCTGGACAGAAACTAAAAAATAAAATAGATCATAAGATAATCCGAATATAAAGGTAAACCCACCACACGATGGCGAAAGCAGAACATTATATCAATCTCAGACTAGGATATATCCTGAACTTAGCAAGACCTGGGGCAAAAATCCGAAAAGGCTTCTGTTTTGAAAACATTTCGTTTTTTCCAAATCTATGGCTGACAAAACCATATCAAATAATGAAGCAGCTTTACCTGAATCCGATTGCGGTGAGGGAAATTAGCAACAGGATGATGATCGCACAACTCCCGAAGTTCCTTTTCTCTTTCTTTATCCGCCTTTGCCAGCAAATCAATCAAAGTCTGTCTACCACACAATCTACGCATCTTTTTCGGTACTTGGCCTCTAACTCCATTGCTCTTCAATTCTTGGAATATTTGCCTCACCCTTCCCCTCTCAACCTCTCCCATATCACTCGAGCAATCCGAGATAGAGCTTTTTCCATCATCACACTCATTTACATTCTCATTTTCCGCGTTTTCAATGTCATTTATCTCAGATAACCATTCATCGGAATGATCAGAACTTGACCCGTTACTCCACTGATAAAGTAATCTATTTTCTGCTACTAAATGTGTACGACTAGATGCAGGCTCTCTCTCTAGCTCCCGCCACATCTGGAGGATGGAGGACGGATGGGACACAGAAACGGGCCGTAAACCAGCAACAGCCATTACTAAGTTTTCACTTGTTTCAAAAGCACTATATTTTTTTTATTAAAGTAGTTAAAACCAATAAAGCAGTCATTTTTGTCACAAGGATGTAGATTCTTTTCTTCTGCTGCACACATGAGAATAAAAAGGTCAGACTTTTATCTTTTTTCAGATTTCAACTTTGAAATGACCATTACAAGTAATAATGAGATTGGAGGAGAAAAAATTGGGCTCATTTTTTTATAGTAATTTATTAAGCTCGCTTATTAGCGTAAAACCTCGATTCAAGGCTTAAAAAAGCAGAAAAAGCTCGTAAATCTGATTTTTACGCGCTTTTAGCTTAAGTTCTTACAAAAAGGCTTTAGCTATTTTTTTTGCCTTTTAAAATGCTAACATTTTTACAGATCAGAAACCCAAAAAAGTTCATATTATAAACAGGTTGGGAGTAAAATCTTTGAGATCCTCTTGTTTATTTTTTTAAATAATAATAAGAAATGCAGTGCAAATTTGTATTGAAAAGACAAAAAACATGTACTTAAAAGCTCAAACCATTTATAAATATCTATAAATCTCATCTCACACTCAAACTATGAATTTTCTGAAAATGGTTTGTAATCCAAAAGAATGAAAAATACGAGTAGTAAAACGTAATAGATAGAATAGGCAATTAAATCCTTTAGATCATCTTGTTTTTTTTTTGTTTTTTTTTAAATAATAAGAAATGCAGTGCATTTTTATTTTATTTTTGAAAAGACAATTAAACTGTGCTTAAAAGCTCTAACCAAGTAATCTCAGAGACACAAACTAAACCATTTATAAATAAATTTTCTGAAAATCCATTGTAATCCAGAAAGAATTAGTAAAACGTGATAGATAGAAAAGCTGATTAAATCGAGGTGAACATAAAATCGAAATTGCAATTAGAGAATGTTAAAAATGTACCTTTAAAAGTGTGTTTAATTTTTCTGTAGAGAGAGAGAGAGAGAGAGAGAGAGGGAAGGAAGGGCGGTGATTTATGAAAATAATAAATGAGGACTGAGTGACTCATCAACTAATTATATCTTTTCGTAACGCTAAGTTTTAATACAGTATAATGCTTATACTTTAACTGTCTCATTGTGACGTCTTGCCTTTTATTTATTTATTATTATTGACTTTTATGTATCGATGTTTTTTCAAACCGAACCAATTAAGTCGGTATTAAAAATTTGATATACCGACATTATGGTACGGTATAACCGAATTAATCTTTGAAAGTCGGTTCGGTTTCGGTATTCGTTTTGTGAGTTCGGTATGATACCGATTCAAACCGAAATATTAAAATATACTATATAAAAAATAAACTAAAATACTTATATACACTTAATTATTAACATTGTTATATAATATACTTATATTAATTTTTCTAGTGAATACTTATAGCATTTTATTTTATTTATATCATTTAATAGAAAGTTTTAGTAGTGTTTACTCTTTTATGCAAAGAAAAAAGAAATGTAACAATAATATAAATAAATATATATTTTTTGTTGTGTGACATATTATCTCCGTATGTATATATATATACTAGTAATCGTGCCCCACGCGTTGCGTGTGCGGCTCGTAATGCAATAAAAATATAAGTATAGTTATGATATAAATATATGGATAATACAGAAAAAACATAATTTAACATTTAAAAGAATATTTGGTTGTTAAAGAGGGATAAATAATTTTATTAGTTTTTAATTTTTACATTTTTATTTGAGTATGTTATTATTATAATTAATATAAAGGTGTAGGGGTATTTTTGGAAAAAAGTGGCTAAATTGGGTAGCCTCATTTGGCTTGGGTTGGCTTATTATAATAGAATGATATATATATATATATATATATATATATATATATATATATATATATATATATATATATATGAGAGAGACAACAAGAGAGATACATCAATATGAGTGTACAGAGAGATACATCAATAGACTTCTGACTCTCTTTATATAATAGAGGGTAGAGTTACATATACTAGGAAATACCAAGATAGGATCAATAGACTTCTGACTCTCTTTATATAATAGAGGGTAGAGTTACATATACTAGGAAATACCAAGATAGGCCCAATAGAGTAAGGCCGAAGATGGCCAATAATATCCTACAACACTCCTGTAACGTCCCGGCCCGACGGACCGAACCGTTACGCCCGTATCAACAATATTGTCTATTTTTGCACAACTTCCCAGGGGGGTCACCCATCCTGGTACTACTCCAAGGTAAGCACGCTTAACTGTGGAGTTCCGTCCTCGCTATTGTGTCGCACGACTTTAAAAGGCCTTGTTGATATGAAATGGATCTTTAAGCTCATATACCACACGGGTACTCTCATATCTGGGCGATGTGGGACTGACGCACAACACCGCACCACAGAATTTCCTTCCTGGAAATCTGGTTCATCACAATATCTATAACGACCCGGCCCCAACGGACCGAACCGCCACGCCCGTATCAACAATATTGTCCGCTTTGACACAACTTCCCAGGGGGGTCACCCATCCTGGTACTACTCCAGGCTAAGCACGCTTAACCGTGGAGTTCCGTCCTTGCTATTGTGCCGCACGGCTTTAAAAGGCCTTGTTGATAGGAAATTGATCTTTAAGCTCATATACCATACGGGTACTCTCATATCTGGGCGATGTGGAACTGACGCACAACACCGCACCACAGAATTTCCTTCCTGGAAATCTGGGTCGTCACAATCACCCTCCCTTTAGGCACGACGTCCTCGTCGGGCACGTCGTCCTTTAGGGGTCCACACACACGTGCTAGTCCCCATAATAAAGTAATTATTTAGGAACACCTAATAACGTTCCAACTAAGTAATTATTTAGGAACACCTAATAACGTTCCAACTAACATTCCAAAAAATAATATCATATTTATTTTAACAAAGTAATTATTTAGGAATATCTAATAACATTCCAACTAAGTAATTATTTAGGACCATCTATTAACGTTCCAACTAATGTTCCAACATGTATAACTCACATGTCCATTTAGTAAAAAGTTACCGGCTAATAAATTCTACACTTAATTTCTCATTCTTTTTTAGGAAAAAAATGGCATATATATAGCGTACTCCTAGTAATTGAACCATAAACTGATGATGGCATTATTTTTAATCCTAAATTAGACATTACACATAAAATGCACCATAAGTCTCTCGTTTGAATATAGCTGCCATATTAAATTATTTATGTTTATTTTTCATGTTTTCTATATTAGTATTTGTATCTATTCATTTATTAATTCAGAATATAACAATGGGCTCATATATATACTTGTTTTAGAACAAAATTTAATTAAGTTATGAGCAAATTTTAAAATCTGAAATCACCTATGTACATAAATATGAAATGGGTAAATAAAGAAAAGTGAAAAAGTAATAGAATGAGTATAATGTGAAAAATATAAATACAAATTAATTATTTAATATATATACATATATATACGTGCATATAGATTTGTGGGGGGAATATGTACGATGGTAGTGTGGGCATAAAGACCTTAACGTTAACTTGTTATATAATATAATTATATAAGTACAAAATGGTGTATGGATAGTATCACTTTTTTTAAGTAAGTTTTAATTACCATAAGAGTTCCACATGAATCAAAATTTCCAAATTATACGTTTCTCTGTGTTTATTACTCGGTAAAATTGCAGGCGCGAATTAGAGAGAGTATTTTTCCCACGTTCTTAGAGGTTAACTTCGTGCTTATCTCAATCATAAATCACGTAAGTGGTAACAAGCGCACGTCTATCTGCTCCCTCCTCATCGCGATCTGTTCATTGACGCTGCGGAGACTTGTTTATTCTATCTGGTTAGTTTTCTGACTTTGTCTAATTAACACAGTACGGTTTGATTCTTTTATATTATGTCTATTTATATCTATACTTCTTATATTTCCTCATCTATAATTGAAGAACACATAGTATCAGCCAATTTCTATCAAATTTGTATAAGATTGGATTCTAGGGTTTTCTTTCTTTAATAATATTGTGCTACAATTGGGTGATTGTGTTTGGTTTGTTTGCAAATTTTATTATAACAAATTGTTAGATTTTTTAATCCCACTATATTTATTCATTTTAATTACAGTTTTAATATGTAGTTCGAGTTCGACATAATACTGTGCTTAAGTGTTCATCTGTTAGCCGGTTTTATTTATTTATTTCATGTCCGTTATAGTGTTGTTCTTTGTCCAAGCTTCCAGTGTTGGGATATAGTTGAAGAAGTATAATAATAACAGGGTTAAAAAGTGGAATTTACTTTTTGGAATAAGCTTGAACACGTACTAAAATTGAACAACAACTAGTAAATGAATAGAAAGATGGATTATGTGCTTAATAGTTGGGCTCATTTTTAGTATTAAGCCTGGTTTTTATAACATCGGGGTAGCATATGAGATAGCACATATGCCCACGACTCAAGGAGCTAGTAAGTCATCAACAGATTTGTCCCATATGATGAAAAAAACTAGCAAGTCAAACTCGAGCAAAGCAGATAGATCTAAATCGACACCCATTGAACCAACCCCATTCAGGTGGTGTGAGTTGCTTAATTGGGATAATGATGTTGTTGCAATCGCAGAGGAAGTCACTGATTTAAATCATAAAGGGACTTGTCACAATTATAGTCTAAAGGAGTATGAAATGAAGGTCAGCATGTCTGTTAAAAAGATTTACTCCGCAAAACTTTACAAGGCAACTCCTGATGCAAAGACAATTAACGAAGTCGGGCTTGGAGACTATTTTTTTGGCCAAAATCACACATCAATTTCGTGGAAGAAAAGAATTGACTCTGTAAGTATTTTTTTTAATTATACTTATATTTGATATTGCTAGCAGAATCTAGTATGAGGAGTTGTATGGTGTTGGTATATGCTATTTTTTTATAAACTAGCATTTTAAAATAATTTTCTGATTCATACCATCCAAATTTTATTTAAGTTTTTAAATTTTGTTGCTTGTATAAGATTTTTATATTTGCTATATGTATATGCAGGGCCGAGACATGTGGCGAATGTGACATCGATTGCTTGATTGGACACAAGTTTCGTTTTTTTTTTCAATTGTTAGACGGTTTTTAGCATGACATCAAGATTGTGATATTTGCATTTTTTTTTTAGTTTTTGTTGTTATGGGGATTTCGTTTATGCAGTTTAAACAATTTATGTTCATTTCAGTTTCAAGACGAATGGAGTATGTATATAAATTAGTGGTTTAATTATGGCAATGTTAAAATTTGAAATCCAATTACTGTTTGTTAAACGTTGAGATTTGGATAAATATGAGCAATTTCAAAATGTTTTTTCCGTCTTAATCATCTATTAATGAAACTTGTTTCGGACGTTCCAATACAGGAACACCTTCCATGTGTTCCAATATATGGGTTCTTAAACAACTTGGCACTCTTTTATTGGAATGGTTTTTAGGTGTTTCAATGTTGAAACACATGTAAAGCGTTTCAATTCTGCATTTGGAACGCCGTGAGGTGTTCCAATAATCTGGCACATTACTGGCACACCACTTTATAGCACGCCTTATAAGCGTTCCGGAAAATATTAGGAACACTTTTTTTCCGTTCCGTAAAGGCTATTTTGGTGTAGTGAGACCTCCAATATATTGCCTTATTCCTAATGGTAAAGACAGACCATGTTAGAAATATCCCTTATGCGGGTCTGATAAGTAACCGGCATCGGTATAACCGAAAAAGGGTTGGGCTAATTTGAGTACCGAAGGGGATATGTACACTCGATGACACAAATGGGATAAACTAGCCCACTTCCAAAATTACCATAAGGTAACAGAATGTGTCTTTAGTGCCATTTCGATGGCAGCGTGTTAGCGCGATACTGTGTCGAGCTATACCATTCACAACATACGAGATGTTCGTCCTAGAACATTAGACCAAGTACAATGATGTGCTTATTGTACTTAGATATGAACATGATGGTTCAATATCTCTTCATCGTCTCATCAGGGACAGACTGGGTCTATATCAATGTCTAGCGATCGAACGATCATGGGAGAATCTGGCGACTTAGCGTCATGATGACTAAAACATCATAACACCTTCTGGGTGTAGTTACAATCATGGACTTAGATTCAATCTTTACGGGACTCGATCATCAGGACGAGTCACTACCGTTTCTTCCCAAGATCTTTCATCTCGAAGGCAAATCCAAAAATGGATCGCATAATAAAACACGCAAGGGCATAATACTTGTTCAAGTATCCCAAGCTTATCAAGTACTCACTTAGGCGGGTATACCACTTCCGCTCGGATTATATTAATCCATATAGTGAACGTCTCATTTAATTGAGATCATTTTCCATGGTCAGGAAGTACTTGATTAAAGCATATGAAGTCACACAGGGACCTTCATCTATATCTGTTTGTCTAAATTCCCATAGAGATAAAACAGTGACCACAATCACATGCTGCATAATCAGTTTTTCGAAAAATTACTAAACTGATAAAGTAGGGGACCAATATAACGTCCATTACGAGGAAATCAACCATCTCGTAATCAATTCCAAGATGTGAGAGAAGCCTTGCGCTGCTAGGCGAGCATTCTACAATCTCATTATTCTTATCACTTTTCCTTACGAATAACCAAATAAACGAACTCGTTTAATATTGGTGGTGTTGGAGCTACAGGTCCGAACACACTTTCGCTAAGGAGTCTACTTGGATTGCAAGTTTCCATTAGTACAGTCTATTCTACATTGACTTCAGGCAACGGTACATGGTTCCCTGTCATAATTTGCTCATATTATCAGTCATCACCGAATATATGAACAAGTAATCAATGACAGTCTCGTTTTGCTTCAATATCGTCTAAGATATCATAATCGACAGATATTTCAAGATTCTCAGGATGAGGAGGAATCACACATCTCCTAGATCTTTTATAATCTCGTGCGACAAACGAGTTTCAGTTCACCACCTCTGGGGCTGAACGAATTAAGAACCAGTCAACTTCCTTGTATCTTGGGAAGGACGACAGACTGACGGCCAACGACAGCGTCTTTTGCTTGGCGTGTTGGGCCAAATTAACGTGTTACGACTGGAACACGGCGTCTGACAAGGACGTCTATCCTTGCAAGCATTTTGCAGCAGGTATAAATGATCTCGTGACATCTCAAAAAGTCATTAAATGCGTTTGATATTTATTTAGACTTGAAGGAGTCTATGCACTTACTTATCACTAAGTGCAATTTTGGGGATCAAGCTAAGACTGAGTGGGTTATGCCACGTTACTTCACGTCATTCCTTATCAACGGTAATGTGCAAATCTTCCCCTAATGACAGGGAGAATAGTCTTAGTGATGTCACTTTCTCATATCATGCGGTAAAGAGATCACTTTCCAAGGTTACTCTATCAAATGATAGGCATGGGATTCATAATCGACTTATGTCCCCTTCAAAGGTCCATATTTTGAATGCTATAGCGGCTCAATCAAAATATTAATTAAGCACTCCAAACACGCGTTAATATGAGACTTCTGGCTCATAACCAGTAACCAGCTGGTACGCATATAGTGTCTGAGTATCTATGGGCCTCATAACGGACCAATACAGCAAAATAGCATAACCCCACATGGAAATATAAATCTTGGTGCGCAAGACTAAGAAGTGCATGCAATCATTTGCAGTCGCATCATCAAATTTTCCGTGAGTCCATTTGGGTCTGAACATAATCG
The DNA here is from genome assembly GCA_963920805.1 of Primula vulgaris. Taxonomy (NCBI): domain Eukaryota; kingdom Viridiplantae; phylum Streptophyta; class Magnoliopsida; order Ericales; family Primulaceae; genus Primula; species Primula vulgaris. The sequence continues at coordinate 29,421,267 of OY987219.1, read as the reverse complement.
ACAGGATGTTCAGTTTCAATTTCCAAACTCAAGTAATTCAAATCGAAATTTCGATTCTTTATTCTTCGGTATTATCAAGTCGACTAGACTTTTCAGGATAGTCCGGATCATGAGCCATCAACTTAATGATAGGGCTAAAAGTTTGGGAAATGCTACATTTTTATGGACAACAATAATCATGTGACCTTATTGTCGATGCATCAACCATAACCATTTATATTTATGGTCCGTCTTATGGTTGGATAAGTCCACAATAACTCCTTCAATTCTTTACAAGAATTCTACGAGTTCATTTCGTGATCTTTACACATACTAGTCTTTCAAAATCAGTATTAGTGGCATGAATTTCGGATTAATCACGAAATATATCCTCAAAGAGAATCCAAATGCGATGCGATTATAAATGAAGCATCGTCTTTTGATCCCGGAATATCTCTTCCGGTCAATGCCACAATATCAAAATGTTTTGATCAATCGACGACAGGCGAATGATAGTATAAACAATCATGTCTTAGCATCTAAATCCTTTATCAATTGACGACATGCGAAATGATAAGGTAACTTTAAATGCTTTTATAAAATGTGGTAGCAACCACTTGAAAGACATTTCAACTCCTCTAAAATACGCTTTTGATCGTATTGAATGGAGGCTATGTAAAGAAATTTTAATTCTTTCATGAGCTATTACCAGATAACACTGGTTTTCTTGAATATTTTATAACCCAATAAGGTACGTCAGGACCTACATGAGTATAAGACCTCATATTTGACAAATCAATTTGGTTTTACCAAAGATTTTGATTTGGAATGACATGTCCAGAATCGTTGCCACTGAGTACTCTTTTAGGCAAATAGTTGGTGAAATTATGTGGTACACTGTTACCCACTATTTCCAAAAAAATCAACTACCCCACAAGTATTGCCTAAAATTTCATAATTTAAAGTTTGGTCACATTTGTCAAAGGAATTTGCTCAAAACACTTTAAATTATTTCGAGAAATTTCGTAAACAGGGAAACCATAATCCAAAAGTATGTCCAAATGGAAAAATCATAATCCAAAAGGAAAAACATAATCCAGATGAGCGAAAAAATGGTTCAATGATTTATCAAAATCAATAAAGAAAGGTACCAAACTTATTTGAGCCATAAAACCGGGTGTCTCAAAAGTTTCCTTTCAGTTATCTTTAACCACATTAGAATCGGTTTTTTCACCTTTATAATAGTTTTGAACTATTTAAGGAGTAACCGTGCATGACTTTTGTCTTTATAGCATAGAGTTACCTCCTTGAGCATTATCTCTTGCTTTCTGACAATGGGCCATATTGTTCCTTTCAATTACTGTCTTGGAGCCACATGTTTTCGATTTTGACGATTGTCTAAAATCTCGCTTGGCTAAGCGATTCATCGGGATCGCGACAGTTCGAGACAAATAACACTTGTCTCGGTTCTCGATTCGTGGAAAAAAATATACACGAAGGTCATTAATATCATGCAAACAATTCACCATTAACCTAATAGAATTAAAACTACTCACCGGGGCAATTTTCTTATCCAATAACAGATGGGCGATAAAGGAACATGGTGAATATAAATTCACGATACTTCTTATGGAATACAATTTTCAAGCTAGTATTTTGGTGAAGGATTGCTCCAATATGTCAATTTCAGACATTTGTTCACCATAGACGTCACCACGTCTCAAATGTGGCGGCGAAATAAAATCAACGCCTTAGCATTCATCCTGAGGGTAAGAACAAACTCGTGTTTTACTCATCAAAGATGACATCCAAAAAAAATTGGGCATCACATTTTTCACACATCAGGATGAGTAACATGTGGTGACGGATTAAAATCAACGTTTAAACAGTCATTTCGCAAGTATGTTTTACGATTTTTCTCATCATAGATGGCATCGAACATGTGTTGGGAGTTCTGGATTATTTATTATATAAAACGACTGGTTTATATGTTTATGGTTTACACAAGCACAAACGTTTTTTCGAAACGACAGGTTCGAAAACATTAGTTTTGCTTCTCATGTGAATCGGTTCTCATTGATTGAACGACGGGTCGATACTGAAACCCCAATTCGGCGAAACATACATCACTATATAAACACACTCGGGGAAATTATTATTTAGTCAACCCCTTTCGGTAGCTCTAAATGAAAAACGACCAGGAAAGACGGTGAGTGTGGAGGGCATGAATGCCACTTAAAACCCGACCTCATTAGGATATCGACTTTCACTTATATCTTTACTAGACATCGTATCCAAATAGGTGAGCCTATTTAGGAAAGATTCATAATTTTTTCAGCTTAAATGTGAATATATATAATTTCGCAATTCTACCATTCATGGCAATAAATAACAGATATATCTATTCTAGATAACCACATATATATATATACAAGACAATATAAAATATATTCATGATATATATCTAATCATACTGTAGATTGGGTGATAAACTAAATCAATTCAGGATTATCAATCACACAAATTATATAATATCAAATCAAATCAATTAGATCAAATCAAACAATTAACTGCCATATGTGATATTTATATATATGGTAATATCAAAAGATATGTTGATTATGCTAACAAGATATCAATCAATTATCACTTGTAAAATCTAAAGTTTAGTATAAAAACGAAACCGAACCGAACCAACCGAATAGTTTGGTATACCGAAAGTTCGGTATACCGAATTTTTTGGTTCGGTAATGGTATAAAAATTCTCAAACCAAACTAGTTTGGTATGATATCGGTATGTATTCAAAAAGTTCGGTACCGAATCGATATCACCTCTAGTGACGTCCTATATATAGACTATAGTTGTTTAATTGGCAACACATTTTTTGTATTTTTTATTTTAATAATTTGTGCTTGTTTGAGTAGTCAGATTATTTAGGTTTTTAAAATCATATTTTTAGATTGAAAAGGCTAAAAAAATAAGATTTATAAAATTTAAATTTTCAATGTATTTCTAAAACAGATTTTAAAAATCTGATTTTAAATTAAAAAATATGCTACCATACGGACCAAACTTGATAAAAATATTCATGTACTAACCTTTTTAATAAATAAAAAATGATAAGACAAAAGATGACATTATTTGAATAAAAATGAGTGCATTTTGGTAATCTATAAATTCACTCATTATAATTTTGTAAAAGTTTAGAGACCACGGTTTAAGATTTTGTTTTAGTTACTCATATAATAGCCTCCCTTCTTTAATCTTAAATTGGTCTTTATTGTTTTAGAATTTTATTGGAAACATACACGTGGTCTGTGGTGTATCTCAAATGGGTTGGCATTTAATAAGGGGATACAAATTCTCTTAGAATACTTTAAAAAGACTCATAAATCATAATTTCACATTTTACTAATATCAAACTTTAACACATGTTATATTTTTTTCTTTCCATAATCCTCCGATCTCACTTAAAAGCATATACAAACATAGAACTCAAACTAATCTATCATAAATTTCAATAGTATCATCCAATTAAATCTATATCTAATTAAAATAAATTACTCTTTGATGAATTCAATGGGTATGGATGAGCTTGTATTACCAACTTTGATCGTTGTATATGGGCTATGTGACTATTTGAGATTTTGACATTTTGTAAGGGAAAAAGAGGAGACGTCATAGAGAAGAAACTCAAAGAGATTAATGTGGAGTTTTATAAAATGGAGGTGCAAATATGTAAACATTTAAAAGAATTTGTTCGTGGATGCGGAAATTGCTGTTAAAGTCAATTGTGATAGTTTATTAAACTACATCGTTAGAAAGAGTAAGTTATAAACCGATGACCTTGACATTTTTTCTGGAACAAACCCAGAAACATTTGTTGGAGCCGATGGGTAGGGCTGGGTCCGTTCCGGTTCAGTTTTTGATAAAACCGAAACCGAAACCGAGCATATTTTTCGGTTCGGTTTTTTTCGGTTTCGGTCTTTTTATTTTTTGGACCGAACCGGCCCGGTTTTTTCGGTCCAGTTTCGGGTTTTTTCGGTTCTTTTGCGTTTCGGTTTTACTGAAAACCGAAACCGACCAGAAATTTTTTCGGTTTTTCGGTTTCGGTCTTTTTCGGTTCGGTTATTGGTTCGGTTCGGTTATTCCGGTTTTTGCCCAGCCCTACCGATGGGGCTTTTATTCCATTTAATAAGGATTTTGATATATCCTACGTTACCGCATCAGTCAAAGAATAAGCGATATTAGTGTTGTCAACACCATAGATTTGCAATATCCAATCAACACCCTATTAGGCCGCAAAGTATTAAAAGTCGATAGAAGCTCTGACTTAACAACTGGTATCAACAGACTTTCGAACTTGAATGTGATAGTGGAAGACTTATTTTATTAATTGGAGAAAATGGGAAAAAATCTAAGGCCGATTGAGATTATTTGGGCTGATACGGCTAATAGAGGTCGATTAAAATTGCAAGTAAGTGAACCTCCGGAGAATTGGACTAGCGGGGTTGACTTGGAGGACTTCTTGACCTTCTGTAACTTGATTTGATTACAACGAACAACGGGCTTCAAGCTGCTTTGCACGAGCAACGTAATGCTTCCGTGACATGCATGGATTCGATAATGGAGAGTCGTCTCCACCAAATCGAGTACAAAAAATACATAAATCCAATGGTAGTTATGAACATCATCTAGGACTAAGCATGAACCAACTATCTTCTGATTCTGAGTTCAATCAAGCTCTAAATTTGCACAATGAGTTTCGTATAGAAAAGGATATGGAAATTTGCACAATGAGTTTCGTATAGAAAAGGATATGGAATCAGCTCCCAATGTAGAGCAGCAATTTATTTCAAGTTTTTCTGCAAAGATAGTAATGGGGAGTCAAAAGACATTAACATATTGAAAAATGTGCACGATGAGAAAATTGCAGTCTATTTGCAGTTATGTGAGCCTGAACTGAAAAATTGGTTGGTGGATGTAAAGGAGCCAAAACTGTCGTTAGAGTCTGCTAAAATCATGCAGTGTTAAACGGTGTAATTTAATTGACTGTCAAATTAAGAGTAATTTTAAAAATATCTATAGAATTTGTATCCTTAATAAGTTTATAGTGATGCTGTTAATATTATGTTACACATTACCCAATCTCTCACTCGTCTGCTTTTCTTTCCAATCACTCTTATCAAACTTTCACTAAAAAGTCGTGAAAGCTCATCCAAATAAAAGTCTGTTTGGAACAAGCTAGTTAATTTTCCAAATTTATTATATTTTTTTTATTTTCTTTTTGGTTTCAAAGCAATTCAATTGTAAATTTGTAATCTATTGGCAAAGAACTACAATTCCACATTAATTATATTTTTTCTTAATTTCTAATCAATGTCAATACCTAATTTTCTACTTCAGCTAATGAACCGCGTTTTAAAAATTCAGTAATGGCATGTATACGTGTAAATCTAAGTCTTTTCGTAACAAGAAACCTTTTAAACAAAATGGATAAATTAACAAAACATAATATTTTTTTAAACTAAATTAATAAAAACATACCAAAAAACTTTTCATTATAAATAACATACCAAACAAATTTAAATTTAATGCTGTTTATTCTTTTCTTTATCTCTCCCTCTCCTACATTCTTCTTTATCACCAATTCTTTTATGTATCTCACTGTGATCTTACTCTCTCTCCTCCATTTTTCTATGTATCTTTCTTTAATATCCCACTCTATCTCTCTCGCTTCCTCCATCACGAAAACCCGTCACTAACTACCGAACATATCTAGATTATATAGATATTCATATACATATAAATACAGATATATACATACGTAATACACAAATATTACACTATTTGATATCCCGTAATATATGAAAAATATATGGAATTGGTGAGATTGTTTTCTATTTATTAAGTTTTGAGACTATTGTAAACATGGTGGGTTTCAAGTTGAAAGAGAATAATCCATATATATAATATTGAGAGAAATTCATATGTAGGCTATGAAGTTTTAAAATTAGTGTATGAAGTTTTAAAATTAGTGTATGAAGTTTTGAAATTAGTGTATGGAGTTTTGAAATTAGGGTATGAAATTTTAAAATTAGGGTATCAAGTTTTGAAATTAGGATATGAAGTTTTAAAATTAGGGTATGAAGTTTTGAAATTAGTATATGAAGTTTTAAAATTAGAGTATGAAATTTTGAAATTAGTTTATAAATTTTTTGAAATTAGGGTATAAAGTTTTGAAATTAGGGTATGAAGTTTTAAAATTAAGGTATGACGTTTAATAATTAGCATATGCATATTTTGTGAGTTTTTAATCATTTTTAGAGAGAGATGGATGATTAGCACGTGTTAAGTGCGATTATCGTGTGTTAGAGATATATGTGCGATCAGAGAGAGATATGTTAGGTTAGAGAGATGTTAGATTAGAGAGAGATTAGAGAGAGAGAGTAGATTAAGAAATAATAAGTATATATATGTAAGTTTTTGATAATTTAAATTATTAGAATATGTTTTTGTTAATATAATAGGGATAGAGTATGTTTTTGTTAATTGCCCCAAAATTAAATTATAACTAAGTTTTCCAATCACATCATATGCTAAACTATATTCAAAAAAACGGAAATATGATCCAATCTATCTAAAATTTTATCAAAGATCTAAGAGAGAATAAATAGGAGAAGAAAAACTAAAAAGTCTTGAAAATTGGGGAAATTGTTAAGGGAAGAGAGAGAAACGTGGGGTTGTAAATTGTAAATCCAGTAAAATAGGAGTTGAATATCAACTAATAATCATGCCTTGGCACTATAATAACAGAACCTACTAACCTTATTAAATTCCAACCCATCTCAATTTTGTGCAAATAATTTAAATTGAACATCTCCATCAATAACAAAACATATCATTAATTATTATTTTCAGCTCTAGTTTTTTTTATATTTTAAATTTATACCGTCACTTTACTTATTGTATAAAGAGCATTCTCATATGTTCAATTTTAACACCATTATATCTATAAAGTTATACAATATCATCAAAAACACTACTCAAAAGCTTCATTATAAGGCCAAAAAATTATAAGAGTTAAGATTTTATAGAATTCCTCTTTACATGTAAAAAGTTTTGAAATAAAAATATAGGCTCATTTTAAGTTGGGTCCCACCGAATAAAACCATTTTTCTGGTTCTTTTCTTTCCATTTTATCTTTTTATGTTTCTCTCTCCGTTCAATCTCTCCATTTATTTTCTTCAATTCCCATCTCCAGCCACCATAATCCCCGATCTCACCATCACTGCATCTCATCTTTTACTTCTCACATGTATTATTTATCTTTTACCTTCATTAAAATCGATTTAGGCTTCTTTTTTAATCAAATCTAGAATTTATAAGTTGAAAATAAATCTCAACTTTCTTTCACTTTCTTTTCGATCTACTATCTCTGTCACCAATCTATATCTTTATTACTGAAATTTCAAAGTGGGTTTCTTGGTTTTCTCCGATTGAGTTTTTTTATGTTTATTTTTTATTGTTATGGTGTGGTGGAGAAATAGTTTGAGATATGATTGAGAGTTACGTGAAAGTTAATTAAAAATAAAATAAAAGATCCCCTTTAAAGAAATAAGTTATATAACATTGATGTGCACTTCACAAAAATATACACTATAATTTTTATGAGTTTTTCTTTTATGCCGTTCACTGTTGAACGACACAGTGTATCGTTAAATGGAGGACCGTTAGATCATTTACTTTAGATTTAGACCGTTAGATTTAAGGGTAAAATAGTAATTTAAGGGTTCTTTTTTTTTTAAATAGGGTTTTAGATCATACAGTTCAGATTTAATATAAAGTGATCAAACGACCCACGAATTAACGGTACAATGTGCAGTCAAACACATTGACCGTACAAATTGGGAACCCAATTTTCCTAACAAACTCTATACACCTATATTTAGAATGCTCTTTATTAGGATTATTGATGTAGTTCTTCATCTGTACGTTTAGGATCTCAACTATAAAAATTATTATATATATGATTTAATTAAGTTGAAAATTTGACTTTTAAAAAACTCGAATCAATGTTATCATAAAACAAATAATATTAGAAATAAATTAGGAAATTTAAATATTATTTTGTAAATTTTTAGGAACGGATAAAATGAAACTAGATGTACTAATTAATAATTATAAATTTTAATCAAGGTAGAAGAATCAACAAAACCGGTTGTAGAGTCAAATGGACAAAGCAGTGACTTTTGGTAGGGCTGCAATGAAAAACTTTTAGGTAGACTCGATTTACCACATAAGATTTCTTATGTGGTGTGACAAACCAATATACACCTGTCATTCATACATATCAACAGAATACAACCGAAACATCACATTAAAACAATCCCTCCCATATTCCCACTACTTCTCTCTCCTCCCTATATTTTTGAAAAAAAACCTCTTTCATATATTTTTGGAAAAAAAAACTCATTGTAGATCAAATTCTTTGATCTAAATTATCAAGATTCACTTTCTTTTTTAATACATAATAATAATTTAAGTTTTATTAATAATGTTTTTTTATTTATCTTGTAGGATAAATCATGAGACTGTAATTCTTTTAATTTACATTTTCATATAGAAAAGACTTATTATGTAATCAAAAACTTGTGAGAAATAAAATATAAGAATTAAAAAAAAACTTAAACAAAAACTGTGTAATTATAATTTCGAAAACTAAAACTAAATTTACAACTCAATAAAATCCCAAATATAATATTATAAAACTCTAGTTATAATACTATCCTAAATTTAAATATTAATTAAAAAATTAATGATTTTAATATATGAGATTTTACGGAACATTACAACACAATAAAACTCAAATATAATATTAGAGAACCCTAGTTGAGACTACCCTAAAGTTGAATATTAATTAAAAAAATTTTAAAAAAAATGATGATTTTAATATATTTTATTTGTCAGAACATAATATTAATTAAAAAAATTATATTTAATGCATTATATCTACAAGATATAATACAATTAATACTAAACCAATTTATTTTTATAATATCATGATATATAAAATATATTGTGGCACAATTAATGTCTAACATGTACCTTTTTTACTTATACTAATATTAATATTTGAAAGACAAAATTGATAAAATATATCATGTATATGAGATGATAATTACGTAAGTTAGTTGGTTGAAAAACTTGCTCATTTATGTTTTTTTTGGTATACTTTTGAATTTTAAATTACTTGGTACACTTTCTCCACATGTTATCTAATGGTTGGTTTGCCACACCACATAAGAAATACCATGTGGTAGGGCGGGTCTAACTGAAAGTTACTCGCAAATGTGAAGAAGATTTCGTGAAAAATTTCGTTTTTGTTTCGTTAAGAGTTCGTATCGTTTTCATTCATTACTAAATGAAATTACAATGAAATAAAATATACATTTTGTTTAGTAAACGAGATGATAATGATAAGAGGCCTCTTCGTTTCGTTAAATTTCGTTTTGTCAAAAATAAATTATATATATATATATATATATATGTGTGTGTGTGTGTTTTTTTTTTTTTTTTTTTAGCAACAAAGGTATATTTAAGATACTTCAATAGTAATATGAATCTAAAACTCATTATATAAAAATATACTCTCTCCGTACCATTTTATATGTCCTATACGAAACCACGCGCAACTTTGACCGCCTTTTAACATGTAACTAAATTGCTTAAATAATTTTAAAAAAAATTATATCATATAGTTTAACATTTAAACTATGTAAAAATAATTTAAAATTTTCGTTTCGGCAATTTAGTTACATGTTCAAAACCGGTCAAAGTTACAAACGATTAAACATAAAATAAAATGATAAAGAAAAATAAACATTAACGATTATAATGCAACAAGTCCCAAAGTAGCCACGTTGTTTTGCCTTTGCATACAGGCAAGAGCGACAATGTTTTCTTCCGAAACATCATGGAAATTTGATCTCTGAGAAAAAATTACTTTGGCGAGAACAAATAAAGCAATTTTGTTTTGAAAATGGAGACCATTAGCATTTGATTCTCCAACATGTTGCGGGTGAAAAACGGCTTGACTAAACTCAATAAGCTTACCTACATTATAGATATTTTCAACCTCTTTGGTTTTTGAAACGCCATCTTGGTCTAATCATAAAAGGTTGCAAAGTTGAGTGACGGTTAACACAATAGATTTTTTGTTAACCTTGCACCTAAGTTCGAGGACACCATGCTTATTTGCATCAACTACGAGATTTTCATAAAATTGATAGCTTTCGTTGATATATATATCATAATCTATAGAAATAAAAAAAAAATCCCAAATTTGAAATGTTATCTTCCTTTGAATGAGAGGAAATTTATTAAGGAATGACCTATGAATAGAAACACGGTTTACTATTTTCCTCCTAGCGATATGATCTTTGGTTTTAGATTTATAAATCTTACCCGAATCAGGAGCGGATGAGCGGGTGTCTTCAGAAGAGCCTATCTTACGAACCATTTTCAAAAATCGGACAAATTTGGATTTAAAAAAAAATTAGGGTTTATAGAAAAATAGCCAATTGATTTGGGGGTAAATAAATGGATTTAAGTTTGAATTGATGTGAAATATATGTATTAGGGTGTTGGAAATTAGGGGTTTTGACAAAAAAGAGTTTTTTTTAATGAATATTTGAGAGATTTATATGAAATTGGCAATTTATATGTGTATATATATATATATATATATATATATATATATGCTATATATGTATATGTATATGTATTTCACAGCATAGTTAAAAGGCCAACTCACTACTGGCCAATCGATCGGGGGTCAGGGCCGATCGATCAGGCAAACACACTGTAATTTTCTGAGGAAAAAATAAACAGTCCAATCGATCGGGGTTTAGAGCCGATCGATCGGAGGAACCCACTGTAATTTTATGGGGAAAAATTAAACAGTCCGTTCGATCGAGATTCAGAGCTGATCGATCGGAGAAACACAATGTAATTTTTCTGGGAAAAAAAAAGCCCAATCAATCGGAGAACACACTGTAATTTCCTGGGGAAAATTAAACATTATGATCGATCGGGGTTTAGAGGCAATCAATTGAAGAAACACATTGTAATTTTCTGGGGAAAAATAAAAGTCCTATCGATCGGGGTTTCAGAGCCGATCAATCGGCAAAACTCTCTGGAATTTCTGTGCAAATTTCGACACCGTTTTGGACAAAAAGAATTATAAAAAAATTAATATAAATTTTGAAATTTTACTTTAAGCAAAATTATATAAAAAAAATCCGTTTCGACACGTGCCATTCGTAGATTGGTGTAAGCAGATCGGAAAAAAAAATTATATTATATTATGCATTTAATATAAGATAAGGATAAAAATAAACATGTGGCAAACATAGATTGGTGAAAACAGATTTTTTCAATGGTATGTATATTATTTTATATTTAACGTTTCTCTTATCTTATATGTATAATCACAATTCAAGACCACATAATAGCTCACAAAATAATCCATGTCTAAAAACACAAACTGCTCTTCTAGTTCTAGCTATACAATATCGAAAAAAGAGTTGATTGATAGTTTACTAAAAATGTTGGATGACATGGATACACTTAAACCTCGATAAAGTAATGTTTGATAAATTAATAACCTCGGTAATATAATAATTTCTTCCGGTACCGAGTTGGGCCAATGGAGTAAAGTAATATTCTCATTAAATGTATTAAGTAATAAAAAAAGGGAAAATTATAGTTTTGTACACCGACCTATTGGTGGTTAAGAAATGCATACAAATCTTTCAACATTAACAATTTACATACCCAGCTATATGATTTCATCAAATCAACACACCTTACCTAATTTTTGTTAATAAACTTCTGTTAAATCTGATCATATGCGATCACATGTGCGTTTTTCAAGGGTATTGAGTATATTAAACTGTTTTGTAATTAATGGAAGATGTATGTTTGTTTCTGTTATATTTCATATTCACTGGACCAAATAGAAATATTCAGTGTAGTACTATTACTGTCAAGTTTGTAATTGACAGGACCAGATAGAAACTTGTGTATATATATATATTGTAATCTCACAGAATAATAAAATAAGAAAATCATTTTTATATCTCTCTCTATATATATATATACACGTATATATATACAGCTTAAAAGATGCTTATATTGATCCGTATAAATTCCACCAAAACGTGGAAAATACGTTTCTACATGGTATCAGAGCGTTGATTAGCTATTCCGCTGCTTTTCTTTTCAGTCTGGGGTTTCTTTGGTTGATTGGAGTTTCTAGGGTTCTTGTTCAACATATTTGGGGTTTTTGGTTGGTTGATTGATCTATCTTCAATTCAATCATTATTACGCTCGGTATTCACTGGATCTCTCTTTTTTCTATTAGAATCTGTTAATATTCTTATTAGCAGATTTTCTGAATATTGGAATTAGGGTTTTGTTCTGCTTTATCAATTCTTTAAGGTTTCTGGTTAATATTTGGGAATCTTGTATTCAAGATTATGTCAGGATCAGAGGAAAATCAAATAGGGGCTAATTCTAGGGTTCTGCCTATTACTACTATGAGTCCTTACTTTATTGGTTCTAATGAGAATACTAATACTAGTTTAGTTAATCCTGTCTTGAATGGTCTTAATTTCCATTCTTGGAGGAGAGCAATGGAAATTTCAGTAGGTGCTAAATCTAAGTTAGGTTTTATTACTGGTTCTTTGGCTTGTCCACCTGAAGGTGATCCCATGAATGGGGCTTGGTTGCAGTGTAATCTGATTGTTATGTCCTGGATCATTAATTCTGTTAATAATGATATAGGACAGTCTATCTTGTATGTTGATAGTGCTTCTAAGATGTGGAAAGAATTGACAGAAAGATTTTCTCAAGGTAGTGAGGCTAGAATTTATGAGCTTCATCATGACATTCATACAATGGTTCAGAATAATTTGTCTGTTTCTTCTTATTTTACCAAATTAGAAACCTTATGGAACCAGCTAAGTGTTTTAAGCCCTATACCTAGGTGTACTTGTGGTACTATTGGTAGTTGTGGTTGTAATTTCATGGCTGCTATAATAGCAAGAGAGCATAGGGTTTTTAAAATGATCTTTTTAATGGGTTTAAATGAGAAGTTTGCTCATGTGAGAAGTCAGATTTTGTTAATGAAACCTCTTCCTAGTGTGAATGATATGTATCAGTTAATGGGACAAGAAGAGAAACAACAGAATCTAGGTGGTCATATGATTATTAATCAACAGAATATGGTTCTTGCCTCTCAATATAATCAGGGTAATTATGTTAGGGGTCCCATTAATCAAGGTTTTAGGCCACCTGTATCTACTGCTAATAGTTTTAGACCTTTTAGGCCTAATATGGGGAGGGGTAATCCTATGAAATGTTCACACTGTGGGTCTAATAGGCATACCAAAGATAGGTGCTATAGGCTACATGGTTATCCACCAGGTTGGATACCTAGGCCTAGAGGGTTTGGTCAGAATTTTTCTGGGGGTAATATGGCACACCAAGTTTCATATCAGGATGATGGGATGTTCAATCCTACTCCTGTTCACATTCAAGGGTCTGATGATCAAAGGAGAAACCAGGAAGATGAACAACAACAAGCTGCAGATACTTCTAATGCAATATCAAATATGGTGCATACTGGCATGACAGGTATGCCTATAACCTGTTCTACTTTATTTTTAGATAAAAAGAAACATGCTTATGATTACAATTTATGGATTATTGACAGTGGTGCAAATGAACACATGGTTGCTTCATTAGGACATCTTAGTCATTTTAAATTAGTTGATTCTCATGTTAATTTACCAAATGGACAAGTTGCTACAGTAACTCATGTAGGAAATGTGGTTTTTAAAAATGGAATAGTATTAAAAAATGTTCTTTGTGTTCCTTCCTTTGGTTACAATCTTGTTTCTGTAAATAAGTTAGCTAGGGATTCTCATTATTCTTTGTTATTTGATTCAAATGCCTGCTATATTCAGGACCAGGTATCCTTGAGGATGATTGGTAGGGCAGAAGCAGAAAATGGTTTATATATTTTCATTAGAAAGGGTGTTCATAGTTCTTCTCATATTAGCTGTAATAGTTTTTCTTTGCACAATAAGCCCCATATTTGGCATTCCAGACTAGGACATCCTTCTATATCTGTTTTGAATTTGATTTCAGAAGATGTAAAAGCAAAATTTACTGTTCAGAATTGTACTCCTTGTGATGTTTGTCATCTTGCTAAGCATCAAAGATTACGTTTTCCATTAAGCAGTACTCATGTTAAAAATGCTTTTGATCTTATACATTGTGATGTTTGGGGTAATTATTCTGTTCCTACCTATGATGGTTTTGTTTATTTTTTAACTATAGTAGATGACTATACTAGGTGTACTTGGGTGTTTTTATTGAAACATAAGTCTGAAACATCTGTTATATTACCTATTTTTTACAAGATGGTGGAAACCCAGTTTAATAGCAAAATAAAAATATTAAGAAGTGATAATGGAACTGAGTTTAATTTAGTGGATTTTTATTCTAAAAATGGGATTATTCATCAAACTAGTTGTGTAGAAACACCACAACAAAATGGAATAGTAGAAAGAAAACATCAACATCTGTTAAATATTGGTAGAGCTTTAAGATTTCAGTCCTCTTTACCTATGAAATTTTGGGGAGAATGTGTATTAACTGCAGCTTATCTTATTAATAGAACACCTACACCTGTGTTAAATAATAAAAGTCCATATGAGGTTCTTTATGGTTATAAACCTACTTATACTCATCTAAAAGTTTTTGGATGTTTGTGTTATGCTAGCACTTTAAAAAGGGATAGGTCTAAGTTTGATGCTAGAGGAAGGAAAAGTGTTTTCCTAGGATATGGTACTAGTACAAAAGGTTACAAATTATTAGATTTAAATACTAATGTTTTTTTCTATACCAGGGATGTTATTTTTTATGAGGAAGTTTTTCCTTTTCAAAACCAAATTCAAGACTATTCACCTGGTCACAATGTTGTTAATGATAATAATGATAGTGTTTCTAATACTGAGGGAGTTGGTAATTCAGAAGATGATTCTGTAATTATACCTATTAAGAGGACAAAAAGAACTGGTAAAGCTCCTGCTTATTTACAGGATTACCATTGTGCAATAAGCAGTGTTAATAGTTCTTTACCTACATTAAATCCTATTCATGCTTTAAGTTCATGTGTTACATATGATAAAATTTCTCATATTTATAAGTCTTTTTGTTTATCAGTTTCTTCTGCTGTGGAACCCAAAACTTATAAGCAGGCTAGTACTAATCCACTATGGATTAAAGCAATGAAAGATGAGATTACAGCTTTAGAGGTTAATAAAACTTGGTTATTAACTGAATTACCTAATGATAAACAACCTATTGGTTGTAAATGGGTTTTTAAAATAAAACATAAAGCAGATGGGTCAATAGAAAGATATAAGGCCAGGCTAGTTGCTAAGGGTTATACACAACTTGAAGGAATAGATTATGAGGCTACTTTTTCACCTGTTGCTAAAATGACTACAGTAAGATGTTTTTTAGCTGTTTCAGCTTCTCAAAATTGGTTTCTAGCTCAAATTGATGTTAACAAAGCTTTTTTACATGGTGAACTAGAAGAAGATGTTTATATGGTGCCACCACCAGGTTTTTTCCAAAACAATAATAAATTAGTTTGTAAGCTTCAAAAATCTTTATATGGATTAAAACAAGCCTCTAGGCAGTGGTTTTCTAAGTTAAGTAGTGCACTTTTGGTTTATGGTTTTAAGCAATCTATTGCAGACTATTCTTTGTTTACTATTTTCAAAAATGGTAGTTTTTTGGTCTTATTAGTGTATGTGGATGACATTATTTTAGGAAGTGCATCCCAAGAGTTAATAACAGAGATTAAGTTTTTTTTGGATAATAAGTTCAAATTGAAAGATTTAGGCAGTTTAAGGTATTTCTTAGGACTTGAAATAGCAAGAAACTCAACAGGTATTCATGTTTGTCAAAGGAAATATGCACTAGAAATTTTGGCAGATACAGGTTTATTAGCCTGCAAACCTACTTCTTTTCCAATGGATACAAAGCAAAAACTCACAAACAGTGATGATAATCCTTTTGAGGATATTACTTTATATAGAAGAATGGTTGGAAAGTTATTATATTTGACCATTACCAGGCCAGACATTTCTTTTTCTGTTCATGTGTTGAGTCAGTTTTTAGCAGCACCAAGTCAGTCTCATTATGCAGCTGCTGTAAGGGTTCTCAGGTACATCAAACAAGACCCAGCTCAAGGTATCTTCTTCTCTTCTAAGTCTTCTTTAAGTTTACAAGCTTTTAGTGACTCTGATTGGGCTGCATGTGTAGATACTAGGAGATCAGTTACAGGGTTTAGCATTTTCTTAGGAACATCTCTTATATCATGGAAAAGTAAGAAGCAAAAGGTTGTTTCAAGAAGTAGTGCTGAGGCAGAATATAGGCCTTTAGCTATTACAAGCTGTGAGATAATATGGTTGCTTAGTTTGTTAAAAGATCTAGGAATTACAGCAGAACAACCAGTTTCTTTGTATACAGATAGTAAGTCAGCACTTGCTTTAGCTTATAACCCAGTGAATCATGAAAGAACCAAACATGTTGAAATTGATTGTCATTTTATTAGAGATTTAATTGTTAGGAAGATTATCCATCCTCTTCATGTCAATACTGCTAACAATATTGCAGATATTTTCACTAAAGCTCTTGGAGCAGCTCCTTTTCAGCACTTATTATTCAAGATGGGTGTGTTATCTCTTCACAATCCATCTTGAGGGGGGCATATTGAGTATATTAAACTGTTTTGTAATTAATGGAAGATGTATGTTTGTTTCTGTTATATTTCATATTCACTGGACCAAATAGAAATATTCAGTGTAGTACTATTACTGTCAAGTTTGTAATTGACAGGACCAGATAGAAACTTGTGTATATATATATATTGTAATCTCACAGAATAATAAAATAAGAAAATCATTTTTATCTCTCTCTCTCTATATATATATACACGTATATATATACAGCTTAAAAGCTGCTTATATTGATCCGTATAAATTCCACCAAAACGTGGAAAATACGTTTCTACAAAGGGTAAATTAGTGATTTGCTTATTAAATAACTGTGAACCATTAGATCAGATCTAAAGGTCAATAATAAGGTTAACTTTTGGATGTTAAATTTGATCCAAATGTGTTAATTAAATTAAATAAAAACTAATTTCATATAGATAGATAGTAGTTAGTTAGATACATAGATATATGCATACATACATACAAATATAACTGTATACAATATACATATTAATATAGATAAAGTAGATATATACATATGTACGAATATATATATCGACAAATCTGAACAACATTGTTTCGAATGACCGTCGGCGGAAAAACCAGGTCTTTATCAGATCTGAGACGTTTGAGGAGAGAGAGAGAAAAACTTTGCAGTCTTTGGCCAAGGAGCGAAGTAGGGGTGGGAAGAGGTGGGGATGGTGAGAGGGGTTTTGAGCTCCTGGATTGTTACAGAAGAGAGAGAAATGGAGTATGGAGAATAAAACATTAATTTAATTACAACTCCCTATATTTTACCTAAGTTTTTTAATATATACCAATAGCTCAAATTTAGAGCTTTTGAATGTATTCAAATTTTGATTTTTTTTAATTTTATTTTACGTAATTTTGTAATTTTTTAAATGCTTAGGGACTTTGGTAGCTTAAATTTAAAGTAAAAATACTAATTTAACTTGTTTCTAGAGTGTAGTTGTTAAAAAATACTTTTTTTAATACTTTGAGTATGAATGTTGTATTTAACTAGTAAGGAAAGTTGAGTGATGACATTGCATTGTAAATAAGAATAAAAAACAGGGGTAAATATGTCATTTATATATTTCTGTTATCTTATTTAATGGCGGTAAGTTGATTGGTTGACGTGTATTAGGTAGATATGCAAATTGTTAATGTTGAAAGTTTGGTATGCATTTTCTTAACCACTAATAGTTCGGTGTACAAAACAATAATTTTTCCTATAAAAAATTGAATTTTCAAGGGCCCAATAAAAATATAAACTACTAATTATTAAATTTAATAAAGAAAAATATATAATGTAGACCAAAATATTCAATAAATCAACAATACCATCACAATAATTATTTTTTTTTAAAATATGTATCTATAGTTGATTGTTTTTTTTCCTCAGCTAAATGATTTTTTTTTTTTTGCAAGCATGGGTGGACAAATCAAAATTTTCTTCCATCCATGCTTGCAAATCTTTTTGGCTAATAGTTGGATTATCTGTCCTCGCATATTGCACTCCTTATTTTATCGGTTAAAATTGATTTTTTACTCGTTTTAAATGATGAGAAGATATTGTAACAGAAAAATAAAAAATGTACTCACAATGTCCTCCAAATATCCATATTTTATAGGTTAAGAATAAATCTTTTCATTTTCTATGTATAATAATTTTTAAATACATTAACTTCCACAAAAAGTTATAAGTTTTGCTAGATTCAAATAATATTTATAGTGTCTTTTGATTTTTCTTATCACATATACAATGTATATATGTTATATTGAAAAACTCTATTTAAAATAATAAATATTCATTTATCGATAAATGAATAATTTATTAATTTACCGATAAATTAATAAACTCGCTAAATGAATAATTATTTTCGGTTCCAAGTGTATTACTTTAAAGAGGTTTAACTGTATATACAATAACATGCGTCCAGTTCCAACCTATTAACCAGAAACTGGTAGTTGCACCACCCCACTGAAAAATGCTAAAGGTGGAAACAATATTAACCGCACAAAAAGTTGTAAAAACAAGGAAAATTAATAAAAATTTTCAAAAAGTGTTCGAATCGGAGAAAAAGTTAAAGGTAAATAAGTTTATTTTCAGTTTTGATATGTACTCTTTTTCCAATCTCTTGTAGTATGTTTTTGATGAGACACAAATAAGTTTGAATGATCATTGTGTTATATTTTATCTTGTTTATCTTATTGAAATATTAACTATGCATGCTATATGATGTTAATTGGTAGAAACAAATTTTTTGCATGATGTTTGTTATTTATTTTTGTTACCATAATAATTAACCTGTATAAAAGTTTACGATACGATTATAATATTTCAACCCAGCTAATAATACGACATATAAAAACAATAACGGAAATAAAGGAAATAAATTATAGTTTCACAATCTACGATCTCGAAAACAAAATATGAATCAAACAAAATTACACCAATTCATTTTCTCCTTTTCGAACGACTAAAGTCCTTAAAGAACGATATAGGAAGATGCTTTCCCGTCGATGTCAATCTGTCCGATGACGGCTCATTCGACTCTTCTACATAAGTAAGCTCCCGACGACGTCTATCTCTAACATGCGATTCTAGTGGCGGAGCATACTGATATGAAAAGGGGTGGCACTCCGCGTAACCAATGGGTGTTTGTGGAAGTCTGACTGAAAAGATGCTCATAAGACCCAACCGACTGTCTATGCCCGTAAGGGGTCTGGTAAGGGGTCTCCATATCGATTTGAATATTCTCAAATCCTCCGGAAGCAGCACGACAATGACCACCGATCTCGGTATCACTATCCTCACATCTACTCGTACGTCTACTCCCAGTACGACCACCGCTGCCAGACTCACCTTCACCTCTACCTTTATCAGTATGTCTACCCCCATGACGACTTCCGCTACTAGATTCACCTAGCACTCTATCAGTACGTGTATAACTTGTCGGCATATCCTCGTAACCGCTAGGCTCACGATCATTGTAATTGTCATAATCAGGCTCATCATTATCCCGATTATCGTCATCCTCCTCCAATGGTTCATCACTCGACCCTTCTGGATCAATGCCCAATTCGGCCCTAGCAGTAGCTAAATATTCCACCTCGTGTTTAACTTTGAGCTGTTTAAGAGTTTTGTAACTGTGGCGTAGCAAATGTTTCTGCAAAAAATTAAACAAAAAAATAAGATTTAGTAATAAAATTTAAAGTTATGAAATAAAAAATAGTATTATTTTACTAAATTAGTTTTTTACCATTTTACTGATTAAACCCGCAGTCGCACGAACACCGTGTTCCGGCAATTCGAGAAGAGGTGAGTTTATCAGAAGGCGTGTCCGAGGTCTGTACCATTGTATGTAATCCGATGACGTTTTCGTAACTATTTCGTCGTTAATAAGTCAGTGGTGGTGATCATTCCATTGGCTTATAAGCCCGAGGAATATTTGAGGCCAGTCATATTTTTGTTGTTTTTCAGCTCTCCTATCATTGTCATGGCCTTGTGTGGGATTCCAAATCTCCGTAGGCACAAACTGAATAAACCCAAACTACCTCATAATTCTCCATACGGGGTGCCACTCAATCTTCTCGTTGCATATGAGCGGAACAGACGAATGTCATATATCACGACCCTGTCTACAATATTCAAGATGAGCATTGATGTCCTCATATGGCTGCCAGTCTATCTGTAATTCAAAAACAATCATTATGGAAACAAACATATATAACATATAAGTAACAATAATACGTAGTAAACAAAAACTATAATTTTACCTGTTTATGCGTTATCTGGTCAAACAGTCCCGTATAAAAACTACATTATGTCGGACCACATGTTTATCAAAGTGTGTCAATTTTTTCCACATGTAATAATACAAGTAGAGTAGATAAACAATAGATGTAAACAAAAGAACTAGCTGCTAAATATACATAATTTAATAGTAATCGAATAAAAAAATTAAATAATAGCATAGCTGTATCTGAGGGAAAATCTAGGCAATCCCGAAGGAGAGGGAACATCAGGAGGCAACCCCGGACAAGGTCTGACAGACCGTAGCCTGGTCATTAGCCACATCTCAAGGAACATCACCACACCGCTTATTCCATGAGCTTGCCCCCGAACAAATTTGCACAGGTTGGACTTCAACCAAGCGAGAAGAGCTGATCCCCAACTATACTCTCCACACGTATCGAAATCTTCAAGAAACGGTAGAGGCCAAACTGCAATCTGATTACTGCTCTTATTAGAAAAAACATGAGTAGTTAGCAACAACAACATGCCAGCCCTGTACTGATATAACAAACTCTCCTCACAACGGTTTGCAGATAATTCCGTAAACATTTGTCATAACCATCTAAGTGTAACCGTTATACAATTTTTATCAACAATATCGTCACCGGGTCTACTACCTAACAACCTCTCCATTAAATCCAACCTGTTAGTTCTATTATCATTTCTTTCCAACCGGGTTACAGGAAGACCATCTACCTTCAATCCCAACATAATCTCTACATCTTATAGAGATATCCCCAACTCGCTCATGGAAAAATAAAATGTGTGGGTCTCATCACGCCACCTGTCCAGTAATGATGTAGGCAAGCCTCGATCTACATTGTAACTCTTTATGACATAGACACCGTAGAAGTCTGCTCTAATAATATTTTGCATTACTGTTGGATGTGAAGATATCTCCCAACTATAATCGTACAACCGCAACTTAGTCTCATCCGCTCTCACTGCCTCTCTACCATGCGCCCAAATCTTTTCTGATATATGATCGAATTATTGTAAAATCCCCTCATTGCCTCTAAGAAGTGGACATGTATCACTCATAGAGAACCTATATGAAAAATGGATATTAAATTAAATAATTTGTCCACTCATTCACATATATATAGATAAATATACCCTATATTCTTTTATTTATGCAATGATTATATATTCTAATATGTATACACATACGCATATGGTTGGGCTCATCCGGCCAAAAAAAGGAAGTCAGGGGCTACTTATAAAAAAGACTATCAAACAAATGTTAATTGTGTATACAAGCAAAACAGGATAGAAAATATATACAACCAATGTCAACTAAATAATTACTAATTACCATACAAATCAAATGAAATACAATTAATGGCAACTAAACAATTATTATAAATCAACAAAATTGCATAAAAAAAAACCAAATTGGTATAAAACGGGTAATATATGAAAAACAATAACTTAGTCAAATTTATCATAATCAAAACAAGATAAACAATATACACAATCAAATACAACTAAAAAATTAGTGATAATTATCTAAATCAATAAATTTGCATAAACACCCTAATTTTAATGAAAATAGAAAAATGTGTGTAAAATTGGTATAGTTTCTATACTTTGTTTATAAATTGGAATATTTTCTATGATTTTTTCATAAATTACAAATTTAAACTATATAAAATAGATAATAGAGAATTAAGAAGTGAATAAAGCAATAGATTGAATTGATTTATGTGATTCGGAGTAAAGGAAAGAAAGTTAGGTTAATCGGAGTCAAAAACCTATTAAAGACTTTTAATTTGGGAGAATTTTTGAAGAGAGAGAGGGGGTAACTTTTAAATGTGGTAAATACGCAGTATGTAATTTCTCAGCCGATCGATCGGGGTTCAGAGCCGATCGATCCGAGAAACACACTGTAAATGTGTTACAGTACACAGCCGATCGATCAGGGTTCAGAGCCGATCGATCGGCCAATCACATTGGAAAATCTGTTAATTTTTAACGCAGGGGTAATTTGGTAATTTTGCAGTCAAACCGTAAATCTGACTTACGAACCGTAAGTTTGACTTACGGTTTGACTTAATTCAATAACCGTAAGTCAAAATTACGGTTCGTATGTCAGAATTATGGTTCATAATTTTCAACACTTCCTTCATACTAACCATCTCCAACAAAATTTATAAAAGCAAAAACGAAAAAATTGAATAACCCCAGGGCCAACAGCATAAAAATCTCAAAATTCGAAACTCGATTCTCCTAATTATTTCGGTTAAAAACAAAGAAGATTGTAACTCCCCTAAGTTATCTTGATTGAAAGATTGTAAATCGAATTAAGTCTTTTTTTTTGTGGTAAAAGTGGTAATTTGATGGGAGTAGAAAGGAACAAGATCGAATATAGAGATAAATTAGACTGATAAGAACTACAGTTTTAGTTTGTAAAATGACTTGTGTAATTTTAATTTTAACATGTAAACATAATGGACGGTGAGATGAGTTATTGCCGCAATAATGGCAGCAAAACAATTGCCCCCCCCCCCCCCCTCTTCCCTGCCCCGCTTTCACGAATCAAACCCAAACGAACAATGATATGTAGATCCATTTTATTTTCCCATCAAGTGCTCTAGGTTGAGTTGTGAGTATTTTTGCTTTAAACTTTCAATATTTCCTCGGTTTTAGTTTTAGATTTTCAACTTTGTCGAAACATTTTATTTTTATTTTTTTGAGTTTATTTTTATTTGTGGCTATTCATGATGCTATGTGATGCTAGATATTTAACCCTCGATTGCCATTTATTGCTTTATGATGATATGTTTTATTAAACTCTCGATTTTCCTTCGATGCTCTATGATGCTATGGATATTTTATATATTTTTGTTCCTGTTGCTCTCTATTTTTTATTTTAATACTTGTTTTTTTTTTTTTATGCCTAAGTTTTGCTTTGTTTTTTTAGATAATTAAAATTCAAAGTTTAAAACATCCAAGAGGGGGAAATCAAGAGAAATCAAAAGTTTAATTTTTCATTTTTCTGTTTTGTGAGCTATTGCTTAATGATACTCTTTATTTTTTTCAATTTTGATTGTTGTTTTTAGTGTTTTTGGTATTTAGTTTTTAATTTCCCGGTGAGAATCATCGAATTTTACTCTTCTTATGCTATATGTTGCTCTAAAATGCTCGTATTTTTTTTTATATTGATGCTATATTTCTTGTGTTTTCATTTGTTTTAACTTATCCTCTATGATTCTACTGGTTTCTTTATATTTTTCTTTGTATTTTTTTTCTATAGTTTACTTTATAAATCGTTTTCTTTTTTTATAACTTGACATTTGATAGGTTTTTCTAATTTATATTATTTTTATTGTATTTTTATCTAAAAATAGTAGTAGTTATTTTGTAATTTGAAAACCCCACTATTTATGGAGGATAGAAAATAGTTAGATATTTAAGTGAAGGGCGATTTTAGTACTTGATAAATTAATGTGTATCTAATCTTAAACAAGAAATTCATATTTGGGTTTTTTTAATATTAAAATGATAGCATCGTACTAAACCCAAATTTCCCCTAAAAGTTAAACCTATTTAATTTTATTTTGGTTATTGGACGGTTATTTGATAAGTAGGCGATTTACTGTTTGCACTGAGAATCAAATTTTACGATAATTTCTAAAACAACGCAGAACGACACCGATGCAACAAAAAGGGATCGCTAAGTTGGTGGATTTCGAGTACAAAATTGTTTGGGAACCAGAAAACTCTGACGATCCATATTTTCAGCAGAGAATTTTTTTGATACAAAGTAGGGGTGGGCAAAAAATCCGCAAACCCGTCCCGTAACCCAATCCGTACGGATTGGGGCGGATTGGGGCGGGTTGGATGTCAAAAAAAGTTAAATCCGCCCCGCCCCAATCCGTAAAAAAATTCATGGGTTGGGTTAGGGTTGGGATTTCCAAACCGCGGGTTAATCCACCCCAACCCGTTTCAATCCGCATATATATATATATATATATATATATATAAATATAAATTTTCTCAAGATTTTTTTTTTTAATAAGAGTTTCTATATTATAATAGTATTGATTTAAGAAAAATTATATATATAGACAAAAAATCTTTGGATTGTCCAAACTTAAGCTTAATGATTCGATTGATATATTGTCTTATAAATTCAATGTATTATCTCGTACTTACAAAAAGAATGAATTTTTAATCTGGGTCTAGGTAGTATGAGTGGTTAATTTATTTTTAAAAACTTTATTTGTAATTGAAGTATAGCCAAATATGAAGTTATATAAAGTTATTACGAAATCTGTAACTATTGAACTTGTGGATTCAATTAGCTATTGAACTTTATTTTGATTATGTTGATGAAGAATAATTTGTTTTGTTTTGTTTTGTTTTAGCTTTGTTACTTGTTCCGAACATTCTAAACGTATTTTGGTTGACTTTTAGTTTATATTTCTATTTGAAAGATTTTTTTTTTTAAATATTTAGGTAAATTATGCGAAAAAATGAAAAATTAATGACTAAAATGAAAATTTAAGAAACAACCCGCACCCAATCCGCCCCGCTTGATAATGGGTTGGGTTGGGTTGGGTTAGGGTTTTAATTATAATGGGTTGGGTTGGGTTGGGTTGGGATTTGAATTTCACTAATCCGCCCCAATCCGTCCCGCCATTTATTTTACGGGACGGGTTAGGATTGCGACCAATCCGTCCCAATCCGCCCCGTGCCCACCCCTAATACAAAGTCCTAGTTCCATATCATACTGAAAGTGCCCATGTGATATATGAGTTTAAAAATTTTAACAAGTCATTTTAAATTCGTGCGATACATAGTGAGGAGAAAATTTCACAGTTAAGCGTGCTTCACTTTAAATAGTATCATGATTAGTGACCCTACCTGAAAAATTATGTCAAATCGGACAAAATTGTTGATATACGAGTGGTGGTTCGGCATGTATGGCCAGATCGTTACAAAAACTGAGTTGTCGATTCATTATCACAAAGGAACATGGTACAGAAGAGTTGGACACCGACAACCTTGAGCTCAAGGTTAATGACGAATAGGGGAGGAGTGATGAAGATCCACCTCACCTGTGTGGGGGTCGAACAAAATAGAAAGAGAAGCACAAGTTGCTTTTTTGTTACTGGAGTATTTCCTAATTGTTTTTGTGACCCTATGATTGAAGACGAAATGACAACAAATTTTATTTTTACCGATGACTGTTTCACTCCTTCGAAAAACTTGTGACAGATTTGACTATCTTTAATTGAATTTTATTTTACAGTATATTCTTCAACTTATACCTAAATTTTCTTAACAAATTATTTGTAATTTTTGCCTTTTGAAATTTTGATCTCCATTGGAATGAGCAAATAATAAAGTTACATAATAAAGCATTGTTAAATTTAGTTGGGTTAGTTGGGAATATTAATGAATTCACTTCTACTTCATTTATTATAGTCTACGTACAAGCGGCGTTGCCAGGGTGCATTATTTCGTGGAGCCGGCATAAGCCAATGTAACCCATTTTTCCATAAACATCAACAATAGTTTACTCAAAAAGATGAACCTATTCATTTTAATTTTCCAAACCTTTTGCTTAAAAGCACCCACTTTTTATGCTTGTCGACACCTTTATCGATTAGTAATACGTACATACATTATGCTGACGGTCTATTTCTCTTTGTTTTTTCCATCTTTCCGCCCTTTTACAATGTTAACCTCTTTTGAAACCATACAGTCAAACAAAGCTTTTCATTTTTAAATACATGCCTGTTCATAAAGATTAAATGATGCCTAATTGTCATGATCAAGAAATTTTTAAATGACTAATTAAGCTAGCTACAAGGCTAGCTACAAAGGATCTATGTAGCGAACTTTATACCAAAACATGAGTATGGATTTTATATACGTATAACTCAATGAGAAAAAGCAAAAGAGGAAGTTTATAACTGCATAAATAATAAGAAAATATAGTGTGGGGTAATAGATTAACGAGTTAGCCCTCTGCCTCATGAATGTATTAGATCATTATATTAAGTCAATTAACTAACCGTTAATCATTCCAGTAGAATATTTACATTTTAAAAAAAAAGAAATGTGGGAGTAGAACGTTAGTATTGCTTGTAACAGTGACGCTGTTAAGGGCATAAGAGTATGCTTATCGCATAGCTGTTGCGGAGGGTAGAACCCCGTTAAATTCAAAAGAGATAAAAAAAAATTTAATTCATAAATTAATCTGTAACTAGTTTTTTTTTTCATTTATAAATCACTTTTAAATTTTTTTTAAAAGGAAAATGTCAGCTATTTATAGATATAGTTATATTTTAAAAATAGGTTATTTATTAGAAATAGTTTTATATCTTTTATATTTTTTTCATCAAAAGAAAAGAAATAATTTTTTATTATTTTATATTAAAATATTTAACATCGTGTCTAAACCAAAACACCAATCAAGTTGAGCCGTCGCTTCCTAGGAATCAACCGTCGGACTTACTAAATTAACTAAACCAACACTTTAAACGCATACACCGTTAAATATGCTCTAAGGGGGCTAATGGCCCGTTTGTGTTTTATTATTAGCACAAGCCTTCATTTGCTCTTTTCTATTTTATTGTGAAGCTATTTTTATTTCTTATTTTCATTATTCACAACTAGAACATTGGTATGTTTCCTAATACTTAAAAGGGTCTATAAGATCACTCACATTTTAATCTTCCTTTATTCATGTTATGTAAAATTTGAAGATTTATGATGTTAGTTAAAAATAGTTAGCATGGCTATACTAGTTAAAAATGAGGAAAATTTGCGTTTAGTATTAGAGTATCCATAATAATTTTGTTAATTTTATAATGTTAAGTACTGACACATCATCGTTTAAAAATATGTTAAATGGCACATATGCATCTTAAATTTAATAAGCACATTAGTTTCACTTATCAATTTTTAATTAAACATTTCTATTTTATTTTACTGGTTACTATTTTTATGGTGAGAATTTATAGGAGATAATAATGTTAATTATGTGCTGTGTTTGTCACGTGATCAGTTACAAACATTGTTAACTTTAACAACATTTTTAACATTTATAAAGATAAGAGCATCCACAATAGTTTTATTAACTTTTTAATGTTAAATAGTGACACATCATCGTTTAAAAAGATTTTAAATAACACATATGTATCTTAAATTTAATAAGCACATTAGTTTCAAGTTAACAATGTTATTAATTTTTAATTAATAATTGATCTTTTATTTTACCGGTCACTATTCTTATGAGGAGAATTTATAGGAGATAATAATGTTAATTGTGGGGTGTGTTTGCCATGTCACCAGTTACAAACATTAAAAACATTGTTAACTTTAACAACTTTTTTAACATATATAAAGATAACAAATACTTTAATTAACTAATGGAGATAAAAAAATGCATCGCTAGCTAACTATTTTAGTTAACAATAGAGATAACAACACTATTGGAGATGCTCTAACACATACTTTGACATCTATAAAAATAACAGATACTTTAACACATACTTTAACATGTAACTATTTTACTTAAAAAGACTATTACAGATGCTCTCACCTCTTATACTTATTTAGCACAAGGTATTACTGGATAATCTTCATTTAAGTTTAGTCTTATGTTAACAGATTAGTACAAAATCACCCTTGCATTAACTTCTCAAAACGCAACTGCCATACTTATCCTTCTTTGATCTTCATTTAAATGAGTCTATGTGGCACAAGCCGCACAACTTTAGCATGTCTTTCTCCACTTCTTTCATTTTCTTTTTGTAATTTAATCTTACACTACTAAATAAACCATTAAATAGTATACCACCAAACAAATTTACAATATATTTTAAATATAAACCACATACTCCATTTAAGAGTATACCACCAAAAAAATTAACAGTATACAAGTCGTAATTTGATATGACATATTTTATTTAATTTGTCTCAACCGCGCATCTTTTAATTTATTTTGTTGTATATTGTAATATATGTGTTATGTTTTTCTTACAGTGTATCAATTAATTTTTTTTTTTAAAATTTTAACAGTATACCGTTTTTTGTGTATCCACTAGATGTTATTTAATGACATGACAATATACTAAATAAACCATTAGATAGTATTATAGTATACCACCAAACAATTTTACATTATATTATAAATTTAACAAATTAATAGTATACCCACATACCATATCATCAATCGACTAGCATACACAATCATAGTGTAGCCGAGTCATAATTTGATAGTACACCGTTTACTTATTTTGTCTCAATAATGCATCTTTTAATTATTATTTTTAATATTATAATATACGTGTTAGATACTGTTACACTATACCAATTAAAACAAGTTCATTGTCTTTATGTGTACTTATTTGATGACGAGATAATATAGGATATGGATAGAAGAACGTTATCTGCTATTAATGGGATGACTCAAGGGTATAATAGGCATGTTTTTCTAGCAATTTGAAAATTATGACTAACATGAGATGAAATTCAAGCTCTCATACTTTTAAGTTTGAACTAAATAAGTCATAACAGGAGTATTTATAACTGATTTTTTCTTAAAATTAACTAGAAAGATACACGGGTTAAACATATAAATTATTATTATATATATATTTTTTTCTTCTTCCACAAAAATTTCGGGGAATTAACAGAACTATACCCTATATATATTATATTAATAAAAACATATCTTAAAAGAAAATAAAAAAAATACTGATTCATCTCTTCTAATTTCTTTGCTCTCTATCTTCTACTCTAGCTCTCCCTCAAATCTTTCTCTCTCCTCCTTCTCACTCACTCCGATCTCTCCACTTCTCCTTCTCGCTCTCTCCGATCTCTCATACTTGCTTTATCTTTCCGATCTCTCTCCTCCTCCTATCTTTCCGATCTTTTTCTCCTACTCGCTCTCTCCGATCTCTCTTCGGTGTAGATTGAGACGGAGACATCTGTCGGAGTGGGCGGCGATGGTGTAGAACGAGATCGAAAATTCGAGTTTGATGTCGACGAAAATGCGGTTGTCGAAGGAGAGTGCTGCCAGGGCACGTAATAGTTCGAGATCGGAGAACGGGTAATAGTTGGATTTGTTAACTAGTGTATAAGTTTGAAAAATAAATGTATGAATTTCGTGAATTAATGGTATGTAGTTGAAAATTATGGATATTAATTATATTAGTAAGGATATGAATTATTTAAATTGGGGGATGAAGTTTGAAAATAAGTGTATGAATTTTTGGAATAAGTGTACAAAAATATACAAATTAAGGTATGAACTTTTGAAATAATAATATGAAATTTTGGAATAAGTGTATGAAATATACAAGTCAGTGTAAGAACTTTTGGTTATATTTTTGTAAATTAAAATTTTTTGACTATGTTTTTGTTAATTTAGTTTTAAAAGTATTATATTTTGTTAAGTTATCCTATTATTTAATTGAAATAGATAGAATTGTAGAGAGTCTAATATTTTGAAAAAATGTAAATTGAGTAGATAAAATTAATAAAATGATTTTTTGTTGATAAATATAGCTAGCATGATACAAAATCTTATGTGGTTAATCTACGGATATTATTTATAGACTTGAATATTATCCCATTAGAGGTTTTGTGTACAAATAAAGAAAAGAGATTTTGAGCACTACTTTCCTTATTCTCGAGTATTCCTAGCACCTTGGTAGCGTTAACCCATCCTATTGTTTGGCGTTGGTTGTGCTGTAGACAACCCTGGTGACGACCGAATCTATCAAACAGTATATCTTGAGCTCTCGATCAAAAAAAAAAGTGTAAATTTTTTTGTTTATCTAATTGATAGAACATAAAAATTTGACCCGAATATTCTATTCGGGTAATAATCAACCCACTTTTTAAATGGGTATACAACGTTTAAATGGGTCATCGCATGCCTTTCATAAGAGAATAAAGGTAGATACTACCAAAAGCCCAAGCCCACTTAACTAGGGACCCATATCTGAGAAATCTCCTGAGATGGTGACATTTGTCAACATCCTAAAAGGCGTAGTGGCCTATAAATAGCTAACTACCCCCATAGAAACGGACCATAAAATCTATCCAAAAATTATAGAGAGAAGTTGAGAAAAGAGAGAAACTAGTCAAAGCTTATCACATCAAGAAATAAACCGAGCAGAGATAAAGCCGAGTACCGAATAAAAGGGGAGAAAGACCAAGAAGAGAGATTAAGTAGTCAAATCGAGCACAATTGTAATACAGAGATACTGATCCGAGCAAGTGTAATAGTCCGAATAAGTATAATAATCCGAGCAAGTGTAATAGTCCGAATAGTCCGAATAAGTATAATAATCCGAGCAATAATAAATATCGAGAAGTGTCCATTATTTACAGTTGATTTACCATTATATTATTGTTGAAAAGCCTAACGTGACCGACCAAAGTTATGGCTTTATCAAATGGCGCCGTCTCCGGGAATCATCTAGTTCCCAACTAGTTTAGAATTCGAATACCAATACTCCACCAGACGAGCGACAATGGTGACCAATGTAGAAGAAACCCATCCCGAGATAGTAGAAACCAATAACCAAAACGCGCAAATCAGCCAACAAGACCTCGACAATCTACTCGCCATCCGCGACAGATATGAAGCTATCCAGTCCGGAAACCAACCAACAACCTCCTACGTCAACCAAGAACAACCGACCGAACAACCCCAACAGCTTGAAGGGATTGTTGACGAATATCTTTCGTCCTCGGACGATGAACAAGTTTTGCCCGTATTAAGGCGTGCACTAAGACGCTTACCAGGATCCCAGGCAGGGCCGAGCTCAAAGGTCCCTTTGCCAACAGCCTCGGTTAACTTCGGTGCTCGTTTACAAACGGATGAAGCTCACCGGTTTGGCATGCCCGCGGATCATGTAGTCGAACAGTTGACCCGACTACCGACTCTTCCACCAAGGATGATTACACGACCCACGGTGGAAGTACAACACATTGTTCCGTTAGCCAAGGAAAAGAACTACGCCCAGCTACAAGCTCAGCTGGCGGCATGCATGACGGCCATGACAGCAGCCGGCATCATATTACCAATTACCTAACCTGCCAATACAGACAAAGACCTGCGTCGTGAAGCGGAAGATTCCGCCTACAGGGCCGCCCTAGAAGCGGCTGGTCGGCAACCCGATACAAGAGTGCCCCACCAAGGGGGCAATGTCCCAATAACGATCCCTCCAGTGCTCATCCAACTGAACACTCATACGGAACGGCTCCACACGAAGGACGGTAGATATCCTGAACATAGGATCGGGGAAGGATATGGCCCACCACCACATCAAGGGGGATACCCTCCCCCCTACCAAGTCACGGATGACGCGTTCCAACAGGCTTGGAATGTATGCCAAGAAACCCCTTGTACCGAACAGATCACTCGATATCGCAATGCTATGGGGTTCGTCATTCCCGAGTTCAGGCTCTATGATGGAAGGAGTTGTCCTATTGACCATCTGAGGCACTACAAGACGAAGATGGAGCTGTGGAGTGACGACCATGCACTGATGTGCAAATTTTTCAAAAACAGCTTGGGCCAAGAGGCTTCTTCGTGGTATCACAACTTACCACGAGGCTCAATAAGAGACTGGGCAGAGCTGCTAAGAGCGTACTCCAACCGATACGTCGCACATCGGAAGAAGAAGGTTAGCATCGAAACCCTTCTGAAAATGATGATGACGCCAAATGAAAGGCTCAACGACTACTGCATACGTTTCATTGACGTAGCAAACCAGATTCCGCAGTACGCCAATAATATAGCCATCCAGAACTTTATCAATTCCATCCCTAATGGCTATTGAGCGAGGAGGAAGTTCATAGGCAAAAACTTCCCGACCACTGATTCCCTACTAGCCTATTGCACCCACCTCACCGATAAAAACGACGAACTACGTTTCCTCAACCGAACTCTACCAAGAAGAGAATCGGTCCGAGAGGCACAGGTGGGTCGCAAAAGAGAGGAATAACCAGGGAGAAACGTTCCAACCGACCAGAAAGGACAAAGGTCCCGAGGTCCGTAGCAGGGTAGAGCGACCACGAGAACCCGAGCCTAAACCGCTCCAGATCGCATACCCAACACCGATCAACGAACATAAGCCGCTCCAGCTCACCTACCCAATGTCCCCCAAACCATTTCAACAAGGTTGGCTCCCAGAGAGGGAACGCCGAAACACCTACGAACCGGTTGAGCTGCGATACACTTTCAACCTATCTGCTGAAGATATCCTCAAGGATATATGCAGGGAAAGTTGGTATTCCCGACCCCCACCGATCACTTCTCCCCCCAGTATGAGAGGCTCCAAGCTCTTCTGCGCATATCATGAGGATCACGGCCATATCACTGAGCACTGCCGTAACTTGCGATGGAAAATGAACCTATGGGGCGATGCGGGATATTTAGCCAAGTTCATCAAAGGCGCTGAGAATAAAGGCAAGGCAAAACAACTGGCCATCGAGGGAGCCGACAACCAGCAAGGCAAAACAATCAACGTCGTTCACATGTCACGACCCAAGAGCACAGGTGGGGAACGATCACGACAACGGCAATTGGCGCACTTTGGCCAAGTAGCCAAGGCATCACAGGCGTCGACCTCTAAACGACAATGCACACCTCGACAATATCCGCCCATTTCTTTCTCGGGTCTTGACGAAGAAGGGGTGATTTACCCCCACGGAGACGCCATTAACCTCCGTGTTCAAATCGGCCTTGACACGGTCAGCAGGGTGCTTATCGACCAAGGAGCCTCTTGTGATATAATGTACAGGGAGCTCTTCGACAAGATGGAACTCAAGCTGCAAGATCTACAGCCTAACGATGTCACACTGATCGGATTCATCTCCGAAACGACTAAACCGTTGGGTAAGATCGTCCTCAATGTCACAACTGGATCCATGTCAGTTCCCGTGGAGTTCTTAGTAGTCAACGATAACTCCGGCCACAACGCAATATTGGGCCGACCTTGGTTACATGCCATGAAGGCCATACCCTCGACCTACCACCAAAAAGTCAAATACCCAAATGATAGGGGAGAGATCGAGACAGCCAGAGGATGTCAAGAGGATTCAAGGCGCTGTGAGGACATTACCGCGGCCCTTCAAAAACAGCTGAGCGTTGTCGAACAACCCACCAGCACAAAGAATCTGATCAACCACATAGCCAAAACCGAGAGGGTTGTTGAAGAACAAGTAGGAGAGACACTTAGGAAGGTGTATATCCCGGATATGGACGAGGAGCACTATTTCCTCCTCGGCGATAACCTTCCAAAACAGGAATCCGAGGAGTTAGAAGCGTTCCTTTTCAGCAACATTGATAAATTCGCCTGGAGTCCCAAAGACATGCCGGGCCTAGACCCTGATACGGCATGCCACCACCTAAGTGTAAACGCCGAATACAAGCCGATAGCTCAGAGGAGCAGAAAAGTGTCCGTACAGCACAGAGCAGCTATAATCGCTGAAGTGCAAAAGCTATTGGAAGCCGGAGCCATAAGGGAGGTCTACTACCCAAAATGGTTGTCCAACCCGGTCGTCGTCCCAAAGAAGAATGGCGAGGAGAGAGTCTGTATAGACTTCACCAATCTCAACAAAGCTTGCCCGAGGGACCACTTTCCCCTTCCAAGGATCGATCAACTGGTGGATGCAACTGCGGGAGCAGAACGGATGACCTTCCTTGACGCGTACTCAGGATACCATAAGATTCCCCTCGCCCGCGAAGATCAAGAAAAGACTTCGTTTATATCGCCTTTAGGAAATTATTGCTATACGGGAATGTCGTTCGGCCTACGCAACGCGGGAGCCACATACCAAAGGATGATAACAAGGATATGTCGAGATCATATAGGGAAAACAATGGAGGTATACATTGACGATATGGTCGTCAAGAGCGAAAAGGCCACATCCCACCTCCAAAACATTAGAGACGTCTTCCAAACGTTGGGCGAGCACAAACTAAAGCTCAACGCGAGGAAGTGTGTGTTCGACATTAGCAAAGGGAAATTTTTGGGACACATGGTCAGCTGACGAGGAATAGAGGCTAATCCCGATCAAATCGCAGCTCTACGGAACCTAGCAGCACCCAAAAATAAGAAACAGGTACAAGAGCTCACGGGAATGATGGCCGCATTGACCAGATTCATCAGCCGATCCGTAGACAAGGGACGGCCGTTTTTTGAATCACTCAAGAAGGATAAGAAATTCGAGTGGGACCCGGAATGTGAAGCTTCATTCAACAATCTCAAAGAGTACTTGAGGACGCTGCCACTGCTAGTAAGGCCGAACAAAGGAGATATTCTGGCATGCTACCTAGCAGTTTCTACTATAGCTGTGAGCGCAGTTATCCTGAGAGAAGAAGGTCGCGAACAATTTCCGATCTACTTCGTCAGCAAGACTCTGGTCGAAGCCGAAACACGTTACCTACCCTTGGAAAAGCTGTGTCTGGAATTGGTCGTCGCAACCTGAAAATTGCCACACTATTTTATAGCTCATCAGGTCCGTATATACACGAAATTTCATATCAAAGAGTCACTTCGACGGACAGACATTAGCGGTCGAGTTGCCGCATGGGGGGTCGAACTATCCCAATTTCATATCGAGTTCATACCCCGTCATGCCATAAAGGGACAAGTCTTGGCCGATTTCGTCGCGGAGTTCACCGAAGGCTATGACGAGCCTTCGGCACTTTCTCCACAATCACACTGGTAGATACATGTCGACGGATCAGCAACCAAGGACGGATCCGAAGCAGGGATCGTCCTAAAGTCTAAAGAGGGAGCAATCATCGAAAAAAGCATAAAACTGGACTTCCGAGCTACCAACAATGAGGCAGAATACGAAGCCATGATAAATGGCATGCTCATTGCCCGGTCCCTTGGGTGCTCCCACTTAATTGCAAGTTCAGATTCCATGCTGATCGTTAATCAAGCCATCGGAGAGTACCAAGCCAAGGATGACAGAATGATCCTCTACCAGGAAAAAGTCCAAAGCTTGATGGCTACTTTCGAGCAGTGCGAGCTAATAAGAATCAACCGCACTGAAAATGCACATGCCGATGCCTTGGCCACCCTAGCCTCGACATTAACATTAACTGACACTCGGTCGATCACAGTGGAACTACTGCCGACCCCGAGCATAACCAAAAGAATAGACCGAGTAACATCAGTACAATATGAGCTAGGTTGGATGGACGACATGATTCACTATCTGCGAAGCGGAACCCTCCCGACAGATAAGATAAAAGTATTGAAAATTACGAGAAAGGCTCCTCGTTTCTGGCTGTCCGACGACGAGAAACTGTACAAATCCAGTTATCAAGGACCCCATCTTCTGTGTGTCCGGTCCGAAATGCAGCTACCGGTCTTGGAGGAAATCCACGAAGGATCCTACGGAGCACACATCAAAGGGCGGTCCCTTGCCAACAAGGCAATCACCCAAGGATATTGGTGGCCCTATATCAAGCGAGACGCCGATATATACGTCCAATGTTGTGACAAGTGCCAACGATTCGCCAAGATACCACGGCTCCCATCATCTATGATGATCCCGGTCACGGCACCGTGGCCATTCGCTCAATGGGCAATTGATATAGTCGGGAAGCTTCCCAAAGCACCCGGCAGCGTCGAGTATCTGATCGTGGCGACAGACTACTTCACCAAATGGGTTGAGGCTAAACCTCTCCGAGAAATTAAGGCCAGTAATGTCAAACAGTTCATCTGGGAGCACATCATCACAAGGTTCGGTATACCATACGCCATCGTCGCAGACAACGGCACCCAGTTCAAGGAAGCCAATCTGCAGCTCTGGTACGAAGAACTCGGTATCCGAAAGTTCTATTCGACGCCAACATACCCACAGGGTAACGGCCAGGCAGAGGTATCAAACCGAACCGTACTAGACGGCATCAAGACAACCCTTGAGCAAGCAAAGGGGAGATGGCCCGAGCGGCTACTAAACGTCTTATGGTCGTGCCGAACTACACCGAAGACGGGCACCAAAGAAACCCCGTTCAGTTTAGCTTACGGCGTCGAGGCCGTCATACCGACTGAAATCGGGCTACCAACACTATAGCAGAGGAAACAATGAACAAAGAATGAGAGAGGAACTCGACATGCTAGACGAGAAACGAGAGATAGCAGCTCTTACACTAGCTAAGTATCAACAAGGCGTTAAGCAAACGTATGACAAGAGGGTGAAAGGGACCAAGGAGTTTATGGTCGGAGAACTGGTGCTGTAACGTGTAACGGTCTATACCCGAAACGAAACACATGGCAAATTGAGCCCCACCTGGGAAGGACCATACGAGATCGTCAAGAGAACAAGCCCAGTTACCTACAAACTCAAAAACGTCCTGTTCGACAAAAGCCGAGGAGAAAAGAATTCTTGGAACGTAGCTAACCTAAAGAAGTACTACGTATAGGCTGTCTTACAAATACAGGTGCTACCTTACCCCTCCTGTTTAATGACATTATCTTGTATGTTGAATAAATAAAATACAAGTGCTCGTATCTTTCATCTTAATGGCATTATCTTTCATCTTTTGAATGAATAAAATATCTTGTTATGCTGTCTAACGAGTGCAGCTGAAATTCCCGAACGGCCAAAGTGCCTAGGAATACTATGAAATTCCCGAACGGCCAAAGTGCCTAGGAATACTATGAAATTCCCAACATGGCGTGTTTTGAAAGGAACGCCTAGGAATAGAATGAAATTCCCAACATGGCGTGTTTTCAAAGGAACGCCTAGGAATAGTATGAAATTCCCAACATGGCGTGTTATCAAAGAAACGCCTAGGAATAGTATGAAATTCCCAACATGGCGTGTTTTCAAAGGAACGCCTAGGAATAGTATGAAATTCCCAACATGGCGTGTTTTCAAAGGAACGCCTAGGAATAGTATGAAATTCCCAACATGGCGTGTTTTCAAAGGAACGCCTAGGAATAGTATGAAATTCCCAACATGGCGTGTTATCAAAGGAACGCCTAGGCATAGTATGAAATTCCCAACATGGCGTGTTTTCAAATGAACGCCTAGGAATAGTATGAAATTTCCAACATATGCAGGTACTGAAATTAGAGGAATAATTCAGGTCACATTGCGGCGGCGATACAATACACAATGGCGAAAACGATGAAGGAAAACCAATCTAAACAATGAAATATCAACAAGAGGCATATCAAATACACGAATAACGAAATAACAACGAAATCAGCAAGGAAAAATCGCTCCAATCAATCAAATAGCAGTACGACAATGGGAAGGTACAATTCAAAAAAAAAAAAAACAAAAAAAAAAAAAACAAAAAAAAACAAAAAATACACAAATAGTCCTCGCCCGCATTACGGAGGCAACAAGATATCACCAACAATGAAGACACGGATTTAAGAACTACTACTACAGGAGGAACACGATGGTAACTGACCGAGCTCAACCTCTTCGTCATCCGTCGTCGTGTCCCCATCCATCTCCTCGCCATCAAACCGTTCCTCAGAGATGAGTGCGTCGAAATTGGTCGTATGAGCACCAACGCAGGTCAGCGTCTTAAGCCGCGCGGATAACTCGGCTTCTTTCACGAACTCGTGAGCATCCGAGGCCGCTTTACGACGAGCATCATCGAAGGGAAGATTACGAGCTTCGATCATAGCCGTAGAAGCATCGTATCTGGTTCGGGCTAAACGGAAATACTTAACCAACATATTGGCTTGGGTTACCAACGATTTTAATTTGCCGAAGTATTTTTCCTTCACACGCCAATATCGATCCAAACGACGCTCCTGAACCTCAACAACATGCTCGGCACGGCGAACATATTCTCGAAAAGAGGCCGCCTGAGTTTTCAGCTTGGCCCGAAGTCGAGCACATTGGTCGATCAACGTGACATTTTTGCCCATCAAAACGATGTAAGGCCACTTGGAAAGCACCTCACTAGCCGCACCAGATGAGACCTCGTCCCGGGCAGCACCAGTAGGTCCTAACCCCGGGCTAACTAGGCATGGAGAACCAGCCTGGTGCGACATAGTAGCGTGTGCCTATAAAAAAAACCGGGGAAGAAGGAGAAGAGATGAATATTCAACCGCAAGAAATGAAAAGACGAAAAGAGAAAAACGAATATTTTTATACAAGCTACAAATTAAACGACAAAACAAGCTACTCAGTCATTAATTCGATAACCCGTCAACAGACGCTGAGGTCTCAACGACGTCAGCAAAATGAATATCTCGCAGAGAAACAATTTGCGTCCCCAAACGCTCACGAACGACCACATCGACTCGGTTCAAGGCAGCCATGGTCTCAGTTACCCCGGCCATCGCATCAACCATGCATTCTGCCCGGGCCACACCACTCATCCCTTTTACATGCTCGAGCACCTCTAAAGCGCGAACTCGGGCCCAATACGCTTTTGCAAAGGATAGCAGCAGGTCCGCATCCTCGAAAACGGTCCCTAGGACCAAGTTCAAGCTCGTCACATGGCCTCGGGATTCATCACGAGAACGCCGAAGTGCACCAAGAAGTTCCTTCGCTTTACCCTTGTTTGCCGTATAATATGCGGTCTTTTTGCTGAGTTTCTCTCCCAAGTCACGTAACCGAATAGACAAGTTTGCAATATGAACATTCAGATCTTCGACTTTATGACGAGCAGAATTCAGTTCAGCAGTTAGGGCAGCCTTAGATCTTTCAAGACCATCTATAACGTCACCTACACTACGACTAGGCGAGGTCTAGACCACCATGGCAAGAGGATTATTAGGTACCTAACAATATTTTGTTTTCACATCCTTCAAAAGATGACAACCCTCAAACAGGAAAATTAACCCGGGAAAGACCAACAGAAAGAAAACGCAGCACCTATATTATCACTTCCCCAAAAGAATACGTTTCTAGATACAAAAGAGACCCACAATTCGGATACCAAAAGACTACACAAAAAAAAAAATATAATATATACTGCCAGAAAAATGGTCAAGGTTCCACCTGAGGAGATGCGGGTGGGGGAGCAACACTAGCATCAGGTCGAGGAGTGGACGGGGCCGACATAGAATGAGGACGGAGCGCTGTCGAAATTGTCTGCCCTGGCAGCCGGGGAAGCTCCTCTTCATGAAGATTCGCCCAGTCTAAGGGTTTCGGCGGTGCACCATGAGGACAGGGATACACCAACTCCGACCACGCCCGATCCGACAAAGGAACCTTCGCGAAATTGAGCGCCCGCACATGAGCGCAATAGACGGAGAAATTAGCCATCATTGCCAACCTTGTCCGCTCCTCCGCGTGTGCCGCTTTCAGAGCGGCCACCTCGGCCTTTTCGGCTTCCACGTCCTCCGCCAGGAGCAAGTTCTCCGCCTCTAGTTGGTCGTACTTATCGACCATGCTCTCTTTTTTAGCCTTTAACTTACCGACATCCTCGGTCACGTGCAGAAAGTCCACTGACAGCTTGTCATAATTATCGCCCAGGGTTTTATTCTCGGCGACCAGTTTCTCTTTCTCGGCCTCAAAAGCCGCAAGCATGTCCTTTATCTTCCGATCGTTCTCCTCGACCATCTTCTCTTTCTCAGCCCCTAGCGCTGCCATCCGATCCCTTAACACCACGGTACCCAAGACAACCTGTACTTAAAAATATCAGATTCCAGCCAAAATGCGAGCATCGTGGCATATATAACAAAATACTCGCCAAACGTACCCGCAGCGCATCAGCGTTGGCCTGCTCTATAACCGACATTGTAGGCCGAGCAGCTATTTTTTCTGCATCCTTGAAAGCAAGGGGATTTAGAGCAGCATACACCATCTTCAAGGCTCGGGGTTGCTCCAATAGCTCACCCCCACATCGGTCAATGTAACGGGTCATTGCAACCCCATCCACCGACACTTTTTCAGGTCCCTCAGGAACCTCATCCTCCCCACCACTCCCAACACCCACGGCAGTGTCTTCGCCGGCTTCCATCTCACTTCTTCCCTCACCTCCTTATCTGAAGGAACAGTCTCAGGGGCCCTATGCTCGCTTACATCCTCAGTACGGAGGGGCGAGGTAACAGGCGGATCCTTCGTATCTTCGGCACAAACAGGCGAGATGACAGGAAGGATCATCGTATCCACGCCCATATTCACCAGGCGGTTGATATGACCGAATAGGTTATCGATCGACCCCTGAAACACAATAATACCCATCGACCGGGCAAGAGTGAGGGTAACCAATGGAGAAGTCAGTAGCTGAAACAAGATAACTAATAAAGCAAAGGACTAGAGAACAAAACGACAACAATCAAAACACAAGAGAATCAATATACTTATACACATACATCGCCAGGCATAGAGGCATCCTCGGTGGTATCCCCTTGGGAAGCAGCAAACACCCCCTCGCCCATGCCAACATTAGCAACCTCCTCAGTGACCGATGTATCGGTTCCCCTAGCCCTTTTCGTTGTTCCAACGACAGGGTCAGATCCACGACGCTTACAACGAACAGGCTTTTTCCCAACCCGAGCAGGATTTCGAGCCCGGACCACTTTTAAAAACTCCTCCTCGGGCTCTTTGGGGATCTCGGGCACAGGATTCCCCTTTGTCACTGGCCCCGCAGGGTACCCGAGCAGCATGGAAGCAGTACGGCTCGCAGGATCATGCATCGGTCCAGCCCCCCACCATTTCCAAAGAGCTAACAGAGCCTCAACATTGGGAGCGCCGAGGTCTGGCATAATGGGAGCCTGGGTAGCCGGTCCAGGAATCTGGTGTCCCGCACAACCCCATTCACCAGAAGCAATAACGATTCCAAGGTTGCACTCCTTGTTGGTATCTGGCAAACCGATAACAAGCCGACAGAAGGCGCGCATTGTCTTCAAATACGAGCTGCGGCGCTCGAAACTCAAACTATAAACACCAAACACATCCTTCAGTTCAATCGGTATTCCGGACAACTCCGATAACCTTTGGATACCATTCAGAGTACGGTAACCATTTAGGGCCAGTTGGGCCGGAGCAATCTGGACGGCCTCAAAGAACGAAGCCACCCAGTTAGTAAAAGGAAGCCGAAGACCCCCAGTAAAGAATGCCGAAGAATGTACAACAACTTCTCCGATAGGAACAAATCCCATCACCTCCTCGTCAGAAACAGGCAGCCTAATGTGTATGTTGTCCGGAATTCCGGCAAGCCTCTTAAAGTCCTCTTCCACAAACGTGCCAACTTGGGCCAAACTTTGGGACAGAATTTCCTATCCAAACATCAAAACTCCATCAATATACTAACCAAATACACTAACCAAAAACACATCAAGCAACGAGAGTTACTCCCCCCCCCCACTCAAATTAACCAGACACCCTACGTTTTACTACCATCTCAATCAACACAAATCCAATACATAAGAACCATCAGACATATATAGACAACCTAGACCATATACCAACGCCACATCTATGACCACAACAAAAAATCAAATACAAACCCTAAAAACAAAAAATAAAATAATGATAAATAAAGAAAAAACACTTACAGTTATCATTATGAGCAGGCAAGCGAGAACAGCAGCAAGTCTATCGACAATACAACGAAATCCTAGATCGAGCAGCGGAACGATTTTCCTTTTTGGCGGGAAGAATATACTTTAGAGAGAGAGACAGATATTTTCTTCAGCAAATTGTGTGATAAAAACAAAAGGG
Organism: Primula vulgaris; assembly: GCA_963920805.1. Lineage (NCBI taxonomy): Eukaryota > Viridiplantae > Streptophyta > Magnoliopsida > Ericales > Primulaceae > Primula > Primula vulgaris. The sequence goes on along the minus strand of OY987219.1, from coordinate 29,378,978 downwards.
ATTACTTGGCACAGTAAAAGAGAGTGGAGTCACAAAAAGAATAAAATAATAACCGTCCTTTCGTGTGACAGAGGTTTACCTTTTTTTCCAACCATACAAAAGTCCACAACCACTGCTATTTTTACAGATAAACGCTCCAGATTTTGCCACGTCAGAGTGTATCCCACTACCCAAGGCAGTTCACATCATTACACCTAAATAAACGGCCAGTGGACCCTACCACTAAAAGCTTCCAGCATATGCTACTACTATTATCACACCGAGGATGTCCCCCGATTAAGGTGGACGCACAACCTTCTCTTCCACAAATGGCACACCGAACAAGATGGACGGAGACCGTTCTTCGCTCAACGGCATTTAAGCCTCAAGTCAAATAACGCTCTCCGGGGGGATAGACGTGCATATTGCTCGGTGTCCAATATTGTGTAACGTCGAGTGATATCAACATAAAAGCAAAGCGAACACAAGAAATAAAGTAAGATAGACAGAATCAAGTGCAAGACAAGTTTTATTCATCCACAAAGGGGGAAACACAAACAATACAACCGAAAAGAAAATTTTACAAAGAAAATACAACCATCCTACTTTTTTGAACTACCCCCCATGTCGGCATCTTTTGGGCCAAGAGCTCCTCCAGACGCTCCTTTTCCCTAATCAAATGAGAAATAACCATCTCAGCCTGTTGCAAGGCATAAGACTGAGACTTGCATTTTTGCTCGGCCTTGAAACGAGCAGTGCCCTCCTCGTCCCAATATTGCTTAAACCTCCTCACTCCAGTCTGAGCACACTTGAGATCATGTTTCAGCCATGACATCTCAATTTCTTTTAGCTCAAGAGGAGTCAAATCCTCCTCCCCGAAACCAGGCGGTCGAGGTAGCAAGAAAGTAGGCTCCTCTTCTAGAAGGGCTTTCTTTTTGGAGGCGGATCTAGTGATAGGAGCCATCTCAAACAAAAGAAAGTTAGAAGCAGCAAAAATTTAGAAAGAAAGGAAGATTGTATAATGAAGTACAGGCAATAGGGAGCATTTATAAGGAATCAAAGGGCACGAAGTACGAGGCGTCACAACGGTTCATAACACAAAGGCACGAGATACGAAAAGATACATCTGATTCTAATACAAAAGAAAATACAAGTTCCAAAACAAAAAAAAATATACATCAGAGAACCAGCCCAATCCAACTAAGGAACAATGGGTGGAAAAACCGAACTGCCAGACCGAGAGAAAGCAAAACAGTTCAACCGAGCTTGGTAGGAATCATTCATGGCGACCAAATTGTCATTCTCCGAGGAGAGTTCGGATTTCTCCTTAGTGAGAGCGATGACGCGCTCCTCGAGCCGAGCATTTCTAACCATCATGCTAGCTAGGCCTCGAGGGGAGTTATCAAACTCATCCTGAGCATGGTCCCAAATCTCCTCGGCATCATACCAGGAGATGGCCAGATGATTTCTCTGCAACAACAAATGATCGAGCTGACGACTCAGGGCCGAAATCTGGGTCCACTTCACTGTCTCTTCGGGATGAGAGCCGAACAGACTCAAGGCTAAAATGCCATACTCCCTCTCAAGCCTCGCCATTCGTCGACGGACCCGGGATACCTCAGTGTCCAAGCCCTTCATCTGAGCATGATATTTCACCACAGGTTCAGACATTCTGGGAAATTGTTAATAGTACAAAAAAATATATATAGAGGATGATGGAGAAGCAAACAATAAGAGTTGATGAGAGATAACTACTAAAGAAAATAAGAGGAGTACTTATAGTGCAAAGGGAGCATGCATATTTCCTGACAATACTTGGGAGCATGCATATTTCCTGACAATACTTGGGAGCATGCACATTTCCTGACAATACTTGGGAACATGCATATTTCCTGACAATACTTGGGAGCGTGCGCCTATGATTGACAACGTGAGGGATAGAAATAAAGACAAGAAATAAAGACAAGATATTCAAAGATCTATATTCCAGAAGAAACGACAAACCACAAATGCAACATAAAAAAGAAGTGCAATATCAAGGGGAAAAGGAAATTTTCATTAATAAAGGTGGGATACATCACTGTTCATTACATCAGAGGACATCAAAAGAAAAGACTATTACATCCGAAGAAAAGACTATTACATCCAAAGAAAAGACTATTACATCCGAAGAAAAGACTATTACATCCGAAGAAAAAACTATTACATCCGATGAAAAGTCTATTACATAAGATCATACACAAAAGATCAACAATGTCGGTAAACCCAGCGAACAGGATGCATGAAGGAAGGAGGCGATGGGAAAGAAGAAGAAGAGAATTAAGAGGAACATAAAAAAGAAGTGAAAAGCAAGAAGAGGAAAAACAAGAAGAGGAAAAGAAAAATGACAAAAACCCTAGATGTAACACAAAACCCTTAGGATCACAGGGTTGATTGTTACATCGTAGTGGTGCAGAAGAAGAGAAAAAAGGAAAAAAGAAAAAGAAGAGAACAAAGCATAAAACAAAAGAGGAAGAGGAAGAAATGAAGGAAACAGAGAAATAAAAAGAAAGTAAAAGGAACAAAATAAAAAGAAGAAAAAGAAAAAGAGTGATGGGTTAGAAGATGAAGAAAAAGAGAGAGATGGGAAAAGATGGGGAAAAGAAAATGAAAGAAATAAAAAAAGAAAAAGGAAAAGATAGTAAGAAGAAAATGGAGGATAGAAAGAAGAGAGACTGAAAGAGTATAGAAAGAAAAGAATGAGGAAGAGGAGACGCAGCAGAAGAAAAAAATAAAAAAAGAAGGGGGAAGGTTAGGGGGAGGTCGATCGGTATCGGTGAGAGGGACCGGCAGAGATTTCCCTATCTCTGTATGTTGGGTTCCCCCTCAACACCTCATTCTCTTCGACTAGAGCCTGACGAGCACGTCGGCAGTAATCCAGTTCGGATCTTAGCCAAGTTAATTCCCGAACCATCTCGGTATGCTGATAGCGCATCACCTTTAACTCCTCTTCACCATCCTTCAACAGCTTTAAAGCCGTACCATAGGAGGCTTCAAAAGCCTCCACTTGCGAGACCAATGCAGATTTGGTGAAAGAACTAGCCATTTTAAGAGGATTATGGGGTAAAATTCTATATATGACAGGGAGACATAAAGAAGAAATTATGAATAAACCCATATCTTAAGAGGGTATTTATAGAAAGACTAAGGATGGTTTAGTGTGGGGAAGTGCAACCGTTCGCCAAAAGACGCTGGATAACATGGGAAATTGAAAAGGTGCGTCTGTTGAGAAGAAACGCTTGGGTTCAGGCCAATATTTAAAGGGGGTAAATCCTAAAAATCTCTTACACGTGTCTCTTTAGGAAAGCGCAACAGTATTAAGAGAGAGAGGATAAGATTTGTGCATAGGGCTCAAGAAATCCCCTCAGTCCCCAGATACAAAGATTCAGAAGGTTCAATGGATAAGGTCAAACGCAAGGCCCAAGAAAAAGCATTAATGAGGCCACAAGCGTGCGCAGTCAAATTAGTTGCATTGGGAGAATAATTCAGATAAAAGCAAGAAAAAGAGAAATTTCCATTAATCAAAGGGAACTTTATTACAAGATACTTCTCGACAAAAGGACACCAATACATCACTAAAAGCAAATAAAAAAGAGAACTATTTTTCAGAAGGGCCTGCTTCGTCATTCATCCACCTCTTAGACCGAGCATACACTTCCTTAAGGACCAATTTGTAAGCCCTCTTGGAAGCAATATGCCTATCTCTAGAGGCCTCAAGCTCTTTGATCCGAGCATGAGCCCAAATATTGTCGATCAGAGACCTCTGATATTCACTCTCCATGGCCTCCAAGCGCTCGTCCATCTCAGCAGCTCGGCGAGCCTCCATGGTTAAAGAGGCAACCCTCCTTTCGAGGATACGAGCTTTCCTAACCTCCTCCTCTAGATGGGCAACATATTCATGAAGATTGTCGCCACTATTTTCACGAGGAGAAGCCATTTGATTCGTTAGAATAATTATACAAAAAACACGTACAGTCTCCTTTTATAGGACGAAGTAATATTAGGGGAAGATCATAGGTCATCTCGAAGATAGACAAACCCTCGAGCTTCTCAAAAGAAACATTTAATGCCCAATTAGCCACAATTCAAGTCCAATTACGTCATTCAATAACTATTGGGAAGATACGCAAACAAGAATGAGAAGGGATTAATTTATTAATTTCAACAATTCAGTTACAACTTGGTGATGAAACCCAACAAAAACGAAAGAAAAGAAAAATACAACAGCTAAGCTATCCAGTAGATGAGCTTGTTTTGACATTGTCCGCCCTCCTTTTCAGCCGAGCATGCAGCTCCTTGAAGGCAAGCTTATAGGCCCTTTTAGCCGATTTATGCTTGTTCCGAGAAACCTCGAGCCTGTCTATTCGATCGAATGCCCAATCCCGAGCATCCATAGTTGCGTGATGGGACGCATCCAGGTCAGACAACATTTTCTTGACCTCAAGAAGTTCTCTAGCCGTGGTAGCAAACTTGTTTTTCACAATACGAGCTCTCTTAAGCTTGCGCTCTAAATAAGCAATATAGGCAGAAGAGTCGTCAGCAGCAGGACCATTAGGAGAGGCCATGATTTTACTAAGAAGATGTTAAAAAGTAGTTGATGGATTATGAGAAAGGTGAAGCCCTCTTTTTTATTGGACAAATGGAGAAGATCAAAGGTCACCTCGAAAAAAGACTAACCTTGTTGAACTTCCCAAAGATATTTACGGCTAACCAACTACAGTTCAAGTCCAATTAAGTCATCCCATAAGGTATCAAGAAGATAAACGGACAAGAGCGAAAATAAAGAAACATTTTATTAATATTTTCGATAGTGATTACAACAGGGAAATGATATCTAATACAAAAGAAATCACAATAGTTAATTATTCCGAGGAAGAGCTTCCTTCATCGTCATCCAAACTCGGCTTAGACCGAGCATGCAGCTCCTTAAAAGCAAGCTTATAGGCCTTTTTTGCTGCCGTTTGCTTAGCCAGATAAGCCTCGAGCCTCTTTATACGTTCAAAGGCCCAATCCAGGTCAGCCATCATCAAGTGATGAGCCGCATCCATATCGGACAATCTTTTTGTCGCGTCCGCCAATTTCGTTTTCACAACACGAGCCTTCCTGACTTCATTCTCTAAGTAAGCTACATAGTCTGTAGAATTATCTCTAGTGGAATCAGGGGGAGAAGCCATAGAGTCACAAACAAGGTGATGATTGAATAAAGTAATTATAGGAAGGGTATCCTCCTTTTTATAGTAAGGTGATTTTTGGGAAAAGTCAAGGGTTTCCTCGAAGAAAGAGATCGTGGGTCATATCAAAATTAAATCACCCGTTTGCGAGTTCCCAAGACATTAAATGGGTCCCAAAGAGCAGTTGTAATTAGGAGAATTTGTCGAATGAAACATAGGAAACAGCCAAACCGAAATAATCTCTTCGACAGACCAATCATGACTCCCTCGACGTGGAAACCACACCGAGGAAGTCAGGGAGCAGTTGATAGAACATAAAAATTTGACCCGAATATTCTATTCGGGTAATAATCAACCCACTTTTTAAATGGGTATCCAACGCTTAAATGGATCATCGCATGCCTTTCATAAGAGAATAAATGTAGATACTACCAAAAGTCCAAGCCCACTTAACTAGGGACCCATATCTGAGAAATCTCCTGAGATGGTGACATTTGTCAACATCCTAAAAGGCGTAGTGGCCTATAAATAGCCAACTACCCCCCATAGAAACGGACCATAAAATCTATCCAAAAATTATAGGGAGAAGTTGAGAAAAGAGAGAAACTAGTCAAAGCTTATCACATCAAGAAATAAACCGAGCAGAGATAAAGCCGAGTACCGAATAAAAGGGGAGAAAGACCAAGAAGAGAGATTAAGTAGTCAAATCGAGCACAATTGTAATACAGAGATACTGATCCGAGCAAGTGTAATAGTCCGAATAAGTATAATAATCCGAGCAAGTGTAATAGTCCGAATAAGTATAATAATCCGAGCAATAATAAATATCGAGAAGTGTCCATTATTTACAGTTGATTTACCATTATATTATTGTTGAAAAGTCTAAACGTGACTGACCAAAGTTATGGCTTTATCACTAATCAATCATGACAAATGTAGGGAGTTTGAGCAGATTGATGAGGGCACCTTAACCTTAAGTATTTGTAGCAGTCGACATTGTGTATTAAAAAATCATTGCATATTTTAATCGCACGTAATAAGTGCGAGGGGGAGGCCAACGGGTTGGGCTAGATACACAGAATATTTACACAGAATGTTTACATTAATCTGTAAAATCTTAGATTATATCTTAGAGTATATAGTTAATAATGAATTTTATTTTACATATAATCTAAGATGCTAGAATAAAATCAGTCGTACAGAAATCGTTAATCGTATTTGGATTTACAATTCTACAGAAGTTGTCTTAACAAAATTATTTTAGAAAATTAGCACTGAATGTAACCAATGAATTAAAACCTCGTCCCTCAAAATCTTTCTAAATCCAAGTTTGTTTGTCCAGCGAGCAGCGACACTCTTTCCACAACCGACAGCAGAAGCTTCTTTTCGTGAAGAGATACAAGCAGGTTTTTTAAACACGAGAAAAGACTTGCAATACAAGTAAACAACCCTGCAACAACTTTCTAGTAGAACGTATCTATTTCAAAATTTGTTCAAAAAAGGAAAATAATTACAAAAAGCTTCCACTGTCAGATGCTAAACTTCCATTGGAAAGCATTCTAGCCTTTGGGCATTGTTGAGCCATGGGCTCTGTTATATATACTATGCTTACTCTAAAAAAAAATAAAAATGCCCCTGGCCTATCGTGCTAGCTGCAACTAAATGTAGCTATACTAGTCTCTTCCAAAAAAACTCGAACAATCTCAGCAGACACAAATTTTAAGCTAATACATAGCGAAAAGGGAATTAAAAGTGAAAAGTAAAATAGAGAAAGGCTTCTAAATACGTTCAAACTTAAATGATGTACTCACTTGACCTTCAGTAAGGCACAAATTCGTTCCCCAAAAACTTTGATCTGTCACTTCCTTTCTGCGAAAACATTAAACATATTAAAAGTGTGAGACGGTATTCATTTAACATTAACAATCTGGCAGCTAAGAGTATTCAAAAGTAATAAAATGAAATCTTAAAACTTACCCAAAGACCTAGAGTTCAAATTTGCAGTATACTGAACCGATCTTATTCAAACAAGAAGCTATTAGTTTAAGCGATCTCCGAAATGTAAGAAACTCATGAAAGGTGCAGTACTCTTACATTAGCTTATGGGCATTGCTTCTCCTCTCCCACTAATGCCTCCTGAAGTACAAATATCTGACTTTACAATGTCGAGAGTAACTACCAAAAGAATCAACTCCAATCGCCACCCAGACTTCAAAAGCTGAATGGATTATACACAATTGTTAGGTCCATGAATTGGCTAACTTATTTGTCGTTAATATGGTTGTTTTATTGATTTTAATCTGATATAAATTGGTGCTCTTAATCGTTGAGTTTATGTGAGATTACAGGTTATAGTTACAACTGCTTGCAGTTTCAGTTATAACTCACATATAACTGGGTTTATCGTGAATTTACAAAAAGTATTCTGTCAACATATAGTTCCAATTTCGTGGTTAAAGATGGTGACGTGAACCATAACAGAAGTAATCAGAATCTGTACGTGGTCCTTAAGGCAAGGAAACAATCAATTCAAAGAAGAAGATTTTGGACGTAGTGTTAAGGGAAGGAAACAATTCAAATCAATTTAAAAGAAGAAGATTTCAACGTGATAATAAAGCAAGGAAACAAATGATAAGTTCAAATCAATGTGATAATTAATAAAGGAAGGAAACAAATGATAAGTTCAAATCAATTAGAGTGAAAGAAGATTTGAATTCGTCGAGAAAAGATGTAAATATCAAAGATATGGAAAGACTGAAGATATTCGAGATAATTAGAAGATTTGTTTGACTTAGAATATCTTGTAACTGTGTTATATAAGTAGATCGGTACCATTGGTAAAAACTCAGCTCTCATAAAAAAATCAGACACATTATTATAGAGAGAAAAAAAAAACACACGAGTGATAATTAAAAAAAAAACCATCACAGATTTAGATATAGAGAGATTGATATTACAAAACAATGTCTTTACTATTTTCATCAACACTTCTGAATATGTATGACTGCATGTAAATTCCAAACTTGTAAGATACTTAAATAAAGACTTTGATCGGTAAGAAAATCATGGATAATCTAAAACAAACAGAATATCATACAAGTTTTAAGGATTAAGCTTAGAATTAAAATAATGTTGGTAGTTAAGGATCACACAACAGGTAGATATGCTGTAATCAAATTATAAATATATATATATATATATATATATATAGGGGAATGATCCATACACACATAAAAAAACACATTATCTTTACACATCAATCACAACTCTCCATTTACTAACTTTTAATGGTCAAAATTATGTGTTTATTGTTGTTATTAATTGACCATTAAAAGTTAGTAAATGGAGGGTTGTGATTGATGTGTAAAGATAATGTGTTTTTTTATGTGTGTATAGATCCTCCCCCATATATATATATATATATATTATATATTAAAGGATCACACAACAACTAGATATGCTGTAATCAAATTATAAATATATAATATATATATATATATATATATATATATATACTATTAATTTATGTGCAGATCTCGTATGAAGCATTGAAACAAATAATTAATTAAAACCCCTCTAATTACACAAATTACAAATAAGTCAAATACTAATACACGGTTATAAAACTACCTAAATAACTAAATAATATTCACGTTGATAACTTTTATCAGCAGACGGTTAACATTTCTCTCTCCTCTATCTCTCTGCTTTCCTTTCAAATGGGAGAGAAAATATTTTATCAAATCAATTTATCTCTCTGGTTAATTCAACATATTAAATTATCTCTGCCCTCTATGATACTGTTGCAAAGTGTTAATTAGCAATCAAAACTAATATTAATTTTCCTAAATTTTAGTATTTGTTGTATGATATTATTGTCCATCTTGGGCCTTACTCTATTGGGCCTATCTTGGACTTTCCTAGCATATGTAACCCTACCCTCTATTATATAAAGAGGGTCAGACATCTCTTGATGTATCTCGATCACTCATTAATGAATAAACAATTCGTCTTGTTGTCTCTCTCTATATTCTCTCCATATATATGTGAGCTAATATGTCACACAACACGTTATCAGCACTTTGCTCGTGGATACTACGATAAATGCTTATGTATATTGGAGATTTTTGGTAAACACACGGATATTGGGTATCTATAAACCTTGAGGTTTATCCTGGTTTTTAGAATTTTGTTATATCGACCTTCACCAACATACCGTGCGTAAGGTACCGAATTCAAAACTTAATTTATTCCATATATGTGATCGCACTAATTATTTTATGGATAACTAAAACATGATAAATATACCGTAGTATATAATACATGTGTATTAGAGTTTGTTACTTGTATGGATAACTAAAACATGATCAAACTTGTCTGAAATTATGGACTGAAGCTGTAATAATGCTGTAAATAGATATATAGTTTGCTGAAATTACACGGATAGTCCCTGTAGTATATTACATGTATAAAAACAGTATATATGTGTTACAAAAGTCAATATTCGGTCTAAATATTCACCCACATGTATATATATATTTATTAAAAAGGCAAGTGAATAAAAAAATTGCATGAATAAATTGATATGTTTCCATGTAAATTTAACCAGTTTGCATGTTACAAAATTACCATATATAGAATTAATTGGTAATTAAAAATATATTGTTTGCTTGCATGTTAAAACTACCATGTATAGAACTTACACAAAAAGCAATAGATCTGTATAATATTAATTTATATCTTGCTAGTGTAAAATTGGTAAATAATAATCTAGATTGATAGCGTTAATTTGATTTCCTTATAAGGAAATATGTACTGTCATGTTAGTTAATCATGAAACAGGTACAATATAGATAATTGATCACTGTCATGTAATATTTATTTATTGCCATGTGTAAAATATGGTAATTTGCGAAATCATATATTTTCACATTTAAGTTGGAAAAATTATGAACCTTCCCCAACTAGACTCACCTATTTGGATACGATGTCTAGGAAAGATATAGGCGGAAGTCGATATCCTAATGATGTCGGGTTTTAAGTGGCATTCGTGCCCTCCACCTTCACCGTCTTTCCTGGTTGTTTTTCAAGTAGAGCTACCGAAAGGGTTGACTGAATAATAATTTCCCGAGTGTGTTTATATAGTGATGTATGTTTCGCTGAATTAGTATCTCTGTATCGACCTGCCGTTCGATCAATGAGAACCTATTCACTTTAAAAGCAAAACTATTTTTCGAACCTGTCGTTTCGAAATAAAGTTTATGCTTGTGCAAACCATAAACATATAAGCCAGTTGTTTTATATGATAACTAATCCAGAACTCTCAACACATGTTGGATGCCATCTATGATGAGGAAATCGCAAAGCATACTTGTGAAATGAATGTTTAGGCGAGTTATTTTACTCCACCACATGTTAGTCACCCTGATGTGTAAGCATGTGATGCCTAGTTTTTTTTTTCGATGCCATTTTTGATGAGTAAAACATAAGTTTGTTGTTACTCACGAGATGAAGGTTAAGGCATTGATTTTATTCCGTCGCCACATTTGAGACGTGATGACGTTTATGGTGAACAAATGTCTGAAATTGGCATATTGGAGCGATCTTTCACCAAAATACTAGCTTGGAAAGCATATTCCATAAGCAGTATTGTGAATTTATATTCACTATGTTCCTTTCCTTAATCGCTCATCTGTTTGCGGATGAGAAAATTGCCCCGATGAGTAGTTTTAATCCTATTGGGTCAATGGCGAATTGTTTGCCTGATATTAATGCTCTTTGTGTATATTTTTTTCCATGAATCGAGAACCGAGACAAGTGTTATTTGTCTCGAACTGTCACGATCCCGATGAATCGCCTAGCCAAGCGAGATTTTAGACAATCGTCAAAATTGAAAACCTGTGGCTCCAAGACGGTAATTGAAATGAACAATATGGCCTGTTGTCACAAAGCAAGAGATAATGCTCAAGGAGGCAACTCTATGCTATAAAGACAAAGGTCATGCACAGTTACTCCTTAAATAGTTCAAAACTATTATAAAGGTGAAAAAACCGATGCTAATGTGGTTAAAGATAACTGAAAGGAAACTCTTGAGACCCCCGGTTTTGTGGCTCAAATAAGTTTGGTAACTTTCTTTATTGATTTTGATAAATCATTGAGCCATTTTTTCGTTCATCTGGATTATGTTTTTCTATTTGGATTATGATTTTTCCATTTGGCAATACTGTTGGATAATGGTTTGCCTGTTTACGAAATTTCTCAAAATAATTTAAAGTGTTTTGAGCAAATTCCTTTGACAAATATGACCAAACTTTAAATTATAAAATTTTAGGCAATACTTGTGGGGTAGTTGATTTTTTTTGGAAATAGTGGGTAACAGTGTACCACAAAATTTCACCAACTACTTACCTAAAAGAGTGCTCAGTGACAAAGATTCTGGACCTGTCGTTTCAAATCAAAATCTTTAGTAAAACCAAATTGATTTGTCAAATATGAGATCTTATACTTATGTAGGTCCTGCCGTACCTTGTTGAGTTATAAAATATTCGAGAAAACCAGTATTATCTGGTAATAGCTCATGAAAGAAATGAAATTTCTTTACATAGCCTCCACTCAAAAGCTTATTTTAGAGGAGTTGAAATGTCTTTGAAGTCGTCGAAATGATAAATGATAAATCATTTATCATTTCGACGACAGGCGAAATGATAAGGTAACTTTAAATGCTTTAAAGAATGTTAAGACATGATTGTTTGTACTATCATTCGCCTGTCGTCGATTGATAAGAGCATTTTGATATTATGACATTGACCAGATGAGATATTCCCGGGTCAAAAGACGATGCTTGATTTATAATCGCATCGCATTTGGATTCTCTCTAAGAATATATTTCGTGATTAATCCGAAATTCATGCCACTAATGCTCACTTTGAAAGACTAGTATGTGTAAAGATCACGAAATGAACTCGTAGAATTCTTGTAAAGAATTGAAGGAGTTATTGTGGGCTTATCCAACCATAAGACGGACCATAAATATAAATGGTTATGGTTGATGCATCGACAATAAGGTCAGATGATTATTGTTGTCCACATAAATGCAGCATTTCCCAAACTTTTAGCCCTATCATTAAGTTGATGGCTCATGATTCGGATTATCCTGAAAAGTCTAGTCGACTTGATAATTCCGAAGAGTAAAATCGAAATTTCGATTTGAATTACTTGAGTTTGGAAATTGAACATCCTGTCGATTATGTTCAGACCCAAATGGACTCATGGAAACTTTGATGATGCGACTGCAAATGATTGCACGCATTTCTTGGTCTTGCGCACTAAGATTTATATTTCCGTGTGGGGTTATGCTATTTTGCTGCATTGGTCTGTCATGAGTCCCATAGACACTCAAACACCATATGCGAACCAGCTGGTTACTGGTTATGAGCCAGAAGTCTCATATTAACGCGTGTTTAGAGTGATTAATTAATATTTTGATGGAGCCGCTATAGCGTTCAAAATATGGACCTCTGAAGAGGACGTAAGTCGATTATGAATCCTCTGCCTATCATTTGATAGAATAACCTTGGCAAACGATCTCTTTACCGCATGATATGCGAAAGTGACATCGCTAAGACTGTTCTCCCCATCATTAGGGGGAGATTTGTATGTTACCGTTGATAAGGAATGATGTGAAATAACGTGGCATAACTGACTCAGTCTTAGCTTGATCCCCAAAACTGCACCTAGTGATAAGTAAGTGCATAGACTTCCTCAAGTCTAACTAAATGCCAAACGCATTTATTGACTTTATGAGATGTCACGAGATCATTTGTACCTGCTGCAAAATGCTTACAAGGATAGACGTCCATGTCGGACGTCGTGTTCCAGTCGTAACACATTGCTTTGGACGAACCCGCCAATCAAAGGACGCTGCCGTCAGCCGTCAGTCTGTCGTCCTTCCCAAGATATGAGGAAGTTGACCAGTTCCAAATTCGTTTGTCGCACGAGATTATAAAGGAGCAAGGAGATGTGTGATTTCCTCATCCTAAGAATCTCGAAATATCTGTCGATCATGATATCTTAGACGATATTGAAGCGAAACGAGACTGTCATTGATTACTTGTTCATATATTCAGTGACGACTGATAATATGAGCAAATTATGACAGGGAACAATGTACTGTTGCCTGAAGTCAACGTAGAATAGACTGGCCTGATGGAAACTTGCAATCCAAGTAGACTCCTTAGCGAAAGTGTGTTCGGACCTGTAGCTCCAACACCACCAATGTTAAACGAGTTCGTTTATTTGGGTATTCGTAAGGAAAAATGATGAGAATAATGAGATTGTAGAATGCTCGCCTAGTAGCGCAAGGCTTGTCTCACACCTTGGAATTGATTACGAGATGGTTGATTTCCTCATAATGGACATTATAATAGTCCCATACTTTACCAGTTTAGTAGTTTTCGAAAAACTGAGTATGCAGCCATGAATGTGATCACGATTTTATCTCTATGGGGATTTAGACAAAGAGATATAGATGAAGGTCCCTGTGTGACTTCATAATGCTTGAATCAAGTAGTTCCTGACCACGGAACATGATCTTAATTAAATAAGACGTTCACTATATGGATTAATATAATCCGAGCGGATGTGGTATACCCGTCTAAGTGAGTACTTGATTAGCTTGGGATACTTGAACAAGTATTATGCCCTTGCGTGTTTTATTACGCGATCCATTTTTGGATTTGCCTTCGAGATGAAGGATCTTGGGAAGACACGGTAGTGACTCGGCCTGATGATCTAGTCCTGTAAAGATTGAATCTAAGTCCATGATTCAGACTACACCCATAAGGTGTTATGACATTTTAGTCATCATGACGCTAAGTCGTCAGATTCTTCCATGATCGTTCGATCACTAGATATTGATATAGACCCAGTCTGTCCGTGATGAGACGATGAAGAGATATTGAACCATTATGTTCATATCTAAGTACAATAAGCACATCATTGTACTTGGTCTAATGTGTTAGGACAAACATCTTGTATGCCATGAATGGTATAGCTCGACACAGCATCGCGCTAACACGCTGCCATCGAAATGACACTAAAGACACATTCCCTTACCTTATGGTAATTTTGGAAGTGGGCTAGTTTATCCCATTTGCGTCATTGAGTGTACCTACCCCCTTCGGTACTCGAATTAACACAACCCTTTTTCGGTTATAAAAATGCCGGTTACTTATCAGACCCGCATAAGTGATATTCCGAACATGGTCTGTCTTTACCATTAGGAATAAGGCAATATCTTGGAGGTCTTGGAATGACTCCAAATGAATCACTCTGATCTATTCGTGCTCTATGAGACGACTAGAGAGTGTATATGGCTTCGAGCTCGTATTAGCCATATTTGATTTACATATGCTCTGTCTCACGATCCAGATAAAACACTTGTATTATTTGAGGACAACTTTTTGTTATCGATCAAGAGAGATATGATTAGATTATGCTATTTAGCATTTCTTGCCGAAATGAATCTTCACATATGAAGTTTAAGAGCATCTAGTTGAATGCTCGTTCTATTCCAGGTTAGATTTTCTTGCATCCAACCGTGTGCAAGTAAATGAAGCATCCAGATGAATGCTCGTACTCTTTCTTGAAATATGAAATTCTTTCACCCAGTCGTGTGCAAGTGAGGGGAAGCATCCAGGTGAATGCTTATTGCACTAATTACTACTTAGTCTAAATTCTCGCACCCTGTCGTGTGCAAGTGAGGGGGAGCATCCAGTCGCATACTCGTGTACTCTTTTTGTCCTTAGACCAAGGTTTTTTCGTATTGGGTTTTCCTTGAAAAGGTTTTTAACGAGACACGTTCCCATCATATCTCACTTAAGATTGCCGAAATTAGGGGGATTATCGTGTTATATACTTCTTGCCACTGTGTACTCTTTTGTCCTTCGACTAGAGATTTTTTCCCACTGGGTTTACTCTAGCAAGGTTTTGATGAGGCACCTGTTTTGTGGTTGATCCCTAGTACTACCATTATTGCACTCTTTTTCCTTCGATCATAGAATTTAACTTGAAAAGATGAACACCTTCAACACAAAAGTTCCTAGTTTGCATATTTTATGCATGGACTTACAAATCTGTAAGACTTTATTTTGCTGGTTCAGGTTGGAAATTGTGATTCCGCTGAGCAAAATGGATTTGTGAGGAACAAATTCAAGAATGCGCTAAATGGAAAAGATACCCAAGGAGAATGCTCTGTTGAGTTGCTGCCACATAGGTATAACTAACTGTGGCTCCTTTATGGTTTCATCTTTCTTATACTTGGTACATAAATAATGCTTGAATGTCTTACATTTGAGTTGATCTTCCCTAGTTTCCATTTTGATAATTTTCTTAAAAGTTGAACTGCATTTTGCTGCGCAGCTTTAGTGCTCGTATATTTTTTCTGGTTTTCGGCCTTAAAAAGGTAGAAGCTTAAGCTGAATCTGTCTTCTTTTTCTTAACCCCAGCTTAATTTCTTAACTAAACCACCAGCGCATATACTCCACTTTTTATTATCTAGTGACTAATGTGGTAGGTGTAATGATATGGAAACGCGTTTTTTTTGGGGGAAATTTTAAATTGTTTAATTGGACTACTATTTACACTATAGTATAGATATTTTTTGTAAGATATTCAGTTCAAAACTAGGAGCTAGAAAATTATTTACTTTCTTGATGGCGTTTAGAACGGTACTTTACCTTCATTGATATATTATGTTGAACAACGTCTTCTTTATGCAGTTTCGAATTTCCCCTGGGAGTCTCTCTTTTAATAAATGGAAAGTTGAGCTTCAAATCTTACATAAAGAACATTAATGAAAAGCTATATAGAATTTCGGTGCTCGTGTTGTTTATTGAGCCGATTCGCTATATAGAATTCCGGTGCTCGTGTTGTTTATTAAGCCGATTCGCTAAATAGAATCCCGGTGCTCGCGTTGTTTATTGAGCCGATTCGCTATATAGAATCTCGGTGCTCGCGTTGTTTATTGAGACGATTCGCTATATAGAATTCAGATGCTCGTGTTGTTTATTGAGCCGATTCGGTTTATAGAATTCCGGTGCTCGTGTTGTTTATTAAGCCGATTCGCTATATAGAATCCCGGTGTTCGCGTTGTTTATTGAGCCGATTCGCTATATAGAATTCCTATGCTCGTATTGTTTATTGAGCTGATTCGCTATATAGAATCCCGATGCTTGTGTTGTTTATTGAGCATTTTTTCTTCATAATCATAAATGTCTCTATTCATATTTGCTTTTTCACCTGGATAAAATTTGTTAGAGTGGCATGTTACGAATTCGGTCGACATGCATGTGAGAGCAAGGCCGATTTTGAGATTTTCTAGGCCTTGTGCGAGGACTAAAAATGGGCCTTTATAAGAACTTGGCTAGTTGATTTTTGTAAGAAAAAAAACGTGAATTCGTAAAATTAAGGAACAAAATAACTATATAATAATGCGTACATATTTTTAGGTTTTATAGAACCACTAATAAGGAAATCATTAGTTTCATGTCTTATTAACTAGACATCAAAACATTCCCAAACTCATTTATGAAATAAAAATAATGGATCGATTTCTTTGGTTTTCTCACAAATTAAATAAAATCATTTTAAAATAAATTAGCCTATGAAAAATACATTATGTATAAAGCTTCAACTTTGAATTTAACTCGGGAAGTTTTTGGGGTTATATTGGTGCTCCAAAATGATTATGGGGTTATATTGGTGCTCCAAAATGACTTGATCTTTAAAAAGAATCTACATTTGGAACCTTAAAACTTACAATTGATCACATGTAGACCAATTGTAAGGTTATCTAATACTATGACGACCATGGATGTGATTATTGTTTAAATAGTGAAAAAAGTTAAAAACTAGGCCAGAAAACATCCTGCTATGAATCGAAGCAACGACCTCAAAATTTAAAACCCACCCTTGAACCAACTAGTACAGCAGACCATCTGATTTTCATTTGCTAAAACTAATATACACATAAACTCTCTATAAATTCTACTATGGTAATAAAACATTTTAAAATTTGTTGGCCCCTTCGATACTTACACCCGATGCATCTCCACGGTTCGCACGGGCTCAAAACCGGCATTGTGTGAGGGAACAAATCGAATTGGTCCCAATTAACTTCGGTAGAATTTCTTAGACACGCATTTCAACAAGCTTTTGGGACTCATTTCTTAAAGCGATTTTGTCACTTAAAAGAATATTATAGCACATAGGTACCTTGTCTGACCTGCACGGTAAACTATTGCGCTAGATTCATCTTCTATTTATGATTCCATCTTTTCATCGAGCAATTGGTTGACATTAATGTTTAGGCATAGTTCAGTCACACGTATTTTATCAAACAGCTGGTCTACTCTATTAGGAACATAAAATCAGTGTGTTTCTCTATCGGAATTTTCATCAAACGTCGTGTGTTCAACATAACTCAACTCTGAGTATTGATTTGCCTCCTGAAATAACTCTTTCAGACAAGTATCACCTCCAATTTTATTATAATTAGATGATATCTTATGAAATGTGTCGTTTTTACAACAGGCACCCCTACCAATACTATGATTAGATGATATTTGTTGGATAAGTCGACTGATTTCTTGTAGTTGATCGCCATGTCTTTTCCAACGTTCTTCATCAATCAATTATTGTAAGAGGGCTCGATTTTGTTTTATTGTTTGGGAGCTGGAAAAGTATGGCAAGAAATGGTTAGAAGTAACCGACCGAGGAACGTGTTCAAAATCAACTTGATGATAGGATGGATTGTAAGGTTTAGCGAGTGGAACAAACTGGGATGAATAGAAAAATGGTGGTGGCGGATGCATACAAGGCATTTCAGTAGGTGGTAATTTCATAGGATGTGGAAGTAAGGACTAATATATGTTGAGATTGTGTATAAAATGAGGGGGTAATTGGTCCGGTGGTGGAGGTGCTGGTGGAAGCCCAAAAGAGGGCCCATAAAGATATGGTGAATTAGGTTGGTGGGTTAATCGAGGGTGTAGTGGTACTGATGATGGATAGAAAGGTGGATGTGGCCTGTCTTGAAATTTGTTAGAGAAATTATGTGGCTGAATTTGTGAGTGACGAATTTCGTCGAACAGTTGGTGGTTACAGTTTTGCCTATAAACTGTGTTGCTTTCGAACTCAAATCTCGATGGTTATGAATATGCCATAATTGATAGGAATATAGTGGATATTGTGATTCTAACAAGGAAGGGTAGTTCTGATTCCAATTCTAACGAAGTCAATCAATTTGCAATGGATTAGTAAGTTCTTTAAGCAATTACCGAACAAAACCAACAAATGTGACTATTTGTGGTGGAAATTTTCTGAATTTATATGAAATAATTGAAGTGCAAGTAGGAAAATACAAGTAAAGATAAATGCTGAAATTAAAAATAATGAAAGTAAAATTGCATAAGTCTTTTTTTTATAACTAACAGTAACATAAAATGAGATACTTATACTGCAGCTAGCATTTTATTTAATTAAAAAATACGTCACTTAAATATAAATTTGCATTAGCCTCTTGTAATCTTCAATAGTTGCTGTTAAACCCTTAAAACATTTTTCCTTCTCTCTGTTTCTCCCTCAAAATAGGTCAATTACAGTTGGTAAGACAGAAAAAAGATGATTTCCCATTTTAAGGGTGCTTTTAAACTAATTTTGTATTGTCTTACAATTCAATGAAATTATTTCACTTTTGATGGACATACACTTTTTTTATCTGTTTGGCCGCCCTTGTTTTTAATCAATACCAGGTCATTTGCATAATGGACTTACACTTCAACAAACTGAATTTTCTTATGTTGTGGTTATTGTTACGCCTATAAATACATAATGATGAACAATGCTTTTAATATCTTGACTTCGTCATTCAATGTAGACGTAGGTGATGATAATATCTATTTTAAAAGATAGAAAAGGTTTTATATTGCTGTAATTTGCATGCATACAATTTTCTCTCAGCCATTCTTAATTTTTTTTGTAAAATTTGCATTCTAACATTAATGCTGTTTTAGGATTCCACTTTCACTTTGATCATATGTTGTAATTTACATTTCAACTTGCAGGGACATGGAAGGATTAACAATCAAGCTCTTCCTAATGAAAAGGGTTGGAATTATTTTTTTGCTGCATATGTTTGAAAATCATTGTTTATCTCAAGGTTATTTCAATTAAAGTAGCTAATCCAAAAAACTAATTTACACTGTTTACAAGCATTGTAGCTATTTGGCAAGTCATCCGCAGATTCCCAGTAAAAAAATTACTGGATTTCCTCATCGATATACTACAAAGGTGATTATTATATCTATAATTTATAGAAAAATTATGGTAGTATATTACTGCAATTTGAAGAATGCAACTTTCTCATAATCGTTTTTCATTTATGTAGGAAAGATAAGAAAAGAATATATTACAAAGCCTCTTGACAGTAACGAGGTTTAAATTTTTTACCTCTCGCAGTCTACTTTAGCAATTTCAATATGTTTTGATTTGCAATGTGAATGATGATGATCTTCTTATTTTCATGTGGAAGACTACTATGGATTTATTTATTTACCTTGAAAGGATGAGAGCAAACATCGATGATGGAATCAGCATTACGTTGAAACAATTTCAAGTTTGTTTTTACCATTAAAGAATCTTTCACATATGTTAAATTGGGAAAATTCAGTCAAGTATATTTCTCATCCTTGCGAAAAATGTTTCAACAATGCAGGAAGATGTGTATTTATTATCCAAAAATGCCATGAGCTTTAATTATTTATCGACTGTATACTATAGGAACACAATTAACAAAACCAAGCTTCATGTTTTAGCCCAAAATATAAAATAATTGTGCTTGGCTAGACAAAAATAAAATGTGTTTTTTCTTGGGTGTGATGTATACCAGCCATTTAGACTATTGGCACCTCCCTTATAGAGGCGCTATGTTTTGATTTATATTGTATATAAATACTGATATATTCTGATTGGGCTTCATCTTATAATTTTTGTTTTTGTATAAAATTTTGATTCAATCTCGAGCAATACAGGAGCTTGCGGACAGAATATTTAGTACACTAAAAACTAGTCAAAAAGTCCTCTAAAAAGAGACGATTTGGCCAAAATTAATCAAACTGTGAGAAGGAAGGTTTCGGTGAGAAACAACCAAGGCTAAAGGAAAAAGGCACACAGAAGATCTTCTACTAATTCTGTTATAAGTTAGTTCATTTCATATCATTATATTATTAACTAAATTATTGCTTTAGTCATCGACACTTCTCCTCATACAATATGGATTAAGTTATTAACATGCCTATTTGACCCAGAACAGCTTGAGTTTTCCTTTCCATATGTTCAATGAGAAAGACATGGAATTTAGAACAAGACATCCTTCAAGTCACAAATCCTCGCCGCTGTCATCGACTTCCCGGTACGCAAATCAGGAAGATCAATATTCATCGCATTTCAAGACCTTGCCACAAGGTATCCCATAAATTTATCATTAAATAAATTCATATATTTTCATGTAAATATTATTTCTGAGTTTTTGTCTGTTTTATGTGGAGGGTTTTGAAGACTGAATGTTGTGGCCATGGTGCGTTTGGTATCACTACTCTTTCTGCGCTGACGTGGATGTTCAACTACTTGAGGAACTTCTGGCAAGGGCTGATTGTGCTTAAAACATTTAGTTGTATAGTAGAACATTTTTACAGTTATAAGCTCACGACCAGAAGAAAAGATTACTATATAGAGGTTATTCTTAAGTAGAGGTTCATATATAAAAAAGATAATTTTATTTAAATATATATTTTGTATAATACAAGATAAATGTATACATTGTTTCACAAACTAGCACAAATATTTAAGAGACAATTACATAATTTTACGTTAACTAGGTTAACACATGATGATATGAATTAAAAGAGGTGGGAAATCATGATATAGTAAATTTATAAATTTTAAATTAATTAATTAAGTACATAATTATTTAGAAAATCGAGTATATGTATCTAGAAAAGTGGAAATTCATCTAAATTTTATTTAAAGTTTTCTTTACATGTATAAACACTATGTATAATTTAGCATAGAAAACCATCTTAAAAAATTACATATATCTAATTTTATAAATTTATGCTATTTATCACTATAGAGGTACATTTTTTTAAGGCGCCACCTTAAAAAATTATGAATTATTACAATGTGTAGGTTATTTCTATTTATAACTGTTCCCGAGTTGTGACCGAGAATTTTTAATCCTATATAAATTTTATTCCTATATGAATTATTCTGATAAGGATGTTCTACTGTACGTTTAAATTTTTCTGTACTATATATGACTGATTGATGGGGCTTTTGAAAGTTTTCCCTTCTCTTATATTGTAAATTGTGATGATAATATTAATGGTTGGTGCATTGTTTGTATGTTTTTTTAAGAAAGCGTGTATTAAGTTAAAAGCTCGAAACAAATGCCCGAAGGCTACAAATGATTCTACGGATAGTTAGCGCGTCATTGCAAGAGTACCGATAGGTGTAACGTAGGAGCGACATTAATATTTTATGCAATTCAATCTAGTCCAGCTATTATAATTTATAATTATTTTTTATGTGATGCGGCAAGAAAGACTAATCTCTTAATATGTAGCTATCACTTTAAAACATCAAAAGTACATAGCACGCGAAACTCTTAATATTAGGACATCAAGCATGGAAGGTACAACAAGAAAGACGAAACTCTTAATATGTAGTTATAAGTAGCTGACTTTATGTCCAATCGGACGTGCCCTCAATGGGCTTCTCAGACAACTTTCTCTCATAAACCGTATTGTCCCTATGACATTTGCGGTATATTGACATTAGATAGGTTGGAGACTCCCCATAATATGACCTCATGTATAGTTTTGTCTCATTTACTAGTTAGTTCTTTTCTCACGTATTTTCATTATCGCGGACTTCTTGTATTCTCACTACTTATGTTCCCAGGGTTTGGTTCCATGTCCCCCTCCCACTATTGGACGTGTATGGATATTTATATACATGTAGTGGTGTGTGCCTCAAACCGCCACCCCCTCTTTCGAGGTTTGTTCGTTAAAAAATTATTAGCTACTTTTCTATTCTGGTGATGTAGGGTTAGAATAAAGTATCAACAACTCACTGAGTCTTTTTTGCTGCACTTCCCTTTTAGTAATAAGAATCTCACCTATCATTTAATGTTACTGCATTTTCCAATTCAACAACTCATTTATTTCATCTAGGGTTGAGAGTTCCATAGTTACCGAAAACTATATGCTTAGCTAGAAAATGCATTTCCCCGGAAACACGTTTCGGAAATGGAAATGGCACTCCTTCGAATTTTTGGGAAAAACGTTTTGGAAACTTAAGTGAGTTTAAATAAAAAAAATTCATTACTCTAATATAATATGAAAAGTATACTTTACTAGAACTTTAAGAAAGCTTTTACAATACAATTGTTTTTAATAAAACAGGGAAAAATACATTAAAACATTACGAGACCAAGTTATTAAAAGAGAATATATAATATATAAATAAATTATTACTTTAGTTACTCAAATTTTAGCTATTATATCTCATGAAATATAAGAAATTAGTATTTTTCGGATTATTATTATAGATTCCATAAATTCATACTATAAGTGCCATATATATTGTATCTAAATTTTTTAGCTATACCGGCATTTCCCGTAAAGAAATTAAGCTACATTTCCCGTTTCCATTTCCCGTATTGCTTCCCGTTTCCATTTCCCAAGTTCACAACTATGGTTGAGATTGATAAATTATTTCATGATATTGATACACTCACGCAACAGAAGATTAGGCTATACTAATGGTAAATTGGGTACCGTTAAATTCAGCAACAACATAGCAACAAAATATGCTAAATTTAGCGACAATCGCTTTAATAAATACATTCTGATGATATTCTGGCGTATTCTTATAGCCCTAGATGTTTTACTAAAAAGTACTTATCTTTTTAAGCTATTATGCCACAAGCACATTTTTGTTCATGACCAAATTACTGGCCCAGTCTAAGCTTCTCTTCCTAGCTTTATTTGATATTCATTGTTGCCTTCGTATATTGTTTCGACCATCTCGCTCATTTATAATACAATGGTTATGAATGATAATAACTTTTCAATGCATAAGTGAATCATTATATATGGCTCATAATAAATGCTTAAATATGTGCAGATTATGGCTAAATCATTATCATAGTAATTTTATTTTTTTATGGAGAGAATTGAATTGTATTAACTTTTTCTTTTTCAATTAGTATTGGTACAAAAGAACCAGAAAGTGAAATTAAAAAAATTGAATTGTTTTTTTATTTTTTTGAAATACCCATCTAAAGATGAGGGTTGAGACATATAGCCGACCCTTCTCTAGATAATAAACATGTGAGTATAGTATGAGACTATCAAGAGGGGGAATTAGAATCAAAACCTCCGAAAATAAATGAAAGTACTTGAAATCTGCGAATTAAAAACTGTTTGAAATAAAAATTCACGAAAATGGATCTACAGTATACATAAAACTACACTGGCTTTTGCAATTTTAATTCGAGTCGGGGCAGTCGGTTTGGTTTTAAAGACCCCACCCAATAACCGTATCTACTTTGAGTAATTGGTTAGCTCAATAGCAAGCCCTCTACCGTCTTTAAATTTTTAAAACTTTGGATGCATCTATTACGAGTACTTGAGGAACTCTTCAGCTTCATTGTGACATTGCCTTGGGTTTGTGTTGTTCAGGCACAATGCACTCCTCCGAGTTTTAGTTTCATCCTTCGGCAAGCTATACTAAATAGGTTACACACACCACATCGGTTGCAAAAAATGTAACTTATCGATGATAATGGATATCATATTTGTTTTAATTGTTTTTAGAGTGTAGAACATTTGTTCTTTCAATGTGAATTTTCGATGCGAGTTTGGAAGATTGATTGTCGCTCGAGGTTCTTGGATCATGTTCAACTTGGTCGAATAGGATCTTTTGGGCAAGCGACGTGTTAAAAAGTTTTTCTCCCTCTGAACTCTTGAAAAAATGCTTGTCTGCGACTATATGCAGTTTATTCCGTTTGGAAGGAAAGGACAACTCCATAGGGGAAAAAATTTCAAACTTGCTAAATTTTATGTTACAAATCGTATGAACAAAATTCGGCGAAATACTTACTTGAATACTTATGTATGTTGCCCTTATTCCACGCAGATGGTTATTCCACACTCCCATCTCTCTCTCTCTCTCTCCCTTTTTCTGTTTCTCTCTCTCCCTCTACAAATGAAGAATATTGCTTGTTTGACATAAGTATTCTGTTTTAAATATGCAGATCTTCCAAGATATATTTGGTCTTTCAAAAATGGAAAGCAGTGACAATTGCATACCATAATATCTCCCGTGGAGGAGACAAAATTAGCAACACCAGTGCAAAAACAATCTGTGGAAGCACATCTCTGTTGACCGTTGTGTCTGATGTGATAGTGAGCAATGGTAAGCCTGGCGAGAAGAGAGGCAGAGGTCGCCTTTCTGGCTCCCATTATCGTCAAATGACTTCAGTGATCGGTGAGTCATTTTTTTTTTTTTTGCATTAGTCTTAATTACATTCGTTCATCTATATATTCTTGTGAAGAAAATAGATTTATATAGTATTTTATACTTGCATTAATCTGTTTGATTAACGATTCTCTCTCTCAAACTCTTTTTCCTTCTTATATGGTAAAAAAGATCAGTGGTACAGTAAAATGATGCGCAAGTCCAGCTTGTATTAGTTTTTAAGGTTTCATATGGTCAGGTCATGTCTCTTGAATTTCAGTGCCCCTATGTTGCAAGATTGACATACAATTGGCTGTAAATATAATACTTGCAAAAAAAGGTAGGATACACTCAGATAAGACAAATGTTGTTCTCATATCTATTATTTTGATTATAATATACTATATACAAAGCATAAAAAATATTAATCAAACATTAAATACTATATAGAGAATAGAATTTTTTTCAAATTAATCAAAGAATACAATTAAAAAAAAACTGTTTATCAAATCTTCTCCATCGTGGATACTTTCTATGAGGACCGACACTCGGCTATTCTTCTGTACACTTAAATATCAACTGATCTGTTATTGGTCCGTGTTTTGGTCTCTTTATTTTCACATTTAATATTCCTAAGCAAATATTACTATAATTCGACCTTGTAATAATTACAAATTAGGCAATCAGTTATTCACCCGCCAACCGCCTCATATGCAGTTTTTTAATTAACCGATGTCATGTACGCAATCTTTTGCAAATTTTTTAATCAAACTATTAATTAAGATTCCTGGCAAAATATAAAATACAAGAATATATTTTATTCACATATATATACCAATTAATCATGAAAAGTAATGTGTGTCCTAGTGTTTCCGAATAGAATCTAATTACTCATGTTTGCAATAACCCTTGGTTTGAATCTCATCAATTACGTCTATTGCTTATTTTTAACCTTCTTGTTTATTGTTAGTTTCTATTCCATATAGGCCCAAGAATCGAACCGTGGTCACATAAGAATGACGCAAGTTTTACACCACCACTATACCAGTATCCTTTATATTCTAATAATTTATAACACAATATATAAGCATTTAATTTTTTCTATTTTTAATTAAAAAAATTACCTTTTACATAAAGGAGTACTATGTTTATTTATATTCTTTTTAGTTATAAAAGTTTTAGTTCAACTTTAGTAACATATTGTTTATATATTTTTTATTAAAATTTGAAAGATAATTTGATCCATAGCAAAATTTGAGGGAAAATTATTCGTTTTTCAATTTCAAAAGGGCCTATTTCGAAAAAAGGCACAGAGCCCCCAAATTCCTGTAACCGGCTCTGCCTTGAAGCAACTAACATGGAGGGTCGGGTGGACATTCGATACTTCCAAAAGCTTCAAACCATTGGCCGAATTCCCAAACCATTAAACAATTTTAAATGGTCTATGATACGTTGGAATTGACTCCAGGAGATTTGTGCTAGAAATTTCTTCCAAGTTTGAGTCAAACCATGTTGCCTACTTCAAATTCTAACACACCTTTTTTGTTTTGGATCTGTTTACTTCTTCATGCGCTTTTTTCCCTTAGCCAAGTTATTCCTTCCTGGTTCATAGAGTTCTAGTCTGGCCAATGATAAATCATTTGCTGCTGGACACCTATTTGGCTCTAATTGCGTTCTGATTTGGGAAGGGATCGACAGGGTTAATAACCGTAGCCAATTTGAACGGAGTGCGATCTGTTCCTGATAGCTTGTCAGTACTAGTGCCTCAAAAACTTTTAGTGGGTTAAACCAATCTTTCTGACTTGCCGATACTAGTGCTTTTTTTGAACTGCCTAAAATCTTCACACAAATTTTCAATAACAACGAAACACCATCCTATTGTACAATGTTAAAAGATAGGTCGGACAGCAATTCCAAAATGAAGGTTACAAGCTTATTAATAACATACCAGGGAAGTAATTTAGAATGCTCAGCCGCAAGGCTTTTTATGGAAAATGGTTCCAGATATCTGTCTTGCGTTGGTGTAGTGTATACCAACTTGAAAATATTCTCTTCCCTTGTATTGCATTTCAATTGAGTATGTAGGCATATAAAGTACTTGTCGGGCGTGACCAATGATCATCTGTTGATGCCCATACTGAACCTGAGGCCCGTTTGGATGAAAATACCCCGGTGGTGATTGAATATGTGAAACTTGTGGATTATAAATAACGGACTGGGGTGAGTATGGGGGTCCCACCCCAACAGGCAACCCATGCATATGTGGAATAGCAAGAATATTAGGTGGAAAATAAAAAGAATGCATCTCGATACTGGAGAAACAGGTTGTAGAAATACCACGTTCTAGTGGTTGTAACACGATCACATAACCGGAGATCAATGATCAATAGTAATCGTATTTTGCCATTAATATGAATATATAATTATATAAGATTGAGATGTAAAAATAGATTTTATTAATAATGAATTTCATTAATTACAAAAAAGTCATTTACAATCCTTTAATTATAGAAAGTGACAGCTTAATTTCACTCAAATAAATACGACGTAAAATAAACTTTGTTGATATTGCAATCAAGTACTTGCTTATCTGCAAATACAAATATATTCAATATATCCTCTTAAATTGGGGTGTGCAATGATAAAACACCCAAGTTGGATAATAAATTGGTAAAATTAGGTGCACCTAAAGTTTTAGTGAATAAATCAGCAAAGATTATTAGCAGAATAAACATGTAAAAGATGAACAGTGTTTTTTTGAATTTTCTCTTTTATAAAATGACAATCTATCTCCTTTTATTTTTTTCATGATTTACAAGATTATTGATTAATGCTAAAGCAGACTTACTATCTGTATAAAGAACAACATGATCAGTATGATTAATATTTAAATCTTTTAGCAACTGTAAAACCAAATAATTTCATACGTTGTAGATGTTAATGTCCTATACTTTGCTTTTACATAACACATAGAAATGGTATTTTGCTTTTTACTTTTCCATGAAATCAAAGAATCTCCTAAAAATATACAAAATCCAGTAATTGATTTTCTTTTATCTAGACATGAATCCCAATCAGAATCACTAAAAACTTTCAAATTAAGAACAAAAGATGATGAAAAACTTATAGCTTGTGCTTTATTAGTCTTGATATATCTGAGAATTCTCAAGATTGCTACCTAATGAGCCTTCCTTGGGCAAGCCAAAAATTGAATAAGTGAATGAACTGCAAAAGAATATTAGGTTTAATGATAGTTAAATATAATAATTTTTATATAATCCTCCTGTATTGAGTTATAACTTCATGTAAATCAGTATGTTAAGAAGTAAATTTACACTTAGTATCCATGGGAAAAGTAGAAGGTTTAGCAACTAATCGATCAGTTTCAGATAATAATTCTAAAGCATACTTTGTTTGACAAACATGAATATCGGTTTTATTTCATGCTGTTTCTAAGGCTATAAAATACTATGTACTATGTAAATTTTATCAAATACTTTCTTTACATGTTTAAATACTATGTACGATGTAACTTAGAAAATTGTCTTAAAAATTACATATATATATATATACAATATAATTTTTCAAGTTTATGTTATTTATCACTATATAGAACTATATTTTCTTAAGGCGGGACCTTCAAAATATGTGGAATACGATTTAAACACACATGGCCAACCATCATTTGATAATGGGTTAATTATGGTTTAGAGACAATGGTTTTGGACACTTTTAGCGATGGTTACTCGACTTTTACCAAGTTTAACTTAATGTACCGAGTTCACTAACCTTTTTTTTAAGTAGCCCACTGTCAATTTTTTTTGGATGGGGTCCTTTTATAGGTTACAAACTAGTGCTTATTGTTTTAAAAATTATGATAAAAACTTGAAAATTTAAAAATGACAAATATCAATTATTGAATAACAAAACCCCAAGAAAAAATGACACACTTCAACAAGTTTTTAGTTTAGTTCCCATTTTGTTGTTATGTTTTCATTCTCTTGTAACATTATTTCTTAGTTTTCCTTTTTTTCTTAATTTATAATTAATTGTTGCTCATTTACCTACATTGCTGTGTTCTACTGTGGCCTCGTCAATGCTTTGTTTTGGCACGTATTATTTTGGGTTTAATTCAAGCTTAATTAAAAAAATATATTTTTATCACTAGTTTTGATTATTTTACTAAGAATGTTAATTCTAAATAAGAGTTTGTATAAGTCCAAATTTGATTGTAGATCTATACTCTTCAAATTGGGAACCAGAGAAAAAAGAAGGCTGGAAAATAAAGAAGAAGAAAATGAAGTGGAAATGAGTTTTTTTTCTTGGAAAATAAGCAGTAACCATATCATTAAAGGGGCAAAAGATTTTAGTTTAGCATAGTTAAGTAGCAAGCTTCGTAAATAATTACAGATATACAAATAAAATGGCTTATTATTGAATTTTATCACCAGTTCAACGGATTTCTCTGTAGAAATGTACCATAAGGCTCTTAGTGATAAAACAGTATAACAAGCATGCGCAAAAGAATGATTACATCTTGAGAATTGTAGACGTTTTTAAGTTAGAGAAGATGGCCAAAAGATACTGTTGGAGATGCTTCACGGCAGATCGCTGGTAATCTTAGACAAACAAACCCCAAATGCAAAAAGTAACAACAAAAGGGGTGGAGGCTTCCAACTTGACTTTTGTAAAGCAGCACTATAGTGAAATTGAAAATGAACCAACTAGTTGTGCTTTATGCAATGTTATTAAGAAAATTAGCAATGTTTAACAAATGTTAATCCCCCAGCTATTTGAAATGTAAGTGTTACTAAAGTTACTAGGAACCGTTATCATACCATTTAGCTTGGTTTTAATCAGAAAATTAATGTTTTCAGTTATACCATTAATGTCAACCTTGTTTTTCTTTTGATGAACAATCTCATATCTCTCTCTCCAAATAATATAAACAGAGCAAGAGAGAATTAATTTACCAAGTCTGGAGTGGAGATTGTTACCTTTGAAGTTTAAAATAGACCAGTTAATCCAACCTTGCCAATCTTTGTCAGAATATCCGAGGTTAGCTTTAGACAAAAGATTTCTAATAACAGCATTAAAGATAGGACAAGCAAAAAAATATGGCTAATGTCCTCAATTGCATTATTGCACAAAACACAAGTACTAGAGGTGTTAGGGTACCAACTAGCAATTTTATCAAGGGTAGGTAATCTGTTAATGATAGCTTGCCACAACATGAAACTCCACTTTGTGATATTAACTTTGAACCAAATAGTACCATGCCACACAACTCAATTTTTTTTACTTCTAATATGGTTCCAAAGAACACGGACAGAGAACTTACCAGAGTTAATGTTGCAAGTGATTTTATCACAACCTGAATTTATGGCAGGGTGAACAGTCATTTTAATATCATCGAGAGATTTATCACCTGTGTTGAGCCAACCCCACATTTTGTTCACATTAATAGAACTAAGCTTCTCATCATGCTTGAATTCATAGTTCCTTAAGATGTTATGCATGTGAGCTCTAGGGAAATAGAACCTGAATAATATAAGAAATAGTAGGTTTTAAGAAAACTCTAACATTTAGGATCTTTTTCCAAGAGTAACTGGCTTTACCAGGGATCTTGATAGTCTATATATTCCTATCTTTGACATAGTTCTTGGAAATGCAACTTTTCCACAAGTTATCAGAATTAGGATCGCATAACTGCCAGGTATATTTGGCTACTAAAGTCTTGTTCCACTCCTTAATTTTTTTAATCTCTAGCCCACCCTAAGAATAAGGCCATGAAATGTCACTCCAAGTGTAACGACCCGACCCTACGGACCGAACCGTTACGCCCGTATCAACAATATTGTCCGCTTTGGCACAACTTCCCAGGGGGGTCACCCATCCCGGTACTACTCCAAGCTAAACACGCTTAACTGTGCAGTTCCGTCCTCGCTTTTGTGCCGCACGGCTTTAAAAGGCCTTGTTAATAGGAAATTGATCTTTAAGCTCATATACCACACGGGTACTCTCATATCTGGGCGATGTGGGACTGACGCACAACACCGGACCACAGAATTTACTTCCGGGAAATCTGGGTCGTCACAATCACCTTCCCTTTAGGCACGACGTCCTCATCGGGCACGTAGTCCTTCAGGGTCCACACACACGTGCTAGTCCCTATATTTCCGGCCAGATAGAGGCTCTGATACCATCTGTAACGACCCGGCCCTACGGACCGAACCGTTACGCCAGTATCAACAATATTGTCCGTTTTGGCACAACTTCCCAGGGGGGTCACCTATCCTGGTACTACTCCAAGCTAAGCACGGTTAACTGTGGAGTTCCGTCCTCGCTTTTGTGTCGCACGGCTTTAAAAGGCCTTGTTAATAGTAAATGGATCTTTAAGCTCATATACCACACGGGTACTCTCATATCTGGGCGATGTGGGACTGACGTACAACACCGGACCACAGAATTTCCTTCCGAAAAATCTGGATCGTCACACCAAGCTACTTTAGCATGACCGCTGGTGGCATTACCATTTCAAAGAAAGTTAGCTATAATTTTCTCAATGCTCTTAGTCACAGAGGAAGGAAGAATGAAATGAGAGCACCTATAAATGCTAATACTATATAAAACACACTTAATAAGATGCAATATACCTTCGCATAACTAAGGAATCTACTGGTCCAAGAGGTAATCCTCTTGACAATTTTATTAACTAGATCACCAATAAATGGAAAGGAGTTAGTATCTCCACGAACGCTGAAAAGTTAAAACTCACAGATATAATACTAAAAGACCATCGAGATCAACGGATTACTATTATAATTCGTTATGGTGACGAACAAGATGCTCACTAATGGAATTTGGTGAATTTTGTCAAAAGCAAAGGTTTAAAGTTAAGTTGAAGAAGAAAGGGACAATGCACTCAAGCAAGACGTTAGGTGTTTCATTTTCAATGCATTCCATATTATATTTTTATTTATTTACTCTTGAATTTACGTTTCTGTAATAAGCCATTTCGGCCAGATTATTCTAATAAAATTAAATATGGGCTTTCAACCCACTTTAATTAAAAAAAAAAGTCCAAAATTGATTTATAAGATGGATTATAAGCCTGGAAGAAATTTTCTTGTACCATAAACTTCTATGAAAAAGTTCCCAACTTTGTCACTGGTTTTGATAATGTTTAGAATGTAAGAAAAACCCACTACAGAACGAAAATAAATGCGAGAAATAACAAACCCTGGACTAAAATGTTATTAGGGCTAAAGCTTAATGGTAAAAAAAGCAAAACAAAACTTTGATCAAACCCTTCTTTAAGTAGTACTTAAAGTACTTTCACAGTTTTCACTTGAACTTTCTCTGACTAGGTTACTGCCGCCCCTCTCTTCTTCATCCCTATAAAACAAAAACTTGGTAGATTCATTTTGTACATCTTCATAGAGAGATGGAGTTTTTTGTAGATCCTGGTACGTACAGTCTCTCTCTATCTCTATCTCTCTCTCTATCTCTCCCTCTCATCTTATATATGTATGTATATCTGCATGCATGGTGTTATTTACTTATATGATATAAGTTTTTTGTCGGATTGGGTTATTCGATTCTCTATTTATTTTACTATTAATACTTTCCTTACCGATCAACATAACCAATCCAGATAAAAGATAGGAGTATTGTTATTTTTGGAAATTTAGATCTTGAACTTTTATTTATTTTCCATTTAAATAGTTCTCATATCATTGGAAGTATTACTCTATAGACAAACTTAATATGTTTTAATTGTTTTTTGTTAGCAGTAGTTATCAACCTAGAATTTATCAAAAGTATCTGGAAGAAAAGACGGAAACCCCCTGATTACTCAAGTTATGCTTGGCAAGATCGGTATTCATCGCATTTCGTAAAAAGGTATGACATTAGGTATTTAATCAATCAATTAAAATTTAATATTTTTTTAATTATTTCTTCTGCATGTGTATATGTCAGATATCAATTTTGTTGGATGGAATTTTATCTCACATTTTGTACATTTTCTGTATAAGGGACATGGAAGATCAAAATGATCTTCAGGGGAATGTATTGTGCAGTTCTCAAGTAAGTAGTTTTTTAATTCCAATAGACCCATACCTTTTGATTTAAGACACTTTCTACATATTGGCCATGAACTTTTTTTATTGCTAGGAGGGGACTTACCAGTGCTTGATCTAAGAACAAGATATGTTTGCACTATTTGTGATTCAGGCCTTGCTTGGCTGCAGAACTTAATGAAACTCATTTTTTTAAATAAACTGGACAACATTTGGCTGAATATAACTTAAAACGTGAGCTTTTTGGGTATTTTTGCCCGAAAAAGTGAAAAGCTGTAATTCTACATTTATCAAATAAGTAATCATAAGTCCTGAATTTAAATACTTTTTCTGCTATTAGCTTGCAGGTTTGTTCCGAGGGAATCCAATAAAGAAACTCTCCGCGTTTCTTCCATTCGCTGGTTTGAATAGGAATAAAGAGGTATATTTGTCCATAGTTCTCTTTCTAGTGTTAGCATCCATTTGCTTGCCCTTTGAAGAGACAATGTGGACTTCATTTCAAAATCTTTCTAAATTGTATATATAATTGCAGTTTTTAAGGAAATAAGCTGGATTTTTTTAGTTTGAGACAAAGCTAAGTTCTTCAAGCTTTAAAGCCTCTAGTTATTTCTGTCCAAAAAACCTTTAAATATCGGTCTTTTACATAATCATAAAAAATTGAGCTTCAAATCTACAGCTAAACAAGGCCTAAATTGTAATTGATACATAGGATCGAAACTGAAAACATAAATCTGGGCATATCTTTTAGTTATTTCAAGAAGATGGGCTGATATTTAGTCATTTTGTAGGAGATTATATCCTTCAACTCTATCTATGGGTGCTTGATTATTTTTCTTGAATATCCAGGTCATATGGGTATGACTATTGACTATTGAGCAATGATATTTGCAGATTACATAGCTTGTTGTGGCTCCAAGAAAGTTTTTTTTTAACACTAATGGTTTATTATTTGAAAAATCTCTGTTAAACCCACCTACCTAAACAAGCTTTGTATGGATATGTGACAATAATATATTTTTTAATCTAATATTATCAAATAGACGTTTTGAGGTTTAAGAACAATTAAATATACCACATGGTCGGTAGGAGAAAAATATATGAAGGAGGTTTTTATAAGAGACACAAAATTAGAAAGCTCGAATAAGCCTTTGTCTTGGGGTTTTGTTTCTTACTTTTTAGTTTTTGCACAGTGGAAAAGATAACATTCTTATCGTTTTGACCCTAAAATCTGTGAGAAGTTGAATTAAAGATGTATATGCACACTTTCTGTATAAGACATGATTTTTTGGTTTCAAAAATCAGAAACTTTGTGGTTAAATTGTTCCTGGAAAATAGCTAATCATTTTTGCAGGACCAACAGAGTTTCAAAAACATAGAATTTAACTTGAAAAGATGAACACCTTCAACACAAAAGTTCCTAGTTTGCATATTTTATGCATGGACTTACAAATCTGTAAGACTTTATTTTGCTGGTTCAGGTTGGAAATTGTGATTCCGCTGAGCAAAATGGATTTGTGAGGAACAAATTCAAGAATGCGCTAAATGGAAAAGATACCCAAGGAGAATGCTCTGTTGAGTTGCTGCCACATAGGTATAACTAACTGTGGCTCCTTTATGGTTTCATCTTTCTTATACTTGGTACATAAATAATGCTTGAATGTCTTACATTTGAGTTGATCTTCCCTAGTTTCCATTTTGATAATTTTCTTAAAAGTTGAACTGCATTTTGCTGCGCAGCTTTAGTGCTCCTATATTTTTTCTGGTTTTCGGCCTTAAAAAGGTAGAAGCTTAAGCTGAATCTGTCTTCTTTTTCTTAACCCCAGCTTAATTTCTTAACTAAACCACCAGCGCATATACTCCACTTTTTATTATCTAGTGACTAATGTGGTAGGTGTAATGATATGGAAACGCGTTTTTTTGGGGAAAATTTTAAATTGTTTAATTGGACTACTATTTACACTATAGTATAGATATTTTTTGTAAGATATTCAGTTCAAAACTAGGAGCTAGAAAATTATTTACTTTCTTGATGGCGTTTAGAACGGTACTTTACCTTCATTGATATATTATGTTGAACAACGTCTTCTTTATGCAGTTTCGAATTTCCCCTGGGAGTCTCTCTTTTAATAAATGGAAAGTTGAGCTTCAAATCTTACATAAAGAACATTAATGAAAAGCTATATAGAATTCCGGTGCTCGTGTTGTTTATTAAGCCGATTCGCTATATAGAATTCCGGTGCTCGTGTTGTTTATTGAGCCGATTCGCTAAATAGAATCCCGGTGCTCGCGTTGTTTATTGAGCCGATTCGCTATATAGAATCTCGGTGCTCGCGTTGTTTATTGAGACGATTCGCTATATAGAATTCAGATGCTCGTGTTGTTTATTGAGCCGATTCGGTTTATAGAATTCCAGTGCTCGTGTTGTTTATTAAGCCGATTCGCTATATAGAATCCCGGTGTTCGCGTTGTTTATTGAGCCGATTCGCTATATAGAATTCCTATGCTCGTATTGTTTATTGAGCTGATTCGCTATATAGAATCCCGGTGCTTGTGTTGTTTATTGAGCATTTTTTCTTCATAATCATAAATGTCTCTATTCATATTTGCTTTTTCACCTGGATAAAATTTGTTAGAGTGGCATGTTACGAATTCGGTCGACATGCATGTGAGAGCAAGGCCGATTTTGAGATTTTCTAGGCCTTGTGCGAGGACTAAAAATGGGCCTTTATAAGAACTTGGCTAGTTGATTTTTGTAAGAAAAAAAACGTGAATTCGTAAAATTAAGGAACAAAATAACTATATAATAATGCGTACATATTTTTAGGTTTTATAGAACCACTAATAAGGAAATCATTAGTTTCATGTCTTATTAACTAGACATCAAAACATTCCCAAACTCATTTATGAAATAAAAATAATGGATCGATTTCTTTGGTTTTCTCACAAATTAAATAAAATCATTTTAAAATAAATTAGCCTATGAAAAATACATTATGTATAAAGCTTCAACTTTGAATTTAACTCGGGAAGTTTTTGGGGTTATATTGGTGCTCCAAAATGATTATGGGGTTATATTGGTGCTCCAAAATGACTTGATCTTTAAAAAGAATCTACATTTGGAACCTTAAAACTTACAATTGATCACATGTATTCCAATTGTAAGGTTATCTAATACTATGACGACCATGGATGTGATTATTGTTTAAATAGTGAAAAAAGTTAAAAACTAGGCCAGAAAACATCCTGCTATGAATCGAAGCAACGACCTCAAAATTTAAAACCCACCCTTGAACCAACTAGTACAGCAGACCATCTGATTTTCATTTGCTAAAACTAATATACACATAAACTCTCTATAAATTCTACTATGGTAATAAAACATTTTAAAATTTGTTGGCCCCTTCGATACTTACACCCGATGCATCTCCACGGTTCGCACGGGCTCAAAACCGGCATTGTGTGAGGGAACAAATCGAATTGGTCCCAATTAACTTCGGTAGAATTTCTTAGACACGCATTTCAACAAGCTTTTGGGACTCATTTCTTAAAGCGATTTTGTCACTTAAAAGAATATTATAGCACATAGGTACCTTGTCTGACCTGCACGGTAAACTATTGCGCTAGATTCATCTTCTATTTATGATTCCATCTTTTCATCGAGCAATTGGTTGACATTAATGTTTAGGCACAGTTCAGTCACACGTATTTTATCAAACAGCTGGTCTACTCTATTAGGAACATATAATCAGTGTGTTTCTCTATCGGAATTTTCATCAAACGTCGTGTGTTCAACATAACTCAACTCTGAGTATTGATTTGCCTCCTGAAATAACTCTTTCAGACAAGTATCACCTCCAATTTTATTATAATTAGATGATATCTTATGAAATGTGTCGTTTTTACAACAGGCACCCCTACCAATACTATGATTAGATGATATTTGTTGGATAAGTCGACTGATTTCTTGTAGTTGATCGCCATGTCTTTTCCAACGTTCTTCATCAATCAATTATTGTAAGAGGGCTCGATTTTGTTTTATTGTTTGGGAGCTGGAAAAGTATGGCAAGAAATGGTTAGAAGTAACCGACCGAGGAACGTGTTCAAAATCAACTTGATGATAGGATGGATTGTAAGGTTTAGCGAGTGGAACAAACTGGGATGAATAGAAAAATGGTGGTGGCGGATGCATACAAGGCATTTCAGTAGGTGGTAATTTCATAGGATGTGGAAGTAAGGACTAATATATGTTGAGATTGTGTATAAAATGAGGGGGTAATTGGTCCGGTGGTGGAGGTGCTGGTGGAAGCCCAAAAGAGGGCCCATAAAGATATGGTGAATTAGGTTGGTGGGTTAATCGAGGGTGTAGTGGTACTGATGATGGATAGAAAGGTGGATGTGGCCTGTCTTGAAATTTGTTAGAGAAATTATGTGGCTGAATTTGTGAGTGACGAATTTCGTCGAACAGTTGGTGGTTACAGTTTTGCCTATAAACTGTGTTGCTTTCGAACTCAAATCTCGATGGTTATGAATATGCCATAATTGATAGGAATATAGTGGATATTGTGATTCTAACAAGGAAGGGTAGTTCTGATTCCAATTCTAACGAAGTCAATCAATTTGCAATGGATTAGTAAGTTCTTTAAGCAATTACCGAACAAAACCAACAAATGTGACTATTTGTGGTGGAAATTTTCTGAATTTATATGAAATAATTGAAGTGCAAGTAGGAAAATACAAGTAAAGATAAATGCTGAAATTAAAAATAATGAAAGTAAAATTGCATAAGTCTTTTTTTTATAACTAACACTAACATAAAATGAGATACTTATACTGCAGCTAGCATTTTATTTAATTAAAAAATACGTCACTTAAATATAAATTTGCATTAGCCTCTTGTAATCTTCAATAGTTGCTGTTAAACCCTTAAACATTTTTCCTTCTCTCTGTTTCTCCCTCAAAATAGGTCAATTACAGTTGGTAAGACAGAAAAAAGATGATTTCCCATTTTAAGGGTGCTTTTAAACTAATTTTGTATTGTCTTACAATTCAATGAAATTATTTCACTTTTGATGGACATACACTTTTTTTATCTGTTTGGCCGCCCTTGTTTTTAATCAATACCAGGTCATTTGCATAATGGACTTACACTTCAACAAACTGAATTTTCTTATGTTGTGGTTATTGTTACGCCTATAAATACATAATGATGAACAATGCTTTTAATATCTTGACTTCGTCATTCAATGTAGACGTAGGTGATGATAATATCTATTTTAAAAGATAAAAAAGGTTTTATATTGCTGTAATTTGCATGCATACAATTTTCTCTCAGCCATTCTTAATTTTTTTTGTAAAATTTGCATTCTAACATTAATGCTGTTTTAGGATTCCACTTTCACTTTGATCATATGTTGTAATTTACATTTCAACTTGCAGGGATATGGAAGGATTAACAATCAAGCTCTTCCTAATGAAAAGGGTTGGAATTATTTTTTTGCTGCATATGTTTGAAAATCATTGTTTATCTCAAGGTTATTTCAATTAAAGTAGCTAATCCAAAAAACTAATTTACACTGTTTACAAGCATTGTAGCTATTTGGCAAGTCATCCGCAGATTCCCAGTAAAAAAATTACTGGATTTCCTCATCGATATACTACAAAGGTGATTATTATATCTATAATTTATAGAAAAATTATGGTAGTATATTACTGCAATTTGAAGAATGCAACTTTCTCATAATCGTTTTTCATTTATGTAGGAAAGATAAGAAAAGAATATATTACAAAGCCTCTTGACAGTAACGAGGTTTAAATTTTTTACCTCTCTCAGTCTACTTTAGCAATTTCAATATGTTTTGATTTGCAATGTGAATGATGATGATCTTCTTATTTTCATGTGGAAGACTACTATGGATTTATTTATTTACCTTGAAAGGATGAGAGCAAACATCGATGATGGAATCAACATTACGTTGAAACAATTTCAAGTTTGTTTTTACCATTAAAGAATCTTTCACATATGTTAAATTGGGAAAATTCAGTCAAGTATATTTCTCATCCTTGCGAAAAATGTTTCAACAATGCAGGAAGATGTGTATTTATTATCCAAAAATGCCATGAGCTTTAATTATTTATCGACTGTATACTATAGGAACACAATTAACAAAACCAAGCTTCATGTTTTAGCCCAAAATATAAAATAATTGTGCTTGGCTAGACAAAAATAAAATGTGTTTTTTCTTGGGTGTGATGTATACCAGCCATTTAGACTATTGGCACCTCCCTTATAGAGGCGCTATGTTTTGATTTATATTGTATATAAATACTGATATATTCTGATTGGGCTTCATCTTATAATTTTTGTTTTTGTATAAAATTTTGATTCAATCTCGAGCAATACAGGAGCTTGCGGACAGAATATTTAGTACACTAAAAACTAGTCAAAAAGTCCTCTAAAAAGAGACGATTTGGCCAAAATTAATCAAACTGTGAGAAG
The DNA here is from genome assembly GCA_963920805.1 of Primula vulgaris. Classification (NCBI taxonomy): domain Eukaryota; kingdom Viridiplantae; phylum Streptophyta; class Magnoliopsida; order Ericales; family Primulaceae; genus Primula; species Primula vulgaris. The sequence continues at coordinate 29,339,631 of OY987219.1, read as the reverse complement.
GAAGGTTTCGGTGAGAAACAACCAAGGCTAAAGGAAAAAGGCACACAGAAGATCTTCTACTAATTCTGTTATAAGTTAGTTCATTTCATATCATTATATTATTAACTAAATTATTGCTTTAGTCATCGACACTTCTCCTCATACAATATGGATTAAGTTATTAACATGCCTATTTGACCCAGAACAGCTTGAGTTTTCCTTTCCATATGTTCAATGAGAAAGACATGGAATTTAGAACAAGACATCCTTCAAGTCACAAATCCTCGCCGCTGTCATCGACTTCCCGGTACGCAAATCAGGAAGATCAATATTCATCGCATTTCAAGACCTTGCCACAAGGTATCCCATAAATTTATCATTAAATAAATTCATATATTTTCATGTAAATATTATTTCTGAGTTTTTGTCTGTTTTATGTGGAGGGTTTTGAAGACTGAATGTTGTGGCCATGGTGCGTTTGGTATCACTACTCTTTCTGCGCTGACGTGGATGTTCAACTACTTGAGGAACTTCTGGCAAGGGCTGATTGTGCTTAAAACATTTAGTTGTATAGTAGAACATTTTTACAGTTATAAGCTCACGACCAGAAGAAAAGATTACTATATAGAGGTTATTCTTAAGTAGAGGTTCATATATAAAAAAGATAATTTTATTTAAATATATATTTTGTATAATACAAGATAAATGTATACATTGTTTCACAAACTAGCACAAATATTTAAGAGACAATTACATAATTTTACGTTAACTAGGTTAACACATGATGATATGAATTAAAAGAGGTGGGAAATCATGATATAGTAAATTTATAAATTTTAAATTAATTAATTAAGTACATAATTATTTAGAAAATCGAGTATATGTATCTAGAAAAGTGGAAATTCATCTAAATTTTATTTAAAGTTTTCTTTACATGTATAAACACTATGTATAATTTAGCATAGAAAACCATCTTAAAAAATTACATATATCTAATTTTATAAATTTATGCTATTTATCACTATAGAGGTACATTTTTTTAAGGCGCCACCTTAAAAAATTATGAATTATTATAATGTGTAGGTTATTTCTATTTATAACTGTTCCCGAGTTGTGACCGAGAATTTTTAATCCTATATAAATTTTATTCCTATATGAATTATTCTGATAAGGATGTTCTACTGTACGTTTAAATTTTTCTGTACTATATATGACTGATTGATGGGGCTTTTGAAAGTTTTCCCTTCTCTTATATTGTAAATTGTGATGATAATATTAATGGTTGGTGCATTGTTTGTATGTTTTTTTAAGAAAGCGTGTATTAAGTTAAAAGCTCGAAACAAATGCCCGAAGGCTACAAATGATTCTACGGATAGTTAGCGCGTCATTGCAAGAGTACCGATAGGTGTAACGTAGGAGCGACATTAATATTTTATGCAATTCAATCTAGTCCAGCTATTATAATTTATAATTATTTTTTATGTGATGCGGCAAGAAAGACTAATCTCTTAATATGTAGCTATCACTTTAAAACATCAAAAGTACATAGCACGCGAAACTCTTAATATTAGGACATCAAGCATGGAAGGTACAACAAGAAAGACGAAACTCTTAATATGTAGTTATAAGTAGCTGACTTTATGTCCAATCGGACGTGCCCTCAATGGGCTTCTCAGACAACTTTCTCTCATAAACCGTATTGTCCCTATGACATTTGCGGTATATTGACATTAGATAGGTTGGAGACTCCCCATAATATGACCTCATGTATAGTTTTGTCTCATTTACTAGTTAGTTCTTTTCTCACGTATTTTCATTATCGCGGACTTCTTGTATTCTCACTACTTATGTTCCCAGGGTTTGGTTCCATGTCCCCCTCCCACTATTGGACGTGTATGGATATTTATATACATGTAGTGGTGTGTGCCTCAAACCGCCATCCCCTCTTTCGAGGTTTGTTCGTTAAAAAATTATTAGCTACTTTTCTATTCTGGTGATGTAGGGTTAGAATAAAGTATCAACAACTCACTGAGTCTTTTTTGCTGCACTTCCCTTTTAGTAATAAGAATCTCACCTATCATTTAATGTTACTGCATTTTCCAATTCAACAACTCATTTATTTCATCTAGGGTTGAGAGTTCCATAGTTACCGAAAACTATATGCTTAGCTAGAAAATGCATTTCCCCGGAAACACGTTTCGGAAATGGAAATGGCACTCCTTCGAATTTTTGGGAAAAACGTTTTGGAAACTTAAGTGAGTTTAAATAAAAAAATTTCATTACTCTAATATAATATGAAAAGTATACTTTACTAGAACTTTAAGAAAGCTTTTACAATACAATTGTTTTTAATAAAACAGGGAAAAATACATTAAAACATTACGAGACCAAGTTATTAAAAGAGAATATATAATATATAAATAAATTATTACTTTAGTTACTCAAATTTTAGCTATTATATCTCATGAAATATAAGAAATTAGTATTTTTCGGATTATTATTATAGATTCCATAAATTCATACTATAAGTGCCATATATATTGTATCTAAATTTTTTAGCTATACCGGCATTTCCCGTAAAGAAATTAAGCTACATTTCCCGTTTCCATTTCCCGTATTGCTTCCCGTTTCCATTTCCCAAGTTCACAACTATGGTTGAGATTGATAAATTATTTCATGATATTGATACACTCACGCAACAGAAGATTAGGCTATACTAATGGTAAATTGGGTACCGTTAAATTCAGCAACAACATAGCAACAAAATATGCTAAATTTAGCGACAATCGCTTTAATAAATACATTCTGATGATATTCTGGCGTATTCTTATAGCCCTAGATGTTTTACTAAAAAGTACTTATCTTTTTAAGCTATTATGCCACAAGCACATTTTTGTTCATGACCAAATTACTGGCCCAGTCTAAGCTTCTCTTCCTAGCTTTATTTGATATTCATTGTTGCCTTCGTATATTGTTTCGACCATCTCGCTCATTTATAATACAATGGTTATGAATGATAATAACTTTTCAATGCATAAGTGAATCATTATATATGGCTCATAATAAATGCTTAAATATGTGCAGATTATGGCTAAATCATTATCATAGTAATTTTATTTTTTTATGGAGAGAATTGAATTGTATTAACTTTTTCTTTTTCAATTAGTATTGGTACAAAAGAACCAGAAAGTGAAATTAAAAAAATTGAATTGTTTTTTTATTTTTTTGAAATACCCATCTAAAGATGAGGGTTGAGACATATAGCCGACCCTTCTCTAGATAATAAACATGTGAGTATAGTATGAGACTATCAAGAGGGGGAATTAGAATCAAAACCTCCGAAAATAAATGAAAGTACTTGAAATCTGCGAATTAAAAACTGTTTGAAATAAAAATTCACGAAAATGGATCTACAGTATACATAAAACTACACTGGCTTTTGCAATTTTAATTCGAGTCGGGGCAGTCGGTTTGGTTTTAAAGACCCCACCCAATAACCGTATCTACTTTGAGTAATTGGTTAGCTCAATAGCAAGCCCTCTACCGTCTTTAAATTTTTAAAACTTTGGATGCATCTATTACGAGTACTTGAGGAACTCTTCAGCTTCATTGTGACATTGCCTTGGGTTTGTGTTGTTCAGGCACAATGCACTCCTCCGAGTTTTAGTTTCATCCTTCGGCAAGCTATACTAAATAGGTTACACACACCACATCGGTTGCAAAAAATGTAACTTATCGATGATAATGGATATCATATTTGTTTTAATTGTTTTTAGAGTGTAGAACATTTGTTCTTTCAATGTGAATTTTCGATGCGAGTTTGGAAGATTGATTGTCGCTCGAGGTTCTTGGATCATGTTCAACTTGGTCGAATAGGATCTTTTGGGCAAGCGACGTGTTAAAAAGTTTTTCTCCCTCTGAACTCTTGAAAAAATGCTTGTCTGCGACTATATGCAGTTTATTCCGTTTGGAAGGAAAGGACAACTCCATAGGGGAAAAAATTTCAAACTTGCTAAATTTTATGTTACAAATCGTATGAACAAAATTCGGCGAAATACTTACTTGAATACTTATGTATGTTGCCCTTATTCCACGCAGATGGTTATTCCACACTCCCATCTCTCTCTCTCTCTCCCTTTTTCTCTTTCTCTCTCTCCCTCTACAAATGAAGAATATTGCTTGTTTGACATAAGTATTCTGTTTTAAATATGCAGATCTTCCAAGATATATTTGGTCTTTCAAAAATGGAAAGCAGTGACAATTGCATACCATAATATCTCCCGTGGAGGAGACAAAATTAGCAACACCAGTGCAAAAACAATCTGTGGAAGCACATCTCTGTTGACCGTTGTGTCTGATGTGACAGTGAGCAATGGTAAGCCTGGCGAGAAGAGAGGCAGAGGTCGCCTTTCTGGCTCCCATTATCGTCAAATGACTTCAGTGATCGGTGAGTCATTTTTTTTTTTTTTTGCATTAGTCTTAATTACATTCGTTCATCTATATATTCTTGTGAAGAAAATAGATTTATATAGTATTTTATACTTGCATTAATCTGGTTTGATTAACGATTCTCTCTCTCAAACTCTTTTTCCTTCTTATATGGTAAAAAAGATCAGTGGTACAGTAAAATGATGCGCAAGTCCAGCTTGTATTAGTTTTTAAGGTTTCATATGGTCAGGTCATGTCTCTTGAATTTCAGTGCCCCTATGTTGCAAGATTGGCATACAATTGGCTGTAAATATAATACTTGCAAAAAAAGGTAGGATACACTCAGATAAGACAAATGTTGTTCTCATATCTATTATTTTGATTATAATATACTATATACAAAGCATAAAAAATATTAATCAAACATTAAATACTATATAGAGAATAGAATTTTTTTCTAATTAATCAAAGAATACAATTAAAAAAAAACTGTTTATCAAATCTTCTCCATCGTGGATACTTTCTATGAGGACCGACACTCGGCTATTCTTCTGTACACTTAAATATCAACTGATCTGTTATTGGTCCGTGTTTTGGTCTCTTTATTTTCACATTTAATATTCCTAAGCAAATATTACTATAATTCGACCTTGTAATAATTACAAATTAGGCAATCAGTTATTCACCCGCCAACCGCCTCATATGCAGTTTTTTAATTAACCGATGTCATGTACGCAATCTTTTGCAAATTTTTTAATCAAACTATTAATTAAGATTCCCGGCAAAATATAAAATACAAGAATATATTTTATTCACATATATATACCAATTAATCATGAAAAGTAATGTGTGTCCTAGTGTTTCCGAATAGAATCTAATTACTCATGTTTGCAATAACCCTTGGTTTGAATCTCATCAATTACGTCTATTGCTTATTTTTAACCTTCTTGTTTATTGTTAGTTTCTATTCCATATAGGCCCAAGAATCGAACCGTGGTCACATAAGAATGACGCAAGTTTTACACCACCACTATACCAGTATCCTTTATATTCTAATAATTTATAACACAATATATAAGCATTTAATTTTTTCTATTTTTAATTAAAAAAATTACCTTTTACATAAAGGAGTACTATGTTTATTTATATTCTTTTTAGTTATAAAAGTTTTAGTTCAACTTTAGTAACATATTGTTTATATATTTTTTATTAAAATTTGAAAGATAATTTGATCCATAGCAAAATTTGAGGGAAAATTATTCGTTTTTCAATTTCAAAAGGGCCTATTTCGAAAAAAGGCACAGAGCCCCCAAATTCCTGTAACCGGCTCTGCCTTGAAGCAACTAACATGGAGGGTCGGGTGGACATTCGATACTTCCAAAAGCTTCAAACCATTGGCCGAATTCCCAAACCATTAAACAATTTTAAATGGTCTATGATACGTTGGAATTGACTCCAGGAGATTTGTGCTAGATATTTCTTCCAAGTTTGAGTCAAACCATGTTGCCTACTTCAAATTCTAACACACCTTTTTTGTTTTGGATCTGTTTACTTCTTCATGCGCTTTTTTCCCTTAGCCAAGTTATTCCTTCCTGGTTCATAGAGTTCTAGTCTGGCCAATGATAAATCATTTGCTGCTGGACACCTATTTGGCTCTAATTGCGTTCTGATTTGGGAAGGGATCGACAGGGTTAATAACCGTAGCCAATTTGAACGGAGTGCGATCTGTTCCTGATAGCTTGTCAGTACTAGTGCCTCAAAAACTTTTAGTGGGTTAAACCAATCTTTCTGACTTGCCGATACTAGTGCTTTTTTTGAACTGCCTAAAATCTTCACACAAATTTTCAATAACAACGAAACACCATCCTATTGTACAATGTTAAAAGATAGGTCGGACAGCAATTCCAAAATGAAGGTTACAAGCTTATTAATAACATACCAGGGAAGTAATTTAGAATGCTCAGCCGCAAGGCTTTTTATGGAAAATGGTTCCAGATATCTGTCTTGCGTTGGTGTAGTGTATACCAACTTGAAAATATTCTCTTCCCTTGTATTGCATTTCAATTGAGTATGTAGGCATATAAAGTACTTGTCGGGCGTGACCAATGATCATCTGTTGATGCCCATACTGAACCTGAGGCCCGTTTGGATGAAAATACCCCGGTGGTGATTGAATATGTGAAACTTGTGGATTATAAATAACGGACTGGGGTGAGTATGGGGGTCCCACCCCAACAGGCAACCCATGCATATGTGGAATAGCAAGAATATTAGGTGGAAAATAAAAAGAATGCATCTCGATACTGGAGAAACAGGTTGTAGAAATACCACGTTCTAGTGGTTGTAACACGATCACATAACCGGAGATCAATGATCAATAGTAATCGTATTTTGCCATTAATATGAATATATAATTATATAAGATTGAGATGTAAAAATAGATTTTATTAATAATGAATTTCATTAATTACAAAAAAGTCATTTACAACCCTTTAATTATAGAAAGTGACAGCTTAATTTCACTCAAATACGACGTAAAATAAACTTTGTTGATATTGCAATCAAGTACTTGCTTATCTGCAAATACAAATATATTCAATATATCCTCTTAAATTGGGGTGTGCAATGATAAATCACCCAAGTTGGATAATAAATTGGTAAAATTAGGTGCACCTAAAGTTTTAGTGAATAAATCAGCAAAGATTATTAGCAGAATAAACATGTAAAAGATGAACAGTGTTATTTTGAATTTTCTCTTTCATAAAATGACAATCTACCTCATTTTATTTTTTTCATGATTTACAAGATTATTGATTAATGCTAAAGTAGACTTACTATCTGTATAAAGAACAACATGATCAGTATGATTAATATTTAAATCTTTTAGCAACTGTAAAACCAAATAATTTCATACGTTGTAGATGTTAATGTCCTATACTTTGCTTTTACATAACACATAGAAATGGTATTTTGCTTTTTACTTTTCCTTGAAATCAAAGAATCTTCTAAAAATATACAAAATCCAGTAATTGATTTTCTTGTATCTAGACATGAATCCCAATCAGAGTCACTAAAAACTTTCAAATTAAGAACAAAAGATGATGAAAAACTTATAGCTTGTGCTTTATTAGTCTTGATATATCTGAGAATTCTCAAGATTGCTACATAATGAGCCTTCCTTGGGCAAGCCAAAAATTGAATAAGTGAATGAACTGCAAAAGAATATTAGGTTTAATGATAGTTAAATATAATAATTTTTATATAATCATCCTGTATTGAGTTATAACTTCATGTAAATCAGTATGTTAAGAAGTAAATTTACACTTAGTATCCATGGGAAAAGTAGAAGGTTTAGCAACTAATCGACCAGTTTCAGATAATAATTCTAAAGCATACTTTGTATGACAAACATGAATATCGGTTTTATTTCATGCTGTTTCTAAGGCTATAAAATACTATGTACTATGTAAATTTTATCAAATACTTTCTTTACATGTTTAAATACTATGTACGATGTAACATAGAAAATTGTCTTAAAAATTACATATATATATATATATATATATACAATATAATTTTTCAAGTTTATGTTATTTATCACTATATAGAACTACATTTTCTTAAGGCGGGTGTAAGAACCCGTAATTTTTTTTTCCATATATGTTAATAGTGATAATACCAGTTATTAATTTAACTTATATTAGGGGGAAAATTAATAATTTAGCAAATAATAGTAGTAATGTATAATTATGTAGAAGTCTGAGGTCTAAATGATAAGTTCTCCTAATGGATTATGTATAAGATTAAATAGGAAATAAAAACTGAACTTAAATTCTTAAAATGTAACTGAGAGATAGAATTGGGACTTTTCAGTTACTTGTCTGTTTTTTACTTCCATGTATAAACTTGAGAAAAGAGAGAAGAAAAAGGGGGCAGTCCGAAAAGAAATAAAACACAGATAATCTAGAGAGAGAGAGAGAGCTGTGGAGATTGATGAGTATCTTGGTTTTCCTTCACTAAGGTACCATTTGATCCTAATTTCATTTTTATTGTAGGCTTAGGTTGAGTATAAGATAGCTAATTGGGTTACCATTGATAGAACTAGTAGATAAAATTGAGTAGCATGTTTATATATATATATATATATATATATATCATCAAAGGTGTTGGTTATTAAACCTCAAAATCTAATCAATGGACAGTATATTTGTAAATTGATGATGTAATTATGTATTATGATACTATATGTATTATTTGATAACTTATTGGCGATGATGTTATTCTTGGAAAATAAGCAGTAACCATATCATTAAAGTTGCAAAAGATCTTAGTTTACCATAGTTAAGTAGCAAGCTTCGTAAATAATTACAGATATACAAATAAAATGGCTTATTATAGAATTTTATCACTAGTTCACCGGATTTCTCTGTAGAAATGTACCATAAGGCTCTTAGTGATAAAACCAGTGTTTTAAATAGCGTTATCGCGATCGTAGCGTTTTTTCGAGAGAAACGCTAAAAGCGCTAATAGCGTTGCTATATAGCGCTTTGCGGTGTATTTTTTTTTGCCTAAATATGCACTAAACTTTAGATTATATAACAAAAAAAATAAAAAAATGTATAGTTATATTAAATAGTAATAAAAAAAAATCAAAAAAAAAAATTGTTGTTGGTGGGTTTCGAACTTGGGTCTGCTGAAAATTACAGCACTGTCTTAACCACCTGGACTGTAGACACTTTTATGAAAATTACACAATATATATTAATTATTTAGATCCGTTGGTTTTTTTTTTTAACTCGCTATTTACGCTTTTGGTCCAGAATTTCGCGCTTTTTGCGCTTTTGGTCCCCTATAGCGCGATTTTAGCGCAATTCCACCCAAAATCGTGATTTTTCGTTGCGTTTTTTATCAAAAAAACGCTATTTCGCGCTACGTAGCGCGAATTTTAAAACAGAGGATAAAACAGTATAACAAGCATGCACAAAAAAAATGATTACATCTTGAGAATTGTAGGCGTTTTTAAGTTAGAGAAGATGGCCAAAAGATACTGTTGGAGATGCTTCATGGCAGATCGCTGGTAATCTTGGACAAACAAACTCCAAATGCAAAAAGTAACAACAAAAGGGGTGGAGGCTTTCAACTTGCCTTTTGTGAGGCAACACTGTAGTGAAATGGAAAATGACCCAAGTAGTTGTGCTTTCTGCAATGTTATTAAGAAAATTAGCAATGTTTAATAAATGTTAATCCTCCAGCTATTTGAAATGTAAGTGTTACTAAAGTTACTAGGAACCTTTATCATACCATTTAGCTTGGTTTTAATCAGAAAATTAATGTTTTCAGTTATACCATTAATGTCAACCTTGTTTTTCTTTTGATGAACAATCTCATATCTCTCTCTCCAAATAATATAAACAGAGCAAGAGAGAATTAATTTACCAAGTCTGGAGTGGAGATTGTTTCCTTTGAAGTTTAAAATAGACCAGTTAATCCAACCTTGCCAATCTTTGTTAGAATATCCGAGGTTAGCTTTAGACAAAAGATTTCTAATAACAGCATTAAATATAGGACAAGAAAAAAAGAGAGGCTAATGTCCTCAGTTGCATTATTGCACAATACACAAGTACTAGAGGTGTTGGTACCAACTAGCAATTTTATCAAGGGTAGGTAATCTGTTAATGATAGCTTGCCACAACATGAAACTGCACTTTGTGATATTAACTTTGAACCAAATAGTACCATGCCACACAACTCTATTTTCTTTACTTCTAATATGGTTCCAAAGAACACTGACAGAGAACTTATCAGAGTTAATGTTGCAAGTGATTTTATCACAACCTGAATTTATGGCAGGGTGAACAGTCATTTTAATATCATCGAGAGATTTATCACCTGTATTGAGCCAACACCACATTTTGTTCACAGTAATAGAACTAAGCTTCTCATCATGCTTGAATCCATAGTTTCTTAAGATGTTATGCATGTGAGCTCTAGGGAAATAGAACCTGAATAATATAAGAAATAGTAGGTTTTAAGAAAACTCTAACATTTAGGATCTTTTTCCAAGAGTAACTGGCTTTACCAGGGATCTTGATAGTCTATATATTCCTATCTTTGACATAGTTCTTGGAAATCCAACTTTTCCACAAGTTATCAGAATTAGGATAGCATAACTGCCAGGTATATTTGGCTACTAAAGCCTTGTTCCACTCCTTAAATTTTTTAATCTCTAGCCCACCCTCAGAATAAGGCAAGAAAATGTCACTCCAAGCTACTCTAGCATGACCGCTGGTGGCATTACCATTTCAAAAAAAGTTAGCTATACTTTTCTCAATGCTCTTAGTCACAGAGGAAGGAAGAATGAAATGAGAGCACCTATAAATGCTAATACTGTATAAAACACACTTAATAAGCTGCAATATACCTTCGCATAACTAAGAAATCTACTGGTCCAAGAGGTAATCAACTTGACAATTTTATTAACTAGTTCACCAATAAATGGAAAGGAATTAGTATCTCCACGAACACTGAAAAAGTTAAAACTCACAGATATAATACTAAAAGACCATCGAGATCAACGGATTACTATTATAATTCGTTATGGTGACGAACAAGATGCTCACTAATGGAATTTGGTGAATTTTGTCAAAAGCAAAGGTTTAAAGTTAAGTTGAAGAAGAAAGGGACAAGGCACTCAAGCAAGACCTTAGGTGTTTCATTTTCAATACATTCCATATTATATTTTTATTTATTTACCCTTGAATTTACGTTTCTGTAATAAGCCATTTTGGCCAGATTATTCTAATAAAATTAAATATGGGCTTTCAACCCACTTTAATTATAAAAAAAAAATCCAAAATTGATTTATAAGCTGGATTATAAGCCTAAAAGAAATTTTCTTGTACCATAAACTTCTAGGAAAAACGTTCCCAACTTTGTCACTGGTTTTGATAATGTTTAGAATGTAAGTAAGAAAAACCCACTACAGAACGAAAATAAATGCGAGAAATAACAAACCCTGGACTAAAATGTTATTAGGGCTAAAGCTTAATGGTAAAAAAAGCAAAACAAAACTTTGATCAAACCCTTCTTTAAGTAGTACTTAAAGTACTTTCACAGTTTTCACTTGAACTTTCTCTGACTAGGTTACTGCCGCCCCTCTCTTCTTCATCCCTATAAAACAAAAAAACTTGGTAGATTCATTTTGTACATCTTCATAGAGAGATGGAGTTTTTTGTAGATCCTGGTACGTACAACATATGATATGTATGTATATATGTATGTATATCTGCATGCATGGTGTTATTTACTTATATGATATAAGGTTTTTGTCGGATTGGGTTATTCGATTCTCTATTTATTTTACTATTAATACTTTCCTTACCGATCAACATAACCAATCCAGATAAAATATAGGAGTATTGTTATTTTTGGAAATTTAGATCTTGAACTTTTTTTTATTTTCCATTTAAATAGTTCTCATATCATTGGAAGTATTACTCTATAGGCAAACTTAATATGTTTTAATTGTTTTTTGTTAGCAGTAGTTATCAACCTAGAATTTATCAAAAGTATCTGGAAGAAAAGACGGAAACCCCCTGATTACTCAAGCTATGCTTGGCAAGATCGGTATTCATCGCATTTCGTAAAAAGGTATGACATTAGATATTTAATCAATCAATTAAAATTTAATCTTTTTTAATTATTTCTTCTGCATGTTTATATCTCAGATATCAATTTTGTTGGATGGAATTTTATCTCACATCTTGTACATTTTCTGTATAAGGGACATGGAAGATCAAAATGATCTTCAGGGGAATGTATTGTGCAGTTCTCAAGTAAGTAGTTTTTTAATTCCAATAGACCCATACCTTTTGATTTAAGACACTTTGTACATATTGGCCATGAACTTTTTTTTTATCACTAGGAGGGGACTTACCAGTGCTTGACCTAAGAACAAGATATGTTTACCCTATTTGTGATTCTGGCCTTGCTTGGCTGCAGAACTTAATGAAACTCATTTTTTTAAATAAACTGGACAACATTTGGATGAATATAACTTAAAACGTGAGCTTTTCGGGTATTTTTGCCCGAAAAAGTTAAAAGCTTTAATTCTACATTTATCAAATAAGTAATCATAAGTCCTGAATTTAAATACTTTTTCTGCTATTAGCTTGCAGGTTTGTTCCGAGGGAATCCAATAAAGAAACTCTCCGCGTTTCTTCCATTCGCTGGTTTGAATAGGAATAAAGAGGTATATTTGTCCATAGTTCTCTTTCTAGTGTTAGCATCCATTTGCTTGCCCTTTGAAGAGACAATGTGGACTTCATTTCAAAATCTTTCTAAATTGTATATATAATTGCAGTTTTTAAGGAAATAAGCTGGATTTTTTTAGTTTGAGACAAAGCTAAGTTCTTCCAGCTTTAAAGCCTCTAGTTATTTCTTGCCAAAAAACCTGGTTTTTTACATAATCATAAAAAATTGAGCTTCAAATCTACAGCTAAACAAGGCCTAAATTGTAATTGATACATAGGATCGAAACTGAAAATATAAATCTGGGCATATCTTTTAGTTATTTCAAGAAAATGGGCTGATATTTAGGCATTTTGTAGGAGATTATTTCCTTCAACTCTATCTATGGGTGCTTGATTATTTTTCTTGAATATCCAGGTCATATGGGTATGACTATTGACTATTGACTATTGATCAATGATATTTGCAGATTACATAGCTTGTTGTGGCTCCAACAATGTTTTTTTTTAACACTAATGGTTTATTATTTGAAAAATCTCTGTTAAACCCACCCACCTAAACAAGCTTTGTATGATATGTGACAATAATATATTTTTTAATCTAATATTATCAAATAGACGTTTTGAGGTTTAGGAACAATTAAATATCCCACATGGTCGGTAGGAGAAAAATATATGGAGGTTTTTATAAGACACGCAAAATTAGACAGCTCGAATAAGCCTTTGTCTTGGGGTTTTGTTTCTTACTTTTTAGTTTTTACACAGTGGAAAAGATAACATTCTTATCGTTTTGACCCTAAAATCTGTGAGAAGTTGAATTAAAGATGTATATGCACACTTTCTGTATAAGACATGATTTTTTGGTTTCAAAAATCAGAAACTTTGTGGTTAAATTGTTCCTGGAAAATAGCTAATCATTTTTGCAGGACCAACAGAGTTTCAAAAACATAGAATTTAACTTGAAAAGAAGAACACCTTCAACACAAAAGTTCCTAATTTGCATATTTTATGCATGGACTTACAAATCTGTAAGACTTTATTTTGCTGGTTCAGGTTGGAAATTGTGATTCCGCTGAGCAAAATGGATTTGTGAGGAACAAATTCAAGAATGCGCTAAATGGAAAAGATACCCAAGGAGAATGCTCTGTTGAGTTGCTGCCACGTAGGTATAACTAACTGTGGCTCCTTTATGGTTTCATCTTTCTTATACTTGGTACATAAATAATGCTTGAATGTCTTACATTTGAGTTGATCTTCCCTAGTGTCCCTACTATCAGTAGGGAAAGGGAGAATTATAAGCTTGCGGCTTTTTGATAATTTTCTTAAAAGTTGGACTGCATTTTGCTGCGCAGCTTTAGTGCTCATATATTTTTTCTGGTTTTCGGCCTTAAAAAGGTAGAAGCTTAAGCTGAATCTATCTTCTTTTTCTTAACTCCAGCTTAATTTCTTAAATAAACCACCAGCGCATATACTCCACTTTTTATTATCTAGTGACTAATGTGGTAGGTGTAATGATATGGAAAAGCGTTTTTTTTGGGGTAAAGTTTAAATTGTTTAATTGGCCTACTATTTACACTATAGTATAGATATTTTTTGTAAGATATTTAGTTCAAAACTAGGAGCTAGAAAATTATTTACTTTCTTGATGGCGTTTAGAACGGGACTTTACCTTCATTGATATATCTCTTATGTTGAATAACGTCTTCTTTATGCAGTTTCGAATTTCCCCTAGGAGTCTCTCTTTTAATAAATGGAAAGTTGAGCTTCAAATCTTACATAAAGAACATTAATGAAAAGCCATTCAGCTTTTCATTTGCTTATCATACATACTTGGCTGTCTCGAACATAAGCTATGTTTTTTTTTAAGTTACACATGCCTATGATTTCTTCTTTAATTTTCGAATATTATATGTAGACCTTTAATACAAATTGTTCATTGAGATTTTGATGAAATGACAGTTTGATTAAATTGGTTCTTGGTTCAATACATGGTTGGTATTGGTGATCTAAACGAGTCTCTAGCTCTTTCTTGCAGTGATGCAAGGATTGAAGAGCTCGAAACAGGCGAGTATCTGGACAACCTCATCGAAAGAGACTGTTTTACGGAACAAGTACATTAGAGCTTCTAGGACAATATACAGTATTTAAGTACTTTAGCAGACATCTCGGGTTGAGCTGTTCCACTGGCGGATCTAGACTTTCACCGAGAATAATATTTTGGTCCGAAGGAGAGGCATTTACAAGGGCAGTGGCTAAAACCGTTGCAGGAAGTAGTTGTTGTGGAATAATTCCTCCGCCTCCCAGCAAAGTCCCTGCCTCCAACATCGGGCATGCCACGACCCCCTTGTGGATAATGGAACTCACGCCCACCTCTTGGAAGCATCTTCTGATGCATCATGGGAACCAGTTGTTGACCTTGAATCATTGTTGGCATTAAGAAATTCGGCATAGGGGCAGAACCTGGCCGCATACCAGGTACATGCTGTTCTTGGATATCGTCTAGTGTTTTATAAATAAATTTAATAAAGCTTTAGAAAGAAATTTAAAAAGGGAGGCTTTAAATAAGCCGCTTTTCCCCTTTGGTGTTTTTTACCTTCTTATGTTCTTGTGTTGTAGCTGGATTGAGTTTATCTTAAAACTCCAAAGGCTATTGTTGTTCTCGATCGCTTTAAGAGAAGGAGGACATTTGTGATCAGTAAGGAAGGGCTTCCGTATGTTGGTAATTTCCTTTACATTACATAGATACGTTTTGAGGAGAAAATATAATATTGAACTCATGATTTTGATTGATCAGCATTAGAAATAAGGACATTAATATATAGGAATAAATTAACTTTTTAATGAAATTTTACAAGCTTCTTTCACACACAAAATTGTGCAAAACGACCATTGAGTGACATACATTCGACTTACTTCCTAGTTAGTCAAGCCGGAAAAAATGCTTTCCCATTTTAGGGGTGCTTTTAAGTTGTATACAATACAACTAAATGAGAATGAAAGCTCATAAGAGATGTCATCGATAATTGGCAAAAAACAGTAATTTTTTAATTGGCATAAGAAATAAGGGCATTAATTGTGGTATATGTAGATTAAAATTCAATTCAATTTTTCGATACTTTTTCATAGAGAGTTAAACATGTTCCTTAATAGTTTTTCAGATTATCTAACAGTGGTGTGGAACTCGTGGGAAAAAAGTCAAAGTATAGAGGAATGGTATGTGTAAAGTGTAAACGCTGTTGCAGTGAAAACCCACATCTATCTAAACTCGGGGCAGCACTGGAAAGGCTCGTTGGAACTTCAGGTTGTATCGTCGAGTCTTCGCAGTAGTTGTTTTTTCATCTTCTTAGCTTCTGTAAAAGTCTTCTTTGTATAGAAAGGAATACAGAATGACCATAATTTGATAATCATTTGGGTAGAAACTCCCCTTTCCATTTTCGAGAACGCCTAGAGTCTTTACTCGTATGGCCTTTTTTTAATGTTCTTGGTTAATTTGTAATTTGTATATATAATTAATCCATGTTCCATTTTAGAAAAAAATAACCTCTGGCAATTTATATCTGATGTGCTCTTTGTCGTGGACAATCAGGAGATGTGGGATGTTAATGTCCTAATTTTAGTTCATTTATTTCTTGGCTTCATCTCTACCTTTTCCACAAAAAAGAGTGTAAAATTAATAATAAATAGATTATGTGTGACAACCAGTTATATTTTTGAAATTTACTATCAAAACCTTTTAACTTAATTATGAACTTTATCCTAACTTGGGGGCCTATTGTGTAATTTTCTCTATTGAATGAGATAAAGAATGCAGCACCGGTATTTCTTTTAGTTCCACTCTTTCAATTTTCTTTTCTTCTGTTTCTAGATTTGAAGGAATCAATGGTCGACCATCCCTTCAGTTCAGAGGCGGAGCCAATACAGGCTTAGTGGGGCTACAGCCCCCGCTGGATTTAATATGTTTACTATATATTATATACTTTTATACAAAAATGTTTCTAGATTAGTTGGTTAACACACTATTCTGTTAACTTATAGGTAAGAGTTCGAAACTCCGCTGCTACTTTTTATTGTTTGTATATTTCTTAATATTTTATAAGTTTCTCTTTTGTATTCAATTTTTGTTATAAGCTCTTTTGTATTCAATTATGATATATTACTCATTAAATTTAGTACCATTTCGTTTTAGTTTTAGTTAGTAAAATTGTTATTAATCAATTTAAGTGGGGTTGTCATGAATTTCCATTTTTAACCTATAATTTAATACATGATAATTCATCCAATTTCTGGCTCCGCCTCTGTTTGAGTTGGGATTGTTACAATTTTTGTACTGATTGAATTGAGGTTTTGATGGGGAATGGAAATTATTGTCCTAATAGTTGGTGCTGATGTTGGAGCTAAGCTATATCACTTTATAATCAACCCTCCTTAGGTGATGGAGCTGTTTCGAAGTAATTTGGTGAGTCGATGTAAAACTCATTTAGAAATTATGAGCAAGTAAAATGGGTTTTATGCTTTAAATTCTTAATCGGTTCGGATAATGTAAGAACTATTTGGCATATCTAATAGTATATATTAGGGCTGAAATCGGGTTGATTTATTTGTTTATTGTGCTTATTTGAAGTCACAAGTCGAGTTATTGTGACGTTGCATGGTTGCTCATTGCTGGAAACTCAGAGGGACTTTTTGTAGTTTACGAGAATGGGTTCAATAAATTTCGACAAATTTTGGCATGCAAAATATCACCTTTAATCAGGCATGAAGACTCTAGTCCCTGAATTGTATAGTGCTTTGTTCATGATGTTATTTTTACATCAACAAGTAGAATGGTTTGATATTGAACTATGAGTTATTTAAATTTCACTTGCTGACAAAAAATATATATTGGTGTTTGTTTAATTTTTCGTGATGGTAATGATACTTTATAAGCATAAAATAGTTGTTGGGTCGATTCGCTATATAGAATTCCGGGGCTTGCGTTATTTATTGAGACGATTCGGTATATAGAATTCTGGTGCTCGTGTTGTTTATTGAGTCGATTCGCTATATAGAATCCCGGTGCTTGTGTTATTTATTGAGCCGATTCGCTATACAGAATGTCGGTGCTTGCATTGTTTATTGAGCCGATTCGCTATATAGAATTCTCGTGCTTGTGCTGTTTATTGAGTCGATTCGCTATATAGAATCTCAGTGCTTGTGCTGTTTATTGAGCCGATTCGTTATATAGAATTCCGGTGCTCGTGTTATTTATTGAGCCGATTCACTATATAGAATCCCGATGCTCACGTTATTTATTGAGCTGATTCGCTATGTAAAATCACGGTGCTCGTGTTGTTTATTAAGCCGATTCGCTATATAGAATCACAGTGGTCGCATTATTTATTGAGTCTATTCCCGATATAGAATCACGGTGCTCGCATTTATTTATTTAGTGGGCCGATTCGCTATATAGAATCCCGGTGATTGTATTGTTTATTGAGCCGATTCGTTATATAGAATTCCAGTGCTCGCGTTATTTATTTAGCCGATTCACTATATAGAATCCCGATGCTCGCGTTATTTATTGATCTGATTTGCTATGAAGAATCCCGGTTCTCGTGTTGTTTATTAAGCCGATCCGCTATATATAATTTCGGGGCTTGCGTTATTTATTGAGCCGATTCGCTATATAGAATTCCGGTGCTCGTGTTGTTTATTAAGCCGATTCGCTATATAGAATCCCGGTGCTCGCATTGTTTATTGAGCTGATTCGCTATATAGAATTCCGGTGCTCGTGTTGTTTATTGAGCTGATTCGCTATATAGAATCCCGATCCTTGTGTTGTTTATTGAGCATTTTTTCTTCATAATCATAAATGTCTCTATTCATATTTGCTTTTTCACCTGGATCAATTTTGTTAGAGTGGCATGTTACGAATTCGGTTGACATGCATGTGAGAGCAAGGCCGATTTTGAGATTTTCTAGGCCTTGTGCGAGGACTAAAAATGGGCCTTTATAAGAACTTGGCTAGGTTTTATAGAACCACTAATAAGGAAATCATTAGTTTCATGTCTTATTAACTAGACATCAAAATATTCCCAAACTCATTTATGAAATAAAAATAATGGATCGATTTCTTTGGTTTTCTCACAAATTAAATAAAATCATTTCAAAATAAATTAGCCTATGAAAAATACATTATGTATAAAGCTTCAACTTTGAATTTAACTCGGGAAGTTTTTGGGGTTATATTGGTGCTCCAAAATGATTATGGGGTTATATTGGTTAGGGGTGGGCACGGGGCGGATTGGTCTCAATCCTAACCCGTCCTGTAAAATAAATGGCGGGACGGATTGGGGCGGATTAATGAAATTCAAATCCCAACCCAACCCAACCCAACCCATTATAATTAAAACCCCAACCCAACCCAACACAATCCAAATCAAGCGGGGCGGATTGGGTGCGGGTTGTTTCTTGAATTTTCATTTTAGTCATTAATTTTTCATTATTTCGCATAATTTACCTACATATTTTTTAAAAAATAAATCTTTCAAATAGAAATATAAACTAAAAGTCAGCCAAAATACGTTTAGAATGTTCGGAACAAGTAACAAAGCTAAAACAAAACAAAACAAAACAAATTGTTTTTCATCAACATAATGAAAATCAGAAAACTACATAACAATTGAAATCAAAATTAATAATCCACTGAGTATGACCATCAACCGGGATTATTTAGCCAGTGTCGAACAATTGTTTAAGGCTTGAGGGTAGTGACATCTTTGAACTTCAAAAATTTACAATGAAAAATTGAATTGGTATGTGACAACATATTGAAATTTCATTAAGAGTTTATATCAATTTTATTACCTTTTGCATCTCGTTTTGTTAGATAATAGATAGTAATTAAAAAAGATGTTGAGAAAATTTATATATATATATATATGCGGATTGAAACGGGTTGGGGTGGATTAACCCGCGGTTTGGAAACCCCAACCCTAACCCAACCCACGAATTTTTTTACGGATTGGGGCGGGGCGGATTTAACTTTTTTTGACACCCAAACCGCCCCAACCCGTTCCAATCCGCACGGATTGGGTTACGGGACGGATTTGCGTATTTTTTGCCCACCCCTAATATTGGTGCTCCAAAATGACTTGATCTTTAAAAAGAATCTACATTTGGAACCTTAAAATTTACCATTGATCACATGTAGACCAATTGTAAGGTTATCTAATACTATGACGACCATGGATGTGATTATTGTTTAAGTAGTGAAAAAGTTAAAAACTAGGCCAGAAAACATCCTGCTATGAATCTAAGCAACGAATTCAAAATTTAAAACCCACCCTTGAACCAACTCGTACAGCAGACCATCTGATTTTCATTTGCTAAAACTAATATACACATAAACTCTCTATAAATTCTACTATGCTAATAAAACATTTTAAAATTTGTTGGCCCCTTCGATACAGACACCCGGTGCATTTCCACGGTTCGCACGGGCTCAAAACCGGCATTGTGTGAGGGAACAAATCGAATTGGTCCCAATTAACTTCGGTAGAATTTCCTAGACACTCATTTCAACAAGCTTTTGGGACTCATTTCTTAATGCGATTTTGTCACTTAAAATATATTATAGCAAATAGGTACCTTGTCTGACTATTGCGCTAGATTCATCTTCTACTTATGATTCCATCTTTTCATCGAGCAATTGGTTGACATTAATGTTTAGGCACAGTTCAGTCACAAGCATTTTATCAAACAGCCGGTCTACTCAATTAGGAACATAAAATCAGTGTGTTTCTCTATCGGAATTTTCATCAAGCGTCGTGTGTTCAACATAACTCAACTCTGAGTATTGATTTGCCTCCTGAAATAACTCTTTCAGACAAGTATCACCTCCAATTTTATTATAATTAGATGATATCTTATGAAATGTGTCGTTTTTACAACATGCACCCCTACCAATACTATGATTAGATGATATTTGTTGGATAAGTCTACTGATTTCTTGTAGTTGATCGCGATGTCTTTTCCAACGTTCTTCATCAAGCAATTATTATAAGAGGGCTCGATTTTGTTTTATTGTTTGAGAGCTGGAAAAGTATGGCAAGAAATGTTTAGAAGTAACCGACCGAGGAACGTGTTCAATATCAGTGTTTTAAATAGCGTTATCGCTATCGTAGCGTTTTTTCGAGAGAAATGTTAAAAGCGCTAATAGCGTTGCTATATAGCGCTTTGCGGTGTATTTTATTTTGCCTAAATATGCACTAAACTTTAGAATATATAACAAAAAAAAATGTATAGTTATATTAGATAGTAATAAAAAAAAATCAAAAAAGAAAATTTTTGTTGGTGAGTTTCGAACCTGGGTCTGCTGAAAATCACAGCACTGTCTTAACAATCTGGACTACAGACACTTTTATGAAAATTGCACAATATATATTTATTATTTAGATCCGCTGTTTTTTTTTAACTCGCTATTTACGCTTTTGGTCCAGAATTTCGCGCTTTTTGCGCTTTTGGTCCCCTATAGCGCGATTTTAGCGCAATTCCACCCAAAATCGTGATTTTTCGTTGCGTTTTTTTACCAAAAAAGCTCTATTTCGCGCTACGTAGCGCTATGTAGCGCGAATTTTAAAACAGAGTTCAATATCAACTTGATGATAGGATGGATTGTCAGGTTTAGCGAGTGGAACAAACTGGGATGAATAGAAAAATGGTGTCGGCGGATGCATACAAGCCATTTCAGTAGGTGATAATTTCATAGGATGTGGAAGTAAGGACTAATATATGTTGAGATTGTGTATAAAATGAGGGGGTAATTGGTCCGGTGGTGGAGGTGCTGGTGGAAGCCCAAAAGAGGGCCCATAAAGATATGGTGAATTAGGTTGGTGGGTTAATCGAGGATGTAGTGGTACTGATGATGGATAGAAAGGAGGATGTGGCCTGTCTCAAAAGTTGTTAGAGAAATTATGTGGCTGAATTTGTGAGTGACGAATTTCGTCGAACAGTTGGTGGTTATAGTTTTGCTTATAAACTGTGTTGCTTTCGAACTCAAATTTCGATGGTGATGAATATGCCATAATTGATAGGAATACAGTGGATATTATGATTCTAACAAGGAAGGGTAGCTTTGATTCCAATTCTAACGAAGTCAATCGATTTGCAATGGATTAGTAAGTTCTTTAAGGAATTACCGAACAAAACCCACAAATGCGACTATTTGTGGTGGAAATTTTCTGAATTTATATGAAATAATTGAAGTGCAAGTAGGGAAATACAAGTAAAATAAATGCTGAAATTAAAAATAATGAAAGTAAAATTGCATAAGTCTTTTTTTTATAACTAACACTAACATAAAATGAGATACTTATACTGCAGCTAGCATTTTATTTAATTAAAAAGTAGGTCACTTAAATATAAAAATTTGCATTAGCCTCTTGTAATCTTCAATAGTTGCTATTAAACCCTTAAACATTTTTCCTTCTCTCCGTTTCTCCCTCGAAATAGGTCAATTACAGTTGATAAGACAGAAAAAAGATGATTTCCCATTTTAAGGGTGTTTTTAAACTAATTTTGTATTGTCTTACAATTCAATGAAATTATTTCACTTTTGATGGACATACACTTTTTTTTCTCTGTTTGGCCGTCCTTTTTTTTAATCAATACCAGGCCATTTGCATGATGGACTTACACTTCAACAAACTGAATTTCCTTATGTTGTGGTTATTGTTATGCCTATAAATACGCTGAACAATGCTTTTAATATCTTGACTTCGTCATTCAATATAGACGTAGGTGATGATAATATCTATTTTAAAAGATAAAAAAGGTTTTATATTGCTGTAATTTGCATGCATACAATTTTCTCTCAGTCATTCTTAATTTTTTTTGTAAAATTTGCATTTTAACATTAATGTTGTTTTAGGATTCCACTTTCACTTTGATCATATGTTTTAATTTACATTTCAACTTGCAGGGATATGGAGGGATTAACCATCAAGCTCTTCCTAATGAAAAGGTTTGGAATTATTTTTTTGCTGCATATGTTTGAAAATCATTGTTTATCTCAAGGTTATTTCAATTAAAGTAGCTAATCCAAAAAACTAATTTACACTGTTTACAAGCATTGCAGCTATTTGGCAAGTCATCCGCAGATTCCCAGTAAAAAAATTACTGGATTTCCTCATCGATATACTACAAAGGTGATTATTATATCTATAATTTATAGAAAAATTATGGTAGTATATTACTGCAATTTGAAGAATGCAGCCTTCTCATAATCGTTTTTCATTTATGTAGGAAAGATAAGAAAAGAATATATTACAAAGCCTCCTGACAGTAACGAGGTTTAAATTTTTTACCTCTTTCAGTCCACTTTGACAATTTCAATATGTTTTGATTTACAATGTGAATGATGATGGTCTTCTTATTTTCAGGTGGAAGGCTACTATGAATTTATTTATTTACCTAGAAAGGATGAGAGCAAACATCGACGATGGAATCAACATTACTTTGAAACAATTTTAAGTTTGTTTTTACCATTAAAGAATCTTTCACGTATGTTAAATTGGGAAAATTCAGTCCAGTATATTTCTCATCCTTACGAAAAATCTTTCAACAATGCAGGAAGATGTGTATTTATTATCCAAAAAAGCCATGAGCTTTAATTATTTATCGACTGTATACTATAGGAACACAATTATCAAAACCAAGCTTCATGTTTTAGCCCAAAATATAAAATAATTGTGCTTGGCTAGTTAAAAATAAAATGTGTTTTTTCTTGGGTGTGATGTATACCGGCCACTTAGACTATTGGCACCTCCCTTATAGAGGCACTAGGTTTTGATTTATATTGTATATTAATACTGATATATTCTGATTGGGCTTCATCTTATAATTTTTGTTTTTGTATAAAAGTTTTATTCAATCTCGAGCAATACAGGAGCTTGCGGACAGAATATTCAGTACACTAAAAACTACTCGAAAAGTCCTCTAAAAAGAGACGATTTGGCCAAAATTAATCAAACTGTGAGAAGGAAGGTTTCGGTGAGAAACCACCAAGGCTAAAGGAAAAAGGCACACAGAAGATCTTCTGCTAATTCTGTTATAAGTTAGTTCATTTCATATCATTATATTATTAACTAAATTATTGCTTTAGTCATTGACACTTCTCATCATACAATATGGATCAAGTTATTAACATGCCTATTTGACCCAGAAGTCAGAACAGATTGAGTTTTCCTTTCCATATGTTCAATGAGAAAGACATGGAATTTAGAACAAGGCATCCTTCAAGTCACAAATCCTTGCCGCTGTCATCGACTTCCCATTACGCAAATCACGAAGATCAATATTCATCGCATTTCAAGACCTTGCCACAAGGTAGCCCATAAATTTATCATTAAATAAATGCATATATTTACATGTAAATATTATTTCTGAGTTTTTGTCTGTTTCATGTGGAGGGTTTTGAAGACCGAATGTTGTGGCCATGGTGCGTTTTGCTATCACTACTCTTTCTGTGCTGACGTGGATGTTCAACTACTTGAGAAACTTCTGGCGAGGGCTGATTGTGCTTAAAACGTTTAGTTGTACAGTAGAACCTTTATAAAGTTATAAGCTCGGGATCAGAAGAAAAGATTACTATATAGAGGTTATTTTTAAGTGGAGGTTCATATATAAAAAAGATAATTTTATTTAAATATATATTTTGTATAATACAAAATAAATGTATATATTGTTTCACTAACTAGCACAAATATTTAAGAGACAAGTACATATTTTTACTTTAACTAGGTTAACACATGATGACATGAATTAAAGGAGGTGGAAAATCATGATATAATAAATTTATAAATTTTAAAATAATTAATTCAGTACATAATTATTTAGAAAATCGAGTATATGTATCTAGAAAACTGGAAATTCATCTAAATTTTATTTAATGTTTTCTTTACATGTATAAACACTACGTATAATTTAGCATAGAAAAATGTCTTAAAAAATTACATATATCTAATTTTACAATTTTATATTATTTATCACTATAGAGGGACATTTTTTTAAGGCATGACCTTAAAAAAGTATGAATTATTACAATGTATAGGTTATTTCTATTTATAACTGGTCTCGAGTTGGGATCGAGAATTTTTAATCCTATATAAATTTTATTCCTATATGGAGTATTTTTATAATAAAGATGTTCTACTGTATGTTTAAATTTTCTTGTACTACATATGATTGATTGATGGGGCTTTTGGAAGTTTCCCCCTCTTATAAGGTAATTTGTGATGATAATATTAATGGTTGGTGCATTGTTTGTATGTTTTTTTAAGCAAGCGTGTATTAAGTCAAAAGCTCGAAACAAATGCTCGAAGGCTACAAATGATTCTACAGATAGTTAGCGCGTCATTGCAAGAGTACCGATAGCTGTAACGTACGAGCAACATTAATTTTTTATGCATTTCAATCTAGTCCAGCTATTATAATTTATAATTATTTTTTAAGTGATGCGGCAAGAAAGACGAATCCCTTAATATGTAGCTATCACTTTAAAACATTAAAAGTACATAGCACGCGAAACTCTTAATATTGGGACATCAAGCATGGAAGGTACAACAATAAAGACGAAACTCTTAATATGTAGTTGGACATGACTTTATGTGCAATTGGGCGTGCCTTTTTGCTACACGCCTTTTTGAAAGAATAAAGTATCACCAACTCACTAAGTCCTTTTTGCTGCACTTATCTTTTAGTAATAAGAATCTCCCCTATCATTTAATGTAACGCATTTTCCAATTCAACACCTCATTTACTCCATCTAGGGTTGAGAGTCTCATAGTTACCGAAAACTATATGTTTAGCTAGAAAATGCATTTCTCCGGAAACACGTTTCGGAAATGGAAATGGCACTTCTTTAAATTTTTGGGAAAAACGTTTTGGAAACTTAAGTGAGAAATATTATAAAATTTAAATAAAACCTTTTCATTACTCCAATATAATATGAAAAGTATACTTTGCTAGAACTTTAAGAAAGCTTTTACAATACAATTTTTTTTAATAAAATAGGGAAAAATACATTAAAAGATTACGAAACCAAGTTATTAAAAGAGAATATATAATATATAAATAAATTATTACTTTAGTTACTCAAATAAGCGAGTACGGCCTGGAATGTTCAAATCGAAGTAAGTTTCTCACCCCGTGCAAGACCAAATTATCATGTTCCATAAAGTTTGGTTTTGTAACTTTCTCTGGAATTAATTTGTTTATTGATTTTTTTTTCCTGTTTTGGAGAAGTAGTGATTTAGAAAAATTATGAAAAATAATTTATATTGACATATAATTTTAGATGAGAGTTTTGTAGTTCCTAATTTAGGGATTGGAGTTGCTAGTCGTCCCTTAAATTTGCATTTTATGGTCAAAATATGTTATATATATATATATATATATATATCTCATGAAATATAAGAAATTAGTATTTTTTGGATTATTATTATAGAATCCATAAATTCATACTATAAGTTTACTATAAGTGCCATATATATTTTATCTAAATTTTTTAACTATACCGGCATTTCCCGTAGAGAAATTAAGCTACGTTTCCCATTTCCGTTTCCCGTATTGCTTCCCGTTTCCGTTTCCCATGTTTGCAACTATGGTTGAGCCTGATAAATTATTTCATGATATTGATACACTCACGCAACAGAAGATCGGGCTATACTAATGGTAAAGTGGGTGTCGTTAAATTCAAACAACGTAGCAACAAAAGATACTAAATTTAGCGACAATCGCTTTAATAACGTATTCTTGTAGCCCTAGATGTTTTACTAAAAAATACTTATCTTTTTAAGCTATTATGCCACAAGCACCTTTTTAATCATGACCAAATTACTGGCCCAGTCTAAGCTTCTCTTCCTAGCTTTATTTGATATTCATTGTTGCCTTCGTATATTCTTTCGACCATCTCTCTCATTTATAATACAACGGTTATGAATGATAATAACTTTTCAACGCATAAGTGAATCATTATATATGGCTCATAATTAATGCTTAAATAAGACCAGATTACTGCTAAATCATTATCATAGTAATTTTATTTTTTATGGAGAGAATTGAATTGTATTAACTTTTTCATTTTCAATTAGTATTGATACAAAAGAACTAGAAAGTGAAATTAAAAAAATTGAATTGTTTTTTATTTTGAAATACCCATCTAAAGATGAGGGTTGAGGGGGGAATAAGAATCAAAACCTCCGAAAATAAATGAAAGTACATGAAATCTGCAAATTAAAAACTATTTGGAATGAAAATTCACGAAAATGGATCTACACTATACATAAACTAGTAAACGATACACACGCGTTGCATGTGAGACGCTATAAATTGTGATGATGATACAAATATTTAGAGTAAAAAAATATATATGATATAAGAAAGAAAGATGATGTAAATTGTGATGATGATACAAATATTTAGAGAAAAAAATAAATAGGATATTAGAAATTTTGTGTGGTTAAAGAGGAAAAAAGAGTGTAATTAGTTTTTATTTTTCTATTTTTTATTAAAGTAGTTAATATGGTAATTAAGAAAAGTATAGGGGTATTTTTGGAAAAAAATGGCTAAATTTGACAGTATCAACTTTTCTTAAGTTTTTTTTATATTAATAGTATGATAATTAAAACTCCGCTAAAATGGCTTTTAAAAATATGATTTTCTAAATATATATAACACTGAAGAAAGTGCAAATAATAATAATCATAATAAAATTTAGAAAAAAAGGGCCAGCCAGATGGGTTGTGTTTTTGTAATTTTAATTCGAGTCGGGGCAGTCGGTTTGGTTTTAAGGACCCCACCCAATAACCATCTATACTTTGAGTAATTGGTTAGCTCAATAGCAATCCCTCTACCGTCTTTAAAATTTTAAAACTTTGGATGCATCTAAATTATGAGTGCTTGAGGAACTCTTCAGCTTCATTCTGACATTGCCTTGGGTTTGTGTTGTTCAGGCACAATGCACTCCTCCGAGTTTTAGTTTCGTCCTTCGGCAAGCTAAACTAAATAGGTTACACACACCACATCGGTTGCAAAAAACGTAACTTATCGATGATAAACGATATCATATTTGTTTAATTTGTTTTTAGAGTGTAGAACATTTGTTCTTTCAATGTGAATTTTCGATGCGGGTTTGGAAGATTGATCGTCGCTCGCGGTTCTTGGATCATGTTCAACTTGGTCGAATGGGATCTTTTTGGCAAGCGACGTCTTAAAGAGTTTTTCTCCCTCTGAGCTCTTGAAAAAATGCTTGTCTGCGACTGTATGCAGTTTATTCCATTTGGAAGGAAAGGACAACTCCACGGGGGGAAAAATTTCAAACTTGCTAAATTTTATGTTACAAATCGTATGAACAAATTTTGTAAAGTGTGAAACAATCTTAGAAATAGGTTTATTAGGTGGTTATGGAGATTAAGTCGCCAATTTATCGGTGGCTAGTCGCAATTGCATTTTTCTGTCAAGAAAAATCTGATCGGTAAGTGCAAATGTAAAATCAGTTGTAAAAGTTGTCGCCGATAGCTTCTGGCAGATCGGTTAACATAGTTGATCGGCTGGTTATTTTCAGCATGTTTTTCGTTATCGTTATCTGTACGTTGTATTTTTTTTAGTGAACTTGGCTCATTTTGTATACTTATGTATGATGGGTTTATTATGCTTCACTATCCTGAACTATGATAGTGTTTTTGTTAACTAACCTGAAATATAAACACTTTCTTTTACTAGGCTCAAGTTTAGTCTCCGTTATTTTTTTATACAAAAAGACAATTCAAATGGACGGAAAAATCAGCACGTGACCATTTTACAAACAGAGTGCTTATTTACACTTAAATTTAAAGGGGAAAAAATTAGTGGCTACAACTATCATACATTAATAAAATAGGGACAAAACTTATGACATTAACAATTGAGGTCACGAAATATATATATTTTACTAAATTGGGGACCTCCGTCAATTTAATTGGACGGAAGTTAAGTTTAAATTCTATTTCAGTCTCAAATTTTATAAAACATATGAATTTAACCCGAAAAGTTTATAATTTTACATTTTTAATATAACTATAAACAAATAGTTACATAATGTACTCCTACATATGCATAAAAAAAAGAAATACACAATTTATATATATATATATATATATATAACGAAATAGAATTTTATTATAAAATTTGGGACTGAAATAAAATTTAAACTTAACTTCCGTTCAATTAAATTGACGGAGTTCTCCAATTTAGGAACATATATATATTTCGGTACCTCAATTTTGTTAATGTATGGTAGTTGGCTTCATTAAATCTATTTTTTTCCCTTTAAATTTAAGTGTAAATAAGTAATCTGTTTGTAAAATGGTCACGTGCTAACTTTTTCGTCCACTGCTGACTTTTCCGTCCATTTGAATTGTCTTTTTGTATAAAAAAATAACGGAGACTGAACTTGAGGGTAGTAAAATGAAAAGTTTATACTTCAGGCTAGTTAACGAAAACACAACCATATATAATTCAGGGTAGTCAAGTATAATAAATGATACATATGTATGATTGTTTTACACTTTTACCCAAAAAAATAAAAACAAAAAAAATACTCTTCAGCTTCGGCCCTAATTTTGACGAAATACTTATTTGTATACATATGTATCTTGCCTTTATTCCACGCAGCTAGTTATTCCACACTCCCATCTCCCTCTCTCTCTCTCTCTCCTTCTCTCTCTTATTCACTCTCTCCCGTTCCGTAATTAGGGTTTTCGAACCAGCTTCATTGAGGGATGGAGTTTTATGTAGATCCTGGTACAGTCTCTCTATCTCTCATTGTATATTTATCTGTATATCTGCATGCATGGTGTGATTTTCTAATATGATATATTTATTTATATACGGTTTTTTGTCGGATTCTTGGTTTTTTCTACTATTATTACTTTCCTTACCGATCAAAATCACCAATCCAGATAATAACTCTCTACAAGTTTTACAACAACGTTTGAAAATTATAATACGTCAATGGACAAGAAAGGCTGGAATATAGGAGTTTTGTTAGTTTTGAAAATATAGATCCTGAACTGTGTTGTTTATTTTCCAGTTAAATAGTTCTAAAATCATCGGAAGTAATACTCTATAGGCAAATTTTAACATGTTTTAATTGTTGTCTTTGCAGTAATAATCAAGTTAGGATTTATCAGAAGTCTTTGGAAGAAAAGACGGAAACCACCTGATTACTCTAATTATGCTTGGCAAGATCGATATTCATCGCATTTCGTAACAAGGTATGACATTAGTTAATTAATCAATTAACTAAGATTTAATATATATTTTTAATCAAATTTATTATTATGTTTTGTTCTCTAATCATGTATGCCATAGATCTGCTTGCATATGTTTTCATAAATGCTGTTAATTTTTAATATTATAAACTTAATATTTCTGACAGTGTATATAGAAAATTGTTGTTGCTACTGAAGGTATTAATTCGATACATCACTCTCGTGTCTGCAATTTCTGTGCGGAAATTAAAATTTTCTCCTTAAGCGTATACTTGTAAAAAAATCATGTTATAAGTTTTTGTGCCGGAGGATCTGTATATGTTTAGCCACTCCCACCTATATTTTACATTATATAATAAAGTTATTTTCATACTTTTAAGTTTAAATGACAGAATATTTCGAAATCTGCACAAAATAGTGAATAATTATTTTACTTCGGTAATTAAGAAATATTATGTTTTTTTTTGCTGTTGGACAGTTGATAAGTTTGGTGTTGTTCCGTCCAAAAGAGTTGTTATTTTCCTCAAATGAAAAAAATTTACTATGAAAATATTATTTTGCTTTTAAATTTTGCTTATACTTTCTTGCGTTAAAACATGATAGACACTATTAGAAAACGAGTGTCATCAAATTTAGCAACAATATAGCATATGAACTTCGTTGCTATTTGCTAAGTTTATGGGCACTCAACTTTGCGATAGACATGCATACCGATGGTATGCTTACATTTTATTGTAACTATTAATTTGATACGAAGATTGAGATTACATAACAAAACAAAAGTTAACTTTTTAATTCTCTTCATACCTTATATCTTTTGATTTGAAGCCATACCTAATGAGTACAATGGATCACAAACAATTGTGTATTTTATTCTTCTACTCGGCAACAGTATTTTTACATATAATAAAATATAAAAATATCATACTAGGTGTGATATTTGTGGCATGTAAACTTATATGTGATTATCAATTAATTATTTGACTAATATAAAGGACTTTACACCAACATTGGAAAAGGGTGAAGAGAAATGATATGGATGAATATCAAAGAAAAAAACCTTGATACAAAGCTCGATAAAAGCGCTATTGAAAGCTTAACAAAATCTGAAAAAGCTAACTTTTTGCACCGTTTTTTTACGCTTTTAATGTTGCGCTTAGTTAAAATTCTTTAACCAACGTTTATGAAAACAAAGTTAAAATGTGATTACATTTTATTTATTTCCTCGTTCATCCCTAGTTTTCAACACACGAGTCGTCATTATTTTCTACATCCTTTTGACCCCAGTCTCTTGATTGCTTTACTTTTACGAAAACAAAGTTATTTTTGTATACCTTCAATGCCAGTTTCTGTAACACAACTCGTTATCTGTTTCCCTTGATCTGAATGTAGTGGATATGTTGTTGATATGAGGAAAAAGGATATCAGCGTCTGTGTACCGATATCCACCAACGAAGAACAGAACAAAGCAGAGGAGAAAAATAGCACTATTCTTCCTCCTATATGGAAGTTATGAAGTTTAAAAAATGGACCTGCCATAATTGTCTTCGGAAGATGGGATCTGCATGTTATGCACAAGATTTTGGAAAACTTTCTGATAGCTTACCCAGTAAGATTGTATCAAAAAGTATGTGTTCTACAAAGAAAAACTTGAATAACGTACCCATAGTAGAAAGTGCCCTGCTTGTACTGAATCGAATAGAGATGAAATAGTAATTCTATCCCCTGGCAACGATACTGAAAAGAAAGACAATGCTGGGAATGGGATATATCAATAGCTGATGGTTCAGGTATGTATTACATTCTAATTTTACCAGGCTTACCACTTTGTTCCCCTGTCCTTTTTTCTTGTTTTTGTGTTTCCATTTTTCTTTTTCTGCATTTCCCTTCTTAAACATAGTTCACTCTGTTCAGAAAATGATGCAAACCATCAAATATTGGCGGTTTCAAAGGACATAATCAACTCTAAACCACCTTTGGTTCCAGATAGATATGCAGCTGACTCAGGTAATGAGGAATAAAAGCGGATGATTGAATTTTTTTAACTCAATCTTCTGCGGAAATCCTTTCATTCCTGCATACATGTCCCTACATTTGAAAAACAGAATCATTCTGATGATCTGATCCAATCTACTTACTCTGTATCTGACCGTAACTTTGTTCACAATATGTACTGTGAATATCAGGTGGATTTACCTTATCCAACCAAACACATCGATTTGCTGCACCATTAGTTATTGCTCTCTGATTGGTTTAGGATCTTAGGTGTAGTTGTACTACTACTCATTTTCAAAGTGAAATATATTAAACCCTAAAAATCGGGTATCTGTACTATCACAAATTTCTCAACAATCAGCCAACCTCAAGTCAAATACCCAATTAATGAACACTGAATATCAAATATCATTAATTTTCCGAGACTAAACCTAAATTTTCCATTAAATTTTTTTACGTTTGTGTCATAGATTACATAAATTCATAACGGTCCTTTTTCCTTTTTTGTTCAGTAGCGGAATTAATCTCCACATCTATACATAATTGACTCGAAGACCGGGAGTTAGTTCGTAGTTGAAATCTAAAGTACAATCTGTAGAGGGTATTCCTGGAACCTGACAAAATTGTTTCCTCTATAAATACCAGCCTATAAATCTCAAAACCAAACACTCGGTCATGTCTCATTCTTGAGTCAAAATCTTTTACCCCATTTCTCTACCCCTTTTCGTGCCGCCTTTCTTATTTTATCCCAAAAAAAATTCTAAAAAACTTGAAAAAAATTGTACAATTACTATATTACATGTATCAATACATTCCAATAATTATTTTTAAGAGAAAATTCACACAAAATTTATTTTGGAATAAATGTATAAATTAGTGTAAATTAAACATTGAATATTAAAAAAATTATCTAAAACAATATTATGTTCAAATGTTTTAAAATTTGAATACAATATAATATAAAAGTTTATAAAGTTGCGGTATAAGTTATGAAAATTTAAAATTTGAGTGAAAATAAGCAAGGGGGCACGGAAGGGGGTAGAGAATAGGGGGTAGAAGATTTGGACTCCTCATTCTTGCAATGTAAGTCTGAATATTATATATAGACATACTGACTTACCTTTAATATTGTCTGATAAAAAAATCTACAACTGAAGAATATTGCTTGCTTGACATAAGTATTCTGTTTTAAATATGCAGATCTTCCAAGATATATTTGGTCCTTCAAAAATGGAAAGCAATGACAATTACATGCCATAATATCTCCCGTGGAGGAGACAAAATTAGCAACACCAGTGCAACAACAATCTGTGGAAGCAAATCTCTGTTGACCGTTGTGTCTGATGTGGCGGTGAGCAATGGTAAGCCTGGCGAGAAGAGAGGCAGAGGTCGCCCTCCTGGCACCCATTATTGCCAAACAACGTCAGTGATCGGTGAGTCATTTTTTTTGCATTAGTCTTAATCACATTCGTTCATCTATACTTTCATGTGAAGAAAACAGGTTTATATAGTATTTTATACTTACATTAATCTGGTTTGATTAAAGATTCGCTCTCTCAAACTCTTTTTCCTTCTTATTTGGTAGAAAAGATTAGTGGTACACTAAAATGATACGCAAGTCCAGCTTGTATTAGTTTTTAAGGTTTCATATGGTCAGGTCATGTCTCTTGAAGTTCAGTACCCCTATGTTGCAAGATTGGCATACAATTGGCTGTAAATATAATACTTGCAAAAAAGGTAGGATTCGCTCAGATAAGACAATTGTTGTTCTCATATCTATTACTTTGATTATAATATACTATATACAAAACATAAAAAATATTAATCAAACATTAAATACTATATAGAGAATAGAATTTTTTCTAATTAATCAAAGAATACAATTACAAAAAATAAACTGTTTATCAAATCTTCTCCATCGTGGATACTTTCTATGAGGACCGACACTCGGCTATTCGTTTGTCCACTTTAATATCAACTGATCTGTTTTTGGTCTCTTTATTTTCACATTTAATATTCCTAAGCAAATATTACTATAATTCAACCTTGTAATAATTATAAATTAGGCAATCAGTTATTCACCCGCCAACCGCTTCATTTGCAGTTTTTTAATTAACCGATGTCACGTTTGCAATCTTTTGCAAATTCTACCACACACCTTTTTTGTTTTGGATCTGTTTACTTCTTCATGCGCTTTTGTCCCTTAGCCAAGTTATTCCTTCCTGGTTCATAGAGTTCTAGTCTGGCCAATGATAAATCATTCGCTGCTGGACACCTATTTGGCTCTAATTGCTTTCTGATTTGGGAAGGAGACAGGGTTAATAACCGTAGCCAATTTGAACGGAGTGCGATCTGTTCCAGATAGCTTGTCATTACTAGTGCCTCAAAAACTTTTAGTGGGTTAAACCAATCTTTCTGACTTGCCGATACTAGTGCTTTTTTTTAACTGCCTAAAATCTTCACACAAATTTTCAATAACAACGAAACACCATTCTATTGTACAATGTTAAAAGATAGGTCGGATAGCAATTCCAAAATGAAGGTTACAAGCTTATTAATAACATACCAGGGAAGTAAGTTAGAATGCTCTGCAGCACAAAATCCACACGATAAGCTCATTTCAGCCGCAAGGCTTTTTATGGAAAATGGTTCCAGATATCTGTCCTGCGTTGGTGTAGTGTATACCAACTTGCTAATATTCTCTTCCCTTGTATTGCATTTCAGGTGAGTATGTAGGCATGTAAAGTACTTGTCGGGGGTGACCAATGATCATCTGTTGATGCCCATACTGAACCTGAGGTCCGTTTGGATGAAAATACCGCAGTGGTGATTGAATATGTGAAACTTGTGGATTATAAATAACGGACTGGGGTGAGTATGGGGGTCCCACCCAAATAGGCATCCCATGCATATGTGGAATAGCAAGAATTTTAGATGGAAAATAAAAAGACCCATCTCGATACTGGAGAAACATGTTGTAGAAATACCACGTTCCAGTGGTTGTAACACGATCACATAACCGGAGATCAATAGTAATTGTATTTTTCCATTACTATGAATATATAATTATGTATAAAGATTGTGATGTAAAAATAGATTTTATTAATAATGAATTTCGTTAATTACAAAAAATTCATTTACAATCCTTTAATTATAGAAAGTGACAGCTTAATTTCACTCAAATACAAGGTAAAATAAACTTTGCTGATATTGCAATCAAGTACTTGCTTATCTGCAAATACAAATATATTCAATATATCCCCTTAATTTGGGGTGTGTAATGATAAAACACCCAACTTGGATAATAAATTGGTAAAATTAGGTGCACGTAAAGTTTTAGTGAATAAATCAGCAAAGATTATTAGCAGAATAAACATGTAAAAGATGAACAGTATTATTTTGAATTTTCTCTTTTATAAAATGACAATCTACCTCCTTTTATTTTTTTCATGATTAACAGGATTATTGACTAATGCTAAAGCAGACTTACTATATGTATAAAGAACAGCATGATTAGTATGATTAATATTAAAATCTTTTAGCAACAGTAAAAACCAAATAATTTCACATGTTGTAGATGTTAATACCCTATACTTTGCTTCTACATAACACACAGAAATGGTATTTTGCTTTTTACTTTTCCATAAAATCAAAGAATCTCCTAAAAATATACAAAATCCAGTAATTGGTTTTCTTGTATCTAGACATGAATCCCAATCAGAATCACTAAAAACTTTCAAATTAAGAACAGAAGATGATGAAAAGCATATACCTTGTGCTTTATTAGTCTTGATATATCTTAGAATTCTCAAGGTTGCTACATAACACTACAGGAAAATAGATCAATTAATGTGCTTGTGAAGCACCTTAAAAAGCTATATAAGCCCCTCTAAAACCGTTTGAGGCGCTTCACGGGGCGGTTTGTAAAGCGTCATGAATCCCTGCATTACAAAAACCCTTGAGACGGTTACCAAGCGCCTCGAAAGAAGAAGGCGATTATAGGTGCTTCAAATAAGGCGGTTGGGTATGCTTTTAAAAGCGCTCTTTAACCGCCTCAATATGTAATTCAAATAAGGCGATTTACCGCCTTCATAGGTACCACAACTAAGGCAGTGATAATGGCTTTTGAGGCGTTTGATTACCGTCATCGTAGGCGCTGGAGAATCGACTAATTATCGTTTCTATGCAGCCATGCACCTTTTGTTTTTTCATGGTGGTTTTTATTACATAGAATATTTGTAATCAAAATTTCAACATAAAAAAGATTTTAAATATTAAAAATCAAATTAAATAACAGCCAAAACCAACAATATCTTCTCAAATACCAAGTACAACGTTTCATTGGATAAACATAAACCAATCATCATAAATAAACTATCAATCCTTAAAATAATAGCGGAATACGGACACTGACTAAAATATGTTAATAAAGCAAATAGTCTGAAATGGTAAAAAAAATAGATATCATACGCCCTCAACAAAATGTCGGGTACGAACGTTGACTCAAATCCGTCATTAAAAGAAGTAGATTGAAATATTTAAAACTGTTGTGTGACATATTAACTCGTTATAGATATATATAGAGATATGTATAGATATAGAGAGAGGTATGAGAGACAATAATAAGGGAAGATTTATTAATCATAATGTATGAATGAATCATCAAATAGAAGACCCCTAACCCTCTTTATATAGATAGAGGGATAGGGTTACAAGCCCACTTGGGCCCATAAAGTACAAGCCCAATAGTCCAATAATATCTTACAACACTCCCCCTTTGGACGTCTTGAATTCTTCGTCTTCATGCAGTCGATCTGAGTCGAGTTCATTCGCAGTGCTAAACACATAAAAACCTTAGGGCCGGAAAACCCAGTGTGGGACAAAACCGGTACCTAGGAGAAACTGTGTAGCCGAATGATATAGGCCGAAATATCATGTAAGTAACTAACCACAAAATACAGTGTGCCTCATCAAAACCTTGCCAGAGCAAACCCAATGGGAAAATCTCTGATCGAAGGAAAAAGAGTGCAACAGTGGTAGTAGTAGGGGATCAACCACAAAACAGGTGCCTCATCAAAACCTTGCTAGAGTAAACCCAGTGGGAAAAACCTCTAGTCGAAGGACAAAAGAGTACACAGTGGTAAGAAGTATACAACCGGATACTCCCCCTAATTTCGGCAATCTTAAGTGAGATATGATGGGAACGTGTCTCGCTAAAAACCTTGCCAAGGAAAACCCAGTGGGAAAAAACCTTGGTCTAAGGACAAAAAGAGTACACGAGCATGCGACTGGATGCTCCCCCTCACTTGCACACGACAGGGTGCGAAGATTTCGACTAAGTAGTAATTAGTGCAATAAGCATTCACCTGGATGCTCCCCCTCACTTGCACACGACTGGGTGCAAAGATTTCATATTCCAAGAAAGAGTACGAGCATTCGACTGGATGCCTCATTTACTTACATACGACTGGATGCAAGAAAATCTAACGTGGAATAGAACGAGCATTCAACTGGATGCTCTTAAACTTCATTTGTGAAGATTAATTTCGGCGAGAAATGCTAAATAGCATAATGTAGTCATGTCTCTCTTGATCAATAACAACAAGTTGTCTTCTATGACAAGTGTTTTATCTGGATCGTGAGACAGAACATATGTAATTCAAATATGACTAATACTAGCTCAAAGCCATATACACACTCTAGTCGTCTCATAGAGCACGAATAGATCAGAGTGATTCACTTGGAGTCATTCCAAGACCTCCAAGATGTCGCCTTATTCCTAATGGTAAAGACATACCATGTTAGGAATATCCCTTATGCGGGTCTGATAAGTAACCGGCATCGGTATAACCGAAAAAGGATTGCGTTAATTCGAGTACCGAAGGGGGTAGGTACACTCGATGACGCAAATGGGATAAACTAGCCCACTTCCAAAATTACCATAAGGTAAGGGAATGTGTCTTTAGTGCCATTTCGATGGCAGCGTGTTAGCGCGATGTTGTGTCGAGCTATACCATTCACAACAGACGAGATGTTCGTCCTAGCACATTAGACCAAGTACAATGATGCGCTTATTGTACTTAGATATGAACATTATGGTTCAATATCTCTTCATCGTCTCATCAGGGACGGGCTGGGTCTATATCAATGTCTAGTGATCGAACGATCATGGGAGAATCTGACGACTTAGCGTCATGATGGCTAAAAACGTCATAACACCTTCTGGGTGTAGTCTGAATCATGGACTTAGATTCAATATTTACGGGACTCAATCATCAGGTTGAGTCACTACCGTGTCTTCCCAAAATCCTTCATCTCGAAGGCAAATCCAAAAATGGATCGCGTAATAAAACACGCAAGGGCATAATACTTGTTCAAGTATCCCAAGCTAATCAAGTACTCACTTAGGCGGTATACCACATCCGCTCGGATTATATTAATCCATATAGTGAACGTCTCAGTCAATTGAGATCGTGTTCCGTGGTCAGAAACTACTTGATTTAAGCACATGAAGTCACACAGGGACCTTCATCTATATCTCTTTGTCTAAATCCCCATAGAGATAAAACCGTGACCACATTCATGGCTGCATACTCAGTTTTTCGGAAACTACTAAACTGGTAAAGTAGGGGACTGTTATAATGTCCATTACGAGGAAATCAACCATCTCGTAATCAATTCCAAGGTGTGAGAGAAGCCTTGCGCTACTAGGCGAGCATTCTACAATCTCATTATTCTCATCACTTTTCCTTACGAATAACCAAATAAACGAACTCGTTTAACATTGGTGGTGTTGGAACTACAGGTCCGAACACACTTTCGCTAAGGAGTCTACTTGGATTGCAAGTTTCCATTAGGCCAGTCTATTCTATGTTGACTTCAGGCAACGGTACATGGTTCCCTGTCATAATTTGCTCATATTATCAGTCGTCACCGAATATATGAACAAGTAATCAATGACAGTCTCGTTTCGCTTCAATATCGTCTAAGATATCATGATCGACAGATATTTCGAGATTCTTAGGATGAGGAGGAAATCACACATCTCCTTGATCCTTTATAATCTCGTGCGACAAACGAGTTTCAGTTCACCACCTCTGGGGCTGAACGAATTAAGAACCGGTCAACTTCCTCATATCTTAGGAAGGACGACAGACTGACGGCCGATGGCAGCGTCCTTTGCTTGGTGGGTTCGGCCAAAGCAACGTGTTACGACAGGAACACGGCGTCCGACAGGGACGTCTATCCTTGCAAGCATTTTGCAGCTGGTATAAATGATCTCGTGACATCTCATAAAGTCATTAAATGCGTCTGGCATTTAGTTAGACTTGAGGGAGTCTATGCACTTACTTATCACTAAGTGCAGTTTTGGGGATCAAGCTAAGACTGAGTGGGTTATGCCACGTTACTTCACGTCGTTCCTTATCAACGGTAACGTGCAAATCTCCCCCTAACGACGGGGAGAACAGTCTTAGCGATGTCACTTTCGCATATCATGCGGTAAAGAGATTGCTTGTCAAGGTTACTCTATCAAATGATAGGCAGGAGATTCATAATCGACTTATGTCTCCTTCAGAGGTCCATATTTTGAACGCTAGAGCGGCTCAATCAAAATATTAATTAATCACTCTAAACACGCGTTAATATGAGACTTCTGGCTCATAACCAGTAACCAGCTGGTACGCATATGGTGTTTGAGTGTCTATGGGCCTCATAACGGACCAATGCAGCAAAATAGCATAACCCCACACGGAAATATAAATCTTGGTATGCAAGACCAAGAAATGCGTGCAATCATTTGCAGTCGCATCATCAAACTTTCCGTGAGTCCATTTGGGTCTGAACATAATCGACAGGATGTTCAGTTTCAATTTCCAAACTCAAGTAATTCAAATCGAAATTTCGATTCTTACTCTTCGGAATTATCAAGTCGACTAGACTTTTCAGGATAATCCGGATCATGAGCCATCAACTTAATGATAGGGCTAAAAGTTTGGAAAATACTGCATTTATGTGGACAACATTAAAATGTGACCATATTGTCGATGCATCAACCATAACCATTTATTTTTATGGTCCGTCTTATGGTTGGATAAGTCCACAATAACTCCTTCAATTCTTTACAAGAATTCTACGAGTTCATTTCGTGATCTTTTCACATACTAGTCTTTCAAAATGAGCATTAATGGCATGAATTTCGGATTAATCGCGAAATATATTCTCAGAGAGAATCCAAATGCGATGCGATTATAAATCAAGCATCGTCTTTTGACCCGGGAATATCTCATCCGGTCAATGCCACAATATCAAAATACTCTTATCAATCGACGACAGGCGAATGATAGTACAGACAATCATGCCTTAGCATCTAAATCATTTATCATTTCGACGACAGGCGAAATGATAAGTTAACTTTAAATGCTTTTAAAATTTGTGGTAGAAACCACTTGAAAGACATTTCAACTCCTCTAAAATACGCTTTTGATCGTATTGAATGGAGGCTATGTAAAGATATTTTAATTCTTTCATGAGCTATTACCAGATAACACTGGTTTTCTCGAATATTTTATAACTCAATAAGGTACGGCAGGACCTACATGATTATAAGACCTCATATTTGACAAATCAATTTGGTTTTACCAAAGATTTTGATTTTGGAACGACAGGTCCAGAATCATTGTCACTGAGTACTCTTTTAGGCAACTAGTTGGTGAAATTATGTGGTACACTGTTACCCACTATTTCTAGAAAACCAACTACACCACAAGTATTGCCTAAAATTTCATAATTTAAAGTTTGGTCACATTTGTCAAAGGAATTTGCTCAAAAGCATTTTAAATTATTTCGAGAAATTTCGTAAACAGGCAAACCATAATCCAAAAGTGTGTCCAAATGGAAAAATCATAATCCAAATTGAAAAATATAATCCAGATGAGCGAAAAAAATGGCTCAATGATTTATCAAAATCAATAAAGAAAGGTACCAAACTTATTTGAGCCACAAAATCGGGGGTCTCAAGAGTTTCCTTTCAGTTATCTTTAACCACATTAGCATCGGTTTTTTCACCTTTATAATAGTTTTGAACTATTTAAGGAGTAACCGTGCATGACCTTTGTCTTTATAGCATAGAGTTGCCTCATTGAGCATTATCTCTTGCTTTGTGACAGCGAGCCATATTGT
This sequence comes from Primula vulgaris, assembly GCA_963920805.1. NCBI lineage: Eukaryota > Viridiplantae > Streptophyta > Magnoliopsida > Ericales > Primulaceae > Primula > Primula vulgaris. The sequence goes on along the minus strand of OY987219.1, from coordinate 29,298,509 downwards.
TCCTTTCAATTACTGTCTTGCAGCCACATATTTTCGATTTTGACGATTGTCTAAAATCTCGATTGGCTAGGCGATTCATCGGGATCGCAACAGTTCGAGACAAATAACACTTGTCTCGGTTCTCGATTCGTGGAAAAAATGTACACGAAGAGCATTAATATCAGGCAAACAATTCGCCATTGACCCAATAGGATTAAAACTACTCACGGGGGTAATTTTCTTATCCAATAACAGATGGGCGATAAAGGAACATGGTGAATATAAATTCACGATACTGCTTATGGAATGCAATTTCCAAGCTAGTATTTTGGTGAAGGATTGCTCCAATATGTCAATTTCAGACATTTGTTCACCATAGACGTCATCACGTCTCAAATGTGGCGGCGGAATAAAATCAACGCCTTAGCATTCATCTCGAGGGTAACAACAAACTCGTGTTTTACTCATCAAAGATGACATCCAAATAATTTGGGTATCACATGTTCACACATCAGGGTGACTAACATGTGGTGACGGAATAACATCAACGTCTAAACAGTCATTTCGCAAGTATGTTTTGCGATTTTTCTCATCATAGATGGCATCCAACATGTGTTGGGAGTTCTGGATTATTTTTCATATAAAACGACTGGTTTATATGTTTATGGTTTGCACAAGCACAAACTTTAATTTCGAAACGACAGGTTCGAAAATAGTTTTGCTTTTAATGTGAATTGGTTCTCATTGATCGAACGACGGGTCGATACTGAGACACCGATTCGGCGAAACATACATCACTATATAAACACATTCGGGGAAATTATTATTTAGTCAACCCCTTTCGGTAGCTCTACTTGAAAAACGACCAGGAAAGACGGTGAGGGTGGAGGGCACGAATGCCACTTAAAACCCGACCTCATTAGGATATCGACTTCCGCCTATATCTTTCCTAGACATCGTATCCAAATAGGTGAGCCTAGTTGGGGAAGGTTCATAATTTTTCCAACTTAAATGTGAAAATATATGATTTCGCAAATTTACATGTTGTACATATGTGTATATGGCAGTAAATAAATATCAATATGTTTTCTGTTTCCATGCTTAACAAATAATTGTAACATGGCAGTACATAGATTAACACTCAATATTCTCTAGATGTAATGTATGTATGTATACTGCTTCTAATAAGGAAGTGATATTAATATTATCAATCTAAATCTACCAAGTTACACTAGCAAGATATAACTCAATCTTTTATTATTTATGTCGTAGGTGTAAATTTTATTAATTGTAATTACAACATGTAGGGGTGCAGTATATTTAATTACTAATTTACCATATCACGTGCAGGGAGGGCAAATTTTAATTAACATTATACAATATACATGCAATTTCTATACATGGTAATACAAACAGGTATACATACTATTGTAGTTTAGTTCTAGTAGGTTTAATAAATACTACCTAGCATGTCGGGATATAAAATAGACGCATATACATGCTTACACACTGCAATTTTCATGTTAATAGTCCTTAATTAGCATGCGGTTATAAAATATAAACATGTTCAAAGTTGATACCTGTAATTGATACATGCAGTAGTGGTATTATAAGCATATAATTGATACGTGTCAAAGAGTTCAAAGTTGAAGAATATTTGAATACCCCGATCGACAGAACACAAACTATTAACCCCTGCCGATTTTTTTATTTTATTTTTTATAATTACCCAATTCAATCTCCAAGCGGATATCCTGTTTCAGGAGTCCTTTACTGTTTTGCCATGAATACTGTGAGAAACTGTGGGGTCTTATTTGTTTCGCCATTAGAGTACTGTGCATTCAAATTTGTCCTTTGTCTTGAATAGGATAAGCTGTTTTTTTTTTTATGTATTGATTTGACAAGAGGAAAACAAATCGAATTACCAAGTGTTGCTTGACCGGGAACAATAATAATAAAACCCTAGCCGTATTTTTGTAATCCAATATCTCCGAACGCAAACCCTAGTCTCCTAACTTGGACTCCAATCTCTATGAACATCGTGCTGATAACGTGTTGTGTGACATATTAACTCGTTATAGATATATATAGAGATATGTATAGATATAGAGAGAGGTATGAGAGACAATAATAAGGGAAGATTTATTAATCATAATGTATGAATGAATCATCAAATAGAAGACCCCTAACCCTCTTTATATAGATAGAGGGATAGGGTTACAAGCCCACTTGGGCCCATAAAGTACAAGCCCAATAGTCCAATAATATCTTACAACAAAAACAAAGTTATAATTTGCCCTCCACATAGCTAAGCATGTATGCACAATTCATCTACTCCAGTTCACCTACTTTTTCTTTGTCTGCACAAAAAAGAAAATCACATATATAAGTTAGTATAATGTAATATAACTACTGAGATCGAAATTAAACAAGAACGACAAAACTATAATATAAATAGATTTTTTTTTTGATCCCTATATTATAAATAAAATAAAAACAAGTTTTTTGTAATGGAAGTGATTAAGATGAAGAATACTAATGTAGGAAACTTTTATGTTTAAAAGTTCCTTTAAAAAATTTACATATGTATTCAAATTTACTTACATCGATGGCACGCCAAAAAACGCTTTGTTTTTTCTCAAAATCTTGTCCAACTGTACGGTTACAACCACGAGGGATCAGCAAATTTACACGACCAAACTTCACTTCAATTGTTAACACCACCCAGAATCCATTTATGACTATTTGTTTTCCATCTAACTTATACAGAGGGTCTTTAGAAATAATAGTACCATACCCGACAACTTATTTTGGGTAATCAATGTTAAGAAGTTGAACATCACTTCCGACATGTATTTACATAAATAAATAAAAACTTTTAGAAATATTCTAGCAGCATCATAACTTATTGTATGGAAAGAAATATATGGTATTAAACATATGAGAATGAGAGAGAAAAAAATGTTTCAACTTTTATGTTAAAACTCTTACATTATTTTTATTTTTAACATATTCGTTACCATCGAACTACTTTTATGTTACAATTCGTCATTACAAAATTTCTACACTCCCTCAAAATATAGACTTTGTAGTTATGGAAAATTTATTAGTTCAATCCCGACTTTGTTCTCACAATCTGTCAATCTATACTTGTCTACAAGTCCACCATTTTGTGACATGCTCCACTAAGGTATCAAGAAAATATAAAACATCATAACTGCTCTATAAACATAAACCGAATAAAGTCAAATATTAATTATGTACCTCATAAAAAGTTTTCGTAGGAGCTATCTTTTGATGAGAGCTTTCGGCATCCGACATTTCCTGCAAATCATAGTTTGTCATCAAATGTTAACAACCAAGCTAACATTTCCATCAAAATATAATACCTGAGCAAACTAAAACGAGAAAATTAAATAAAATACAAAGCCACATTATCTCACAGCTGGGTACCTATATTAGTTAAATAGGTGAGAGTTAGTATAATACTGTAATTATATGTTGAGTACACGCGTATCATGATAAAAAACCCAAACAACAATAGTTAATTACCTCTGACTCTAATGATTTCTTGACCGGAGATTTCTTAAACCAAAATTTTACTGCCGAAGATTTCCTAGACTTAGGGATGGTTTTATCTGCATTATGGATTTTATCCCCCTCTATCTTTACTGATTTCCTGGCAAAACGTTTCCTGTCCGGCGGCTTTGATATGGTTTTGTCTATATTGTGGATTTGATCTCCCTCTAACTCTAGTGATTTCGTGGCCAGAGATTTCTTGACCGAAGATTTAGGGATGGTTTCCCTTACATTTTGGTTTTATTGTACTTTCCTCTCTATTGATTTCCTGGACAAAGATTTCTTGACCGGAGACTTACGAATGGTTTTGCCGGTATTTTGGGGTTATTTTACTTCACTCTCTACTGATTTTCTGGCCGGAGACTTTTGGATGGTGTTTTCTTTATTGTTGATTTTATCTTCTAACCCTTGACAGTAACTCTTTAAACTTTCGAATTCAAGACGAAATACTTTCTCCTTCTCTTGTCGCCACTTTTTTCATGCTCTTTCTATGTTCCCAGAATGTTTCTCATGATATTGGTTATATTTCTTTCCAAATACATCCGTTGGGAAAGGACCTAAACCGTGAGTAAGAAAACGACCATGCTTATCAGGTTCAAAAGCACATCAGTAAACACTTTCTCCAAAAATTCTGGAGTATGTTCAGATTCTAGCCTTTCTTTTAACTTATCTCGCATTTTATCCCGAATGCATCATAAATAAATGAGAAATAGTCAGAAATATCATAACAGACCTCTGCAACCAAACAAAACCCATAGTGACCAAAAAAAACTAATCCTTAGAAATTAACAAGGACTAAATAATGATTCATTACATACCATTGCGTCACCGGTAGCTCCACCAATTCCTTTATAAGTTTTCTGGTAAACACCTACTCTGTCAGGCTTTTTGCCATTTTTGGTCATCTTCAATGGAAAACAATTTAGTACGACACTATAAACACTTATATATAAGATAGTAAAACATGTTGATTATTGTAAGTTAATATACATCAACTCGAACATTTGATTATACTGATTGCCTATGTTAGTCAAGTTTTAAAAAAATCAATCTGGGACTTGACAAAGATAAAATAGCGTGTGGGAATTTGAATAGCCAAAACTAGAATAACAATATGTAGCTTTCACCTAGTAGTGATTTTATTCTATCTCACATGCATTTGGAACATAGGAACGAAAAACAAAAGAATCAGATCTCAGGTGCATTTAGAATTTAGGGAAGAAAAAATAAAAAAATCACAAGAACATGAGGATGAATCATAAAAAAATTTGATAGTTTCTGCTCATTATTCTCACAATAAAAGGAAATGTTCAAACCTGTTGATTTTCTTCGACATAAAGTCTATCCTTGTGTATAAGTAAATTTTAGAACCTATAAGCAAAGTTGGACTTAGGTGAGAACATCACCCTGTACCCCAGACCTTGAACCCTTAGCATTGTAGAATTAGCTAAAGGTTACGATTGGTTATACGTACCTTTTTATATGCATTTTTCTTGGGCATGCTCTAAATGAACCTATAGTCGAATTAGTTGATATAAATTTAGATTATTAGTGCTAGAAAAGGCATGTTTCTAGGCTGCATTTGTTAATAATATTACATTTGGCTTACTAGTGCTACAAAATGCTTGTTTTACGGTAACTAAATCGTAAAAATCAGTGTACATATATGCAGGATGGTGGGAAGTTCTGTTGTCCATTACTATATCAACTAATTCTACCATATGTTCTTTTCAGAGAGCATCCCTGGAAAAAAATGCATATAAAAAAGTGCGTATAACCAATCATAACCTCATTATAGCTAATTCTACAATTGTAGGGGTTCAAGGTTTGGGTACATAGTGAAGTTCTCACTCAAAACCAACTTCTTGTATAGGCTCTAAAGTTTACTAATGCGCAGGGATAGACTTTATGTCGGAGAAAATCAACAGGTTTAAAACATAAGTGATTTTTTCTATTCTTAAACTAGAATAAGAAAAGAAATTTTTCATGAAAAAGTTTTCTAATTCAAAGGGTAGCTTATTAGTAAAAGTGCAAACATTGTACTTTTTCCGCCACCACCAATATAATTTAATCTTGTTTGATTCATCTTTAAAGCTCAATTTTTTATTTCTTTTGCCTAAAAGCTGGAGTAGTTCAATTAATCAGCTAAACAGCGTAGCCATAGGAAAAACAAAGCCTTCAATATTAATCATTGACAAGACAATAATTATAAGCCATAGGAAAAACAAAGCCTTCAATATTAAACAAAGCCTTATATATACCGTTGACAATTTTACTTACCTTTGCCCTATCAGTGTCTTGGTATTGAACAAATACTTTCCATTGATCGGTGCTTACACCATCAGGTGTACTTGATAGTCATTCTGCATCATTATCAAATTTGATGCAATGCTATTTTTTTAACAGTGACTTCCAATTTCGCCATTTCTTTCCGATGGACTTTAAGCAAACAACCTTGTAATGATCCGAAACGTTGACATTATCCTGTAAAATTTATATATTATGAAAACATATGTAACACTGAGGACAATAAACTAATAGAAAGAAAGTATTAAAATATTTAATACTCGAATTACTTTCACCTCATTCCATATATGTTCTTTATATGTCTTTCACCTCCAATCACTATATATTATAGGACAGTAAGTCCCATTTCGAGCTATCACACCTAGTTGAGTTGCCAGTTTATCTGTATTTGGTCCAATTGGTTGGTAAAATTCATTCAATTTTATATTGAGCTTCTTTCATGTACCCTAATCTTTAGTAGGCCAATATCGACCTCTTTTCTTCTTCTTCATCGGTGGTTGGGCTGGGGAACCACTTGATAAATCTTCTAGATTCCAAATTTACCAAAATGAGAATGATACAAATTCAGAGGGGTAAAAGAGAAAAATACATAATAAATCTTGACCAGACCAAACAATGTTCAAATCATTTTTATATATACGTATCCACCATAGACAACCAAACTAATAAATTGACACCATGACAATACATTGAAAAGAGAGTTTGAACTCATGAAGATGAAGGACAATGAATATGTCAAAGATTACTCCGAAAGGATAATGGATATTGTGAATCAGATTTGGCTTCTTGGTGAAGTTTTTTCGGATCAGAAGGTTGTCGAAAAGATTATGGTCTCCATAACACAAAGGTTTGAGGCCAAAATCTCTGCAATTGAGGAGTCGTGTGATCTAAAAACACTCTCAATTGCAAAATTGACCAGTAAACTTCAAGCTCAAGAGCAGAGAGTCTCTCTGAGGTGTGACGATTCAATTGAAGGGGTTTTTCAAGTAAATCAAAAGAGACATTTTTTCAAGAATCGGCCAGACAAGAAGTTCTTTCCGAGGTACAAAGGGAAACATGACGGACCATAAAAGGGGTAGTTTCTTTCCATGTTCTTTCTGTAAGAAAACAAATCATTCTGAAAAGGATTGTTTGTTCAAAAATAAGCCACTTCTCCAGTGCAATTTTTGTAATAAGGTTGGACATAGTGAAAAATTTTACAGAATAAAAAATAAGCAGACACAAGAGCATGCTAAAGTCACTGAGGATGATAAGAATCTTGATGAACATTTATTTTTGGCCTCACAAGTATATGATGCTAATGATTCTGATATATCGCTAATTGATAGTGGTTGAACAAGTCATATGTCAAAAAATATCTCCATGTTTTCATCAATCGACAACAACATCCAACCAAATGTATAATTGGGAAATGGTGAAGTTGTAAGAGCTAAGGGTAAAGGAACCTTTGTCAAACAAAACCAAGAAAGGTATAAAATTTGTGTCAAATGTTCTTTATATTCCTGAACTTGATCAAAATCTCTTAAGTGTGGCTCAAATGATAAAGAATGGGTACACAATTTCCTTCAATGAAAATTTTTGTTGCATCAGTAATTCCGTTGATGTTGAAATTGCAAAAGTTAACATGCAAGGAAACAGTTTTTACCTAAGACTTGACTCGATGGATGAATGTGCTCGTAAAGCAACCTTAATTGATAGTGATATTTGGCATAAAAGATTAGGTCACTTTAATTTGAAGACTTTGAAATTTATGCAAGACATGAAAATGGTTAACGACTTTCCGGAAATTGTTTCAGCCTTGCCCAAATTGTTCTTTGGGAAAACAAAGTAGAAAACCATTTCCCAAAACTGCCTTGAGAAGAGCCACTAAAGTATTAGAGCTATTACACTCTGATATTTGTGGGCCGATGAGCACAGCATTTATAGGAAACAATTTCTATTTTGTGTTATTTATTGATGATTTTAGCAGAATGACGTGGGCGTATTTTCTGAAGCACAAATATGAGGTATTGTCGGTATTCAAAAGTTTTAAACGGATGGTTGAAGTTCAGAGTGGAATGAAAATAAAAGTGCTTAGAACAGATAATGGAGGTGAGTACACTTCGAATGAATTTAATAATTTTTGTGCTGAAACAGGAATTGTTCATCAATTAACAATTCCGTACTCACCACAAAAATTATTAAATTCATTCGAAGTGTACTCACCTCCATTATCTGTTCTAAGCACTTTTATTTTCAGACCCAACAACAAATGTGTAACACCCATATCAAGGACATCTTTCAGACCCAACAACAAATGTGTAACACCCATATCAAGGACATCACATAGAATCGTGTCGGTGTTTTTTCCAAAAGAAAAGGTAACTTCGCATTGCTTGGTAACCTTTGTTGAACAATATTTCTGTATCCAGTCTATAGAATAAGGAACCGGATGGGAAATAACTGGCAATTTAAGTGCGGAAACCACTTTGGTAGAAATAATATTTTCAACACTGCCTCTATCAGTGATTATGTCGCACACTTTACCATTAATGAAACAACTAGATTCAAAAATATTGTAACGCTGAGATTGGCTAGGTTTTGTCAAAAATAAGGGTTTGCAAATAGCTACTAATCTTTCACCCTCAACTCCAGGAAGTTCACAAGCATCATCATTACCATAATAATCATCCTCTTGCAAATGGTCATCGTATAAAAGTTCATCATCACTAGTAAGATGAGGAGCCATATGCAAAAGGCCTCGACGTCTGGGACATTCGCTAGCATAGTGACCTGGTTCGAGACACTTATAACATTTATCTCCTCTAAATCTTGCATATTCATTAGGTAAATTAGGTGGCTGAGATGCTGGGTTACGGGAAGGTCGAGTTTGTGGACTAGGATTACTCGATGAGGACTGAGTAACAGGCGGTTGTAATTGAGTATTGGAAGATGATGTAGGGGTGGGTGAATATGGTGGGGAAGCATTAGAATACGATGGACAAAAATTAGAGCGAGATCGTTGAGATAAATCAGGAGTGGCCTACGACTGTGGAGAAAAGTGAGATTGAGATCGGAGGTTATATGGTGTGGCAGATTGGTTGTAAGTACGAGTGTTGCACTTATTGATATACGCGGGTTGTACCAAATTACTTTCAATATGACAATCCATATCAATTGTATCTTCCATGGTGTGAGTCGAGACCACCATCTGCGACTTTATAGGAAAATTGAGTCCTCCAATAAAACGAGTGATTAATTGTGCCGGTGATTCTTGAATCTCGTTGCGAGCTATGAGAGTATAAAATTCAGTAACATAAGCCTCCACAGATCGAGCTCCTTGTCGACAATTCTGCAACTTCAGAAATAGTTTGTTGGCGCCAATTCTTGGGCAAGAACTTATCTTCCATTAAAACACGCATACTTTCCTACTTGCAAACAGGTGGTCGATTATCTCTGAACCTTTGAACGGACAAGCTATGCCACCATGATGACGCACCGCTTTTGAGTTTATAGGAAACTAATTTAACCTTTGTTTACTCAGGTATATCCATGAACTTAAAAAATCTTTCTACTTCATTGACCCAATCAAGAAACTCCTCGATATTAAAGCCTCCTGCATAAGATGGAATATCATCTCGAAGCTTAATTATATTCTGCAATTGATCCATAATGAACTTGTCCATTAATTTGTCCTTGAGTCTGTTGGAGTCGTGTCCATTATGTGATGCGGCAAGAAAAACTAATCTCTTAATATGTAGCTATCACTTTAAAACATCAAAAGTACATAGCACGCGAAACTCTTAATATTAGGACATCAATCATGGAAGGTACAACAAGAAAGACGAAACTCTTAATATGTAGTTATCAGTAGCCAACTTTATGTCCAATCGGGCATGCCCTCAATGGGCTTCTCAGAGTACTTTCTCTCATAAACCGTATTGTCCCTATGACATTTACGGTATATTGACATTAGATAGGTTGGAGAGTCCCCATAATATGACCTGATGTATAGTTTTGTCTCATTTACTAGTTAGTTCTTTTCTCTCGTATTTTCATTATCGCGGACTTCTTGTATTCTCACTTATGTTCGCAGGGTTTGGTTCCATGTCCCCCTCTCACTATTGTACTTGCATGGATATTTATGTACAGGTAGTAGTGTGTGCCTTAAACTGCCACCCCCTTTTTCAAGGTTTATTCGTTAAAAAAAAGGTACATAACATATGATAAACAATTATTAGCTACTTTTCTATTATGTTGATTCACGGTTAGAATAAAGTATCAACAACTCACTGAGTCCTTTTTGCTGCACTTCTCTTTTAGTAATAAGAATCTCCCCTATCATTTAATGTTACTGCATTTTCCAATTCAACACCTTATTTACTTCATCTAGGGTTGAGAGTTCCATAGTTACCGAAAACTATATGCTTAGCTAGAAAATGCATTTCCCCGGAAACACGTTTCGGAAATGGAAATGACACTCCTTCAAATTTTTGGGAAAAACGTTTTGGAAACTTAAGTGAGTTTAAATAAAACTTTTTCATTACTTTAATAAAATATGAAAAGTATACTTTACTAGAACTTTAAAAAGCTTTTACAATACAATTTTTTTTAATAAAACAGGGAAAAATACATTAAAACATTACGAAACCAAGTTATTAAAAGAGAATATATAATATATAATATATAAATAAATTATTTCTTTAGTTACTCAAATTTTAGCTATTATATCTCATGAAATATAAGAAATTAGTATTTTTCGGATTATTATTATAGAATCCATAAATTCATACTATAAGTTTACTATAAGTGCCATATATATTTTATCTAAATTTTTTAACTATACCGGCATTTCCCGTAAAGAAATTAAGCTACGTTTCACGTTTTCATTTCCCGTATTGCTTCCCGTTTCGGTTTCCCAAGTTCACAACTATGGTTGAGATTGATAAATTATTTCATGATATTGATACACTCACGCAACAGAAGATTAGGCTATACTAATGGTAAATTGGGTGTCGTTAAATTCAGCAACAACGTAGCAACAAAATATGCTAAATTTAGCGACAATCGCTTTAATAAATACATTCTGATGATATTCTGGCTTATTCTTGTAGCCCTAGATGTTTTACTAAAAAATACTTATCTTTTTAAGCTATTATGCCACAAGCACCTTTTTGTTCATGACCAAATTACTGGCCCAGTCTAAGCTTCTCTTCCTAGCTTTATTTGATATTCATTGTTGCCTTCGTATATTGTTTCGACCATCTCGCTCATTTATAATACAATGGTTATGAATGATAATAACTTTTCAATGCATAAGTGAATCATTATATATGGCTCATAATAAATGCTTAAATAATAGCATATATATTACGGCTAAATCATTATCATAGTAATTTTATTTTTTATGGAGAGAATTGAATTGTATTAACTTTTTCTTTTTCAATTAGTATTGGTACAAAAGAACTAGAAAGTGAAATTAAAAAAATTGAATTGTTTTTTTTTTTTTTGAAATACTCATCTAAAGATGAGGGTTGACACATATAGCCGACCCTTCTATAGATAATAAACATGTGAGTATAGTATGAGACTATCAAGAGGGGGAATAAGAATCAAAACCTCCGAAAATAAATGAAAGTACTTGAAATCTGCGAATTAAAAACTGTTTGAAATGAAAATTCACGAAAATGGATCTACAGTATACATAAACTAGTAAACGATACACACGCGTTGCATGTGATACGCTATAAATTGTGATGATGATACAAATATTTAAAGTAAAAAAAATATAGGATATAAGAAAAAAAGATGATCCAAATTGTGATGATGATACAATTATTTAGAGAAAAAAAAATATATGATATAAGAAATTTTGTGTGGTTAAAGAGGAAGAAAGAGTGTAATTATTTTTTTTCTATTTTTTATTAAAGTAGTTAATATGATAATTAAGAAAAAAGTATATGAGTATTTTTGGAAAAAATTGGCTAAATTTGACAGCGTTAACTTTTTTTGAGTTTGCTTATATTAGTAGTATGATAATTAAAACTCCACTGGCTTTTGCAATTTTAATTCGAGTCGGGGCAGTCGGTTTGGTTTTAAAGATCCCACCCAATAACCATATCTACTTTTAGTAATTGGTTAGCTCAATAGCAAGCCCTCTACCGTCTTTAAATTTTTAAAACTTTGGATGCATCTATTACGAGTACTTGAGGAACTCTTCATCTTCATTGTGACATTGCCTTGGATTTGTGTTGTTCAGGCACAATGCACTCCTCCGAGTTTTAGTTTCATCCTTCGGCAAGCTATACTAAATAGGTTACACACACCACATCGGTTGCAAAAAATGTAACTTATCGATGATAATGGATATCATATTTGTTTTAATTGTTTTTAGAGTGTAGAACATTTGTTCCTTGAATGTGAATTTTCGATGCGGGTTTGGAAGATTGATCGTCGCTCGAGGTTCTTGGATCATGTTCAACTTGGTCGAATGGGGTCTTTTGGGCAAGCGACGTGTTAAAAAGTTTTTCTCCCTCTGAACTCTTGAAAAAATGATTGTCTGCGACTATATGCATAAAATACTTACTTGTATACTTATGTATGTTGCCCTTATTCCACGCAGATGGTTATTCCACACTCCCATCTCTCTCTCTCTCTCCCTTTCTCTCTCTCTCTCTCAAATGAAGAAGCAAGTATTCTGTTTTGAATATGCAGATCTTCCAAGATATATTTGGTCCTTCAAAAATGGAAAGCAGTGACAATTACATGCCATAATATCTCCCGTGGAGGAGACAAAATTAGCACATCTCTGTTGACCGTTGTGTCTGATGTGACAGTGAGCAATGGTAACCCTGGCGAGAAGAGAGGCAGAGGTCGCCTTTCTAGCTCCCATTATCGCCGAATGACTTCAGTGATCGGTGATTCATTTTTTTTTTGCATTAGTCTTAATTACATTCGTTCATCTATATATTCTTGTGAAGAAAATAGATTTATATAGTATTTTATACTTGCATTAATCTGGTTTGATTAACGATTCGCTCTCTCAAACTCTTTTTCCTTCTTATTTGGTAAAAAGATCAGTGGTACAGTAAAATGATGCGCAAGTCCAGCTAGTATTAGTTTTTAAGGTTTCATATGGTCAGGTCATGTCTCTTGAAGTCAGTGCCCCTATGTTGCAAGATTGACATACAATTGGCTGTAAATATAATACTTGCAGAAAAGGGTAGGATACGCTCAGATAAGACAAATATTGTTCTCATATCCATTACTTTGATTATAATATACTATATACAAAACATAAAAAATATTAATCAAACATTAAATACTATATAGAGAATAGAATTTTTTTCTAATTAATCAAAGAATACAATTAAAAAAAAATGTTTATCAAATCTTCTCCATCGTGGATACTTTCTATGAGGACCGACACTCGGCTATTCGTTTGTCCACTTTAATATCAACTGATCTGTTTTTGGTCTCTTTATTTTCACATTTAATATTCCTAAGCAAATATTACTATAATTCAACCTTGTAATAATTATAAATTAGGCAATCAGTTATTCACCCGCCAACCGCTTCATTTGCAGTTTTTTAATTAACCGATGTCACGTTTGCAATCTTTTGCAAATTCTACCACACACCTTTTTTGTTTTGGATCTGTTTACTTCTTCATGCGCTTTTGTCTCTTAGCCAAGTTATTCCTTCCTGGTTCATAGAGTTCTAGTCTGGCCAATGATAAATCATTCGCTGCTGGACACCTATTTGGCTCTAATTGCTTTCTGATTTGGGAAGGAGACAGGGTTAATAACCGTAGCCAATTTGAACGGAGTGCGATCTGTTCCAGATAGCTTGTCATTACTAGTGCCTCAAAAACTTTTAGTGGGTTAAACCAATCTTTCTGACTTGCCGATACTAGTGCTTTTTTTTAACTGCCTAAAATCTTCACACAAATTTTCAATAACAACGAAACACCATTCTATTGTACAATGTTAAAAGATAGGTCGGATAGCAATTCCAAAATGAAGGTTACAAGCTTATTAATAACATACCAGGGAAGTAAGTTAGAATGCTCTGCAGCACAAAATCCACACGATAAGCTCATTTCAGCCGCAAGGCTTTTTATGGAAAATGGTTCCAGATATCTGTCCTGCGTTGGTGTAGTGTATACCAACTTGCTAATATTCTCTTCCCTTGTATTGCATTTCAGGTGAGTATGTAGGCATGTAAAGTACTTGTCGGGGGTGACCAATGATCATCTGTTGATGCCCATACTGAACCTGAGGTCCGTTTGGATGAAAATACCGCAGTGGTGATTGAATATGTGAAACTTGTGGATTATAAATAACGGACTGGGGTGAGTATGGGGGTCCCACCCAAATAGGCATCCCATGCATATGTGGAATAGCAAGAATTTTAGATGGAAAATAAAAAGACCCATCTCGATACTGGAGAAACATGTTGTAGAAATACCACGTTCCAGTGGTTGTAACACGATCACATAACCGGAGATCAATAGTAATCGTATTTTTCCATTACTATGAATATATAATTATGTATAAAGATTGTGATGTAAAAATAGATTTTATTAATAATGAATTTCGTTAATTACAAAAAATTCATTTACAATCCTTTAATTATAGAAAGTGACAGCTTAATTTCACTCAAATACAAGGTAAAATAAACTTTGCTGATATTGCAATCAAGTACTTGCTTATCTGCAAATACAAATATATTCAATATATCCCCTTAATTTGGGGTGTGTAATGATAAAACACCCAACTTGGATAATAAATTGGTAAAATTAGGTGCACGTAAAGTTTTAGTGAATAAATCAGCAAAGATTATTAGCAGAATAAACATGTAAAAGATGAACAGTATTATTTTGAATTTTCTCTTTTATAAAATGACAATCTACCTCCTTTTATTTTTTTCATGATTAACAGGATTATTGACTAATGCTAAAGCAGACTTACTATATGTATAAAGAACAGCATGATTAGTATGATTAATATTAAAATCTTTTAGCAACAGTAAAAACCAAATAATTTCACATGTTGTAGATGTTAATACCCTATACTTTGCTTCTACATAACACACAGAAATGGTATTTTGCTTTTTACTTTTCCATAAAATCAAAGAATCTCCTAAAAATATACAAAATCCAGTAAGTGGTTTTCTTGTATCTAGACATGAATCCCAATCAGAATCACTAAAAACTTTCAAATTAAGAACAGAAGATGATGAAAAGCATATACCTTGTGCTTTATTAGTCTTGATATATCTTAGAATTCTCAAGGTTGCTACATAACACTACAGGAAAATAGATCAATTAATGTGCTTGTGAAGCACCTTAAAAAGCTATATAAGCCCCTCTAAAACCGTTTGAGGCGCTTCACGGGGCGGTTTGTAAAGCGTCATGAATCCCTGCATTACAAAAACCCTTGAGACGGTTACCAAGCGCCTCGAAAGAAGAAGGCGATTATAGGTGCTTCAAATAAGGCGGTTGGGTATGCTTTTAAAAGCGCTCTTTAACCGCCTCAATATGTAATTCAAATAAGGCGATTTACCGCCTTCATAGGTACCACAACTAAGGCAGTGATAATGGCTTTTGAGGCGTTTGATTACCGTCATCGTAGGCGCTGGAGAATCGACTAATTATCGTTTCTATGCAGCCATGCACCTTTTGTTTTTTCATGGTGGTTTTTATTACATAGAATATTTGTAATCAAAATTTCAACATAAACAAGATTTTAAATATTAAAAATCAAATTAAATAACAGCCAAAACCAACAATATCTTCTCAAATACCAAGTACAACGTTTCATTGGATAAACATAAACCAATCATCATAAATAAACTATCAATCCTTAAAATAATAGCGGAATACGGACACTGACTAAAATATGTTAATAAAGCAAATAGTCTGAAATGGTAAAAAAAATAGATATCATACGCCCTCAACAAAATGTCGGGTACGAACGTTGACTCAAATCCGTCATTAAAAGAAGTAGATTGAAATATTTAAAACAAAGTTATAATTTGCCCTCCACATAGCTAAGCATGTATGCACAATTCATCTACTCCAGTTCACCTACTTTTTCTTTGTCTGCACAAAAAAGAAAATCACATATATAAGTTAGTATAATGTAATATAACTACTGAGATCGAAATTAAACAAGAACGACAAAACTATAATATAAATAGATTTTTTTTTTGATCCCTATATTATAAATAAAATAAAAACCAGTTTTTTGTAATGGAAGTGATTAAGATGAAGAATACTAATGTAGGAAACTTTTATGTTTAAAAGTTCCTTTAAAAAATTTACATATGTATTCAAATTTACTTACATCGATGGCACGCCAAAAAACGCTTTGTTTTTTCTCAAAATCTTGTCCAACTGTACGGTTACAACCACGAGGGATCAGCAAATTTACACGACCAAACTTCACTTCAATTGTTAACACCACCCAGAATCCATTTATGACTATTTGTTTTCCATCTAACTTATACAGAGGGTCTTTAGAAATAATAGTACCATACCCGACAACTTATTTTGGGTAATCAATGTTAAGAAGTTGAACATCACTTCCGACATGTATTTACATAAATAAATAAAAACTTTTAGAAATATTCTAGCAGCATCATAACTTATTGTATGGAAAGAAATATATGGTATTAAACATATGAGAATGAGAGAGAAAAAAATGTTTCAACTTTTATGTTAAAACTCTTACATTATTTTTATTTTTAACATATTCGTTACCATCGAACTACTTTTATGTTACAATTCGTCATTACAAAATTTCTACATTCCCTCAAAATATAGACTTTGTAGTTATGGAAAATTTATTAGTTCAATCCCGACTTTGTTCTCACAATCTGTCAATCTATACTTGTCTACAAGTCCACCATTTTGAAACATGCTCCACTAAGGTATCAAGAAAATATAAAACATCATAACTGCTCTATAAACATAAACCGAATAAAGTCAAATATTAATTATGTACCTCATAAAAAGTTTTCGTAGGAGCTATCTTTTGATGAGAGCTTTCGGCATCCGACATTTCCTGCAAATCATAGTTTGTCATCAAATGTTAACAGCCAAGCTAACATTTCCATCAAAATATAATACCTGAGCAAACTAAAACGAGAAAATTAAATAAAATACAAAGCCACATTATCTCACAGCTGGGTACCTATATTAGTTAAATAGGTGAGAGTTAGTATAATACTGTAATTATATGTTGAGTACACGCGTATCATGATAAAAAACCCAAACAACAATAGTTAATTACCTCTGACTCTAATGATTTCTTGACCGGAGATTTCTTAAACCAAAATTTTACTGCCGAAGATTTCCTAGACTTAGGGATGGTTTTATCTGCATTATGGATTTTATCCCCCTCTATCTTTACTGATTTCCTGGCAAAACGTTTCCTATCCGGCGGCTTTGATATGGTTTTGTCTATATTGTGGATTTGATCTCCCTCTAAATCTAGTGATTTCGTGGCCAGAGATTTCTTGACCGAAGATTTAGGGATGGTTTCCCTTACATTTTGGTTTTATTGTACTTTCCTCTCTATTGATTTCCTGGACAAAGATTTCTTGACCGGAGACTTACGAATGGTTTTGCCGGTATTTTGGGGTTATTTTACTTCACTCTCTACTGATTTTCTGGCCGGAGACTTTTGGATGGTGTTTTCTTTATTGTTGATTTTATCTTCTAACCCTTGACAGTAACTCTTTAAACTTTCGAATTCAAGACGAAATACTTTCTCCTTCTCTTGTCGCCACTTTTTTCATGCTCTTTCTATGTTCCCAGAATGTTTCTCATGATATTGGTTATATTTCTTTCCAAATACATCCGTTGGGAAAGGACCTAAACCGTGAGTAAGAAAACGACCATGCTTATCAGGTTCAAAAGCACATCAGTAAACACTTTCTCCAAAAATTCTGGAGTATGTTCAGATTCTAGCCTTTCTTTTAACTTATCTCGCATTTTATCCCGAATGCATCATAAATAAATGAGAAATAGTCAGAAATATCATAACAGACCTCTGCAACCAAACAAAACCCATAGTGACCAAAAAAAACTAATCCTTAGAAATTAACAAGGACTAAATAATGATTCATTACATACCATTGCGTCACCGGTAGCTCCACCAATTCCTTTATAAGTTTTCTGGTAAACACCTACTCTGTCAGGCTTTTTGCCATTTTTGGTCATCTTCAATGGAAAACAATTTAGTACGACACTATAAACACTTATATATAAGATAGTAAAACATGTTGATTATTGTAAGTTAATATACATCAACTCGAACATTTGATTATACTGATTGCCTATGTTAGTCAAGTTTTAAAAAAATCAATCTGGGACTTGACAAAGATAAAATAGCGTGTGGGAATTTGAATAGCCAAAACTAGAATAACAATATGTAGCTTTCACCTAGTAGTGATTTTATTCTATCTCACATGCATTTGGAACATAGGAACGAAAAACAAAAGAATCAGATCTCAGGTGCATTTAGAATTTAGGGAAGAAAAAATAAAAAAATCACAAGAACATGAGGATGAATCATAAAAAAATTTGATAGTTTCTGCTCATTATTCTCACAATAAAAGGAAATGTTCAAACCTGTTGATTTTCTTCGACATAAAGTCTATCCTTGTGTATAAGTAAATTTTAGAACCTATAAGCAAAGTTGGACTTAGGTGAGAACATCACCCTGTACCCCAGACCTTGAACCCTTAGCATTGTAGAATTAGCTAAAGGTTACGATTGGTTATACGTACCTTTTTATATGCATTTTTCTTGGGCATGCTCT
This sequence comes from Primula vulgaris, assembly GCA_963920805.1. Lineage (NCBI taxonomy): Eukaryota > Viridiplantae > Streptophyta > Magnoliopsida > Ericales > Primulaceae > Primula > Primula vulgaris. Next base: position 29,279,835 of record OY987219.1, on the reverse strand, counting down.
AAATGAACCTATAGTCGAATTAGTTGATATAAATTTAGATTATTAGTGCTAGAAAAGGCATGTTTCTAGGCTGCATTTGTTAATAATATTACATTTGGCTTACTAGTGCTACAAAATGCTTGTTTTACGGTAACTAAATCGTAAAAATCAGTGTACATATATGCAGGATGGTGGGAAGTTCTGTTGTCCATTACTATATCAACTAATTCTACCATATGTTCTTTTCAGAGAGCATCCCTGGAAAAAAATGCATATAAAAAAGTGCGTATAACCAATCATAACCTCATTATAGCTAATTCTACAATTGTAGGGGTTCAAGGTTTGGGTACATAGTGAAGTTCTCACTCAAAACCAACTTCTTGTATAGGCTCTAAAGTTTACTAATGCGCAGGGATAGACTTTATGTCGGAGAAAATCAACAGGTTTAAAACATAAGTGATTTTTTCTATTCTTAAACTAGAATAAGAAAAGAAATTTTTCATGAAAAAGTTTTCTAATTCAAAGGGTAGCTTATTAGTAAAAGTGCAAACATTGTACTTTTTCCGCCACCACCAATATAATTTAATCTTGTTTGATTCATCTTTAAAGCTCAATTTTTTATTTCTTTTGCCTAAAAGCTGGAGTAGTTCAATTAATCAGCTAAACAGCGTAGCCATAGGAAAAACAAAGCCTTCAATATTAATCATTGACAAGACAATAATTATAAGCCATAGGAAAAACAAAGCCTTCAATATTAAACAAAGCCTTATATATACCGTTGACAATTTTACTTACCTTTGCCCTATCAGTGTCTTGGTATTGAACAAATACTTTCCATTGATCGGTGCTTACACCATCAGGTGTACTTGATAGTCATTCTGCATCATTATCAAATTTGATGCAATGCTATTTTTTTAACAGTGACTTCCAATTTCGCCATTTCTTTCCGATGGACTTTAAGCAAACAACCTTGTAATGATCCGAAACGTTGACATTATCCTGTAAAATTTATATATTATGAAAACATATGTAACACTGAGGACAATAAACTAATAGAAAGAAAGTATTAAAATATTTAATACTCGAATTACTTTCACCTCATTCCATATATGTTCTTTATATGTCTTTCACCTCCAATCACTATATATTATAGGACAGTAAGTCCCATTTCGAGCTATCACACCTAGTTGAGTTGCCAGTTTATCTGTATTTGGTCCAATTGGTTGGTAAAATTCATTCAATTTTATATTCAGCTTCTTTCATGTACCCTAATCTTTAGTAGGCCAATATCGACCTCTTTTCTTCTTCTTCATCGGTGGTTGGGCTGGGGAACCACTTGATAAATCTTCTAGATTCCAAATTTACCAAAATGAGAATGATACAAATTCAGAGGGGTAAAAGAGAAAAATACATAATAAATCTTGACCAGACCAAACAATGTTCAAATCATTTTTATATATACGTATCCACCATAGACAACCAAACTAATAAATTGACACCATGACTGTAAAAACCCATATTTTTATTTTTATTTTATTTCTTTTAGTTCATCGAGGCAACAATTATTTCTTCTAACTTTATTAAGTAAAAAGGGTCACTTAAGTCTGAATTGATAGTAAAGGGTAACAATCGGTAACTAGTAGGAGTTGTGATTAATAACAGGAAAAGCTAAGGCCTGATTTTGTGTTTCCTTAATAGTATTAATGAATAAAAAACTGAAATAGTATTAATTGTCCTAAACATGCGAATATTAAAAGGAGAGATATATTAAGCGTTTGGGTTCCATCTTATCAAAGCCGTTTCTATCATCAGTATTTATAATACTGTAAAGGTGAAGAGTGATATAGCAACAGAGAGTGAATATCTATAAAGGAAGAGAAAGAGAGGAAATAAGCCAATAAGTTGAGAAAAGTCGGGCTAGTTTTTGGTGTTCTTCCTCCTCGTCAAGGTATTTATACAATCCAAATCCTCTGTTAAATCTTTGTTTAGTAATCTAAAAATTAGGTCAAACTTATAACCAGACTAGGATAAACATATAGTACTGCTATGTTGTTTTGCATAAATTAGTTTTGATTTATTAATGTCTTGAGTGGTTAACCCATGTTGTGAAATTGATAGTATAAAGATGAATATAAATTAATTGATAGATCGTGGCTTAACCTTGTTACTTATACAGCTTATTACTTGCTTTCCATGTTAGGTTGTGTAATTAGTGGATTAATTCTGAGATAAATTAAATCAATATGTTTGTTTGGGTGTGAAATTCTTTAGAAGTTTAATAGTAAGAGTTTTTAGTTTTTATTTGACTTTGTCAATTCACTGATTGCCAGTTGTATAGTATTCTTTAGTTAACCTTTTTTATTTGATTCCCATAATTGTTGGTTGTTGCATAAGAGTATGGTTGCTATGTCTCTCTGTCTTAACATCTTATAAATGGTGGATATGGTGTTTTGGTACTATTGGTTTAAGATTTCAGACTGAATCTAGTATTTGGAAGATTACCAAAACAGGGACAGTCAATTTTCTGCTTGTTGTTATGTTGAAATTGTCAGGAAATGTCTTAAAAGACTTTGAAAGAAGAAGAATTTTTGTTGTGCAAGTTTTTCTTAACTATTAGGAAATTTGTTAATAAAATAACTGGTAGTGTTCTCTGCTTTACAGTTTAATATTTGGCTAAAACATGGTGAATAACCATTCTTTCTCTTGTTCTTAAGAGTTTGTGCTAGAGAAACAGGACTGTTGCATTTGGAACTCTTTTGAAATATTGGGTACTGTCATGGTTCACCCTTCACATATGACCAATATGAAATACCAAGCGTAAGAAATGGTTTATGTTCATAACTGATCAAAATTGTAAATCAGTTTATATTGTCCAGTATCCAGTCTTAGTTACAAACACACTCACACTAATTGCTAGGTGATCTTCTAGGCTTCCCTTGACGAATTCCCCCTTTACCATGATTGTCCGGTACATGCCTTAGTCGAAATAACAGAACCACTGGATTTTGCATGAGATAGACTAGCTTATTGTTTATGTCCTTAATTGTAAACTTGTTTGGTTCCAGGAACATGCTATCATACTTATTACTTGCAGTTTTTTTAAAGATAAATGTAAGCTCTTAACCAATCTAGGTAAACACACACGGCTACTAATGTTTTGCTTATCCAAACATGCCTTAGTCTCATCACTTTGTAAACGATTCGTATAATAAACTAAGTGATAGTACAGTAACTAAGGACAGAGAACAATTTGATCAATACATGATTATTTGGGGATAAACCGGGTATTGAATTCTTATTGTCTATGTATGTGTATGTATGTGGCATGATTGTTCTTCGATAAGTTACTTAGTTTAAGTGTCCTTAATATTGACATGGTTTATAATCTTACCCAACCTAATTATACCTTAGCTGATTGATTATGTTTAGTTTCCTTTATTTTATGTACAGAACAAATTACCTTGCGACTTATATAGAACTTAATTGTTCTGGAGGCTAGGAATAGTCGAGTTATTTAGAGTGCAATTAAAATAGTTAGCGGTTCCGTGCGGTATATTGACAAGTAGTTGATAATTATATTTCCAGGTTTTCGGTGTCCCGAGCTATTTTCAATCCGGTATTTGAGTGAGTGGTTCTCTTACTTGCTATTATAAAATCCCATTGTTTTTTCTATCAAGTGTTGCAAGATCAATTTATATTTTGAAAAGTATCAAAATTATATATGAATATATCATTGCAAAGTTGCAGGTTTCAAAACAGGAAGGTTATTGTGTACGTTGATGAACGTAAGGAAAGTGAAATGTTTATATGCGTTGATAAACGTATGAGATTTTCAAGAAAGTTTATTTTATTTTGGTGATCTCTATGATTTATATTTGGCATTAAGTTTATAGAATAAAAGAGATTTGGGAAGTCCAAATCCAACGAATAAAAGAGATTCAGGAAGTCTGAATCCAATGAATAAAAGAGATCCAGGAAGTCTGGATCCAACGAATAAAAGAGGATCAGGAAGTCTGAACCCACCTAGGAGATTGGGAAGGCCAATCGAGCTTAATTTCTCATTTATATTATCGTATTGATCACACCAAAAATTACAATTATATTACATTATGCTTTGGGAATTTTGTAAAGTTAAAAATATTGATTTTTCGAAGGAAAATGATTAAATGATTAAAATATATTTTCGACCCTATATTGTATTGCAAGGTTATCGCTCACTAAGCCTTTTAGCTTATCCTTCGCTTTTGAAATGCTTTCAGGTATACAGGTTCTAAGGAGTCGTTCTAAGGAGTCAGAGTTAAGTTAGTTGGGAATCAGCCAGACCTTCATAGGATTCCGCTTTATTTCCGCTGCTAATAAAGTTCCAAGATTATAATTTTCAATTCCTGTTTCTTTAGTATTACAAGACCTTTTTAAATAAGTTCCTATCGATATGTGAATTTGATCTTAGGTTGGTGAGATATTCAGAAATAAGAACGAATGTTTGAAGTTATTATTTTATAGTCTAAATTATTTATTTTATTATCCTTAAGTTATAGGCCTTCGTCTAGCACGTGTCAAGCCACGTGTTAGTCGGCCGTGTAACATCATATTTAGTTCTAGGATGTTACAATGACAATACATTGAAAAGAGAGTTTTAACTCATGAAGATGAAGGACAATGAATATGTCAAAGATTACTCCGAAAGGATAATGGATATTGTGAATCAGATTTGGCTTCTTGGTGAAGTTTTTTCGGATCAGAAGGTTGTCGAAAAGATTATGGTCTCCATAACACAAAGGTTTGAGGCCAAAATCTCTGCAATTGAGGAGTCGTGTGATCTAAAAACACTCTCAATTGCAAAATTGACCAGTAAACTTCAAGCTCAAGAGCAGAGAGTCTCTCTGAGGTGTGACGATTCAATTGAAGGGGTTTTTCAAGTAAATCAAAAGAGACATTTTTTCAAGAATCGGCCAGACAAGAAGTTTTTTCCGAAGTACAAAGGGAAACATGACGGACCATAAAAGGGGTAGTTTCTTTCCATGTTCTTTCTGTAAGAAAACAAATCATTCTGAAAAGGATTGTTTGTTCAAAAATAAGCCAATTCTCCAGTGCAATTTTTGTAATAAGGTTGGACATAGTGAAAAATTTTACAGAATAAAAAATAAGCAGACACAAGAGCATGCTAAAGTCACTGAGGATGATAAGAATCTTGATGAACATTTATTTTTGGCCTCACAAGTATATGATGCTAATGATTCTGATATATCGCTAATTGATAGTGGTTGAACAAGTCATATGTCAAAAAATATCTCCATGTTTTCATCAATCGACAACAACATCCAACCAAATGTATAATTGGGAAATGGTGAAGTTGTAAGAGCTAAGGGTAAAGGAACCTTTGTCAAACAAAACCAAGAAAGGTATAAAATTTGTGTCAAATGTTCTTTATATTCCTGAACTTGATCAAAATCTCTTAAGTGTGGCTCAAATGATAAAGAATGGGTACACAATTTCCTTCAATGAAAATTTTTGTTGCATCAGTAATTCCGTTGGTGTTGAAATTGCAAAAGTTAACATGCAAGGAAATAGTTTTTACCTAAGACTTGACTCGATGGATGAATGTGCTCGTAAAGCAACCTTAATTGATAGTGATATTTGGCATAAAAGATTAGGTCACTTTAATTTGAAGACTTTGAAATTTATGCAAGACATGAAAATGGTTAACGACTTTCCGGAAATTGTTTCAGCCTTGCCCAAATTGTTCTTTGGGAAAACAAAGTAGAAAACCATTTCCCAAAACTGCCTTGAGAAGATCCACTAAAGTATTAGAGCTATTACACTCTGATATTTGTGGGCCGATGAGCACAGCATTTATAGGAAACAATTTCTATTTTGTGTTATTTATTGATGATTTTAGCAGAATGACGTGGGCGTATTTTCTGAAGCACAAATATGAGGTATTGTCGGTATTCAAAAGTTTTAAACGGATGGTTGAAGTTCAGAGTGGAATGAAAATAAAAGTGCTTAGAACAGATAATGGAGGTGAGTACACTTCGAATGAATTTAATAATTTTTGTGCTGAAACAGGAATTGTTCATCAATTAACAATTCCGTACTCACCACAAAAATTATTAAATTCATTCGAAGTGTACTCACCTCCATTATCTGTTCTAAGCACTTTTATTTTCAGACCCAACAACCCAACAACAAATGTGTAACACCCATATCAAGGACATCACATAGAATCGTGTCGGTGTTTTTTCCAAAAGAAAAGGTAACTTCGCATTGCTTGGTAACCTTTGTTGAACAATATTTCTGTATCCAGTCTATAGAATAAGGAACCGGATGGGAAATAACTGGCAATTTAAGCGCGGAAACCACTTTGGTAGAAATAATATTTTCAACACTGCCTCTATCAGTGATTATGTCGCACACTTTACCATTAATGAAACAACTAGATTCAAAAATATTGTAACGCTGAGATTGGCTAGGTTTTGTCAAAAATAAGGGTTTGCAAATAGCTACTAATCTTTCACCCTCAACTCCAGGAAGTTCACAAGCATCATCATTACCATAATAATCATCCTCTTGCAAATGGTCATCGTATAAAAGTTCATCATCACTAGTAAGATGAGGAGCCATATGCAAAAGGCCTCGACGTCTGGGACATTCGCTAGCATAGTGACCTGGTTCGAGACACTTATAACATTTATCTCCTCTAAATCTTGCATATTCATTAGGTAAATTAGGTGGCTGAGATGCTGGGTTACGGGAAGGTCGAGTTTGTGGACTAGGATTACTCGATGAGGACTGAGTAACAGGCGGTTGTAATTGAGTATTGGAAGATGATGTAGGGGTGGGTGAATATGGTGGGGAAGCATTAGAATACGATGGACAAAAATTAGAGCGAGATCGTTGAGATAAATCAGGAGTGGCCTACGACTGTGGAGAAAAGTGAGATTGAGATCGGAGGTTATATGGTGTGGCAGATTGGTTGTAAGTACGAGTGTTGCACTTATTGATATACGCGGGTTGTACCAAATTACTTTCAATATGACAATCCATATCAATTGTATCTTCCATGGTGTGAGTCGAGACCACCATCTGCGACTTTATAGGAAAATTGAGTCCTCCAATAAAACGAGTGATTAATTGTGCCGGTGATTCTTGAATCTCGTTGCGAGCTATGAGAGTATAAAATTCAGTAACATAAGCCTCCACAGATCGAGCTCCTTGTCGACAATTCTGCAACTTCAGAAATAGTTTGTTGGCGCCAATTCTTGGGCAAGAACTTATCTTCCATTAAAACACGCATACTTTCCTACTTGCAAACAGGTGGTCGATTATCTCTGAACCTTTGAACGGACAAGCTATGCCACCATGATGACGCACCGCTTTTGAGTTTATAGGAAACTAATTTAACCTTTGTTTACTCAGGTATATCCATGAACTTAAAAAATCTTTCTACTTCATTGACCCAATCAAGAAACTCCTTGATATTAAAGCCTCCTGCATAAGATGGAATATCATCTCGAAGCTTAATTATATTCTGCAATTGATCCATAATGAACTTGTCCATTAATTTGTCCTTGAGTCTGTTGGAGTCGTGTCCATTATGTGATGCGGCAAGAAAAACTAATCTCTTAATATGTAGCTATCACTTTAAAACATCAAAAGTACATAGCACGCGAAACTCTTAATATTAGGACATCAATCATGGAAGGTACAACAAGAAAGACGAAACTCTTAATATGTAGTTATCAGTAGCCAACTTTATGTCCAATCGGGCATGCCCTCAATGGGCTTCTCAGAGTACTTTCTCTCATAAACCGTATTGTCCCTATGACATTTACGGTATATTGACATTAGATAGGTTGGAGAGTCCCCATAATATGACCTGATGTATAGTTTTGTCTCATTTACTAGTTAGTTCTTTTCTCTCGTATTTTCATTATCGCGGACTTCTTGTATTCTCACTTATGTTCGCAGGGTTTGGTTCCATGTCCCCCTCTCACTATTGTACTTGCATGGATATTTATGTACAGGTAGTAGTGTGTGCCTTAAACTGCCACCCCCTTTTTCAAGGTTTATTCGTTAAAAAAAAGGTACATAACATATGATAAACAATTATTAGCTACTTTTCTATTATGTTGATTCACGGTTAGAATAAAGTATCAACAACTCACTGAGTCCTTTTTGCTGCACTTCTCTTTTAGTAATAAGAATCTCCCCTATCATTTAATGTTACTGCATTTTCCAATTCAACACCTTATTTACTTCATCTAGGGTTGAGAGTTCCATAGTTACCGAAAACTATATGCTTAGCTAGAAAATGCATTTCCCCGGAAACACGTTTCGGAAATGGAAATGACACTCCTTCAAATTTTTGGGAAAAACGTTTTGGAAACTTAAGTGAGTTTAAATAAAACTTTTTCATTACTTTAATAAAATATGAAAAGTATACTTTACTAGAACTTTAAAAAGCTTTTACAATACAATTTTTTTTAATAAAACAGGGAAAAATACATTAAAACATTACGAAACCAAGTTATTAAAAGAGAATATATAATATATAATATATAAATAAATTATTTCTTTAGTTACTCAAATTTTAGCTATTATATCTCATGAAATATAAGAAATTAGTATTTTTCGGATTATTATTATAGAATCCATAAATTCATACTATAAGTTTACTATAAGTGCCATATATATTTTATCTAAATTTTTTAACTATACCGGCATTTCCCGTAAAGAAATTAAGCTACGTTTCACGTTTTCATTTCCCGTATTGCTTCCCGTTTCGGTTTCCCAAGTTCACAACTATGGTTGAGATTGATAAATTATTTCATGATATTGATACACTCACGCAACAGAAGATTAGGCTATACTAATGGTAAATTGGGTGTCATTAAATTCAGCAACAACGTAGCAACAAAATATGCTAAATTTAGCGACAATCGCTTTAATAAATACATTCTGATGATATTATGGCTTATTCTTGTAGCCCTAGATGTTTTACTAAAAAATACTTATCTTTTTAAGCTATTATGCCACAAGCACCTTTTTGTTCATGACCAAATTACTGGCCCAGTCTAAGCTTCTCTTCCTAGCTTTATTTGATATTCATTGTTGCCTTCGTATATTGTTTCGACCATCTCGCTCATTTATAATACAATGGTTATGAATGATAATAACTTTTCAATGCATAAGTGAATCATTATATATGGCTCATAATAAATGCTTAAATAATAGCATATATATTACGGCTAAATCATTATCATAGTAATTTTATTTTTTATGGAGAGAATTGAATTGTATTAACTTTTTCTTTTTCAATTAGTATTGGTACAAAAGAACTAGAAAGTGAAATTAAAAAAATTGAATTGTTTTTTTTTTTTTTGAAATACTCATCTAAAGATGAGGGTTGACACATATAGCCGACCCTTCTATAGATAATAAACATGTGAGTATAGTATGAGACTATCAAGAGGGGGAATAAGAATCAAAACCTCCGAAAATAAATGAAAGTACTTGAAATCTGCGAATTAAAAACTGTTTGAAATGAAAATTCACGAAAATGGATCTACAGTATACATAAACTAGTAAACGATACACACGCGTTGCATGTGATACGCTATAAATTGTGATGATGATACAAATATTTAAAGTAAAAAAAATATAGGATATAAGAAAAAAAGATGATCCAAATTGTGATGATGATACAATTATTTAGAGAAAAAAAAATATATGATATAAGAAATTTTGTGTGGTTAAAGAGGAAGAAAGAGTGTAATTATTTTTTTTCTATTTTTTATTAAAGTAGTTAATATGATAATTAAGAAAAAAGTATATGAGTATTTTTGGAAAAAATTGGCTAAATTTGACAGCGTTAACTTTTTTTGAGTTTGCTTATATTAGTAGTATGATAATTAAAACTCCACTGGCTTTTGCAATTTTAATTCGAGTCGGGGCAGTCGGTTTGGTTTTAAAGATCCCACCCAATAACCGTATCTACTTTTAGTAATTGGTTAGCTCAATAGCAAGCCCTCTACCGTCTTTAAATTTTTAAAACTTTGGATGCATCTACTACGAGTACTTGAGGAACTCTTCAGCTTCATTGTGACATTGCCTTGGATTTGTGTTGTTCAGGCACAATGCACTCCTCCGAGTTTTAGTTTCATCCTTCGGCAAGCTATACTAAATAGGTTACACACACCACATCGGTTGCAAAAAATGTAACTTATCGATGATAATGGATATCATATTTGTTTTAATTGTTTTTAGAGTGTAGAACATTTGTTCCTTCAATGTGAATTTTCGATGCGGGTTTGGAAGATTGATCGTCGCTCGAGGTTCTTGGATCATGTTCAACTTGGTCGAATGGGGTCTTTTGGGCAAGCGACGTGTTAAAAAGTTTTTCTCCCTCTGAACTCTTGAAAAAATGATTGTCTGCGACTATATGCATAAAATACTTACTTGTATACTTATGTATGTTGCCCTTATTCCACGCAGATGGTTATTCCACACTCCCATATCTCTCTCTCTCTCTCCCTTTCTCTCTCTCTCTCTCAAATGAAGAAGCAAGTATTCTGTTTTGAATATGCAGATCTTCCAAGATATATTTGGTCCTTCAAAAATGGAAAGCAGTGACAATTACATGCCATAATATCTCCCGTGGAGGAGACAAAATTAGCACATCTCTGTTGACCGTTGTGTCTGATGTGACAGTGAGCAATGGTAACCCTGGCGAGAAGAGAGGCAGAGGTCGCCTTTCTGGCTCCCATTATCGCCGAATGACTTCAGTGATCGGTGATTCATTTTTTTTTTGCATTAGTCTTAATTACATTCGTTCATCTATATATTCTTGTGAAGAAAATAGATTTATATAGTATTTTATACTTGCATTAATCTGGTTTGATTAACGATTCGCTCTCTCAAACTCTTTTTCCTTCTTATTTGGTAAAAAGATCAGTGGTACAGTAAAATGATGCGCAAGTCCAGCTTGTATTAGTTTTTAAGGTTTCATATGGTCAGGTCATGTCTCTTGAAGTCAGTGCCCCTATGTTGCAAGATTGACATACAATTGGCTGTAAATATAATACTTGCAGAAAAGGGTAGGATACGCTCAGATAAGACAAATATTGTTCTCATATCCATTACTTTGATTATAATATACTATATACAAAACATTAAAAATATTAATCAAACATTAAATACTATATAGAGAATAGAATTTTTTTCTAATTAATCAAAGAATACAATTAAAAAAAAATGTTTATCAAATCTTCTCCATCGTGGATACTTTCTATGAGGACCGACACTCGGCTATTCTTCTGTCCACTTAAATATCAACTTATCTGTTTTTGGTCCATGTTTTGGTCTCTTTATTTTCACATTTAATATTCCTAAGCAAATATTACTATAATTCGACTTTGTAATAATTACAAATTAGGCAATCACCTATTCACCCCCCAAACTCCTCATATGCAGTTTTTTAATTAATCGATGTCACGTACGTAATCTTTTGCAAATTTTTTAATCAAATTATTAATTAAGATTCCCGGCAAAATATAAAATACAAGAATATATTTTATTTACATATATATTCCAATTAATCATGAAAAGTAATGTGTGTCCTAGTGTTTCCGAATAGAATCTAATTACTCATGTTTGCAATAACCCTTGGTTTGAATCTCATCAATTACGTCTTTTGTTTGTTTTTAACCTTATTGTTTATTGTTAGTTTCTATTCCATATAGGCCCAAGAATCGAACCGTGGTCACATAAGAATGACGCAAGTTTTACACCACCACTATACCAGTATCCTTTATATTCTAATAATTTACTAAAGAAATTTTCTTATACCATAAACTTCTAGGAAAAAGTTCCCAACTTTGTCACTGGTTTTGATAATGTTTAGAATGTAAGTAAGAAAAACCTACTACAGAACGAAAATAAATGCGAGAAATAACAAACCCTGGACTAAAATGTTATTAGGGCTAAAGCTTAATGGTAAAAAAAGCAAAACAAAACTTTGATCAAACCCTTCTTTAAGTAGTACTTAAAGTACTTTCACAGTTTTCACTTGAACTTTCTCTGACTAGGTTACTGCCGCCCCTCTCTTCTTCATCCCTATAAAACAAAAAAACTTGGTAGATTCATTTAGTACATCTTCATTGAGAGATGGAGTTTTTTGTAGATCCGGGTACGTACAACATATGATATGTATGTATATATGTATGTATATCTGCATGCATGGTGTTATTTACTTATATGATATAAGGTTTTTGTCGGATTGGGTTATTCGATTCTTTATTTATTTTACTATTAATACTTTCCTTACCGATCAACATAACCAATCCAGATAAAATATAGGAGTATTGTTATTTTTGGAAATTTAGATCTTGAACTTTTTTTTATTTTCCATTTAAATAGTTCTCATATCATTGGAAGTATTACTCTATAGGCAAACTTAATATGTTTTAATTGTTTTTTGTTAGCAGTAGTTATCAACCTAGAATTTATCAAAAGTATCTGGAAGAAAAGACAGAAACCCCCTGATTACTCAAGTTATGCTTGGCAAGATCGGTATTCATCGCATTTCGTAAAAAGGTATGACATTAGGTATTTAATCAATCAATTAAAATTTAAATTCTTTTTAATTATTTCTTCTGCATGTTTATATGTCAGATATCAATTTTGTTGGATGGAATTTTATTTCACATTTTGTACATTTTCTGTATAAGGGACGTGGAAGATCAAAATGATCTTCAGGGGAAGGAATTGTGCAGTTCTCAAGTAAGTAGTTTTTTAATTCCAATAGGCCCATACCTTTTGATTTAAGACACTTTCTACATATTGGCCATGAACTTTTTTTATCGCTAGGAGGGGACTTACCAGTGCTTGACCTAAGAACAAGATATGTTTACCCTATTTGTGATTCAGGCCTTGCTTGGCTGCAGAACTTGATGAAACTCATTTTTTTAAATAAACTGGACAACATTTGAATGAATATAACTTAAAACGTGAGTTTTTCGGGTATTTTTGCCCAAAAAAGTGAAAAGCTTTAATTCTACATTTATCAAATAAGTAATCATAAGTCCTGAATTTAAATACCTTTTCCGCTATTAGCTTGCAGGTTTGTTCCGAGGGAATCCAAAAAAGAAGCTCTCCGTGTTTCTTCTATTCGCTGGTTTGAATATGAATAAAGAGGTATATTTGTCGATAGTTCTCTTTCTTGTGTTAGCATCCATTTGCTTGCCCTTTGAAGAGACAATGTGGACTTCATTTCAAAATCTTTCTAAATTGTATCTATAATTGCAGTTTTTAAGGAAATAAGCTGGATTTTTTTAGTTTGAGACAAAGCTAAGTTCTTCCAGCTTAAAGCCTCTAGTTATTTCAGGCCAAAAAACCTTTAAATTTCGATCTTTTACATAATTATAAAAAATTGAGCTTCAAATCTACAGCTAAACAAGGCCTAAATTGTAATTGATACATAAGATCGAAACTGAAAACATAAATCTGGGCATATCTTTTAGTTATTTCGAGAAGATGGGCTGATATTTAGGCATTTTGTAGGAGATTATTTCCTTCAACTCTATCATCTATGGGTGCTTGATTATTTTTCTTGAATATCCAGGTCATATGGGTATGGCTATTGATAATTTTCTTAAAAGTTGGACTGCATTTTGCTGCGCAGCTTCAGTGCTCATATATTTTTTCTGGTTTTCGGCCTTAAAAAGGTAGAAGCTTAAGCTGAATCTATCTTCTTTTTCTTAACTCCAGCTTAATTTCTTAAATAAACCACAAACGCATATACTCCGCTTTTTATTATCTAGTGACTAATGTGGTAGGTGTAATGATATGGAAACGCGTTTTTTTGGGGTAAAGTTTAAATTGTTTAATTGGCCTACTATTTACACTATAGTATAGATATTTTTTGTAAGATATTCAGTTCAAAAACTGGGAGCTAGAAAATTATTTACATTCTTGATGGCATTTAGAACGGGACTTTACCCTCATTAATATATCTCTTATGTTGAATAACGTCTTCTTTATGCAGTTTCGAATTTCCCCTGAGAGTCTCTCTTTTAGCAGATGGAAAGTTGAGCTTGAAATCTTACATAAAGAACATTAATGAAAAGCCATTCAGCTTTTCATTTGCTTATCATACATACTTGGCTGTCTCGAACATAAGCTATAGTTTTTTTTAAGTTAAAGATGCGTATGATTTCTTCTTTAATTCTCGAATATTAAATGTAGACCTTTAATACAAATTGTTCATTGAGATTTTGATCAAATGATATGTCGAGTTCTAATTTTCCACATATCTCTTTTGAATAACAGTTTGATTAAATTGGTTCTTGGTTCAATATATGGTTGGTATTGGTGATCTAAACGAGTCTCTAGCTCTTTCTTGCAGTGATGCAAGGATTGAAGAGCTCGAAACAGGCGAGTATCTGGACAACCTCATCGAAAGAGATTGTTTTACGGAACAAGGAGATGCCATTACTTTTGAATCTGAGGTACTGTGAAACTATTAAACGCATACCAATGAGATTTATTCAACTTGTTTTTGGGAATTCATCGTCTTTGCTAGTGCTAAAGTATTTAAGTACATTAAAGCTTCTAGAACAATATACAGTATTTAAGTACCTTAGCAGACATCTCGGGTTGAGCTGTTCCACTGGCGGATCTAGAATTTCACCGAGAATAATGTTTTGGTCCGAAGGAGAGGCATTTACAAGGGCAGTGGCTAAAACCGTGGCAGGAAGTAGTTATTGTTGTGGAATAATTCCTCCGCCTCCCCGCAAAGTCCCTGCATCCAACATCGGGCATGCCACGACACCCTTGTGGATAATGGAACTCACGCCCACCTCTTGGAAGCATCTTCTGATGCATCATGGGAAGCGGTTGTTGACCTTGAATCATTGTTGGCATTAAGAAATTCGCCATAGGGGAAGAACCTGGCCGTATACCAGGTACAAGCTGTTGTTGGATATCATCTAGTGTTTTATAAATAAATTTAATAAAGCTTTAGAAAGAAATTTAAGAACGGAGGCTTTAAATAAGCCGCTTTTCCCCTTTGGTGTTTTTTACCTTGTTATGTTCTTGTGTTGTAGCTGGATTGAGTTTATCTTAAAACTCCAAAGGCTATTGCTGTTCCTAATCGCTTTAAGAGGAGGACATTTGTGATCCGTAAGGAAGGGCTTCCGCATGTTGGTAATTTCCTTTACATTACATAGATACGTTTTGAGGAGAAAATATAATATTGAACTCATGATTTTGATTGATCAGCATTAGAAGTAAGGACATCAATATATAGGAATAAATTAACTTTTTAATGAAATTTTACAAGCTTCTTTCACACACAAAATCGTGCAAAACGACCATTGAGTGACATACATTCGACTTACTTCCTAGTTAGTCAAGCAGAAAAAAATGCTTTCCCATTTTAGGGGGTGCTTTTAAGTTGTATACAATACAACTAAATGAGAATGAAAGCACATAAGAGATGTCATCGATAATTGACAAAAAACAGTAATTTTTTAATTGGCATAAGAAATAAGGGCATTAATTGTATATGTAGATTAAAATTCAATTCAAATTTTAGATACTTTTTCATAGAGAGTTAAACATGTTGCTTAATAGTTTTTCAGACTGTCTAACAGTGGTGTGGAACTCGTGGGAAAAAAATCAAAGTCGTTACTAAATTTCGGGCCCACAGAGTATAGAGGAATGGAATGTGTAAAGTGTAAACGCTGTTGCAGTGAAAACCCACATCTATCTAAACTCGGGGCAGCACTGGAAAGGGTCGTTGGAACTTAAGGTTGTATCGTCGAGTCTTCCCAGTGATAGTTTTTTCATCTTCTTAGCTTCTGTAAAAGTCTTCTATGTATAGAAAGGAATACAGAATGACCATAATTTGTTAATCATTTGGGTAGAAACTCCCCTTTCCATTTTCGAGAACGCCTAGTGTCTTTACTCGTATGGCCTTTTTTTAATCTTCTTGGTTATTTTGTAATTTGTATATATAATTAGTCCATGTTCCATTTTAGAAAAAAATAACCTCTGGCAATTTATATCCGATGTGGTCTTTGTCGTGGACAATCAGGAGATGTGGGATGTTAATGTCCTAACTTTAGTTCATTTATTTCTTGGCTTCATCTCTACCTTTTCCACAAAAAAGAGAGTAAAATTAATTATAAATAGGTTATGTGTGACAGCCAGTTATTTTAATTTGAACAAGTTTTATAAAAGTTATATTTTAGAGATTTATTATAAAAACCTTTTAACTTAATTATAAACTTTATCCTGACATGGGGGCCTATTGTGTAATTTTCTCAATTGAATGAGATTAGAATGCAGCACCGCTATTTCTATTTGGGAGACCATTCGGTCCTATCCCTCTCTCTCCTTTCCCAATTTTTCTTTCTCTATTTAGTTCCATTCTTTCTATTTTCTTTCCTTCTGTAGAATCCCGGTGCTCATGTTGTTTATTGAGCCGATTCGCTATATAGAATTCCGGGACTTGCGTTATTTATTGAGCCGATTCGCTGTATAGAATTCCGGGGCTTCCAACACGCAACCTATGTAGCATTTTATCAAATATCCGGTCTACTCTATTAGGTGGTAATTGCATAGGCTGTGAAAGTAAGGACTAATATATGTTGAGATTGTGTATAAAACGAGGGGGTATTTGGTGCGGTTGTGGAGGTGCTGGTGGCGGTCGTTGTGGTGGTGGAAGCCCAAAAGAGGGCCCATATACGTTGGTGGGTTAATGAAGGTTGCAGTGGTACTGATGGTGGATTGAAAGGTGGATGTGGCAAGTCTGGAAAGTTGTTATAGAAATTATGTGGCTGAATTTGTGAGTGACGAATTTTGTCGAACAATTCGTTATATAGAATTCCGGTGCTCGCGTTATTTATTAAGCCGATTCACTATATAGAATACCAATGCTCGCGTTATTTATTGAGATGATTCGCTATATAGAATTTCGGTGCTCGTGTTGTTTAATGAGCTGATTCGCTATATAGAATCTCAGTGCTTGTGT
This sequence comes from Primula vulgaris, assembly GCA_963920805.1. Lineage (NCBI taxonomy): Eukaryota > Viridiplantae > Streptophyta > Magnoliopsida > Ericales > Primulaceae > Primula > Primula vulgaris. The sequence goes on along the minus strand of OY987219.1, from coordinate 29,262,818 downwards.
TGTTTATTAAGCCGATTCGTTATATAGAATCTCGGTTCTCACGTTATTGTGATGATGATACAAATATTTAGAGAAAAAAATAAATAGGATATTAAAAATTTTGTGTGGTTAAAGAGGAAAAAAGAGTGTAATTAGTTTTTATTTTTCTATTTTTTATTCAAGTAGTTAATATGGTAATTAAGAAAAGTATAGAGGTATTTTTGAAAAAAAAATGGCTAAATTTGACGGTGTCAACTTTTCTTAAGTTTTTTTTATATTAATAGTATGATAATTAAAACTCCACTAAAATGGCTTTTAAAAATATAATTTTCTAAATATATATAACACTGAAGAAAGTGTAAATAATAATAATCATAATAAACTTTAGGAAAAAACGGCCAGCCAGATGGGTTGTGTTTTTGTAATTTTAATTCGAGTCGTGGAAGTCGGTTTGGTTTTAAGGACCCCACCTAATAACCATCTATACTTTGAGTAATTGGTTAGCTCAATAGGAATCCCTCTACCGTCTTTAAAATTTTAAAACTTTGGATGCATCTAAATTATGAGTACTTGAGGAACTCTTCAGCTTCATTGTGACATTGCCTTGGGTTTGTGTTGTTCAGGCACAATGCACTCCTCCGAGTTTTAGTTTCGTCCTTCGGCAAGCTAAACTAAATAGGTTACACACACCCCATCGGTTGCAAAAAATGTAACTTATCGATGATAAAGGATATCATATTTGTTTAATTTGTTTTTAGAGTGTAGAACATTTGTTCTTTCAATGTGAATTTTCGATGCGGGTTTGGAAGATTGATCGTCGCTCGAGGTTCTTGGATCATGTTCAACTTGGTCGAATGGGATCTTTTTGGCAAGCGACGTCTTAAAGAGTTTTTCTCCCTCTGAGCTCTTGAAAAAATGCTTGTCTGCGACTGTATGCAGTTTATTCCATTTGGAAGGAAAGGACAACTCCACGGGGGGAAAATTTTCAAACTTGCTAAATTTTATGTTACAAATCGTATGAACAAATTTTGTAAAGTGTGAAACAATCTTAGAAATAGGGTTATTAGGTGGTTATGGAGATTAAGTCGCCAATTTATCGGTGGCTAGTCGCAATTGCATTTTTCTGTCAAGAAAAATCTGATCGGTAAGTGCAAATGTAAAATCAGTTGTAAAAGTTGTCGCCGATAGCTTCTGGCAGATCGGTTAACATAGTTGATCGGATGGTTTATTTTCAGCATGTTTTTCGTTATCGTTATATGTACGTTGTATTTTTTTAGTGAACTTGGCCCATTTTGTATAATTATGTATGAAGGGTTTATTATACTTGACTATCCTGAACTATGATAGTGTTTTTGTTAACTAACCTGAAATATAAACACTTTCTTTTACTAGGCTCAAGTTTAGTCTCCGTTATTTTTTTATACAAAAAGACAATTCAAATGGACGGAAAAATCAGCACATAACCATTTTACAAACAGAATGCTTATTTACACTTAAATTTAAAGGGGAAAAAATTAGTGGCTACAACTATCATACATTAATAAAATAGGGACCAAACTTATGACATTAACAATTGAAGTAACGAAATATATATATTTTACTAAATTTGGGACCTCCGTCAATTTAATTGGACGGAAGTTAAAGTTTAAATTCTATTTCAGTCTCAAATTTTATAAAACATATGAATTTAACCCGAAAAGTTTATAATTTTACATTTTTAATATAACCATAAACAAATAGTTACATATACATACTCCTACATATGCATAAAAAAAAAGAAATACACAATATATATAACGAAATAGAATTTTATTATAAAATTTGGGACTGAAATAAAATTTAACCTTAACTTCCGTCAAATTAAATTGACGGAGTTCTCCAATTTAGGAAAATATATATATATTTCGGTACCTCAATTTTGTTAATGTATGGTAGTTGGGTTCATTAAATCTATTTTTTTCCCTTTAAATTTAAGTGTAAATAAGTAATCTGTTTGTAAAATGGTCACGTGCTGACTTTTCCGTCCACTGCTGACTTTTCCGTCCATTTGAATTGTCTTTTTGTATAAAAAAATAACTTTTTGTATAAAAAAATAACGGAGACTGAACTTGAAGATAGTAAAATGAAGAGTTTATACTTCAGACTATTTAACGAAAACACTACCATATATAATTCAGGGTAGTAAAGTATAATAAATCATACATATATACATATATATATGATGGTTTTACACTTTTACCCAAAAAAAACAAAAACAAAAAAAATACTCTTCAGCTTCGGCCCTAATTTTGGCGAAATACTTATTTGTATACATATGTATGTTGCCTTTATTCCACGCAGCTAGTTATTCCACACTCCCATCTCTCTCTCTCTCTCTCTCTCTCCCTCTCTCTTACTCACTCTCTCCCGTTCCGTAATTAGGGTTTTCGAACCAGCTTCATTGAGGGATGGAGTTTTATGTAGATCCTGGTACAGTCTCTCTATCTCTCATTGTATATTTATCTGTATATCTGCATGCATGGTGTGATTTTCTAATATGATATATTTATTTATATACGGTTTTTTGTCGGATTCTTGGTTTTTTCTACTATTATTACTTTCCTTACCGATCAAAATCACCAATCCAGATAATAACTCTCTACAAGTTTTACAACAACGTTTGAAAATTATAATACGTCAATCGACAAGAAAGGCTGGAATATAGGAGTATTGTTAGTTTTGAAAATATAGATCCTGAACTGTGTTGTTTATTTTCCAGTTAAATAGTTCTAAAATCATCGGAAGTAATACTCTATAGGCAAATTTTAACATGTTTTAATTGTTGTCTTTGTAGTAGTAATCAAGTTAGGATTTATCAGAAGTCTTTGGAAGAAAAGACGGAAACCACCTGATTACTCTAATTATGCTTGGCAAGATCGATATTCATCGCATTTCGTAACAAGGTATGACATTAGTTAATTAATCAATTAACTAAGATTTAATATATATTTTTAATCAAATTTATTATTATGTTTTGTTCTCTAATCATGTATGCCATAGATCTGCTTGCATATGTTTTCATAAATGCTGTTAATTTTTAATATTATAGACTTAATATTTCTGACAGTGTATATAGAAAATTGTTGTTGCTACTGAAGGTAAAATTTTCTCCTTAAGCGTATACTTGTAAAAAAATCATGTTATAAGTTTTTGTGCCAGAGGATCTGTATATGTTTAGCCAGTCCCACCTATATTTTACATTATATAATAAAGTTATTTTCATACTTTTAAGTTTAAATGACAGAATATTTCGAAATCTGCACAAAATAGTGAATAATTATTTTATTTCGGTAATTAAGAAATATTATGGTTTTTTTTTCTGTTGGACAGTTGATAAGTTTGGTGTTGTTCCGTCCAAAAGAGTTGTTATTTTCCTCAAATGAAAAAAATTTACTATGAAAATATTATTTTGCTTTTAAATTTTGCTTATACTTTCTTGCGTTAAAACATGATAGACACTATTAGAAAACGAGTGTCATCAAATTTAGCAACAATATAGCATCTGAACTTCGTTGCTATTTGCTAAGTTTATGGGCACTCAACTTTGCGATAGACATGCATACCGATGGTATGCTTACATTTTATTGTAACTATTAATTTGATACGAAGATTGAGATTACATAACAAAACAAAAGTTAACTTTTTAATTCTCCTTATATCTTTTGATTTGAAGCCGTACATAATGAGTACAATGGATCACAAACAATTGTGTATTTTATTCTTCTACTCGGCAACAGTATTTTTACATATAATAAAATATAAAAATATCATACTAGGTGTGACATTTGTGGCATGTAAACTTATATGTGATTATCAATTAATTATTTGACTAATATAAAGGACTTTACACCAACATTGGAAAAGGGTGAAGAGAAATGATATGGATGAATATCAAAGAAAAAAACCTTGATACAAAGCTCGATAAAAGCGCTATTGAAAGCTTAACAAAATCTGAAAAAGCTAACTTTTTGCACCGTTTTTTTACGCTTTTAATGTTGCGCTTAGTTAAAATTCTTTAACCAACGTTTATGAAAACAAAGTTAAAATGTGATTACATTTTATTTATTTCCTCGTTCATCCCTAGTTTTCAACACACGAGTCGTCATTATTTTCTACATCCTTTTGACCCCAGTCTCTTGATTGCTTTACTTTTACGAAAACAAAGTTATTTTTGTATACCTTCAATGCCAGTTTCTGTAACACAACTCGTTATCTGTTTCCCTTGATCTGAATGTAGTGGATATGTTGCTGATATGAGGAAAAAGGATATCAGCGTCTGTGTACCCATATCCACCAACGAATAACAGAACAAAGCAAAGGAGAAAAATAGCACTATTCTTCCTCCTATATGGAAGTTATGAAGTTTAAAAAATGGACCTGCCATAATTGTCTTCGGAAGATGGGATCTGCATGTTATGCACAAGATTTTGGAAAACTTTCTGATAGCTTACCCAGTAAGTTTGTATCAAAAAGTATGTGTTCTACAAAGAAAAACTTGAATAACGTACCCATAGTAGAAAGTGCCCCTGCTTGTACTGAATCGAATAGAGATGAAATAGTAATTCTATCCCCTGGCAACGATACTGAAAAGAAAGACAATGCTGGGAATGGGATATATCAATAGCTGATGGTTCAGGTATGTATTACATTCTAATTTTACCAGGCTTACCACTTTGTTCCCCTGTCCTTTTTTCTTGTTTTTGTGTTTCCATTTTTGTTTTTCTTCATTTCCCTTCTTAAACATAGTTCACTCTGTTCAGAAAATGATGCAAACCATCAAATATTGGCGGTTTCAAAGGACATAATCAACTCTAAACCACCTTTGGTTCCAGATAGATATGCAGCTGACTCAGGTAATGAGGAATAAAAGCGGATGATTGAATTTTTTTAACTCAATCTTCTGCGGAAATCCTTTCATTCCTGCATACATGTTCCTACATTTGAAAAACAGGATCATTCTGATGATCTGATCCAATCTACTTACTCTGTATCTGACCGTAACTTTGTTCACAATATGTACTGTGAATATCAGGTGGATTTACCTTATCCAACCAAACACATCGATTTGCTGCACCATTAGTTATTGCTCTCTGATTGGTTTAGGATCTTAGGTGTAGTTGTACTACTACTCATCTTCAAAGTTAAATATATTAAACCCTAAAAATCGGGTATCTGTACTATCACAAATTTCTCAACAATCAGCCAACCTCAAGTCAAATACCCAATTAATGAACACTGAATATCAAATATCATTAATTTTCCGAGACTAAAACTAAATTTTCCATTAAATTTTTTTACGTTTGTGTCATAGATTACATAAATTCATAACGGTCCTTTTTCCTTTTTTGTTCGGTAGCGGAATTAATCTCCACATCTATACATAATTGACTCGAAGACCGGGAGTTAGTTCGTAGTTGAAATCTAAAGTACAATCTGTAGAGGGTATTCCTGGAACCTGACAAAATTGTTTCCTCTATAAATACCAGCCTATAAATCTCAAAACCAAACACTCGGTCATGTCTCATTCTTGCAATGTACGTCTGAATATTATATATAGACATACTGAGTTACCTTTAATATTGTCTGATAAAAAAATCTACAAATGAAGAATATTGCTTGCTTGACATAAGTATTCTGTTTTAAATATGCAGATCTTCCAAGATATATTTGGTCCTTCAAAAATGGAAAGCAGTGACAATTACATGCCATAATATCTCCCGTGGAGGAGACAAAATTAGCAACACCAGTGCAACAACAATCTGTGGAAGCAAATCTCTGTTGACCGTTGTGTCTGATGTGGCGGTGAGCAATGGTAAGCCTGGCGAGAAGAGAGGCAGAGGTCGCCCTCCTGGCTCCCATTATTGCCAAATGACTTCAGTGATCGGTGAGTCATTTTTTTTTTTTGCATTAGTCTTAATCACATTCGTTCATCTATATTTTCATGTGAAGAAAATAGGTTTATATAGTATTTTATACTTGCATTAATCTGGTTTGATTAAAGATTCGCTCTCTCAAACTCTTTTTCCTTCTTATTTGGTAGAAAAGATCAGTGGTACAGTAAAATGATACGCAAGTCCAGCTTATATTAGTTTTTAAGGTTTCATATGGTCAGGTCATGTCTCTTGAAGTTCAGTACCCCTATGTTGCAAGATTGGCATACAATTGGCTGTAAATATAATACTTGCAAAAAAGGTAGGATACGCTCAGATAAGACAATTGTTGTTCTCATATCTATTATTTTGATTATAATATACTATATACAAAACATAAAAAATATTAATCAAACATTAAATACTATATAGAGAATAGAATTTTTTTCTAATTAATCAAAGAATACAATTACAAAAAATAAACTGTTTATCAAATCTTCTCCATCGTGGATACTTTCTATGAGGACCGACACTCGGCTATTCGTTTGTCCACTTTAATATCAACTGATCTGTTTTTGGTCCGTGGTTTGGTCTCTTTATTTTCATATTTAATATTCCTAAGCAAATATTACTATAATTCAACCTTGTAATAATTATAAATTAGGCAATCAGTTATTCACCCGCCAACCGCTTCATTTGCAGTTTTTTAATTAACCGATGTCACGTTTGCAATCTTTTGCAAATTCTACCACACACCTTTTTTGTTTTGGATCTGTTTACTTCTTCATGCGCTTTTGTCCCTTAGCCAAGTTATTCCTTCCTGGTTCATAGAGTTCTAGTCTGACCAATGATAAATCATTTGCTGCTGGACACCTATTTGGCTCTAATTGCGTTCTGATTTGGGAAGGAGACAGGGTTAATAACCGTAGCCAATTTGAACGGAGTGCAATCTGTTCCAGATAGCTTGTCATTACTAGTGCCTCAAAAACTTTTAGTGGGTTAAACCAATCTTAATCAAATTTTTTAATCAAATTATTAATTAAGATTCCCGGCAAAATATAAAATACAAGAATATATTTTATTTACATATATATTCCAATTAATCATGAAAAGTAATGTGTGTCCTAGTGTTTCCGAATAGAATCTAATTACTCATGTTTGCAATAACCCTTGGTTTGAATCTCATCAATTACGTCTCTTGTTTATTTTTAACCTTATTGTTTATTGTTAGTTTCCATTCCATATAGGCCCAAGAATCGAACCGTGGTCACATAAGAATGACGCAAGTTTTACACCACCACTATACCAGTATCCTTTATATTCTAATAATTTACTAAAGAAATTTTCTTATACCATAAACTTCTAGGAAAAAGTTCCCAACTTTGTCACTGGTTTTGATAATGTTTAGAATGTAAGTAAGAAAAACCTACTACAGAACGAAAATAAATGCGAGAAATAACAAACCCTGGACTAAAATGTTATTAGGGCTAAAGCTTAATGGTAAAAAAAGCAAAACAAAACTTTGATCAAACCCTTCTTTAAGTAGTACTTAAAGTACTTTCACAGTTTCACTTGAACTTTCTCTGACTAGGTTACTGCCGCCCCTCTCTTCTTCATCCCTATATAACAAAAAAACTTGGTAAATTCATTTTGTACATCTTCATAGAGAGATGGAGTTTTTTGTAGATCCTGGTACGTACAACATATGATATGTATGTATATCTGCATGCATGGTGTTATTTACTTATACGATATAAGGTTTTTGTCGGATTGGGTTATTCGATTCTCTATTTATTTTACTATTAATACTTTCCTTACCGATCAACATAACCAATCCAAATAAAATATAGGAGTATTGTTATTTTTGGAAATTTAGATCTTGAACTTTTATTTATTTTCCATTTAAATAGTTCTCATATCATTGGAAGTATCACTCTATAGGCAAACTTAATATGTTTTAATTGTTTTTTGTTAGCAGTAGTTATCAACCTAGAATTTATCAAAAGTATCTGGAAGAAAAGACAGAAACCCCCTGATTACTCAAGTTATGCTTGGCAAGATCGGTATTCATCGCATTTCGTAAAAAGGTATGACATTAGGTATTTAATCAATCAATTAAATTTTAATTTTTTTTTAATTATTTCTTCTGCATGTTTATATGTCAGATATCAATGTTGTTGGATGGAATTTTATCTCACATTTTGTACATTTTCTGTATAAGGGACGTGGAAGATCAAAATGATCTTCAGGGGAATGTATTGTGCAGTTCTCAAGTAAGTAGTTTTTTAATTCCAATAGGCCCATACCTTTTGATTTAAGACACTTTCTACATATTGGCCATGAACTTTTTTTATCGCTAGGAGGGGACTTACCAGTACTTGACCTAAGAACAAGATATGTTTACCCTATTTGTGATTCAGGCCTTGCTTGGCTGCAGAACTTGATGAAACTCAGTTTTTTAAATAAACTGGACAACATTTGGATGAATATAACTTAAAACGTGAGTTTTTCGGGTATTTTTGCCCGAAAAAGTGAAAAGCTTTAATTCTACATTTATCAAATAAGTAATCGTGAGTCCTGAATTTAAATACCTTTTCCGCTATTAGCTTGCACGTTTGTTCCGAGGGAATCCAAAAAAGAAGCTCTCCGTGTTTCTTCTATTCGCTGGTTTGCATATGAATAAAGAGGTATATTTGTCGATAGTTCTCTTTCTTGTGTTAGCATCCATTTGCTTGCCCTTTGAAGAGACAATGTGGACTTCATTTCAAAATCTTTCTAAATTGTATCTATAATTGCAGTTTTTAAGGAAATAAGCTGGATTTTTTTAGTTTGAGACAAAGCTAAGTTCTTCCAGCTTAAAGCCTCTAGTTATTTCAGGCCAAAAAACCTTTAAATTTCGATCTTTTACATAATTATAAAAAATTGAGCTTCAAATCTACAGCTAAACAAGGCCTAAATTGTAATTGATACATAGGATCGAAACTGAAAACATAAATCTGGGCATATCTTTTAGTTATTTCGAGAAGATGGGCTGATATTTAGGCATTTTGTAGGAGATTATTTCCTTCAACTCTTATCATCTATGGGTGGTTGATTATTTTTCTTAAATATCCCGGTCATATGGGTATGGCTATTGATAATTTTCTTAAAAGTTGGACTGCATTTTGCTGCGCAGCTTCAGTGCTCATATATTTTTTCTGGTTTTCAGCCTTAAAAAGGTAGAAGCTTAAGCTGAATCTATCTTCTTTTTCCTAACTCCAGCTTAATTTCTTAAATAAACCACAAGCGCATATACTCCGCTTTTTATTATCTAGTGACTAATGTGGTAGGTGTAATGATATGGAAACGCGTTTTTTGGGGGGTAAAGTTTAAATTGTTTAATTGGCCTACTATTTACACTATAGTATAGATATTTTTTGTAAGATAATCAGTTCAAAAACTGGGAGCTAGAAAATTATTTACATTCTTGATGGCGTTTAGAACGGGACTTTACCTTCATTAATATATCTCTTATGTTGAATAACGTCTTCTTTATGCAGTTTCGAATTTCCCCTGAGAGTCTCTCTTTTAGCAGATGGAAAGTTGAGCTTGAAATCTTACATAAAGAACATTAATGAAAAGCCATTCAGCTTTTCATTTGCTTATCATACATACTTGGCTGTCTCGAACATAAGCTATAGTTTTTTTTTAAGTTAAAGATGCGTATGATTTCTTCTTTAATTCTCGAATATTATATGTAGACCTTTAATACAAATTGTTCATTGAGATTTTGATGAAATGATATGTCGAGTTCTAATTTTCCACATATCTCTTTTGAATAACAGTTTGATTAAATTGGTTCTTGGTTCAATATATGGTTGGTATTGGTGATCTAAACGAGTCTCTAGCTCTTTCTTGCAGTGATGCAAGGATTGAAGAGCTCGAAACAGGCGAGTATCTGGACAACCTCATCGAAAGAGATTGTTTTACGGAACAAGGAGATGCCATTACTTTTGAATCTGAGGTACTGTGAAACTATTAAACGCATACCAATGAGATTTATTCAACTTGTTTTTGGGAATTCATCGTCTTTGCTAGTGCTAAAGTATTTAAGTACATTAGAGCTTCTAGAACAATATACAGTATTTAAGTACCTTAGCAGACATCTCCGGTTGAGCTGTTCCACTGGCGGATCTAGACTTTCACCGAGAATAATGTTTTGGTCCGAAGGAGAGGCATTTACAAGGGCAGTGGCTAAAACCGTGGCAGGAAGTAGTTATTGTTGTGGAATAATTCCTCCGCCTCCCCGTAAAGTCCCTGCATCCAACATCGGGCATGCCACGACCCCCTTGTGGATAATGGAACTAACGCCCACCTCTTGGAAGCATCTTCTGATGCATCATGGGAAGCGGTTGTTGACCTTGAATCATTGTTGGCATTAAGAAATTCGTCATAGGGGAAGAACCTGGCCGTATACCAGGTACAAGCTGTTCTTGGATATCATCTAGTGTTTTATAAATAAATTTAATAAAGCTTTAGAAAGAAATTTAAGAACGGAGGCTTTAAATAAGCCGCTTTTCCCCTTTGGTGTTTTTTACCATGTTATGTTCTTGTGTTGTAGCTGGATTGAGTTTATCTTAAAACTCCAAAAGCTATTGCTGTTCCTGATCGCTTTAAGAGGAGGACATTTGTGATCAGTAAGGAAGGGCTTCCGCATGTTGGTAATTTCCTTTACATTACATAGATACGTTTTGAGGAGAAAATATAATATTGAACTCATGATTTTGATTGATCAGCATTAGAAGTAAGGACATCAATATATAGGAATAAATTAACTTTTTAATGAAATTTTACAAGCTTCTTTCACACACAAAATCGTGCAAAACGACCATTGAGTGGCATACATTCGACTTACTTCCTAGTTAGTCAAGCAGAAAAAAATGCTTTCCCATTTTAGGGGTGCTTTTAAGTTGTATACAATACAACTAAATGAGAATGAAAGCACATAAGAGATGTCATCGATAATTGGCAAAAAACAGTAATTTTTTAATTGGCATAAGAAATAAGGGCATTAATTGTATATGTAGATTAAAATTCAATTCAAATTTTAGATACTTTTTCATAGAGAGTTAAACATGTTGCTTAATAGTTTTTCAGATTGTCTAACGGTGGTGTGGAACTCGTGGGAAAAAAATCAAAGTCGTTACTAAATTTCGGGCCCACAGAGTATAGAGGAATGGAATGTGTAAAGTGTAAACGCTGTTGCAGTGAAAACACACATCTATCTAAACTCGGGGCAGCACTGGAAAGGGTCGTTGGAACTTAAGGTCGTATCGTCGAGTCTTCCCAGTGATAGTTTTTTCATCTTCTTAGCTTCTGTAAAAGTCTTCTATGTATAGAAAGGAATACAGAATGACCATAATTTGTTAATCATTTGGGTAGAAACTCCCCTTTCCATTTTCGAGAACGCCTAGTGTCTTTACTCGTATGGCCTTTTTTTAATCTTCTTGGTTATTTTGTAATTTGTATATATAATTAGTCCATGTTCCATTTTAGAAAAAAATAACCTCTGGCAATTTATATCCGATGTGGTCTTTGTCGTGGACAATCAGGAGATGTGGGATGTTAATGTCCTAACTTTAGTTCATTTATTTCTTGGCTTCATCTCTACCTTTTCCACAAAAAAGAGAGTAAAATTAATTATAAATAGGTTATGTGTGACAGCCAGTTATTTTAATTTGAACAAGTTTTATAAAAGTTATATTTTAGAGATTTATTATAAAAACCTTTTAACTTAATTATAAACTTTATCCTGACATGGGGGCCTATTGTGTAATTTTCTCAATTGAATGAGATTAGAATGCAGCACCGCTATTTCTATTTGGGAGACCATTCGGTCCTATCCCTCTCTCTCCTTTCCCAATTTTTCTTTCTCTATTTAGTTCCATTCTTTCTATTTTCTTTCCTTCTGTAGAATCCCGGTGCTCATGTTGTTTATTGAGCCGATTCGCTATATAGAATTCCGGGACTTGCGTTATTTATTGAGCCGATTCGCTGTATAGAATTCCGGGGCTTCCAACACGCAACCTATGTAGCATTTTATCAAATATCCGGTCTACTCTATTAGGTGGTAATTGCATAGGCTGTGAAAGTAAGGACTAATATATGTTGAGATTGTGTATAAAACGAGGGGGTATTTGGTGCGGTTGTGGAGGTGCTGGTGGCGGTCGTTGTGGTGGTGGAAGCCCAAAAGAGGGCCCATATACGTTGGTGGGTTAATGAAGGTTGTAGTGGTACTGATGGTGGATTGAAAGGTGGATGTGGCAAGTCTGGAAAGTTGTTATAGAAATTATGTGGCTGAATTTGTGAGTGACGAATTTTGTCGAACAATTCGTTATATAGAATTCCGGTGCTCGCGTTATTTATTAAGCCGATTCACTATATAGAATACCAATGCTCGCGTTATTTATTGAGATGATTCGCTATATAGAATTTCGGTGCTCGTGTTGTTTAATGAGCTGATTCGCTATATAGAATCTCAGTGCTTGTGTTGTTTATTAAGCCGATTCGTTATATAGAATCTCGGTTCTCACGTTATTGTGATGATGATACAAATATTTAGAGAAAAAAATAAATAGGATATTAAAAATTTTGTGTGGTTAAAGAGGAAAAAAGAGTGTAATTAGTTTTTATTTTTCTATTTTTTATTCAAGTAGTTAATATGGTAATTAAGAAAAGTATAGAGGTATTTTTGAAAAAAAAATGGCTAAATTTGACGGTGTCAACTTTTCTTAAGTTTTTTTTATATTAATAGTATGATAATTAAAACTCCACTAAAATGGCTTTTAAAAATATAATTTTCTAAATATATATAACACTGAAGAAAGTGTAAATAATAATAATCATAATAAACTTTAGGAAAAAACGGCCAGCCAGATGGGTTGTGTTTTTGTAATTTTAATTCGAGTCGTGGCAGTCGGTTTGGTTTTAAGGACCCCACCTAATAACCATCTATACTTTGAGTAATTGGTTAGCTCAATAGGAATCCCTCTACCGTCTTTAAAATTTTAAAACTTTGGATGCATCTAAATTATGAGTACTTGAGGAACTCTTCAGCTTCATTGTGACATTGCCTTGGGTTTGTGTTGTTCAGGCACAATGCACTCCTCCGAGTTTTAGTTTCGTCCTTCGGCAAGCTAAACTAAATAGGTTACACACACCCCATCGGTTGCAAAAAATGTAACTTATCGATGATAAAGGATATCATATTTGTTTAATTTGTTTTTAGAGTGTAGAACATTTGTTCTTTCAATGTGAATTTTCGATGCGGGTTTGGAAGATTGATCGTCGCTCGAGGTTCTTGGATCATGTTCAACTTGGTCGAATGGGATCTTTTTGGCAAGCGACGTCTTAAAGAGTTTTTCTCCCTCTGAGCTCTTGAAAAAATGCTTGTCTGCGACTGTATGCAGTTTATTCCATTTGGAAGGAAAGGACAACTCCACGGGGGGAAAATTTTCAAACTTGCTAAATTTTATGTTACAAATCGTATGAACAAATTTTGTAAAGTGTGAAACAATCTTAGAAATAGGGTTATTAGGTGGTTATGGAGATTAAGTCGCCAATTTATCGGTGGCTAGTCGCAATTGCATTTTTCTGTCAAGAAAAATCTGATCGGTAAGTGCAAATGTAAAATCAGTTGTAAAAGTTGTCGCCGATAGCTTCTGGCAGATCGGTTAACATAGTTGATCGGATGGTTTATTTTCAGCATGTTTTTCGTTATCGTTATATGTACGTTGTATTTTTTTAGTGAACTTGGCCCATTTTGTATAATTATGTATGAAGGGTTTATTATACTTGACTATCCTGAACTATGATAGTGTTTTTGTTAACTAACCTGAAATATAAACACTTTCTTTTACTAGGCTCAAGTTTAGTCTCCGTTATTTTTTTATACAAAAAGACAATTCAAATGGACGGAAAAATCAGCACATAACCATTTTACAAACAGAATGCTTATTTACACTTAAATTTAAAGGGGAAAAAATTAGTGGCTACAACTATCATACATTAATAAAATAGGGACCAAACTTATGACATTAACAATTGAAGTAACGAAATATATATATTTTACTAAATTTGGGACCTCCGTCAATTTAATTGGACGGAAGTTAAAGTTTAAATTCTATTTCAGTCTCAAATTTTATAAAACATATGAATTTAACCCGAAAAGTTTATAATTTTACATTTTTAATATAACCATAAACAAATAGTTACATATACATACTCCTACATATGCATAAAAAAAAAGAAATACACAATATATATAACGAAATAGAATTTTATTATAAAATTTGGGACTGAAATAAAATTTAACCTTAACTTCCGTCAAATTAAATTGACGGAGTTCTCCAATTTAGGAAAATATATATATATTTCGGTACCTCAATTTTGTTAATGTATGGTAGTTGGGTTCATTAAATCTATTTTTTTCCCTTTAAATTTAAGTGTAAATAAGTAATCTGTTTGTAAAATGGTCACGTGCTGACTTTTCCGTCCACTGCTGACTTTTCCGTCCATTTGAATTGTCTTTTTGTATAAAAAATTAACTTTTTGTATAAAAAAATAACGGAGACTGAACTTGAAGATAGTAAAATGAAGAGTTTATACTTCAGACTATTTAACGAAAACACTACCATATATAATTCAGGGTAGTAAAGTATAATAAATCATACATATATACATATATATGATGGTTTTACACTTTTACCCAAAAAAAACAAAAACAAAAAAAATACTCTTCAGCTTCGGCCCTAATTTTGGCGAAATACTTATTTGTATACATATGTATGTTGCCTTTATTCCACGCAGCTAGTTATTCCACACTCCCATCTCTCTCTCTCTCTCTCTCTCTCTCCCTCTCTCTTACTCACTCTCTCCCGTTCCGTAATTAGGGTTTTCGAACCAGCTTCATTGAGGGATGGAGTTTTATGTAGATCCTGGTACAGTCTCTCTATCTCTCATTGTATATTTATCTGTATATCTGCATGCATGGTGTGATTTTCTAATATGATATATTTATTTATATACGGTTTTTTGTCGGATTCTTGGTTTTTTCTACTATTATTACTTTCCTTACCGATCAAAATCACCAATCCAGATAATAACTCTCTACAAGTTTTACAACAACGTTTGAAAATTATAATACGTCAATCGACAAGAAAGGCTGGAATATAGGAGTATTGTTAGTTTTGAAAATATAGATCCTGAACTGTGTTGTTTATTTTCCAGTTAAATAGTTCTAAAATCATCGGAAGTAATACTCTATAGGCAAATTTTAACATGTTTTAATTGTTGTCTTTGTAGTAGTAATCAAGTTAGGATTTATCAGAAGTCTTTGGAAGAAAAGACGGAAACCACCTGATTACTCTAATTATGCTTGGCAAGATCGATATTCATCGCATTTCGTAACAAGGTATGACATTAGTTAATTAATCAATTAACTAAGATTTAATATATATTTTTAATCAAATTTATTATTATGTTTTGTTCTCTAATCATGTATGCCATAGATCTGCTTGCATATGTTTTCATAAATGCTGTTAATTTTTAATATTATAGACTTAATATTTCTGACAGTGTATATAGAAAATTGTTGTTGCTACTGAAGGTAAAATTTTCTCCTTAAGCGTATACTTGTAAAAAAATCATGTTATAAGTTTTTGTGCCAGAGGATCTGTATATGTTTAGCCAGTCCCACCTATATTTTACATTATATAATAAAGTTATTTTCATACTTTTAAGTTTAAATGACAGAATATTTCGAAATCTGCACAAAATAGTGAATAATTATTTTATTTCGGTAATTAAGAAATATTATGGTTTTTTTTTCTGTTGGACAGTTGATAAGTTTGGTGTTGTTCCGTCCAAAAGAGTTGTTATTTTCCTCAAATGAAAAAAATTTACTATGAAAATATTATTTTGCTTTTAAATTTTGCTTATACTTTCTTGCGTTAAAACATGATAGACACTATTAGAAAACGAGTGTCATCAAATTTAGCAACAATATAGCATCTGAACTTCGTTGCTATTTGCTAAGTTTATGGGCACTCAACTTTGCGATAGACATGCATACCGATGGTATGCTTACATTTTATTGTAACTATTAATTTGATACGAAGATTGAGATTACATAACAAAACAAAAGTTAACTTTTTAATTCTCCTTATATCTTTTGATTTGAAGCCGTACATAATGAGTACAATGGATCACAAACAATTGTGTATTTTATTCTTCTACTCGGCAACAGTATTTTTACATATAATAAAATATAAAAATATCATACTAGGTGTGACATTTGTGGCATGTAAACTTATATGTGATTATCAATTAATTATTTGACTAATATAAAGGACTTTACACCAACATTGGAAAAGGGTGAAGAGAAATGATATGGATGAATATCAAAGAAAAAAACCTTGATACAAAGCTCGATAAAAGCGCTATTGAAAGCTTAACAAAATCTGAAAAAGCTAACTTTTTGCACCGTTTTTTTACGCTTTTAATGTTGCGCTTAGTTAAAATTCTTTAACCAACGTTTATGAAAACAAAGTTAAAATGTGATTACATTTTATTTATTTCCTCGTTCATCCCTAGTTTTCAACACACGAGTCGTCATTATTTTCTACATCCTTTTGACCCCAGTCTCTTGATTGCTTTACTTTTACGAAAACAAAGTTATTTTTGTATACCTTCAATGCCAGTTTCTGTAACACAACTCGTTATCTGTTTCCCTTGATCTGAATGTAGTGGATATGTTGCTGATATGAGGAAAAAGGATATCAGCGTCTGTGTACCCATATCCACCAACGAATAACAGAACAAAGCAAAGGAGAAAAATAGCACTATTCTTCCTCCTATATGGAAGTTATGAAGTTTAAAAAATGGACCTGCCATAATTGTCTTCGGAAGATGGGATCTGCATGTTATGCACAAGATTTTGGAAAACTTTCTGATAGCTTACCCAGTAAGTTTGTATCAAAAAGTATGTGTTCTACAAAGAAAAACTTGAATAACGTACCCATAGTAGAAAGTGCCCCTGCTTGTACTGAATCGAATAGAGATGAAATAGTAATTCTATCCCCTGGCAACGATACTGAAAAGAAAGACAATGCTGGGAATGGGATATATCAATAGCTGATGGTTCAGGTATGTATTACATTCTAATTTTACCAGGCTTACCACTTTGTTCCCCTGTCCTTTTTTCTTGTTTTTGTGTTTCCATTTTTGTTTTTCTTCATTTCCCTTCTTAAACATAGTTCACTCTGTTCAGAAAATGATGCAAACCATCAAATATTGGCGGTAGAAGTAAGGACATCAATATATAGGAATAAATTAACTTTTTAATGAAATTTTACAAGCTTCTTTCACACACAAAATCGTGCAAAACGACCATTGAGTGGCATACATTCGACTTACTTCCTAGTTAGTCAAGCAGAAAAAAATGCTTTCCCATTTTAGGGGTGCTTTTAAGTTGTATACAATACAACTAAATGAGAATGAAAGCACATAAGAGATGTCATCGATAATTGGCAAAAAACAGTAATTTTTTAATTGGCATAAGAAATAAGGGCATTAATTGTATATGTAGATTAAAATTCAATTCAAATTTTAGATACTTTTTCATAGAGAGTTAAACATGTTGCTTAATAGTTTTTCAGATTGTCTAACGGTGGTGTGGAACTCGTGGGAAAAAAATCAAAGTCGTTACTAAATTTCGGGCCCACAGAGTATAGAGGAATGGAATGTGTAAAGTGTAAACGCTGTTGCAGTGAAAACACACATCTATCTAAACTCGGGGCAGCACTGGAAAGGGTCGTTGGAACTTAAGGTCGTATCGTCGAGTCTTCCCAGTGATAGTTTTTTCATCTTCTTAGCTTCTGTAAAAGTCTTCTATGTATAGAAAGGAATACAGAATGACCATAATTTGTTAATCATTTGGGTAGAAACTCCCCTTTCCATTTTCGAGAACGCCTAGTGTCTTTACTCGTATGGCCTTTTTTTAATCTTCTTGGTTATTTTGTAATTTGTATATATAATTAGTCCATGTTCCATTTTAGAAAAAAATAACCTCTGGCAATTTATATCCGATGTGGTCTTTGTCGTGGACAATCAGGAGATGTGGGATGTTAATGTCCTAACTTTAGTTCATTTATTTCTTGGCTTCATCTCTACCTTTTCCACAAAAAAGAGAGTAAAATTAATTATAAATAGGTTATGTGTGACAGCCAGTTATTTTAATTTGAACAAGTTTTATAAAAGTTATATTTTAGAGATTTATTATAAAAACCTTTTAACTTAATTATAAACTTTATCCTGACATGGGGGCCTATTGTGTAATTTTCTCAATTGAATGAGATTAGAATGCAGCACCGCTATTTCTTTTTGGGAGACCATTCGGTCCTATCCCTCTCTCTCCTTTCCCAATTTTTCTTTCTCTATTTAGTTCCATTCTTTCTATTTTCTTTCCTTCTGTTTCTAGATTTAAAGGAATCGATGGTCGACCATCCCTTGAGTTCAGGGGCCGAGAAAATATGGGCTATATTTACTATATATTATATACTTTTACACAAAAATGTTTTTAGTTTAGTTGGTTAACATACAATTCTGTTAACTTATAGGTAGGAGTTCAAAACTTTGCTGCTACTTTTTATTATTTGTATATTTCTTAATATTTTATAAGTTTCTCTTTTGTATTCAATTTTTTTTTATAAGCTCGTTTGTATATATTATGATATATTACTCATCATATTTAGTCCCATTTGGTTTTAGTTTTAGTTAGTAAAATTGCTATTAATCAATTTAATTGGGGTTGTCATGAATTTCCATTTTTAACCTATAATTTAATACATGATAATTCATCCAAATTACTATTTATTTAATATTTGTTGCTCGTGTAGAATCCTGGTGCTCATGTTGTTTATTGAGCCGATTCGCTATATAGAATTCCAGGACTTGCGTTATTTATTGAGCCGATTCGCTGTATAGAATTCCGGGGCTTCCAACACGCAACCTATGTAGCATTTTATCAAATAGCCGGTCTACTCTATTAGGTGGTAATTGCATAGGTTGTGGAAGTAAGGACTAATATATGTTGAGATTGTGTATAAAACGAGGGGGTATTTGGTGCGGTTGTGGAGATGTTGGTGGCGGTCGTTGTGGTGGTGGAAGCCCAAAAGAGGCCCCATAAAGATATGGTGAATTACGTTGGTGGGTTAATGAAGGTTGTAGTGGTACTGATGGTGGATTGAAAGGTGGATGTGGCAAGTCTGGAAAGTTGTTATAGAAATTATATGGCTGAATTTGTTAGTGACGAATTTTGTCGAACAATTCGTTATATAGAATTCCGGTGCTCGCGTTATTTATTGAGCCGATTCACTATATAGAATCCCAATGCTCGCGTTATTTATTGAGATGATTCGCTATATAAAATTTCGGTGCTCGTGTTGTTTAATGAGCTGATTCGCTATATAGAATCCCGGTGCTTGTGTTGTTTATTGAGCCGATTCGTTATATAGAATCTCGATGCTCGCGTTGTTTATTGAGCCGATTCGCTATATAGAATACGGTGCTCGTGTTGTTTATTGAGCCGATTCGCTATATAGAATGCCGGTGCTCGTGTTGTTTATTGAGTCGATTCGCTATATAGAATCCCGGTGCTCGCATTGTTTAGTGAGCGATTCGCTATATATAATTCCGGTGCTCGTGTTATTTATATAGCCGATCGCATTGTTTAGTGAGCGATTCGCTATATATAATTCCGGTGCTCGTGTTATTTATTGAGCCGATTTGCTATATAGAATCCTGGTACTCGTATTGTTTAATAAGCCGATTCGCTAGAATCTCGGTGCTTGTGCTGTTTATTGAGCTAATTCGTACATTGTTTTTGTTTTGTTTGGGTTTGCTTTTGAATACAGGTTCTGTTTTGAGCTCCTGAGGACCCGACCTTTGCAGGGGAATAGGCGCTTGACTGTTCTTCTTTTGAACTTTATCTTGAACTGTCCTAATATTGTTAAATATTGTATCATAAAACATATTTCGTTATAAATATGTAATATGATTGAATCATTGTGGTATATAATAGTTTCTTTCCCCCTGTATGAGTTACATTAGAAAATGAGATGTTCGAAATGAGAAATAAATTTCTTTTATTTGATTTTTTTTTATATCTCATGTCTCGGGTTTCGAATAAAAATCTGGGATGTGACAGATGGTATCTAAGCTAACCAAGTTCGAGCACTTTGGTGACGGTGGGAGTTGTCTTTTCGGATATCTAGAGATGTGGTAACGTCGGGAGTAGGGCTGCAATCGTGTTCGGTTTGTTTGCTTGCTAGGTTCGTTCGTGTTCGGTTCGTGTTTGTTACGAACATCTGAATCGTGTTCGTGATCGTTCGTTAAAAAATAAAAATTGCTCGTGATCGTGTTCGGTTCGTTCGTTAACTTGATTTTTTTTTAATAAATGATTATATATTTTTTTAAATTTGGAAAAAAAGACAACCACATATCATTGAGAATGTAATAAAACTTATAAAATATGGTTAAAGTTTTAAAAACAATATTTAAATATATATGTCTATATATACACCTATATTTCTATATATGTATAAATTAATTTAACATCAATATATTTAATTTAACGAACACGAACGTTAACGAAACGAGCAGATGTGTGTTCATGTTCGGTTCATTTACGGAACGAACAAAATATTCTTGTTCATATTCGGTTCATTTAAAAAACGAACGATCCTGAACCGAACAGCTAACGAGCCGAACGCGAAATGTTCATGAGCTGTTCCGTTCATTTGCAGCCCTAGTTAGGAGTAGATTTCTAGCATTTAGGGTGTCCTTGAATTTGAGTGTGATATTCTTTTTATTAACGGTTTCCTTTCTGTTTTTTCTGAAACGAAAGAACGGTTTGGAATATGAATTGTCCAGAATTAGTTAGTTGTTTAGCGATGATATTTGTTGGTGTGGAATCTAGAATTCTTCCTTAGAATGCTTGAAATTTGGTTTCTTAAGGTATAAATTGTGAAACAGAAAGTACCTTCGGGTGAAGGTATGAAAGAAATTTATATGGTAAGTAGAGTGTTTGGTTTACTTTACTTGACTGGCGTAGTTTGTGAGAGCTTTTCCATGGTTATCATATTATATTGAAAATGGTTTCACTTAGTTTTATCTTTGGATGACAGCACTTAATCAATGAACTTTTAAAAAAAAAAAATGGGTTACTGGTTTTCGATATTAAGGCATTAAAAGGGAGGTATAAAAGCCGTAAATTTTGAAAGTGTTTTACTATTACAGTATTACTTGTATATCTATGTTTAGGGGGTCAGAACATAGCAATTCGACTTTGGTTAAAACTGTAATGGTTTGTGTTTGAGGAGCTGGTCAGAGCTATTTCATTTAGCTACCTTGTGACAACTTGGAGTTGACATAAAATTATGTTGTCTGACTTTCACTTTGTTTTTGTGACTGGGAGTAGCCAAAGAAGGTCGAAAATGAAGTTCAATATATCATGAAGCATGGTAGTGATAGTCAAACAAGATGCAAGGCTTGGTGGTTAGACTGTGCGTGGGGGGTTTCTATGCAAGTTACACTATATTAGGGTAAATTTAGGTTCTTCACTTAGTCTTGTTTACTTTAGGGCCCGTTAGAAGCAAATTACGTCTTAATAAATTGTTTGGAATCACAAGCCTTTATTGAAGTATTGCAGCTTTAGTTTATGCTTTCATTTTGGTTATAATGTTAATTCTTTTTTTTAGGTGTTCCGTCAAATTTTATGTGTTGAATGTTTACATTATGTTCCTTGATCAAGTCAACAGAAAGGGAAAAAAAGTGCTGTGATAGAAAGCAAAGACGAAAAGTTTTCTTCAATGTTTATGGTGGTTATAGTTTGTTATTGGAATATTGTCATTGTTTTAGTGGAAAGTAAGTGACTATTTCTTTATCAAGTACCCTGTATGATTTAGCGCATAATAACTTGCGAAAATGGTGAAACGTCACTTAATTGGATTTCAGGAGTGCAAATCAAAAAAGAAATGTTATAGCATGGGTCATAGGTTGCGTTGAGATTATAAGCAGAGATATTAAGACATTATTTACAATATTAATGATCAGATATGACGAAACTGTTGTCCCAAGTTTGTAATTGAATATTTGACAAGTGTAAGAAACGTAAGCCGAATTTTCAAGATGCAATTACGCATTTCAGTTACAAATTCAATTATAATTCAAGTATCAGTTATAACTCAAGTTCTAACTGAATTCCTCTGGAATAGTAAAGATACTGAACACACGCAAGTTTGATTACGAAGTTCGAATATCTAGTGCTAGATCTACGTTTCTGAGGTACTCACCCAGTAATTTATTGATATGTCAAGTACAGTAACGATTTTTAAGATTTACAACACTCAAGCGTATATGTCTAACTCTATAACTCACAACTTAAACACTATCAATCTCTTTAGAGCTAAGTTTATGATTTTTTATCAATAACTACTCGTGTGTTTTTGCTCTCTAGAATAATTTCTCTCTGATCTTTTCTTTTGTAAAGAGCTAAATAAAACTACAACTCTACTCCGTTTATATAATACAGTTAAAATACTAAATAAAATATTAATTAAATCTTGTTTTTTCAATCTTCTCTTATCTTGAATTGATTTGATTTCCTTTGTTGTCCTGATATGGATTAACTACTGATTTAAGATAAATCTTATTTAATTTGAAATTTTTCAGGATCTTCACTTATCTTGCCTTCAATATTTTTCCTTTCTTTTGCTTTTCTTCTTTAACGGCACCTAACAATTTCTCCTTTTGTCATTTGATTTGACAAAAATATTAGTTGAGTAAAAACTCCCCTTGCACAAAACAATCACATATTAATCTCCAACAACTTGTTAATCAATCTGATATTTGACAGAATCAACTTTTGCCATCTCAACCTTTACTCAGTTGTAGCCTAGTTATAACTGAAATAACTCAGTAACCTGTAAGCTCACGTAGACTCAAACAATTAAACACACCAATTTATATCACGATTAAGATTAATAAACTGACATATTAATGACAACTAAGTTAGTCATTCTTTTGACCTAACAATCTCCCCATTTGTCATTTAATTTGATAAAAACTAGAATTGAGTGGAACTCCCCTTGACAATCATATAAATAAAAACATATTCAATTAAAACTGCTTATGAGTTAATCATTAGTTAGTTATAAGTGGATATTCATTTTTCACAACTCTCCTGAATAGGCTGAGTTACTTTCCAGTTATAACTCACTGTCAAAAATTATTCCACTCAACCATTCTTCCCCTTTTTCACAAACAAATTACAAATCAAAACACAATAGGGATACCAAACATAACAGATCTTTTTAAAACTTTTTAAAATTAATAGAAACAGTACCAATCAAACCCAAAATTAAACATTCACTTACATAGAAGCAGAATAACTCAAAATCAAATCAAATCTTAGCATAACATATTTCCACCTCCTTGAATTCATGTCACCATGTGTTAACCTAGTTAAAGTAAAAATACGTACTTGTCTTTTAAGTATTTGTGCTAGTTAGTGAAATAATGTATACATTTATCTTGTATTATACAAAATTTACATTTAAATAAAATTATTTTTTATATATATGAACCTCCTCTTAAAAATAGCATCTATATAGTAATTTTTTTATGGTCCCGAAGTTATGACTGTATGAAGGTTCTACTGTGAAACTAAACGTTTTAAGCACAATCGGCCCTCGCCAGAAGTTCCTCAAGTAGTTGAACATCCACGTCAGCGCAGAAAGAGTAGTGATACCGAACATCGCACCATGGCACAACATTCAGTCTTCAAAACCCTCCACGTGAAACAGACAAAAACTCAGAAATAATACTTACATGTAAATATATGCATTTATTTAATGATAAATTTATGGGCTACCTTGTGGCAAAGTCTTGAAATGCGATGAATATTGATCTTCCTGATTTGCGTAACGGGAAGTCGATGACAGCGGCGAGGATTTGTGACTTGAAGGATGCCTTGTTCTAAACTCCATGTCTTTCTCATTGAACATATGGAAAGGAAAACTCAAGCTGTTCTTGGTCAAATAGGCATGTTAATTAATAACTTAATCCATATCGTATGAGGAGAAGTGTCAATGACTAAAGCAATAATTTAGTTAAGAATATAATGATATGAAATGAACTAACTTATAAGATAATTAGCAGAAGATCTTCTATGCCTTTTTTCTTTAGCTTTGGTTGTTTCTCACCGAAACCTTCCTTCTCACAGTTTGATTAATTTTGGCCAAATCGTCTCTTTTTACAGGACTTTTCGACTAGTTTTGATATTCTGTCCGCAAACTCCTGTATTTCTCGATATTGAATCAGAATTTTATACAAAAACAAAAATTATAAAATGAAGCCCAATCAGAATATATCAGTATTTATATACAATATAAATCAAAACATAGCGCCTCTATAAGGGAGTGCCAATAGTCCAAGTGGACGGTATACATCACACCCAAGAAAAAACAAAATTTTATTTTTTTCTCGGCGAACACAATTATTATATATTTTGGGCTAAAACACGAAGCTTGATTTAGTTAATCATGTTCCTATAGTATACAGTCGATAAATAATTAAAGCTCATGCACATCTTCCTTCATTGTTGAAAGATTTTTCGTAAGGATGAAAAATACTTGACTGGATTTTCCCAATTTAACATACTGTTGGTGGATAGAAAGGTGGATGTGGCCAGTCTAGAAAGTTGTTAGAGAAATTATGTGGCTGATTTTGTGAGTGACGAATTTCGTCGAACAGTTGGTGGTTACATGTTTGCCAATAAACTGTGTTGCTTTCGAACTCAAATCTCGATGGTGATGAATATGCCATAATTGATAGGAATACAGTGGATATTGTGATTCTAACAAGGAAGGGTAGCTTTGATTCCAATTCTAACGAAATCAATCGATTTGCAATGGATTAGTAAGTTCTTTAAACAATTACCGAACAAAACCAACAAATGTTACTATTTGTGGTGGAAATTTTCTGAATTTATATGAAATAATTGAAGTCCAAGTAGGAAAATACAAGTAAAGATAAATGCTGAAATTAAAGATAATGAAAGTAAAATTGCATAAGTCTTTTTTTTATAACTACCACTAACATAAAATGAGATACTTATACTGTAGTTAGCATTTTATTTAATTAAAAAATAGGTTACTTAAATATAAATTTGCATTAGCCTCTTGTAATTTTCAATAGTTGCTATTAAACCCTTAAACATTTTTCCTTCTCTTCGTTTCTCCCTCAAAATAGGTCAATTACAGTTGGTAAGACAGAAAAAAGATGATTTCCCATTTTAAGGGTGCTTTTAAACTAATTTTTTATTGTCTTACAATTCAATGAAATTATTTCACTTTTGATGGACATACACTTTTTTTTATCTGTTTGGCCGCCCTTTTTTTTAATCAATACCAGGTCATTTGCATGATGGACTTACACTTCAACAAACTGAATTTCCTTATGTTGTGGTTATTGTTACACCTATAAATACATAATGCTGAACAATGCTTTTAATATCTTGACTTCGTCATTCAATATAGACGTAGGTGATGATAATATCTATTTTCAAAGATAAAAAAGGTTTTGTATTGCTGTAATTTGCATGCATACAATTTTCTCTCAGTCATTCTTAATTTTTTTTGTAAAATTTGCATTCTAACATTAATGTTGTTTTAGGACTCCACTTTCACTTTGATCATGTGTTTTAATTTACATTTCAACTTGCAGGGATATGGAATGATTAACCATCAAGCTCTTCCTAATGAAAAGGGTTGGAATTATTTTTTTGCTGCATATGTTTGAAAATCATTAATTATCTCAGGTTATTTCAATTAAAGTAGCTAATCCAAAAAACTAATTTACACTGTTTACGAGCATTGTAGCTATTTGGCAAGTCATCCGCAGATTCCCAGTAAAAAAATTACTGGATTTCCTCATCGATATACTACAAAGGTGATTATTATATCTATAATTTATAGAAAAATTATGGTAGTATATTACTGCAATTTGAAGAATGCAACCTTCTCATAATCGTTTTTCATTTATGTAGGAAAGATAAGAAAAGAATATATAACAAAGCCTCTTGACAGTAACGAGGTTTAATTTTTTTACCTCTCTCAGTCCACTTTGACAATTTCAATATGTTTTGATTTGCAATGTGAATGATGATGGTCTTCTTATTTTCATGTGGAAGACTACTATGAATTTATTTATTTACCTTGAAAGGATGAGAGCAAACATCGATGATGGAATCAACATTACGTTGAAACAATTTCAAGTTTGTTTTTACCATTAAAGAATCTTTCACGTATGTTAAATTGGGAAAATTCAGTCAAGTATATTTCTCATCCTTGCAAAAAATGTTTCGACAATGTAGAAAGATGTGAATTTATTATCCAAAAACACCATGAGCTTTAATTATTTATCGACTGTATACTATAGGAACACAATTAACAAAACCATGCTTCATGTTTTAGCCCAAAATATAAAATAATTGTGCTTGGCTAGACAAAAATAAAATGTGTTTTTTCTTGGGTGTGATGTATACCGGCCATTTAGACTATTGGCACCTCCCTTATAGAGGCGCCATGTTTTGATATATATTGTATATAAATACTGATATATTTTGATTGGGCTTCATCTTATAATTTTTGTTTTTGTACAAAATTTTGATTCAATCTCGAGCAATACAGGAGCTTGCGGACAGAATATTCAGTACACTAAAAACTAGTCGAAAAGTCCTGTAAAAAGAGACGATTTGGTCAAAATTAATCAAACTGTGAGAAGGAAGGTTTCGGTGAGAAACAACCAAGGCTAAAGGAAAAAGGCACACAGAAGATCTTCTGCTAATTCTGTTATAAGTTAGTTCATTTCATATCATTATATTATTAACTAAATTATTGCTTTTAGTCATTGACACTTCTCTTCATACAATATGGATTAAGTTATTAACATGCCTATCAACCAAGGCTAAAGGAAAAAGCACACAGAAGATCAATATTCATCGCATTTCAAGACCTTGCCACAAGGTAGTCCATAAATTTATCATTAAATAAATGCATATATTTTCATGTAAATATTATTTCTGAGTTTTTGTCTGTTTCATGTGGAGGGTTTTGAAGACTGAATGTTGTGGCCATGGTGCGTTTGGTATCACTACTCTTTCTGCACTGACGTGGATGTTCAACTACTTGAGGAACTTCTGGCGAGGGCTGATTGTGCTTAAAACATTTAGTTGTATAGTAGAACATTTTTGCAGTTATAAGCTCAGGACCAGAAGAAAAGATTACTTTATAGAGCTTATTATTAAGTAGAGGTTCATAGATAAAAAAGATAATTTTATTTAAATATATATTTTGTATAATACAAGATAAATGTATACATTGTTTCACTAACTATCTCAAATATTTAAGAGACAGTTACATAATTTTACTTTAACTAGGTTAACACATGATGACATGAATTAAAAGAGGTGGAAAATCATGATATAGTAAATTTAAAATTTTTAAATTAATTAATTAAGTACATAATTATTTAGAAAATCGAGTATATGTATCTAGAAAAGTGGAAATTCATCTAAATTTTATTTAATGTTTTCTTTACATGTATAAACACTATGTATAATTTAGCATCGAAAACCGTCTTAAAAAATTACATATATCTAATTTTACAAATTTATGTTATTTATCACTATAGAGGTACATTTTTTTAAGGCGTCACCTTAAAAAATTATGAATTATTACAATGTGGAGGTTATGTCTATTTATAACTGGTTCCGAGTTGTGACCGAGAATTTTTAATCCTATATAAATTTTATTCCTAAATGAATTATTCTGATAAGGATGTTCTACTGTACGTTTAAATTTTCGTGTACTACATATGATTGATTGATGGGGCTTTTGAATGTTTCCCCTTCTCTTATATTGTAAATTGTGATAATAATATTAATGGTTAGTGCATTGTTTGTATGTTTTTTTTGAGAAAGCGTGTATTAAGTCAAAAGCTCGAAACAAATGCCCGAAGGCTACAAATGATTCTACGGATAGTTAGCGCGTCATTGCAAGAGTACCGATAGGTGTAACGTAGGAGCGACATTAATATTTTATGCAATTCAATCTAGTCCAGCTATTATAATTTATAATTATTTTTTATGTGATGCGGCAAGAAAGACTAATCTCTTAATATGTAGTTATCACTTTAAAACATCAAAAGTGCATAGCACGCGAAACTCTTAATATTAGGACATCAATCATGGAAGGTACAACAAGAAAGACGAAACTCTTACTACGTAGTTATCAGTAGCCGACTTTATGTCCAATCGTGCCCTCAATGGGCTTCTCAGAGTACTTTCTCTCATAAACCGTATTGTCCATATGCCATTTACGGTATATTGACATTAGATAGGTTGGAGAGTCCCCATAATATGACCTGATGTATAGTTTTGTCTCATTTACTAGTTAGTTCTTTTCTCATGTATTTTCATTATCGCGGACTTCTTGTATTCTCACTTATGTTCGCAGGGTTTGGTTCCATGTCCCCCTCTCACTATTGTACTTGCATGGATATTTATGTACAGGTAGTGGTGTGTGCCTTAAACTGCCACCCCCTCTTTCGAGGTTTGTTCGTTAAAAAAAAGGTACATAACATACGATAAACAATTATTAGCTACTTTTTTATTATGTTGATTTACGGTTAGAATAAAGTATCAACAACTCACTGAGTCCTTTTTGCTGCACTTCTCTTTTAGTAATAAGAATCTCCCCTATCATTTAATGTTATTGCATTTTCCAATTCAACACCTTATTTACTTCATCTAGGGTTGAGAGTTCCATAGTTACCGAAAACTATATGCTTAGCTAGAAAATACATTTCCCCGGAAACACGTTTCGGAAATGGAAATGACACTCCTTCAAATTTTTGGGAAAAACGTTTCGGAAACTTAAGTGAGTTTAAATAAAACTTTTTCATTACTCTAATAAAATATGAAAAGTATACTTTACTAGAACTTTAAGAAATCTTTTACAATACAATTGTTTTTAATAAAACAGGGAAAAATACATTAAAACATTACGAAACCAAGTTATTAAAAGAGAATATATAATATATAATATATAAATAAATTATTACTTTAGTTACTCAAATTTTAGCTATTATATCTCATGAAATATAAGAAATTAGTATTTTTCGGATTATTATTATAGAATCCATAAATTCATACTATAAGTTTACTATAAGTGCCATATATAATTTATCTAAATTTTTTAACTCTACCGGCATTTCCCGTAAAGAAATTAAGCTACGTTTCCCGTTTTCATTTCCCGTATTGCTTCCGGTTTCGGTTTCCCAAGTTCACAACTATGGTTGAGATTGATAAATTATTTCATGATATTGATACACTCACGCAACAGAAGATTAGGCTATACTAATGGTAAATTGGGTGTCGTTAAATTCAGCAACAACGTAGCAACAAAATATGCTAAATTTAGCGACAATCGCTTTAATAAATACATTCTGATGATATTCTGGCTTATTCTTGTAGCCCTAGATGTTTTACTAAAAAATACTTATCTTTTTAAGCTATTATGCCACAAGCACCTTTTTGTTCATGACCAAATTACTGGCCCAGTCTAAGCTTCTCTTCCTAGCTTTATTTGATATTCATTGTTGCCTTCGTATATTGTTTCGACCATCTCGCTCATTTATAATACAATGGTTATGAATGATAATAACTTTTCAATGCATAAGTGAATCATTATATATGGCTCATAATAAATGCTTAAATAATTAGCATATTACGGCTAAATCATTATCATAGTAATTTTATTTTTTATGGAGAGAATTGAATTGTATTAACCTTTTCTTTTTCAATTAGTATTGGAGGAGACAAAATTAGCACATCTCTGTTGACCATTGTGTCTGATGTGACAGTGAGCAATGGTAAGCCTGGCGAGAAGAGAGGCAGAGGTCGCCTTTCTGGCTCCCATTATCGCCAAATGACTTCAGTGATCGGTGAGTCATTTTTTTTTTTGCATTAGTCTTAATTACATTCGTTCATCTATATATTCTTGTGAAGAAAATAGATTTATATAGTATTTTATACTTGCATTAATCTGGTTTGATTAACGATTCGCTCTCTCAAACTCTTTTTCCTTCTTATTTGATAAAAAGATCAGTGGTACGGTAAAATGATGCTCAAGTCCAGCTTATATTAGTTTTTAAGGTTTCATATGGTCAGGTCATGTCTCTTGACATTCAGTGCCCCTATGTTGCAAGATTGACATACAATTGGCTGTAAATATAATACTTACAGAAAAGGGTAGGATACGCTCAGATAAGACAAATGTTGTTCTCATATCTATTATTTTGATTATAATATACTATATACAAAACATAAAAAAATATTAATCAAACATTAAATACTATAGAGAGAATAGAATTTTTTTCTAATTAATCAAAGAATACAATTAAAAAAAAAACTGTTTATCAAATCTTCTCCATCGTGGATACTTTCTATGAGGACCGACACTCGGCAATTCTTCTGTCTACTTAAAAATCAACTGATTTGTTTTTGGTCCGTGTTTTGGTCTCTTTATTTTCACATATATTCCAAAGCAAATATTACTATAATTCGACTTTGTAATAATTACAAATTAGGCAATCAGTTATTCACCCGCCAAACGCCTCATATGCAGTTTTTTAATTAACCGATGTCACGTACGTAATCTTTTGCAATTTTTTTAATCAAATTATTAATTAAGATTCCCGGCAAAATATAAAATACAAGAATATATTTTATTTACATATATATTCCAATTAATCATGAAAAGTAATGTGTCCTAGTGTTTCCGAATAGAATCTAATTACTCATGTTTGCAATAACCCTTGGTTTGAATCTCATCAATTACGTCTTTTGTTTATTTTTAACCTTATTGTTTATTGTTAGTTTCTATTCCATATAGGTCGAAGAATCGAACCGTGGTCACATAAGAATGACGCAAGTTTTACACCACCACTATACCAGCATCCTTTATATTCTAATAATTTACTAAAGAAATTTTCTTGTACCATAAACTTCTAGGAAAAAGTTCCCAACTTTGTCACTGGTTTTGATAATGTTTAGAATGTAAGTAAGAAAAACCCACTACAGAACGAAAATAAATCTTAGAAATAAGAATCCCTGGACTAAAATGTTATTAGGGCTAAAGCTTAATGGTAAAAAAAGCAAAACAAAACTTTGATCAAACCCTTCTTTAAGTAGTACTTAAAGTACTTTCACAGTTTTCACTTGAACTTTCTCTGACTAGGTTACTGCCGCCCCTCTCTTCTTCATCCCTATAAAACAAAAAAACTTGGTAGATTCATTTTGTACATCTTCATAGAGAGATGGAGTTTTTTGTAGATCCTGGTACGTACAACATATGATATGTATGTATATATGTATGTATATCTGCATGCATGGTGTTATTTACTTATATGATATAAGGTTTTTGTCGGATTGGGTTATTCGATTCTCTATTTATTTTACTATTAATACTTTCCTTACCGATCAACATAACCAATCCAGATAAAATAAAGGAGTATTGTTATTTTTGGAAATTTAGATCTTGAACTTTTATTTATTTTCCATTTAAATAGTTCTCATATCATTGGAAGTATTACTCTATAGGCAAACTTAATATGTTTTAATTGTTTTTTGTTAGAAGTAGTTATCAACCTAGAATTTATCAAAAGTATCTGGAAAAAAAGACGGAAACCCCCTGATTACTCAAGTTATGCTTGGCAAGATCGGTATTCATCGCATTTCGTAAAAAGGTATGACATTAGGTATTTAATCAATCAATTAAAATTTAATTTTTTTTTAATTATTTCTTCTGCATGTTTTTATGTCAGATATCAATTTTGTTGGATGGAATTTTATATCACATTTTGTACATTTTCTGTATAAGGGACGTGGAAGATCAAAATGATCTTCAGGGGAATGTATTGTGCAGTTCTCAAGTAAGTAGTTTTTTAATTCCAATAGGCCCATACCTTTTGATTTAAGACACTTTCTACATATTGGTCATGAACTTTTTTTATCGCTAGGAGGGGACTTACCAGTGCTCGACCTAAGAACAAGATATGTTTACCCTATTTGTGATTCAGGCCTTGCTTGGCTGCAGAACTTGATGAAACTCATTTTTTTAAATAAACTGGACAACATTTGGATGAATATAACTTAAAACGTGAGTTTTTCGGGTATTTTTGCCCGAAAAAGTGAAAAGCTTTAATTCTACATTTATCAAATAAGTAATCGTAAGTCCTGAATTTAAATACCTTTTCCGCTATTAGCTTGCAGGTTTGTTCCGAGGGAATCCAAAAAAAGAAGCTCTCTGTGTTTCTTCTATTCGCTGGTTTGAATATGAATAAAGAGGTATATTTGTCGATAGTTCTCTTTCTTGTGTTAGCATCCATTTGCTTGCCCTTTGAAGAGACAATGTGGACTTCATTTCAAAATCTTTCTAAATTGTATCTATAATTGCAGTTTTTAAGGAAATAAGCTGGATTTTTTTAGTTTGAGACAAAGCTAAGTTCTTCCAGCTTAAAGCCTCTAGTTATTTCAGGCCAAAAAACCTTTAAATTTCGATCTTTTACATAATTATAAAAAATTAAGCTTCAAATCTACAGCTAAACAAGGCCTAAATTGTAATTGATTCATAGGATTGAAACTGAAAACATAAATCTGGGCATATCTTTTAGTTATTTCGAGAAGATGGGCTGATATTTAGGCATTTTGTAGGAGATTATTTCCTTCAACTCTTATCATCTATGGGTGCTTGATTATTTTTCTTGAATATCCAGGTCATATGGGTATGGCTATTGATAATTTTCTTAAAAGTTGAACTGCATTTTGCTGCGCTGCTTCAGTGCTCATATATTTTTTCTGGTTTTCGGCCTTAAAAAGGTAGAAGCTTAAGCTGAATCTATCTTCTTTTTCTTAACTCCAGCTTAATTTCTTAAATAAACCACAAGCGCATATACTCCGCTTTTTATTATCTAGTGACTAATGTGGTAGGTGTAATGATATGGAAACGTGTTTTTTTTGGGGTAAAGTTTAAATTGTTTAATTGGCCTACTATTTACACTATAGTATAGATATTTTTTGTAAGATATTCAGTTCAAAAACTGGGAGCTAGAAAATTATTTACATTCTTGATGGGGTTTAGAACGGGACTTTACCTTCATTAATATATCTCTTATGTTGAATAACGTCTTCTTTATGCAGTTTCGAATTTCCCCTGAGAGTCTCTCTTTTAGCAGATGGAAAGTTGAGCTTGAAATCTTACATAAAGAACATTAATGAAAAGCCATTCAGCTTTTCATTTGCTTATCATACATACTTGGCTGTCTCGAACATAAGCTATAGTTTTTTTTAAGTTAAAGATGCGTATGATTTCTTCTTTAATTCTCGAATATTATATGTAGACCTTTAATACAAATTGTTCATTGAGATTTTGATGAAATGATATGTCGAGTTCTAATTTTCCACATATCTCTTTTGAATAACAGTTTGATTAAATTGGTTCTTGGTTCAATATATGGTTGGTATTGGTGATCTAAACGAGTCTCTAGCTCTTTCTTGCAGTGATGCAAGGATTGAAGAGCTCGAAACAGGCGAGTATCTGGACAACCTCATCGAAAGAGATTGTTTTACGGAACAAGGAGATGCCATTACTTTTGAATCTGAGGTACTGTGAAACTATTAAACGCATACCAATGAGATTTATTCAACTTGTTTTTGGGAATTCATCGTCTTTGCTAGTGCTAAAGTATTTAAGTACATTAGAGCTTCTAGAACAATATACAGTATTTAAGTACCTTAGCAGACATCTCAGGTTGAGCTGTTCCACTGGCGGATCTAGACTTTCACCGAGAATAATGTTTTGGTCCAAAGGAGAGGCATTTACAAGGGCAGTGGCTAAAACCGTGGCAGGAAGTAGTTATTGTTGTGGAATAAGTCCTCCGCCTCTCCGCAAAGTCCCGGCATCCAACATCGGGCATGCCACGACCCCCTGTGGATAATGGAACTCACGCCCACCTCTTGGAAGCATCTTCTGATGCATCATGGGAAGCGGTTGTTGACCTTGAATCATTGTTGGCATTAAGAAATTCGTCATAGGGGAAGAACCTGGCCGTATACCAGGTACAAGCTGTTCTTGGATATCATCTAGTGTTTTATAAATAAATTTAATAAAGCTTTAGAAAGAAATTTAAGAACGGAGGCTTTAAATAAGCCGCTTTTCCCCTTTGGTGTTTTTTACCTTGTTATGTTCTTGTGTTGTAGCTGGATTGAGTTTAGCTTAAAACTCCAAAGGCTATTGCTGTTCCTGATCGCTTTAAGAGGAGGACATTTGCGATCAGTAAGGAAGGGCTTCCGCATGTTGGTAATTTCCTTTACATTACATAGATACGTTTTGAGGAGAAAATATAATATTGAACTCATGATTTTGATTGATCAGCATTAGAAGTAAGGACATCAATATATAGGAATAAATTAACTTTTTAATGAAATTTTACAAGCTTCTTTCACACACAAAATCGTGCAAAACGACCATTGAGTGACATACATTCGACTTACTTCCTAGTTAGTCAAGCAGAAAAAAAATGCTTTCCCATTTTAGGGGTGCTTTTAAGTTGTATACAATACAACTAAATGAGAATGAAAGCACATAAGAGATGTCATCGATAATTGGCAAAAAACAGTAATTTTTTAATTGGCATAAGAAATAAGGGCATTAATTGTATATGTAGATTAAAATTCAATTCAAATTTTAGATACTTTTTCATAGAGAGTTAAACATGTTGCTTAATAGTTTTTCAGATTGTCTAACGGTGGTGTGGAACTCGTGGGAAAAAAGTCAAAGTCGTTACTAAATTTCGGGCCCACAGAGTATAGAGGAATGGAATGTGTAAAGTGAAACGCTGTTGCAGTGAAAACCCACATCTATCTAAACTCGGGGCAGCACTGGAAAGGGTCGTTGGAACTTAAGGTTGTATCGTCGAGTCTTCGCAGTGATAGTTTTTTCATCTTCTTAGCTTCTGTAAAAGTCTTCTATGTATAGAAAGGAATACAGAATGACCATAATTTGTTAATCATTTGGGTAGAAACTCCCCTTTCCATTTTCGAGAACGCCTAGTGTCTTTACTCGTATGGCCTTTTTTTAATCTTCTTGGTTATTTTGTAATTTGTATATATAATTAGTCCATGTTCCATTTTAGAAAACAATAACCTCTGGCAATTTATATCCGATGTGGTCTTTGTCGTGGACAATCAGGAGATGTGGGATGTTAATGTCCTAACTTTAGTTCATTTATTTCTTGGCTTCATCTCTACCTTTTCCACAAAAAAGAGAGTAAAATTAATTATAAATAGGTTATGTGTGACAGCCAGTTATTTTAATTTGAACAAGTTTTATAAAAGTTATATTTTAGAGATTTATTATAAAAACCTTTTAACTTAATTATAAACTTTATCCTGACATGGGGGCCTATTGTGTAATTTTCTCAATTGAATGAGATTAGAATGCAGCACCGCTATTTCTTTTTGGGAGACCATTCGGTCCTATCCCTCTCTCTCCTTTCCCAATTTTTCTTTCTCTATTTAGTTCCATTCTTTCTATTTTCTTTCCTTCTGTTTCTAGATTTAAAGGAATCGATGGTCGACCATCCCTTGAGTTCAGGGGCCGAGAAAATATGGGCTATATTTACTATATATTATATACTTTTACACAAAAATGTTTTTAGTTTAGTTGGTTAACATACAATTCTGTTAACTTATAGGTAGGAGTTCAAAACTTTGCTGCTACTTTTTATTATTTGTATATTTCTTAATATTTTATAAGTTTCTCTTTTGTATTCAATTTTTTTTTATAAGCTCGTTTGTATATATTATGATATATTACTCATCATATTTAGTCCCATTTCGTTTTAGTTTTAGTTAGTAAAATTGCTATTAATCAATTTAAGTGGGGTTGTCATGAATTTCCATTTTTAACCTATAATTTAATACATGATAATTCATCCAAATTACTATTTATTTAATATTTGTTGCTCGTGTAGAATCACGGTGCTCATGTTGTTTATTGAGCCGATTCGCTATATAGAATTCCGGGACTTGCGTTATTTATTGAGCCGATTCGCTGTATAGAACTCCGAGGCTTCCAACACGCAACCTATGTAGCATTTTATCAAATAGCCGGTCTACTCTATTCGGTGGTAATTGCATAGGCTGTGGAAGTAAGGACTAATATATGTTGAGATTGTGTATAAAACGAGGGGGTATTTGGTGCGGTTGTGGAGATGCTGGTGGCGGTCGTTGTGGTGGTGGAAGCCCAAAAGAGGGCCCATAAAGATATGGTGAATTACGTTGGTGGGTTAATGAAGGTTGTAGTGGTACTGATGGTGGATTGAAAGGTGGATGTGGCAAGTCTGGAAAGTTGTTATAGAAATTATATGGCTGAATTTGTGAGTGACGAATTTTGTCGAACAATTCGTTATATAGAATCCCGGTGCTTGCGTTATTTATTGAGCCGATTCACTATATAGAATCCCAATGCTCGCGTTATTTATTGAGATGATTCGCTATATAAAATTTATGGGCTACCTTGTGGCAAAGTCTTGAAATGTGATGAATATTGATCTTCCTGATTTGCGTAACGGGAAGTCGATGACAACGGCGAGGATTTGTGACTTGAAGGATGCCTTGTTCTAAACTCCATGTCTTTCTCATTGAACATATGGAAAGGAAAACTCAAGCTGTTCTTGGTCAAATAGGCATGTTAATTAATAACTTAATCCATATCGTATGAGGAGAAGTGTCAATGACTAAAGCAATAATTTAGTTAAGAATATAATGATATGAAATGAACTAACTTATAAGATAATTAGCAGAAGATCTTCTATGCCTTTTTTCTTTAGCTTTGGTTGTTTCTCACCGAAACCTTCCTTCTCACAGTTTGATTAATTTTGGCCAAATCGTCTCTTTTTACAGGACTTTTCGACTAGTTTTTAGTGTACTGAATATTCTGTCCGCAAACTCCTGTATTTCTCGATATTGAATCAGAATTTTATACAAAAACAAAAATTATAAAATGAAGCCCAATCAGAATATATCAGTATTTATATACAATATAAATCAAAACATAGCGCCTCTATAAAGGAGTGCCAATAGTCCAAGTGGACGGTATACATCACACCCAAGAAAAAACAAAATTTTATTTTTTTCTCGGCGAACACAATTATTATATATTTTGGGCTAAAACACGAAGCTTGATTTAGTTAATCGTGTTCCTATAGTATACAGTCGATAAATAATTAAAGCTCATGCACATCTTCCTTCATTGTTGAAAGATTTTTCGTAAGGATGAAAAATACTTGACTGAATTTTCCCAATTTAACATACTGTTGGTGGATAGAAAGGTGGATGTGGCCAGTCTGGAAAGTTGTTAGAGAAATTATGTGGCTGAATTTGTGAGTGACGAATTTCGTCGAACGGTTGGTGGTTACAGGTTTGCCTATAAACTGTGTTGCTTTCGAACTCAAATCTCGATGGTGATGAATATGCCATAATTGATAGGAATACATTGGATATTGTGATTCCGACAAGGAATGGTGGCTCTGATACCAATTCTAACGAAGTCAATCGATTTGAAATGGATTAGTAAGTTCTTTAAGCAATTATCGAACAAAACCAACAAATGCTACTATTTGTGTTGGAAATTTTCTGAATTTATAATGAAATAATTGAAGTGCAAGTAGGAAAATACAAGTAAAGATAAATGCTGAAATTAAAGAGAAAGAAAGTAAAATTCCATCAGTCTTTTTTTCATAACTACCACTAACATAAGATGAAATACTTATACTGCACCTACCATTTTATTTAATTAAAAAATAGGTCACTCAAATATAAATTTGTATTAAGCTCTTGTAATCTTCAATACTTGCTATTAAACCCTTAAAGCTTTTTCCTTCTCTCCGTTTCTCCCTCAAAATAGGTCAATTACAGTTGGTAAGACCTAAAAAGATGATTTCCTGTTTTAAGGGTGCTTTTAAACTAATTTTGTATTGGCTTACAGTTCAATGAAAAAATTTCACTTTTGATGGACATACACTTTTTTTTATCAGTTTGGCCGCCTTTTTTTTTTTAATTAATACCAGGTCATTTGCATGATGGACTTACACTTCAACAAACTGAATTTTCTTATGTTGTGGTTATTGTTACGCCTATAAATACATAATGCTGAAGAATGCTTTTAATATCTTGACTTCGTCATTCAATATAGACGTAGGTGATGATAATATCTATTTTAAAAGATAAAAAAGGTTTAATATTGCTGTAATTTGCATGAGTACAATTTTCTCTCAGTCATTCTTAATTTTTTTGTAAAATTTGCATTCTAACATTAATGTTGTTTTAGGATTCCACTTTCACTTTGATCATATGTTTTAATTGACAATTCAACTTGCAGGGATATGGAGGGATTAACCATCAAGCTCTTCCTAATGAAAAGGGTTGGAATTATTTTTTTGCTACATATGTTTGAAAATCATTGTTTATCTCAAGGTTATTTCAATTAAAGTAGCTAATCCAAAAAACTAATTTACACTGTTTACAAGCATTGCAGCTATTTGGCAAGTCATCCGCAGATGTTGGTTTCCGTGTACGAAATAACAATTAACAATAATTAAAGGATTAAACAAGAATAAACAAAAAACCAGTGTAATCTTTATTAATTTCGAAACTGATACAGAAATTAATGATTACAACATGTAGGTACTGAAACGTAAATAAAGCAAACGTTATCAGATTATTATTAATTAATAATTTGATGTATTGAATTGCAATAAATAGAAACTGCCGGACTGGAAAGTATAAACTTAACAGCCGGACTGTTCTGATTTAAATTGAAATAACAGGACTGAATTGAAACTATTCTAATTACTGAATTTAATTACAGAATTGAAATTACAGCAAAAAACAGAACTTTAAAGAAATTACAGAATAGTACAAACAGAA
The DNA here is from genome assembly GCA_963920805.1 of Primula vulgaris. Lineage (NCBI taxonomy): Eukaryota > Viridiplantae > Streptophyta > Magnoliopsida > Ericales > Primulaceae > Primula > Primula vulgaris. Next base: position 29,223,779 of record OY987219.1, on the reverse strand, counting down.
TTAAAAGCTACAGCTAAGGACAGCAATTGAAATACTGAAATAAAAAAGGACAGAATTGAATACGTAAATTAAATGGACAGAATTAAAAGACGCAAATGAAATGGACAGAATAGAAATAAAATAAGACGAGACTACTGTTAACAGTATGCCCTTAACCGATATTCGCCCAACCACCTTAAGGTTTCTGGTTGCGTTGGCGCTTCGATCCCAAGGTACAACGTCTCGGATGACTCGCCGGAAACTGGCGACGAGTCAAGGTCGAGCTGTTGGTGGGTGGTTCTCTCTGTTTCTAAAATGTAATGCTACTGTTTAGAGAGATGATATATGCTGCTGTATTTGATTTCAGAATGTTCTGTGTGTGTTTTTGACATGTGGGGGGTCTGCCTATTTATAGGCTTGCTGAGTATCTCAGCCATTAAGGTCACTTTACTACTGTCAGTTTTCGAAATTCGAAACTGCAGTATTAACTTTGCAATGAAATCACATTTATTGCAACAGTTACAGCTTTGCTGGAAGCTTTTCCTGAACAGACGCACTTTTCCCGAACATGCACGCTTTTTCCGAACAGGCGCGCTTTTTCCGAACAGAAACACTATTCCCGAACAGGCGCGCTTTACCCGAACAGTCGCGCTTTACCCGAACAGGAACACTTTTCCCCAATAGGAACAGGCGCACTTTTTCCCGTCGAGCTGAAAACCCGACGAGCAAGCCCGCCCGACGAGCAAGCCCGCCCATGTGTGGTACACAATACACACATGTGTATGTGGACACATTACTTAATATCCACATGGGATACCTTAGTATATATATTGTAAAAATCACTCATGATTTTCCAATGTGGGATAACCCTCATGGGTTAAATCCCATTTCTTTTCTCATTTTCCAGCATTGGCTTTATTGCCTCTTTCGAGTACCAACCTTCGAGTCCAATTATCATTCACACCCTTCCTCCGAATGGGTCATGCGATATACCGTTGCGAAGCTCGTCACACGAGCTACTCAAACGCATAGAGTATGGCCTCAGAAAAACTGAGGAGTCGCATTAAAAATTGACTCAAAGATGGTCTCTGACCACTTGGAACAAATATGTTTAAATTACATATTTTCCAACTTTTTTCCAACAATCCCCCACATGAATGCAATTGGCTCGAAAGCCCATGTCCTAAATGAAAATCAAGAGAACCGCAAAAGTTCACTGCCTAAGGTCAGGTAGCGCGCGCCTTGAACCTGCCGTAGCGGAGTACCACCCAGAATACTGCTATTAGGTAGCTGTAAAGCTTTGAACCATCAAGCTTTGTGTATCCCAGAATGGCACCCGCACAGTGCCCTCTCTACCCACGTACTAGGCCCTTTAGTTGTTGTCCATATTTGGCCTGGACTGCCTTGGCAACTTCAACTGAGTGCTCTAGTGAATTAGCCCAAGCTCATCACATGGTACCGGCCTTACACACTCGTTATAGGTGTTCCAAGTCGAAAGTGTCCTGACTCACTTTACTCGACCGTCGAGTAACTTGGATCATTAAGAGCCTCAAGCTCACCCTTACAATGGTACAGGTCTATCACTCTGTCATCGCGGAGATGGGCTGGGAACTCCAGGTTCCCGAGTGCTTTGTTCGGTTGCCCCCACAGTTCAGTTTCCCTTTGAACCTATCAGGAAAGATTCCGTTTAGGTTGGGTTGCCTATGGGGGGGCCACCAATTTAACGGGCTTTAACCCCATTCCGTTCGATGACGTCTCGACTCCCACTTGAGTCAAGCCTTTAGTTAATGGATCCGCTATGTTTTCCTTTGATCTTACAAAATCTAAGGATACCACACCATTGGATAACAATTCCCTTACGGATTTATGTCTTCGACGTATATGTCGAGACTTTCCATTATACATATGATCCTGAGCCCGCGCAATAGCTGATTGACTATCACAATGCATGCTTATTGCGGGAACAGGTTTCGGCCACATTGGAATTCCTTCCAATAGACTTCTCAGCCAGTCTGCCTCTTCGGTTGCTAAGTCCAACGCTATGAATTCTGATTCCATAGTTGACCTTGCAATACATGTCTGTTTGGAGGATCTCCAAGACACAGCAGCTCCTCCCATTATAAACACATATCCACTCGTGGACCTTGTGCTATTGGAGTCTGATATCCAGTTGGCATCTGAATACCCTTCCAGTACCGCTGGATATCTGGTATAGTGCAGCCCGTAATCGACTGAAAACCTCATATACCTGAGAAGTTTCATTATAGCCTTCCAGTGTTCCTCATTTGGATTACTGGTGTACCTGCTCAGTCTACTCACTGAGTTTGCTATGTCTGGTCTAGTGCAATTCATTATATACATGAGAATGCCTATGACTCGAGAGAACTCCAATTGATTCACATTTTTACCGAAATTCTTTTTCAGGTTACAGTTGAACTCAATTGGGGTTCTTGACATAGCTTTACTGTCCTTGTCAAACTTGTCTAAGACTTGTTTAACATAATGACTTTGGGACAAGGCATACCCTTCTGATGTTTTGGTAATCTTCATGCCAAGTATTACATCAGCTAAACCCAGGTCCTTCATGTCGAAGTGTTGTGACAACATTTTCTTTGTGGAGCTGATTCTATCATTACTCCCAATTATGATCATGTCATCCACATAGAGACAGACTAAACACAGTCTCTTCCACTTCCTTTAGAGTAGACACATTTATCACACTCATTAATGTGAAAACCGTTTGATAGCATAATTCTATCAAACTTCTCATGCCATTGCTTTGGCGCTTGTTTGAGTCCATATAGAGACTTTACAAGTTTGCACACTTGGTGCTCTTTACCAGGAACTACAAACCCTTCAGGTTGTTCCATGTAAATTTCTTCTTCCAGTTCCCCATTCAGAAATGCCGTCTTTACATCCATTTGATGTATTTCCATATCAAACAAAGCTGCGAGAGCAATGACGATTCGGATAGACGTTTTCCTGGAGACAGGAGCATACGTGTCGAAATAATCGACACCTTCAGTTTGCCTGAATCCTTTTACCACAAGTCTCGCCTTGTATTTCTCAATCGTACCGTCAACCTTTAACTTCCTCTTGAAGATCCACTTGTGACCTAGGGGCTTGCATCCTTTCGGAAGATCCACTAGTTCCCAAGTGTGGTTTTGCATGATTGATTCAATTTCATTTTGAATAGCTTCTTCCCAATATTGGGAATCCGGTGTTGACATAGCTTGTTTATATGTCGCCGGTTCGCCTTCAACCATGAAGGTTAGGAAATCAGGTCCAAAGGAAGTTTCCTTCCTTGCCCTTTTGCTGCGCCGAGGCTCTTCCTCTTCCTCTTCCTCTTCCTCTGTCGGTTCACTTGCCCCCACATTTCCTTCACTGTTCAACTCTTCAGTTGGTACAGATGTAGTTAATTTCCGGGGAAAGATATCTTCAAAGAAAGAGGCCTCTCAGCTTTCCATATACGTATCTACGTGCACATCGGGATTGTCCGACTTGTGCACGAGAAACCGATATGCACTACTGTTCTGTGCATATCCGATGAACACACAGTCCACCGTCTTAGGACCAATTCTCATCCTTTTAGGAGTGGGAACTAGGACCTTTGCGAGACAACCCCAAACCCGCAGGTTCTTATAACTGGGTTGATGACCTTTCCATAACTCATATGGAGTCTTTTCTCGCTTCTTATGTGGTAACTTGTTTAAAACATAGTTAGCGGAAAGTACAGCTTCCCCCCACATGTTCTGGGGTAACCCAGAACTGATTAGCATAGCATTCATCATTTCCTTTAGCGTTCTATTTTTACGCTCAGCAACCCCATTTTGCTCGGGAGTGTATGGGGCTGTGGTTTGATGTATAATGCCGCTTTCAGTGCATATCTGTTCAAACGGTGATTCATATTCACCGCCTCTATCACTTCTCAATGTTTTAATTTTCTTATTGAGTTGATTTTCAACTTCAGTCTTATAAAGAGCGAATTTCTCTACTGCTTCGTCTTTACTTCTCATTAAGTAAACGTAATAGTATCTAGTACAATCATCTATAAAGGTGATAAAGTACTTTTTCCCTCCTCGTGTTTGTATAAACTTTAAGTCGCATACATCTGTGTGTATTAGACCGAGAGGTTCACTTTCTCGTTCAACATGTTGAAACGATGATTTCGTTAACTTTGCTTCTACACAAATCTCACATTTGTGTTGCTTATCAAAAACGAAATTTGGTATTAGTTTTAGTGAAATTAATTTCTTTAAAGAATTATAATTCACGTGACCTAATCTACCATGCCACAAATGAAATGACTCAAATAAATAATTAAACTCAGAATTATTATTGGCCTCTTGGGCAACAGTCATTACAGTACTTGTGCTAGCCTCAGCTTTAGCACCTTTATTGGGAGCAGGTGTCCCTACGTTCAACTTAAACATGCCGTTGGTCAAATAGCCACGGCCTACATAGACACCATTTTTGGTGATTACAATTTTATCGGATTCTAAAACTAGTTTAAACCCGTTCTTCACCATCACCGATCCTGATACCAGATTCTTGCGGATATCTGGAACATGAAGCACATTTGTCAACCTCAGCTCTTTTCCCGAGATCATATTCATCACGACCATTCCTTTTCCTTCCACCTTGGAAGTAGCAGAATTTCCCATGAAGTAGCTTTCTCCCTCTACCGCTTCGTAGGTCTTAAACATCCACCTAGTTGAGCAGATGTGGCTTGTGGCGCCAGTATCCAGCCACCACTCTTTGGGATTTCTCCCCACGAGATTCACCTCAGAGACCACAACAGTAAAGTGGTCATCATCTCGTCCTCCCTCAGCCAGATGAGCCTGAGCTGGAGCTTTCCTCTTCCCTTTGCCCTTGAAGTTCCTCGGGGGGGGGGGGGGGGCTTAGGCTTAGCAGCGCCTTTATTGTCATAACAGTCCACGGCACGATGGCCGGTCCTGTTACACACAAAGCAGGTTCCCGCAAATTTCTTTGCGACAACAGCACTGCCTCCGGTGTCAAAACGTTTCCGTTTGACGTTGGAGCTTTCGACCACATTGGCCTTTTCCATTGGGATGACAGCACCACCGACTCTCCTCATGGAGCGACGGTTGCTCACCTCGATGTTGAGCTTCTCAATGAGCCCCTCCAACCTCATTTCTTTCCGCTTGTGCTTCAGGTAGTTTTGAAAGTCTTTCCATGACGGCGGCAATTTCTCAATCATGAGTGCCACCTGGAAAGGCTCATTAATAACTAGCCCCTCAGCCTCAAGGCGGTGATAAATCAGTTGGAGCTCCTCAACTTGCTCCATGACACCCCTGCTGTCAGTCATACGGTACTCGTGAAAGTCCGTGACAACAAATCTCTTTGTGCTAGTGTTATTCACTTTGTACTTATTTTCGAGAGTCTCCCACAGCTCCTTTGCAGTAGCTTTGGGCTCGAAAACACTGAACAGCGTGTCATCTAGAGCACACAGGATATAGTTCTTGCATAGGTAGTCGGCATGTCTCCATGCCTCAACCGCAGAGAACGACTGCTTGTCCAGATCGTTCTCGCTTAGGACGGGAGCAGTCTCCTTAAGAAACCTGGTCAGATTCAGGGTCGTGAGATAAAACAGCATCTTTTGCTGCCAACGTTTAAAGTTGTCTCCCCTGAATTTTTTTGGTTTCTCCAGATGAGAAGTCGGCAAAGTAGGCACAGCCGAATACATCGGTGCCTTGCCCTTGGCCGCAGCCTTGGCTCTAGCCGCAGCCTTAGCTGCGGCCTTGGCTGTGGCCGCTGCTTCGGCCGCAGCCTTAGCTTTGGCCGTAGCATCCGCCATAGCCACAGCCGCGGCGGCCTCAGCCGCTGCAACTGCGTCATCGACGTTAGCCACCACATTCGCATCACCCCCAGTGTTATGGACATGCCCACCAACCACGGGGTCATGCTCACCCCCGCTAGGCAACTCAATAGGCGATGTGTTAGTCATCTGAAACGACAACACAAAACGTATGAGATACGTGTACAAAAAATTCTATAAACAAACACCAAAACTGAAATTTGGGTTTGTAAAAGAATTATCAAACAAAATTAAAATAAACTCTTATCCCTTTAAATATCAATACGGTTGATTATTAAAAGGATTGAAACGATTCTTATTGAATACCAATACGGTTGGTATCAACAAGAAAATAAAATAAAATTAAAACTGTTTGGAATTTTTTTCTTTGTAATTCAATTTCTAATATAATTTAGAATTGAAAACAAGAAAGCATTATTCCTTATAAAAATAAAAAATTGTATTGATCAATACACGAAAGAAACAACAGGGGTATCGGTTAAGATTGTTGGTTTCCGTGTACGAAATAACAATTAACAATAATTAAAGGACTAAACAAGAATAAACAAAAAACCAGTGTAATCTTTATTAATTTCGAAACTGATACAGAAATTAATGATTACAACATGTAGGTACTGAAACGTAAATAAAGCAAACGTTATCAGATTATTATTAATTAATAATTTGATGTATTGAATTGCAATAAATAGAAACTGCCGGACTGGAAAGTATAAACTTAACAGCCGGACTGTTCTGATTTAAATTGAAATAACAGGACTGAATTGAAACTATTCTAATTACTGAATTTAATTACAGAATTGAAATTACAGCAAAAAACAGAACTTTAAAGAAATTACAGAATAGTACAAACAGAATTAAAAGCTACAGCTAAGGACAGCAATTGAAATACTGAAATAAAAAAGGACAGAATTGAATACGTAAATTAAATGGACAGAATTAAAAGACGTAAATGAAATGGACAGAATAGAAATAAAATAAGACGAGACTACTGTTAACAGTATGCCCTTAACCGATATTCGCCCAACCACCTTAAGGTTTCTGGTTGCGTTGGCGCTTCGATCCCAAGGTACAACGTCTCGGATGACTCGCCGGAAACTGGCGACGAGTCAAGGTCGAGCTGTTGGTGGGTGGTTCTCTCTGTTTCTAAAATGTAATGCTACTGTTTAGAGAGATGATATATGCTGTTGTATTTGATTTCAGAATGTTCTGTGTGTGTTTTTGACATGTGGGGGGTCTGCCTATTTATAGGCTTGCTGAGTATCTCAGCCATTAAGGTCACTTTACTACTGTCAGTTTTCGAAATTCGAAACTGCAGTATTAACTTTGCAATGAAATCACATTTATTGCAACAGTTACAGCTTTGCAGGCGCGCTTTTCCCGAACAGGCGCGCTTTTCCCAAACAGGAACACTTTTCCCGACGAGCAAGCCCGCCCGACGAGCAAGCCCGCCCGACGAGCAAGCCCGCCCATGTGTGGTACACAATACACACATGTGTATGTGGACACATTACTTAATATCCACATGGGATACCTTAGTATATATATTGTAAAAATCACTCATGATTTTCCAATGTGGGATAACCCTCATGGGTTAAATCCCATTTCTTTTCTCATTTTCCAGCATTGGCTTTATTGCCTCTTTCGAGTACCAACCTTCGAGTCCAATTATCATTCACACCCTTCCTCCGAATGGGTCATGCGATATACCGTTGCGAAGCTCGTCACACGAGCTACTCAAACGCATAGAGTATGGCCTCAGAAAAACTGAGGAGTCGCATTAAAATTGACTCAAAGATGGTCCCTGACCACTTGGAACAAATATGTTTAAATTACATATTTTCCAACTTTTTTCCAACAGCAGATTCCCAATAAAAAAAATTACTGGATTTCCTCATCGATATACTACAAAGGTGATCATTATATCTATAATTTATAGAAAAATTATGGTAATATATTACTGCAATTTGAAGAATGCAACCTTCTCTTAATCGTTTTCATTTATGTAGGAAAGATAAGAAAGGAATATATTACAAAGCCTCCTAACAGTAACGAGGTTTAATTTTTTTACCTCTTTCAGTCCACTTTAACAATTTCAATATGTTTTGATTTGCAATGTGAATGATGATGATCTTCTTATTTTCAGGTGGAAGACTACTATGAATTTATTTATTTACTTAGAAAGGATGAGAGCAAACATCGACGATGGAATCAACATTACTTTGAAACAATTTTAAGTTTGTTTTTACCATTAAAGAATCTTTCACGTATGTTAAATTGGGAAAATTCAGTCCAGTATATTTCTCATCCTTACGAAAAATCTTTCAACAATGCAGGAAGATGTGTATTTATTATCCAAAAACGCCATGAGCTTTAATTATTTATCGACTGTATACTATAGGAACACAATTATCAAAACCAAGCTTCATGTTTTAGCCCAAAATATAAAATAATTGTGCTTGGCTAGTCAAAAATAAAATGTGTTTTTTCTTGGGTGTGATGTATTGCGGCCACTTAGACTATTGGCACCTCCCTTATAGAGGCGCTAGGTTTTGATTTATATTGTATATTAATACTGATATATTCTGATTGGGCTTCATCTTATAATTTTTGGTTTTGTATAAAAGTTGTATTCAATCTCGAGCAATACAGGAGCTTGCGGACAGAATATTCAGTACACTAAAAACTAGTCGAAAAGTCCTCTAAAAAGAGACGATTTGGCCAAAATTAATCAAACTGTGAGAAGGAAGGTTTAGGTAAGAAACAACCAAGGCTAAAGGAAAAAGGCACACAAAAGATCTTCTGCTAATTCTGTTATAAGTTAGTTCATTTCATATCATTATATTATTAACTAAATTATTGTTTTAGTCATTGACACTTCTCCTCATACAATATGGATCAAGTTATTAACATGCCTATTTGACCCAGAAGTCAGAACAGCTTGAGTTTTCCTTTCCATATGTTCAAAGACAAAGACATGGAATTTAGAACAAGGCATCCTTCAAGTCACAAATCCTTGCCGCTGTCATCGACTTCCCATTACGCAAATCACGAAGATCAATATTCATCGCATTTCAAGACCTTGCCACAAGGTAGCCCATAAATTTATCATTAAATAAATGCATATATTTACATGTAAATATTATTTCTGAGTTTTTGTCTGTTTCATGTGGAGGGTTTTGAAGACCAAATGATGTGGCCATGGTGCGTTTTGCTATCACTACTCTTTCTACGCTGACGTGGATGTTCAACTACTTGAGAAACTTCTGGCGAGGGCTGATTGTGCTTAAAACGTTTAGTTGTACAGTAGAACCTTTATAAAGTTATAAGCTCGGGATCAGAAGAAAAGATTACTATATAGAGGTTATTTTTAAGTGGAGGTTCATATATAAAAAAGATAATTTTATTTAAATATATATTTTGTATAATACAAGATAAATGTATATATTGTTTCACTAACTATCACAAATATTTTAGAGACAAGTACATATTTTTACTTTAACTAGGTTAACACATGATGACATGAATTAAAGGAGGTGGAAAATCATGATATAATAAATTTATAAATTTTAAAATAATTAATTAAGTACATAATTATTTAGAAAATCGAGTATATGTATCTAGAAAACTGGAAATTCATCTAAATTTTATTTAATGTTTTCTTTACATGTATAAACACTACGTATAATTTAGCATAGAAAACTGTCATAAAAAATTACATATATCTAATTTTACAACTTTATATTATTTATCACTATAGAGGGACATTTTTTTAAGGCATGACCTTAAAAAATTATGAATTATTACAATGTATATGTTATTTCTATTTATAACTGGTCCCGAGTTGGGATCGAGAATTTTTAATCCTATATAAATTTTATTCGTATATGAAGTATTCGTATAAAGATGTTCTACTGTATGTTTAAATTTTCTTGTACTACATATGATTGATTGATGGGGCTTTTGGAAGTTTCCCCCTCTTATATGGTAAATTGTGATGATAATATTAATGGTTGGTGCATTGTTTGTATGTTTTTTTAAGCAAGCGTGTATTAAGTCAAAAGCTCGAAACAAATGCTCGAAGGCTACAAATGATTCTACAGATAGTTAGCGCGTCATTGCAAGAGTACCGATAGCTGTAACGTACGAGCAACATTAATTTTTTATGCATTTCAATCTAGTCCAGCTATTATAATTTATAATTATTTTTTAAGTGATGCGGCAAGAAAGACGAATCTCTTAATATGTAGCTATCACTTTAAAACATTAAAAGTACATAGCATGCGAAACTCTTAATATTGGGACATCAAGCATGGAAGGTACAACAATAAAGACGAAACTCTTAATATGTAGTTGGACATGACTTTATGTGCAATTGGACGTGCCTTTTTGCTACACTCCTTTTTGAAAGAATAAAGTATCACCAACTCACTAAGTCCTTTTTGCTGCACTTATCTTTTAGTAATAAGAATCTCCCCTATCATTTAATGTAACGAATTTTCCAATTCAACACCTCATTTACTCCATCTAGGGTTGAGAGTCTCATAGTTACCGAAAACTATATGTTTAGCTAGAAAATGCATTTCTCCGGAAACACGTTTCGGAAATGCAAATGGCACTCCTTTAAATTTTTGGAAAAAACATTTTCGAAACTTAATTGAGAAATATTATAAAATTTAAATAAAACTTTTTCATTACTCCAATATAATATGAAAAGTATACTTTACTAGAACTTTAAGAAAGCTTTTACAATACAATTTTTTTTTAATAAAATAGGGAAAAATACATTAAAAGATTACGAAACCAAGTTATTAAAAGAGAATATATATATAATATATAAATAAATTATTACTTTAGTTACTCAAATAAGCGAGTACGGCCTGGAATGTTCAAATCGAAGTAAGTTTCTCACCCCGTGCAAGACCAAATTATCAAGTTCCATAAAGTTTGGTTTTGTAACTTTCTCTGGAATTAATTTGTTTATTGCTTTTTTTTTTCCTGTTTTGGAGAAGTAGTGATTTAGAAAAATTATGAAAAATAATTTATATTGACATATAATTTTAGATGAGAGTTTTGTAGTTCCTAATTTAGGGATTGGAGTTGCTAGTCGTCCCTTAAATTTGCATTTTATGGTCAAAATATGTTATATATATATATATATATATATCATGAAATATAAGAAATTAGTATTTTTTGGATTATTATTATAGAATCCATAAATTCATACTATAAGTTTACTATAAGTGCCATATATATTTTATCTAAAAAATTTAACTATACCGGCATTTCCCGTAGAGAAATTAAGCTACGTTTCCCATTTCCGTTTCCCGTATTGCTTCCCGTTTCCGTTTCCCATGTTCGGAACTATGGTTGAGCCTAATAAATTATTTCATGATATTGATACACTCACGCAACAGAAGATCGGGTTATACTAATGGTAAAGTGGGTGTCGTTAAATTCAAACAACGTAGCAACAAAAGATACTAAATTTAGCGAAAATCGTTTTAATAACGTATTCTTGTAGCCCTAGATGTTTTACTAAAAAATACTTATCTTTTTAAGCTATTATGCCACAAGCACCTTTTTAATCATGACCAAATTACTGGCCCAGTCTAAGCTTCTCTTCCTAGCTTTATTTGATATTCATTGTTGCCTTCGTATATTGTTTTGACCATCTCGCTCATTTATAATACAACGGTTATGAATGATAATAACTTTTCAACGCATAAGTGAATTATTATATATGGCTCATAATTAATGCTTAAATAAGACCAGATTACGGCTAAATCATTATCATAGTAATTTTATTTTTTATGGAGAGAATTGAATTGTATTAACTTTTTCTTTTTCAATTAGTATTGATACAAAAGAACTAGAAAGTGAAATTAAAAAAATGAATTGTTTTTTTTTTTGAAATACCCATCTAAAGATGAGGGTTGAGGGGAGAATAAGAATCAAAACCTCCGAAAATAAATGAAAGTACATGAAATCTGCAAATTAAAAACTATTTGGAATGAAAATTCACGAAAATGGATCTACACTATACATCTAGTAAACGATACACACGCGTTGCATGTGAGACGCTACAAATTGTGATGATGATACAAATATTCAGAGTAAAAAAATATATATGATATAAGAAAAAAAGATAATCTAAATTGTGATGATGATACAAATATTTAGAGAAAAAAATAAATAGGATATTAGAAATTTTGTGTGGTTAAAGAGGAAAAAAGAGTGTAATTAGTTTTTATTTTTCTATTTTTTATTAAAGTAGTTAATATGGTAATTAAGAAAAGTATAGGGGTATTTTTGGAAAAAAATGGCTAAATTTGACAGTATCTACTTTTCTTAAGTTTTTTTTATATTAATAGTATGATAATTAAAACTCCGCTAAAATGGCTTTTAAAAATATGATTTTCTAAATATATATAACACTGAAGAAAGTGTAAATAATAATAATCATAATAAAATTTAGAAAAAAACGGCCAGCCAGATGGGTTGTGTTTTTGTAATTTTAATTCGAGTCGAGGCAGTCGGTTTGGTTTTAAGGACCCCACCCAATAACCATCTATACTTTGAGTAATTGGTTAGCTCAATAGCAATCCCTCTACCGTCTTTAAAATTTTAAAACTTTGGATGCATCTAAATTATGAGTACTTGAGGAACTCTTCAGCTTCATTGTGACATTGCCTTGGGTTTGTGTTGTTCAGGCACAATGCACTCCTCCGAGTTTTAGTTTCGTCCTTCGGCAAGCTAAACTAAATAGGTTACACACACCCCATCGGTTGCAAAAAATGTAACTTATCGATGATAAAGGATATCATATTTGTTTAATTTGTTTTTAGAGTGTAGAACATTTGTTCTTTCAATGTGAATTTTCGATGCGGGTTTGGAAGATTGATCGTCGCTCGAGGTTCTTGGATCATGTTCAACTTGGTCGAATGGGATCTTTTTGGCAAGCGACGTCTTAAAGAGTTTTTCTCCCTCTGAGCTCTTGAAAAAATGCTTGTCTGCGACTGTATGCAGTTTATTCCATTTGGAAGGAAAGGACAACTCCACGGGGGGAAAATTTTCAAACTTGCTAAATTTTATGTTACAAATCGTATGAACAAATTTTGTAAAGTGTGAAACAATCTTAGAAATAGGTTTATTAGGTGGTTATGGAGATTAAGTCGCCAATTTATCGGTGGCTAGTCGCAATTGCATTTTTCTGTCAAGAAAAATGTGATCGGTAAGTGCAAATGTAAAATCAGTTGTAAAAGTTGTCGCCGATATCTTCTGGCAGATCGGTTAACATAGTTGATCGGCTGGTTTATTTTCAGCATGTTTTTCGTTATCGTTATCTGTACGTTGTATTTTTTTAGTGAACTTGGCCCATTTTGTATACTTATGTATGATGGGTTTATTATACTTGACTATCCTGAACTATAATAGTGTTTTTGTTAACTAAACTGAAATATAAACAAACTTTCTTTTTTACTAGGCTCAAGTTTAGTCTCCGTTATTTTTTTATACAAAAAGACAATTCAAATGGACGGAAAAATCAGCACGTGACCATTTTACAAACAGAGTGCTTATTTACACTTAAATTTAAAGGGGAAAAAATTAGTGGCTACAACTATCATACATTAATAAAATAGGAACCAAACTTATGACATTAACAATTGAGGTAACAAAAAATATATATTTTACTAAATTGGGGACCTCCGTCAATTTAATTGGACGGAAGTTAAGTTTAAATTCTATTTCAGTCTCAAATTTTATAAAACATATGAATTTAACCCGAAAAATTTATAATTTTACATTTTTAATATAACCATAAACAAATAGTTACATATGCATACTCCTACATATGCATAAAAAAAAGAAATACACAACTTATATATATATATATATATAACGAAATAGAATTTTATTATAAAATTTGGGACTGAAATAAAATTTAACCTTAACTTCCGTCCAATTAAATTGATGGAGTTCTCCAATTTAGGAAAATATATATATTTCGGTACCTCAATTTTGTTAATGTATGGTAGTTGGCTTCATTAAATCTATTTTTTCCCTTTAAATTTAAGTGTAAATAAGTAATCTGTTTGTAAAATGGTCACGTGCTGACTTTTCCGTCCACTACTGACTTTTCCGTCCATTTGAATTGTCTTTTTGTATAAAAAAATAACGGAGACTGAACTTGAGGGTAGTAAAATGAAGAGTTTATACTTCAGGCTAGTTAACGAAAACACTACCATATGTAATTCAGGGTAGTCAAGTATAATAAATCATACATAATGGTTTTACACTTTTACCCAAAAAAAATAAAAACAAAAAAAATACTCTTCAGCTTCAGCCCTAATTTTGGCGAAATACTTATTTGTATACATATGTATGTTGCCTTTATTCCACGCAGCTAGTTATTCCACACTGTAACATCCCGCATTTTTTATAAGTGTTTTTAATTAGCAATTTATTTATCCAAAAACGTTTTATTCAAAATTTTACCAAAAACCGGTCACTCGACTTATTTTTAGCCAAAAACCGAAACTCTTCCGAAAAACCTTATTTTAAAAACCTGTTACTAATTTTACTAATAAAAAGGACCCAATAGATTTGTTTCTAAAGGTTTGTTATTATTGAGTAGGTTATTAATAATTTTGATTAAAAGTTAGCTTTTAGAACTTTGGGGACCAATTAGTTCGTTTCCACAAACTTTGTAAAAACAGTTTTTCTATACCTAAAATCAGCCCACTTTTGAATTCTTTAAACCTAAAAATCAGCCAAGAGAAAAGAGAGAAAAAGAGAGAAAAGAGAAAAAGAAGAAGAAGAAGAAGATAAACCACGTTAGCGGATTATTACCGGAATCATCTCCTCTACACGCTAAGGTAACGGGGGTTATCCATTGCGACTAGACGAGGGTGTATGTTAGGATTAGGTTTTACATTTATTACAAAATTGGGGGTTTTTGTCCTTTATACTATTTATGTTCTTAATTTGTTAATTGGGTTATTTGTTGTATGTTTTAATCACTTATTTGAATGGGAGAAATTGATGAGTTAATTATGTTAATTTCGGATTAATGAGATTTTGGGTGGGTTTGCATGTTTTATGCGTTGACTATGTAATTATGTAATTATTGATGGAATTGGATGAATTTATGTTGAATAATGGTGAATTGTAGTTTATGCATACAAGGTGTTTGCTAAAAGGCCTGAAAGTGATTTTATGTTATAGCGTTTGGCTAGTGGTGAATTTAGTGCTTGTAACTAAAACTGGTTATAAGTGTCTGTGCATGCTGGTATGATGTCTCAGTATACAAAGATTGCATTTGATAAGATTTATTTGTCTTCATCTTCTGCTTCATATATTAGTTTTACTTCTTTTTCGGAGAATATACTATAGAGTATAAAAGCACTGTCCACTTGTGGGGACTGAGAGATACATGTTACTATGTTCCTAAGCAACTTGATATATATCTTAAAGAGACTATGCATGTCAACTTGCCGCTGCTTTAAGTTCTCCAGTTATGCATATCAACTGAGGCCATCTGTAGATAATTGTTGACTTAAATTGTAGAACTTGTGGACTAGTATGAATGTACCTACTGTAAACTTTGATAGGAATTCCATGGTTGTATCTAGCATGATTGTAGACTTGTAGTACGTTACTGTTATGTTGTATTACGATAAGTGACGTATGAGATGGTGTTATTTGAATAGTATAATATTATTGGCCGAGGCCTTAATATTTATATGTATGAGATTGTGTTAATTGGATGATTTTATATTATTGGCCGAGGCCTTGTGATTTAGCTGTAGTGGCAATGGTCTCTGTCTCTCCCTAATTCCGGGGACAGAAGACGGCCGAGGGGATAGGGAATGACTCGTCTTACGGACTGGGACGAGTGGCGTGAGAGGTCCAAGTGCGCACTATAAATCTACTTTTATGTTGCAATGGTCTCTGTCTCTCCCTAATTCCGGGGACAAAAGACGGCCGAAGCAATAGGGAATGACCTACCTTACGGACTGGGATAGGTGGCGTGAGAGGTCCATGTATGCTATAGATGTGTGTAGATGTTATTTAATTTATTTAATTTATCGTAGTTGTAGAATGTAATTATATTTCTTTTTATACGTCGATTATCGTAGTTGTGGAATTTGTGAGCTCTTGCATTTATGGGATGGAGTGGCGGTGTTTGTGGTGCCGTCCCGTCTAGTTATGTGCGTGGGACTCACCGTTACAATTTTGTCATTCAGGTACATTATAGGTTGACACATTTGGATAGGAGCTATCACAATGCGTCACATGGGTTTGGGGCTTTCGCTTTATTTTTACTTAGAGTACTTTTGAGGTTGTAGCCTACGGGCAATTTACATTCGTTTATTTTCTTTCATAATTTTGTTAAAACTATCTCGTCTTGTAGCCGCGTTTGGCAAATTCTATATTTATTTGTTTAAACTTTCTTTTAGCTCGCTAGTCCTTTCCTTTTAAATTTTTTTTTTAATTTCGTACCAACATGTTCTATTTTCTTTCGTTTTAAAAAGGTCATGCCTCGATATCCGTGTCTCATGGATTTTGGGGCGTGACACACACTCCCATCTCTCTCTCTCTCTCTCCTTCTCTCTCTTATTCACTCTCTCCCGTTCCGTAATTAGGGTTTTCGAACCAGCTTCATTGAGGGATGGAGTTTTATGTAGATCCTGGTACAGTCTCTCTATCTCTCATTGTATATTTATCTATATATCTGCATGCATGGTGTGATTTTCTAATATGATATATTTATTTATATACGGTTTTTTGTCGGATTCTTGGTTTTTTCTACTATTATTACTTTCCTTACCGATCAAAATCACCAATCCAGATAATAACTCTCTACAAGTTTTACAACAACGTTTGAAAATTATAATACGTCAATCGACAAGAAAGGCTGGAATATAGGAGTATTGTTAGTTTTGAAAATATAGATCCTGAACTGTGTTGTTTATTTTCCAGTTAAATAGTTCTAAAATCATCGGAAGTAATACTCTATAGGCAAATTTTAACATGTTTTAATTGTTGTCTTTGCAGTAGTAATCAAGTTAGGATTTATCAGAAGTCTTTGGAAGAAAAGACGGAAACCACCTGATTACTCTGATTATGCTTGGCAAGATCGATATTCATCGCATTTCGTAACAAGGTATGACATTAGTTAATTAATCAATTAGCTAAGATTTAATATATATTTTTAATCAAATTTATTATTATGTTTTGTTCTCTAATCATGTATGCCATAGATCTGCTTGCATATGTTTTCATAAATGCTGTTAATTTTTAATATTATAGACTTAATATTTCTGACAGTTTATATAGAAAATTGTTGTTGCTACTGAAGATATTAATTCGATACATCACTCTCGTGTCTGCAATTTCTGTGCGGAAATTAAAATTTTCTCCTTAAGCGTATACTTGTAAAAAAATCATGTTATAAATTTTTGTGCCAGAGGATCTGTATATGTTTAGCCAGTCCCACCTATATTTTACATTATATAATAAAGTTATTTTCATACTTTTAACTTTAAATGACAGAATATTTCGAAATCTGCACAAAATAGTGAATAATTATTTTATTTTGGTAATTAAGAAATATTATGTTTTTTTTTTTGCTGTTGGACAGTTGATAAGTTTGGTGTTGTTCCGTCCAAAAGAGTTGTTATTTTCCTCAAATGAAAAAAATTTACTATGAAAATATTATTTTGCTTTTAAATTTTGCTTATACTTTCTTGCGTTAAAACATGATAGACACTATTAGAAAACGAGTGTCATCAAATTTAGCAACAATATAGCATCTGAACTTCGTTGCTATTTGCTAAGTTTATGGGCACTTAACTTTGCGATAGACATGCATACCGATGGTATGCTTACATTTTATTGTAAACTATTAATTTGATACGAAGATTGAGATTACATAACAAAACAAAAGTTAACTTTTTAATTCTCCTTATATCTTTTGATTTGAAGCCATACATAATGAGTACAATGGATCACAAACAATTGTGTATTTTATTCTTCTACTCGGCAACAGTATTTTTACATATAATAAAATATAAAAATATCATACTAGGTGTGACATTTGTGGCATGTAAACTTATATGTGATTATCAATTAATTATTTGACTAATATAAAGGACTTTACACCAACATTGGAAAAGGGTGAAGAGAAATGATATGGATGAATATCAAAGAAAAAAACCTTGATACAAAGCTCGATAAAAGCGCTATTGAAAGCTTAACAAAATCTGAAAAAGCTAACTTTTTGCACCGTTTTTTTACGCTTTTAATGTTGCGCTTAGTTAAAATTCTTTAACCAACGTTTATGAAAACAAAGTTAAAATGTGATTACATTTTATTTATTTCCTCGTTCATCCCTAGTTTTCAACACACGAGTCGTCATTATTTTCTACATCCTTTTGACCCCAGTCTCTTGATTGCTTTACTTTTACGAAAACAAAGTTATTTTTGTATACCTTCAATGCCAGTTTCTGTAACACAACTCGTTATCTGTTTCCCTTGATCTGAATGTAGTGGATATGTTGCTGATATGAGGAAAAAGGATATCAGCGTCTGTGTACCCATATCCACCAACGAAGAACAGAACAAAGCAGAGGAGAAAAATAGCACTATTCTTCCTCCTATATGGAAGTTATGAAGTTTAAAAAATGGACCTGCCATAATTGTCTTCGGAAGATGGGATCTGCATGTTATGCACAAGATTTTGGAAAACTTTCTGATAGCTTACCCAGTAAGTTTGTATCAAAAAGTATGTGTTCTACAAAGAAAAACTTGAATAACGTACCCATAGTAGAAAGTGCCCCTGCTTGTATTGAATCGAATAGAGATGAAATAGTAATTCTATCCCCTGGCAACGATACTGAAAAGAAAGACAATGCTGGGTATGGGATATATCAATAGCTGATGGTTCAGGTATGTATTACATTCTAATTTTACCAGGCTTACCACTTTGTTCCCCTGTCCTTTTTTCTTGTTTTTGTGTTTCCATTTTTCTTTTTCTGCATTTCCCTTCTTAAACATAGTTCACTCTGTTCAGAAAATGATGCAAACCATCAAATATTGGCGGTTTCAAAGGACATAATCAACTCTAAACCAACTTTGGTTCCAGATAGATATGCAGCTGACTCAGGTAATGAGGAATAAAAGCGGATGATTGAATTTTTTTAACTCAATCTTCTGCGGAAATCCTTTCATTCCTGCATACATGTCCCTACATTTGAAAAACAGGATCATTCTGATGATCTGATCCAATCTACTTACTCTGTATCTGACCGTAACTTTGTTCACAATATGTACTGTGAATATCAGGTGGATTTACCTTATCCAACCAAACACATCGATTTGCTGCACCATTAGTTATTGCTCTCTGATTGGTTTAGGATCTTAGGTGTAGTTGTACTACTACTCATCTTCAACGTGAAATATATTAAACCCTAAAAATCGGGTATCTGTACTATCACAAATTTCTCAACAATCAGCCAACCTCAAGTCAAATACCCAATTAATGAACACTGAATATCAAATGTCATTAATTTTCCGAGACTAAACCTAAATTTTCCATTAATTTTTTTTAAGTTTGTGTCATAGATTACATAAATTCATAACGGTCCTTTTTCCTTTTTTGTTCGGTAGCGGAATTAATCTCCACATCTATACATAATTGACTCAAAGACCGGGAATTAGTTCGTAGTTGAAATCTAAAGTACAATCTGTAGAGGGTATTCCTGGAACCTGACAAAATTGTTTCCTCTATAAATACCACCCTATAAATCTCAAAACCAAACACTCGGACATGTCTCATTCTTGCAATGTAAGTCTGAATATTATATATAGACATACTGACTTACCTTTAATATTGTCTGATAAAAAAATCTACAAATGAAGAATATTGCTTGCTTGACATAAGTATTTTGTTATGAAGCAGTGACAATTACATGCCATAATATCTCCCGTGGAGGAGACAAAATTAGCAACACCAGTGCAACAACAATCTGTGGAAGCAAATCTCTGTTGACCGTTGTGTCTGATGTGGCGGTGAGCAATGGTAAGCCTGGCAAGCAGAGAGGCAGAGGTCGTCCTCCTGGCTCCCATTATTGCCAAATGACTTCAGTGATCGGTGAGTCATTTTTTTTTTTTGGCATTAGTCTTAATCACATTCGTTCATCTATATTTTCATGTGAAGAAATAGGTTTATATAGTATTTTATACTTGCATTAATCTGGTTTGATTAAAGATTCGCTCTCTCAAACTCTTTTTCCTTCTTATTTGGTAGAAAAGATCAGTGGTACAGTAAAATGATACGCAAGTCCAGCTTGTATTAGTTTTTAAGGTTTCATATGGTCAGGTCATGTCTCTTGAAGTTCAGTACCCCTATGTTGCAAGATTGGCATATAATTGGCTGTAAATATAATACTTGCAAAAAAGGTAGGATACGCTCAGATAAGACAATTGTTGTTCTCATATCTATTATTTTGATTATAATATACTATATACAAAACATAAAAAATATTAATCAAACATTAAATACTATATAGAGAATAGAATTTTTTCTAATTAATCAAAGAATACAATTACAAAAAATAAACTGTTTATCAAATTTTCTCCATCGTGGATACTTTCTATGAGGACCGACACTCGGCTATTCGTTTGTTCACTTTAATATCAACTGATCTGTTTTTGGTCCGTGTTTTGGTCTCTTTATTTTCATATTTAATATTCCTAAGCAAATATTACTATAATTCAACCTTGTAATAATTATAAATTAGGCAATCAGTTATTCACCCGCCAACCGCTTCATTTGCAGTTTTTTAATTAACCGATGTCACGTTTGCAATCTTTTGCAAATTCTACCACACAACCTTTTTTGTTTTGGATCTGTTTACTTCTTCATGCGCTTTTGTCCCTTAGCCAAGTTATTCCTTCCTGGTTCATAGAGTTCTAGTCTGGCCAATGATAAATCATTTGCTGCTGGACACCTATTTGGCTCTAATTGCGTTCTGATTTGGGAAGGAGACAGGGTTAATAACCGTAGCCAATTTGAACGGAGTGCGATCTGTTCCAGATAGCTTGTCATTACTAGTGCCTCAAAAACTTTTAGTGGGTTAAACCAATCTTTCTTACTTGCCGATACTAGTGCTTTTTTTTAACTGCCTAAAATCTTCACACAAATTTTCAATAACAACGAAACACCATCCTATTGTACAATGTTAAAAGATAGGTCGAATAGCAATTCCAAAATGAAGGTTACAAGCTTATTAATAACATACCAGGGAAGTAAGTTAGAATGCTCTGCAGCACAAAATCCACACGATAAGCTCATTTCAGCCGCAAGGCTTTTTATGGAAAATGGTTCCAGATATCTGTCCTGCGTTGGTGTAGTGTATACCAACTTGCTAATATTCTCTTCCCTTGTATTGCATTTCAGGTGAGTATGTAGGCATGTAAAGTACTTGTCGGGGGTAACCAATGATCATCTGTTGATGCCCATACTGAACCTGAGGTCCGTTTGGATAAAAATACCCCAGTGGTGATTGAATATGTGAAACTTGTGGATTATAAATAACGGACTGGGGTGAGTATGGGGGTCCCACCCAAATAGGCATCCCATGCATATGTGGAATAGCAAGAATTTTAGATGGAAAATAAAAAGACCCATCTCGATACTGGAGAAACATGTTGTAGAAATACCACGTTCTAGTGGTTGTAACACGATCACATAACCGGAGATCAATAGTAATCGTATTTTGCCATTACTATGAATATATAATTATGTATAAAGATTGTGATGTAAAAATAGATTTTATTAATAATGAATTTCGTTAATTACAAAAAATTCATTTACAATCCTTTAATTATAGAAAGTGACAGCTTAATTTCACTCAAATACAAGGTAAAATAAACTTTGCTGATATTGCAATCAAGTACTTGCTTATCTGCAAATACAAATATATTCAATATATCCCCTTAATTTGGGGTGTGTAATGATAAAACACCCAACTTGGATAATAAATTGGTAAAATTAGGTGCACCTAAAGTTTTAGTGAATAAATCAGCAAAGATTATTAGCAGAATAAACATGTAAAAGATGAACAGTATTATTTTGAATTTTCTCTTTTATAAAATGACAATCTACCTCCTTTTATTTTTTTCATGATTAACATGATTATTGACTAATGCTAAAGCAGACTTACTATATGTATAAAGAACAGCATGATTAGTATGATTAATATTAAAATCTTTTAGCAACTGTAAAAGCCAAATAATTTCACATGTTGTAGATGTTAATACCCTATACTTTGCTTCTACATAACACATAGAAATGGTATTTTGCTTTTTCCTTTTCCATAAAATCAAAGAATCTCCTAAAATATACAAAATCCAGTAATTGGTTTTCTTGTATCTAGACATGAATCCCAATCAGAATCACTAAAAACTTTCAAATTAAGAACAGAAGATGATGAAAAGCATATACCTTGAGCTTTATTAGTCTTGATATATCTTAGAATTCTCAAGGTTGCTACATAACACTACAGGAAAATAGGTCAATTAATGTGCTTGTGAAGCACCTTAAAAAGCTATATAAGCCCCTCTAAAACCGTTTGAGGCGCTTCACGGGACGGTTTGTAAAGCGTCATGAATCCCTGCATTACAAAAACCCTTGAGATGGTTACCAAGCGCCTCGAAAGAAGAAGGCGATTATAGGTGCTTCAAATAAGGCGGTTGGGTCTGCTTTTAAAAGCGCTCTTTAACCGCCTCAATATGTAATTCAAATAAGGCGATTTACCGCCTTCGTAGGTACCACAAATAAGACAGTGATAATGGCTTTTGAGGCGTTTGATTACCGTCATCGTAGGCGCTGGAGAATCGACTAATTATCTTTTCTATGCAGCCATGCACCTTTTGTTTTTTCATGGTGGTTTTTATTACATAGAATATTTGTAATCAAAATTTCAACATAAACAAGATTTTAAATATTAAAAATCAAATTAAATAACAGCCAAAAGCAACAATATCTTCTCAAATACCAAGTACAACGTTTCATTGGATAAACATAAACCAATCATCATAAATAAACTATCAATCCTTAAAATAATAGCGGAATACGGACACTGACTAAAATATGTTAATAAAGCAAATAGTCTGAAATGGTAAAAAAAAATAGATATCATACGCCCTCAACAAAATGTCGGGTACAAATGTTGACTCAAATCCGTCATTAAAAGAAGTAGATTGAAATATTTAAAATAAAGTTATAATTTGCCCTCCACATAGCTAAGCATGTATGCACAATTCATCTACTCCAGTTCACCTACTTTTTCTTTATCTGCACAAAAAAGAAAATCACATATATAAGTTAGTATAATGTAATATAACTACTGAGATCGAAATTAAACAAGAACGACAAAACTATAATATAAATAGAGTTTTTTTTTATCCCTATATTATAAATAAAATAAAAACCAGTTTTTTGTAATGGAAGTGATTAAGATGAAGAATATTAATGTAGGAAACTTTTATGTTTAAAAGTTCCTTTAAAAAATTTACATATGTATTCAAATTTACTTACATCGATGGCATGCCAAAAGACGCTTTGTTTTTTCTCAAAATCTTGTCCAACTGTGCGGTTACAACCACGAGGGATCAGCAAATTTACACGAGCAAACTTCGCTTCAATTGTTAACACCACTCAGAATCCATTTATGACTATTTGTTTTCCATCTAACTTATAGAGAGGGTCTTTAGAAATAATAGTACCATACCCGACAACTTATTTTGGGTAATCAATGTTAAGAAGTTGAGCATCACTTCCGACATGTATTTACATAAATAAATAAAAACTTTTAGAAATATTCTAGCAGCATCATAACTTATTGTATGGAAAGAAATATATGGTATTAAACATATGAGAATGAGAGAGAGAAAAATCTTTCAACTTTTATGTTAAAACTCCTACATTATTTTTATTTTTAACATATTCGTTACTATCAGACTACTTTTATGTTACAATTCGGCATTACAAAATTTCTACATTCCTTCAAAATATAGACTTTGTAGTTATGGAAAATTTATTAGTTCAACCCCGACTTTGTTCTCACAATCTGTCAATCTATACTTGTCTACAAGTCCACCATTTTGTGACATGCTCCACTAAGGTATCAAGAAAATATAAAACATCATAACTGCTCTATAAACATAAACCGAATAAAGTCAAATATTAATTATGTACCTCATAAAAAGTTTTCGTAGGAGCTATCTTTTGATGAGAGCTTTCGGCATCCGACATTTCCTGCAAATCATAGTTTGTCATCAAATGTTAACAGCCAAGCTAACATTTCCATCAAAATATAATACCTGAGCAAACTAAAACGAGAAAATTAAATAAAACACAAAGCCACATTATCCCACAGCTGGGTACCTATATTAGTTAAATAGGTGAGAGTTAGTATAATACTGTAATTATATGTTGAGTGCACGCGTATCATGATAAAAAAACCCAAACAGCAATAGTTAATTACCTCTGACTCTAATGATTTCTTGACCGGAGATTTCTTAAACCAAAATTTTACTGCCGAAGATTTCCTAGACTTAGGGATGGTTTTATCTGCATTATGAATTTTATCCCCCTCTATCTTTACTGATTTCCTGGCAAAAGGTTTCCTGCCCGGCGGCTTTGATATGGTTTTGTCTATATTGTGGATTTGATCTCCCTCTAACTCTAGTGATTTCCTGGCCAGAGATTTCTTGACCGGAGATTTAGGGATGGTTTCCCCTACATTTTGGTTTTATTGTACTTTCCTCTCTATTGATTTCCTGGACAAAGATTTCTTGACCGGAGACTTACGAATGATTTTGCCGGTATTTTGGGGTTATTTTACTTCACTCTCTACTGATTTTCTGGCCGGAGACTTTTGGATGGTGTTTTCTTTATTGTTGATTTTATCTTCTAACCCTTGACAGTAACTCTTTAAACTTTCGAATTCAGCACGAAACTCTTTCTCTTTCTCTTGTCGCCCCTTTTCTCATGCTCTTTCTATGTTCTCAGCATGTTTCTCATGATATTGGTTATATTTCTTTCCAAATACATCCGTTGGGAAAGGACCTAAACAGTGAGTAAGAACACGACCATGCTTATCAGGTTCAAAAGCACATCAGTAAACATTTTCTCCAAAAATTCTGGAGTATGTTCAGATTCTAGCCTTTCTTTTAACTTATCTCGCATTTTATCCTGAATGCATCATAAATAAATGAGAAATAGTCAGAAATATCATAACAGACCTCTGCAACCAAACAAAACCCATAGCGACCAAAAAAAACTAATCCTTCGAAATTAACAAGGACTATATAATGATTCATTACATACCATTGCGTCACCGGTAGCTCCACCAATTCCTTTATCAGTTTTCTGGTAAACAGGTACTCTGTCAGGCTTTTTGCCATTTTTGGTCATCTTCAATGGAAAACAATTTAATACGACACTATAAACACTTATATATAAGACAGTAAAACATGTTGATTATTGTAAGTTAATATACCTCAACTCGAACATTTGATTATACTGATTGCCTACGTTAGTCAAGTTTAAAAAAAAATCAATCTGGGACTTGATAAAGATAAAATAGCGTGTGGGAATTTGAATAGCCAAAACTAGAATAACAATATGTAGCTTTCAGCTAGTAGTGATTTTATTCTATCTCACATGCATTTGGAACTTAGGAACGAAAAACAAAAGAATCAGATCTAAGGTGCATTTAGAATTTAGGGAAGAAAAAATAAAAAAATCACAAGAACATGAGGATGAATCATAAAAAAAATTGATAGTTTCTGCTCATTATTCTCACAATAAAAGGAAATGTTCAAACCTGTTGATTTTCTTCGACATAAAGTCTATCCTTGCGTATAAGTAAATTTTAGAACCAATAAGCAAAGTTGGCCTTAGGTGAGAACGTCACCCTGTACCCCAGACCTTGAACCCTTAGCATTGTAAAATTAGCTAAAAGTTACGATTGGTTATACGTACCTTTTTATATGCATTTTTCTTGGGCATGCTCTAAATGAACCTATGGTCGAATTAGTTGATATAAATTTAGATTATTAGTGCTAGAAAAGGCATGTTTCTAGGCTGCATTTGTTAATAATATTACATTTGGCTTACTAGTACTAGAAAATGCTTGTTTTACGGTAACTAAATCGTAAAAATCAGTATACATATATGCAGGATGGTGGGAAGTTCTGTTGTCCATTACTATATCAACTAATTCTACCATATGTTCTTTTCAGAGAGCATCCCTGGAAAAAAATGCATATAAAAAAGTGCGTATAACCAATCATAACCTCATTATAGCTAATTCTACAATTGTAGGGGTTCAAGGTTTGGGTACAGAGTGAAGTTCTCACTCAAAACCAACTTTGCGTATAGGTTCTAAAGTTTACTAATGCGCAAGGATAGACTTTATGTCGGAGAAAATCAACAGGTTTAAAACATAAGTGATTTTTTCTATTCTTAAACTAGAATAAGAAAAGAAATTTTTCATGAAAAAGTTTTCTAATTCAAAGGATAGCTTATTAGTAAAAGTGCAAACATTGTACTTTTTCCGCCACCACCAATATAATTTAATCTTGTTTGATTCATCTTTAAAGCTCAATTTTTTATTTCTTTTGCCTAAAAGCTGGAGTAGTTCAATTAATCAGCTAAACAGCGTAGCCATAGGAAAAACAAAGCCTTCAATATTAATCATTGACAAAACAATAATTATAAGCCATAGGAAAAACAAAGCCTTCAATATTAAACAAAGCCTTATATATACCGTTGACAATTTTACTTACCTTTGCCCTATCAGTGTCTTGGTATTGAACAAATACTTTCCATTGATCGGCGCTTAGACCATCAGGTGTACTTGATAGTCATTCTGCATCATTATCAAATTTGATGCAATGCGATTTTTTTAACAGTGACTTCCAATTTCGCCATTTCTTTCCGATGGACTTTAAGCAAACAACCTTGTAATGATCCGAAACATTGACATTATCCTGTAAAATTTATATATTATGAAAACATATGTAACACTGAGGACAATAAACTAATAGAAAGAAGGTATTAAAATATTTAATACTCGAATTACTTTCACCTCATTCCATATACGTTCTTTATATGTCTTTCACCTCCAATCACTATATATTATAGGACAGTACGTCCCATTTCGAGCTATCACACCTAGTTGAGTTGCCAGTTTATCTGTATTTGGTCCAATTGGTTGGTAAAATTCATTCAATTTTATATTCAGCTTCTTTCATGTACCCTAATCTTTAGTAGGCCAATATCGACCTCTTTTCTTCTTCTTCATCGGTGGTTGGGCTGGGGAACCACTTGATAAATCTTCTAGATTCCAAATTTAAAGATAATATAAAGATAATATCTTTTAGAGATAATATCTTTTAGAGATAATATCTTTCCATATATATTTGAAACACCTAACTCCATATTGCATTCAATCTTTAACTAAATTATACTGAATATAGATAAGGAACAAAGATTGAAACAAGTGATAAAGATTTGTATAAGAATAAAGATATAGATTTGTTAATGTAAAGGAAACATAACTAATCTCTTTATATCTATTTAAGAAATATTTCCTTACCACTTTGATATTCTCAATAAACGCATTTTAGATCTTTAGAAAGATATGAGAATATATCCTGCATAACTATAAACAAGAAATAATCATTAACGAATAGGTATGCAGATTTACAGAACTAGACAGTGTTCTGTTGAACAGCAGGTTGCAACTTAGGTTGCAACTGGTACTTGAAACCTGGTACTCTTGACTTAGTAGGTTGTAACTGAGGTTGTAACTGGTATTTGAAACCTGTTACTACTGACTTAGTAGGTTGCAACTGAGGTTGTAACTGGTACTTGAAACCTGTTACTACTGACTTAATAGGTTGCAACTGAGGTTACAACATTGCTTGAAACCTGTCAATACTGTCTTAGTTCTTAACAACAGTTAGGATTTATTTGGTAAAAACCAATAGACAATAAACAATATTTAGACCAGAAATCTGGTCCTAACAATCTCCCCCTTTGTCATTGGTTTTGACAAATCAATTAAGTTTATAAATCATCCCAACCACCTGCAAATTCAATACCAGCACAGTCTTTAAACAATACTAAAGAATCATCTGTTTAAGCTCCCCCTGTATGTTAGAATTGCAGGCACTTAATAAGCACAGAATATATCCATTCATAAATTCAATTTTAAAGACATCAAAATGGAAATTGCAGAAATTTAAAGGCCAAAAACATGGCACAACAATGTCTTGGTACAGCAATTAAAGAAGTAATTAAAAACGGCAACATTGAGTCTTGAAATTGAAATACAAAAAAAACATAAACCTGAAAACACATAATAAACTTTCTTTTACTCCCCCTATTTGTCACAAGCCTGACAAACTAGTCACGAGGTATGTTTGACTGGGGTGGTTTTTCTCTTAAGGGTCTGTCCCTTACAACCTCTTCATGCTCATCTTCACTGCTTATAGAGAAACAGTCATCACTAGAACTCTCATCCTCATTCTCAATGATATCCACTAGCAGCTTATTGATTTGATAATCATCAGCATCCAGTTCAGCTCTCTTTTCTTGATTATAAGCCAGCTTCTGGAGTAAGTACCACTTGACTCCTTTCTTCTTGTCTGAGGGAGCAGTAGAAGTCTCTTCTTCCTTTTCTTTGCCTTTCTCACCAGAAATGTCATTAACATGCCCTTCTTTTAACAACTTCGCAGAAATGTACAGGGCAGGTGGACAATCAGTGAAGGGTTCAACCAAGATATTAATAGGAGAATCTCTGTTCAAAGAATTGGTTTGGCCTAGAATGATATTTGAAATTAGGCAGGGGAAAGGAAGTAGAATGGAAGTAGAATCAGTGTCACTGAAATCTCTTATGAGATTGAAGACATGTTGGCCAAAGTTGATAGGTCTGGAAGACATGATTTTATAGAGAAAAGTGGCCATATCTTTGCTTACTTTGGAAGGCTGTTTGGTTGGAGTCCAGTTAAACCTGGCTATTTTATGCAAAATAGTTGCACAAAGAGTGAGTTTGGAAGTTTTGATGGAATTGCCATTAAATCTATTGTTCTTTCCAATTAGAACCAAAGCAATAACCTCCATGTCATAATTAACATCTTCAACAGAAGGATTTGGTGTATCTAGGAAATCATTGATAAGTTTAGGGGTAAAATCAAAAGTATGACCTCTTAGAAAAACTCTCCCATAAGCAGGATTTCCCTCTTCAAACACAATGCTAGTTAGATTAGCATAGAATTCTTTAACAACAGCAGGGAGAAAAGAATCAGCATAAGTAATTGTTTTTCTTAAACCAACAGCTTGCAACAGCTTTTCAACATACACCTGAATGTGTGGATAACTTACCAAATTAAGCTTTCTTTCATAGTGTATTTCTTTACTAGAAAAGGCCCTAAATCTCCTATAAGTTCTTCTACTCCAGAATTTAGGATCAACTTCATTGAATCTCTGAACATACTCAAACTTAGCAATCATTGGGTCATTAGTAAAATTCCTCCTAGCACGCTTTTTAGTCCTATGTGTCTTAGGAGAAGAAGACTCACTTACCTTAGCCTTAGAGCTATGACTGGTGGGGGATTTGGATATGAAATCCCTTAGAGTACAATCATCATCAGAACTGGGATTATTAGACATGGTTGCAACTGGGGGTTGTAACCGTACTTAGAACCTTGCTCTGGGTTTTTACAGAGAGCCTAGGGTTTTACAGAGGAGAGAGAGAGTAATTCTGTAAAAAATAATTGTTTTGGGATAGAGAAAAGAAGTTTGTATAAATAGCAATAAAGACCATATCTTTTTGAAATTGGAAATAGATACATGCAAATCAATTAACAAACAGATTTTGGCTTAAAAATAGGAAGTATTTTATCAACAGAGTTTTGAAAAATAAATCATACTAAGATCACGCAAGAAACAGTTGGCATTAAGATAAATTCAGCCAATTAAACAGATAAACATTCCTTTTTCAAAACATATTCATCCAAAATTTGAAAATACAAACGTTGAAGCTTATTAAGGAAATTTGACTTGATTCAAGATAAAGAACAATTGAACAGATATCTACCTTTTAGGAAAAAAAATCTAGCTATTTACTCAAGAAAATATGTTTATCAAAGAATAACTCTAATAAAGATTAAATTTTAGGAGCTTAAATAGAGCAAATCCGTTTTTATCTCTACACAAAAACTAGTTTGATGACCTCAGCAAGGAAAGAGTATAAGTGATGTCAAAAGTAAACAAGACTTTGTCTTGGCAGTAATAGAATAGACTGAGGTTTCAACTGGTGTTGCAACTGAGCTTGCAACCAGTATTTTTAATACAAGGTTTCAACTGGAGTTGTAACTGAACTTCCAACCAATTATTGAGAGACTGAGGTTTCAACTGAGGTTGCAACTGAACTTGCAACCAGCTTACAAAAGTGCACTTTGTGCTTGCAACTCTATTACCAGAGAGGTTTTCAAGGACAAGTTACCTCACATCTGTTTTTGAGACACCAAAAAAGCGGCTTTTTCAAAACAAGAACATCAAAGCTCAATTAAGACTTAACCTTAGAAATAAAACTTATTTAAGGTACTCAATACAGACATATTTAGCAAGAATATTTAATTAGATTGATAATGACATACCCCTATGTCACTTCTTAATGATTCAAACTTGTTTGTATCAAGGGGCTTTGTGAAAATATCTGCTAATTGTCTTTCAGTTGAAACATGTTCTAAAATTAAGCTCTTTTCTTCAACTAGTTCTCTAATAAAATGATGCCTTAGATCAATATGTTTGGTTCTGGAATGTTGAACTGGATTTTTAGCTAAATCTATAGCACTTTTGTTATCACAAAACAAAGTTAATATTTCTTGTTTAACATTATAATCAGTTAACATCTGTTTCATCCAAATAAGTTGAGTGCATCCACTTCCAGCTGCAACATATTCTGCCTCAGCAGTAGATAAAGATATGCAATTTTGCTTTTTACTAAACCAAGAAACAAGGTTGTTTCCAAAATAAAAACAACCACCAGAAGTACTCTTTCTATCATCTATGTTTCCTGCCCAATCAGCATCACAATAGCCACTTAGAAAATGGTTTGTATCTTTAGAATACCATAGGCCTAGGTGAAGTGTTCCTTTTACATACCTTAGAATTCTTTTGACAGCTAGAAGATGAGGTTCTAAAGGATTTGCCTGATATCTGGCACAAACTCCTACACTTAAGCAAATGTCTGGTCTACTAGCAGTTAAGTATAGCAAACTTCCAATCATTGATCTATAAAGACTTGGACAAACACTTTTTCCTTTATCATTTCTAGACAGTTTAAGAGTGGTACTCATAGGGGTTCTCTTCTCTTTACTCTCACTCAGACCAAACTTCTTAACAAGATTGTCTGCATACTTACTTTGGCATAGAAAAATGCCTTTCTCATTCTGTTTAACTTGCAATCCTAGAAAGTAGGTTAGTTCACCTCCACCACTCATTTCAAATTCATTCTTCATATCTGAAATGAATTCTTCTATTCTCTTATTAGAAGTAGAGCCAAAGACAATGTCATCAACATAGATTTGAGCAATTATAATATCCATTGTAGTTTTCTTGGTAAACAGAGTTTTATCAACTCCCCCTCTGTTAAAACCTTTTTCAAGTAAAAACTTGGTTAATCTATCATACCAAGCTCTAGGAGCTTGCTTAAGACCATACAAGGCCTTTTTCAGCAAATAAACATGTTCAGGAAAGTTAGGATCTTCAAATCCCTTAGGTTGACAGACATAAACCTCTTCATTAATCACACCATTCAGAAAAGCACTCTTTATGTCAAGTTGAAACAGTTTAAAATCATACAGACATGCAAGAGATAATAGCATTCTAATGGATTCAATTCTAGCTACAGGAGCAAATGTTTCATCAAAGTCAATTCCCTCAATTTGTGTATAACCCTGAGCTACCAATCTAGCTTTATTCCTGATAATCACTCCATCCTCATCACTTTTATTTCTAAAAATCCATTTAGTCCCTATAACATTTTTATTAGAAGGTCTGGGTACTAAAGTCCATACATCATTTCTCTCAAATTGGTGCAACTCATCTTGCATAGCTATAATCTAGTCACTATCTTCTAAAGCTTCCTTTATATTCTTAGGTTCTAACTGAGAAATATAACAAGCAAAGTGAACAATATTAGTTCTTTTACCTCTGGTTTTCATACCTGAAGCAACTTCTCCTATGACATTGTCAAGAGAGTGATTTTTCTGAGTCCTTACATAGCGTGGCTTGCTTGTTGTTGGCATAGCAGATCCTTCTTCTTCTGATTCTGTTGAATTCTGAGTTTCAACCTTGGTTCCAACCTCAGTTCCAACCTCAGTTCCAATCTCGGTTGTAACTTCAGTTGCAACTGGACTTCCAACCACTATGGGACTCCTAGTTTGTTGAGTTTCTTCTTTCTCTTTTTCTGCAATCTCAGGCTGTTCATTATCACCTGTAATCTCATCAACAGTTTTTAGATCATCAAATAACACATTATAAGATTACATAACACAGTTGGTTCTTTGATTGAAAACTCTGAATGCTCTACTATTTTGAGCATAACCAAGAAAGATCCATTTATCACTTTTAGAGTCAAATTTACCAAGATGCTCTCTATCTCTGAGAATGTAACAGACACACCCAAAGACTTGAAAATACTTAACATTGGGTTTTCTACCTTTCCATATTTCATAAGCTGTCATGGAAGTGCCTTTAGTAATATAAACTCTATTAACTATATGACAGGCAGTATTAACAGCTTCAGCCCAAAATCTGTTGGCAAAATTCTTAGAGTTAAGCATTACTCTAGCCATTTCCTGAATGGTTCTATTTTTTCTTTCAACTATGCCATTTTGCTGTGGAGTCTTAGGAGCAGAGAACTCATGACTTATACCTAAGGAGTTGCAGAATTCTCTAAACTTACTGTTCTCAAATTCTGTTCCATGATCACTTCTAACCCTAGCAATATTACCACTGGTTGAACCTTTTTCAAGTTGAAGTTTTAAGCACAAAGTTTTGAACAGTTCAAAAGTTTCAGTCTTATCCTTTAAGAACACTACCCAAGAGTATCTAGAGAAGTCATCTACAACTACCAGAATGTACTTCTTACCACCTATACTAGCAGTTTGCATAGGCCCCATCAAGTCAATATGAAGAAGTTCTAGGACTCTCTTAGTGTAGATTTGACTTATACTTTTGTGAGTACTTTTGGTTTGTTTACCTATAGCACAGTCACCACAGACACTTTGAGTTTTAGCACTTAGTTTAGGAATTCCTCTTATCAATTCATTTTTAACAAGCTTATCAAGAGTTTTGTAATTCACATGCCCAAGCCTTTTATGCCAAATATCCACATTATTAGTAATGGCTTGATTACACCTACTTTGAGGCAATTCTGTTTCAGCTTTTTCAAACACATAGCAGCTGTTGGTTGATCTAACTCCAGTCATGATTAAATCATTGTTAAGATTAGTAATTAGACACTTTTCTTTGTCAAATTTAACAATCATTTTGTTATCACAGAGTTGACTGATACTTATAAGATTAGCTTTTAGACCATCTACAAGAAAAACATCCTCAATAACAGGCATTCCAGGTTTGTTTAAGGTACCTTTACCAACAATTTTACCTGTATCTCCACCTCCAAACACAACAGTGTTTCCAGTAAGAAGGGTGACATTTTTTAAGACACTTGCAGTACCTGTCATGTGCTTAGAGCAACCACTATCAAAATACCAATCATTAGAGGTAACAGCATTCAAGGAGTTAATGACAGCTTTGTTGTTAGCAATTAAGGTAGCTTTTTCTTTAACTTTCCAGACCCAGTTCAAATTTTTATTGACAGAAGCCAACCAAGTTTTCTGAGAAATATACTTTCTGTTTCTTTTTAAATAACACTGGATTTCAGAATGACCAGGTTTCTTGCAGAAATTACACAGCTTCAACCTAAAGTTATTTTTATTCCTAAAGCTATTCAGTTTATTCATGGTTGCAACTTTGGTTATAACTGAGCTTCTAACCTTCTCTACAAAAACCTGAGTTTTGTTCCTGGTTGCAAATCTGGTTGCAACTGAGCTTCTAACCTTATTGTCAAAATTATGAGTTTTAGCTCTAGCAACAGCTTCAATAAAGGTAGTTTTTCCTGTACTTTTACCACCATAGTAACCTAGACCACTGATATCTTTAGAACCTCTAGAATATGACAGCATGTCATCTAATTTTTCTGAAGCAGAAACATTCATCAGCTTTATTTTCTTTTTAGTTTCAGTAAGTTCAGCCAGTTGTAAGTTCATTTTCTCAGTAAGACTTTTAACCTCATCCTTTAGATTAACATTAAGTTTGCTTATGATCAAGGTTTGCTTACTCAGACATTTATACTTTTCATAAAGAACAAGATATTGCTGGGAAATGTCTTCATCAGAAGGTTCTTCCTCATCACTGCTGTAGGTTTTAAGAGTGGTTGTAACTATGGTTGAAACATGTTCACAGTCACTTTCATAAGTAGGTTCTTTTTCAGTGATTATTCCCATAAAGTTAACAAAATTAGACTCATCCTCTTCATCACTGTTGCTCTCAGAATCACTATCACTATGAGTGGATATATAGGCATTTTTGTTCCTTTTTAAAGTATTAGCACACTCAGCCTGAATATGACCAAAGCCTCTACATTCTCTACACTGAATCTCTTTAGGCTTATAATCTTTGTTATCCTTCTCTTTAGAATTCCACTTTCCTGTAGAGTTATTATTGAACCTGGATTCTGTCTTAAATTGGTTATCCCTTTTCTGAAAGTTTTTAGAAGAACCAGTATCATCCTCTTTTCTCTTGTAAAACTTTTTGAAAACCTTTTCAGCAAAGAAAGCTAGCTGTTCTTCATCACTTATTTTATCACAGACATGAGGTTCAGATTTCTTAGCCTGAAATGCTATTCCCTTTTCTGGTCTTTTAGGTTTAAAAAATTTCAGCTCATGAGTGCTTAGATTTCCTATAAGTTCTTCAAGTTTAAGATTATCTAAGTCTGTTGATTCTTCAATAGCTGTGACTTTTATTTCAAACCTTTCTGGAAGTGACCTAAGAGTTTTCTTAACAAGTTTAGCATCACTGTATTTTTCACCTAAGGTTCCAGCTTGATGAGCAATGTGGCAGATTCTACCATTAAATTGTTCAATGTTTTCATCTTCCTCCATTCTTAGGTTTTCAAATTGAGTAGTTAACTGTTGAAGTTTGAAAGCTTTTACTTTGGTAGTTCCTTCAAAAGTAACTTGCAGAATATTCCATGCCTCTTTGGCAGTTTCACAGTGAGAGATATACCTGAATACACTGAGAGTAACACCAGCAAAAATCAAGTTTATGGCTGTTGAGTTGGCACTTGATTTTCTGTCTTCATCAGTAGACCATCTGTCTTCAGGTATAAAAACCAGTTCTCCTTCACTGTCAATGGTAGTTGGAGCCTCCCATCCATACATCACAGTTTTCCATGCATGTTCATTCTGCTGTTTGATGAAAGACCTCATTCTGATCTTCCATACTCCATAGTTTACTCCTCCTTCAAGCAGTGGAGGTTTGTTGAAAGCATTTCCTTCCCTCATTAAGTCCATTTTTACTAGAACACAGGATCCACACTAAGTAAGGTCTAGTGTAAAGCTCTGATACCAATTGAAATTCCTATCCGCTGTTCTAGTTGCAGTTTTGCAGTTAGGTTCCAAGTGAGGTTGCAACCACCAGTTGGAACCACGTATATTAAATGGACAGAACTGTAAAATGTTAAATGTACTCAAAGTGAACACAAGCACATTTAACAACGGAGTTCACCTAACTAGGCTACGTCTCTGGGGCACTTACCCAGATTATGATATTATAAAAAGCTTACAATATAGGACTCAAGTCTTAATGAAAAACACTTAGACTCCCTCTAGGTTTTTCTGCCTATCTTTATATTGCTCCTACTCTATAACTATCACTTATAAATCAATGGCATCCCACCATTGTTTTCTTTTAAAAGCTCACGTGTATTCTCTCAAGAATGGGTTCTTTATAATTTAGAACACACACTTTTTACAAGCTTAGTTATTAACTATTTAATAGTAAAAACAATCTTCTTGCTTCAAGATCTTTTATGATTGCTTTTGACTTCTTTTGATTGGCTTCAATCTTTCCATATTGCACGTCTGCCTTTTGTAGGATTGACATCAATCTTCATAAGTTAATACCTGTTTAATAACAAGCTTGAAAGTAGGAGTTAGTCTCTTCCTATAACTAGGAAACATATAAAGATAATATCTTTTAGAGATAATATCTTTCCATATATATTTGAAACACCTAACTCCATATTGCATTCAATCTTTAACTAAATTATACTGAATATAGATAAGGAACAAAGATTGAAACAAGTGATAAAGATTTGTATAAGAATAAAGATATAGATTTGTTAATGTAAAGGAAACATAACTAATCTCTTTATATCTATTTAAGAAATATTTCCTTACCACTTTGATATTCTCAATAAACGCATTTTAGATCTTTAGAAAGATATGAGAATATATCCTGCATAACTATAAACAAGAAATAATCATTAACGAATAGGTATGCAGATTTACAGAACTAGACAGTGTTCTGTTGAACAGCAGGTTGCAACTGAGGTTGCAACTTAGGTTGCAACTGGTACTTGAAACCTGGTACTCTTGACTTAGTAGGTTGTAACTGAGGTTGTAACTGGTACTTGAAACCTGTTACTACTGACTTAGTAGGTTGCAACTGAGGTTGTAACTGGTACTTGAAACCTGTTACTACTGACTTAGTAGGTTGCAACTGAGGTTACAACATTGCTTGAAACCTGTCAATACTGTCTTAGTTCTTAACAATAGTTAGGATTTATTTGGTAAAAACCAATAGACAATAAACAATATTTAGACCAGAAATCTGGTCCTAACATAGTCAAAAATTGTTAAAAGACCAAATTACCCTTACTTTCGGAGGGAAAATTCCCTCTTCTTTTCTGAAACCTTAAACCCTCTGTGTATATCTATATCTATCTCATATATATCTATATCAACTAAACTTCCTGTCTCTCTCTATACATAAAATTAAACTCCCGGTCTCTTTTTATATATCTATATCTCAACTTAATCATACATCCTAATTGCTACTGTAATAACAGAGGAATGATTTGCACTACATCCGCATGGAACAAAAATAATCCTAGTAGGAGATATGCTAAGTGCTTCACATCATCTTGCAAATTCTAGGTATGGATTGACCCACCTAGACTTAACAAAAAAGATGCAATGGAGATTGAAATCAGCACATTGGTTAGCGAGAAGAAAGCTTTAGAAAGGAAAATAAGTGAACTTTCCAGTGATAACAATGCAATGGAGATTGAAATCAGTACAATGACTTGCAAGAAAATAGCACTACTCAAGAAAATAACTGAGTTGTGTAATGATAACAAAGTTGGAAATAAACTTACAAATAAGTTGAATTGTGGATTGGAGAAGGTAATCATCATCATTCTCTTTGGTGTGATCATGTTTCTTCTACTGGAAATTGGAAAGCTGAGTGTTGCAAATGGCAAAATTCTGGAGCTGCCATGAGTGAATGAAGGAGACAACCTGAAAGAATGAATGAAGCTAAAACAAATTTAGGGTTTGGATTTAGTTTTTTAATTGTATGTTTGAATTTTTTTTATGTTGGGGTAGTGTGGAGTAGTGTGTGTGTGTTTGTTTTCATTGTAATGTTGTTATGTAATGTGTTTGGTTTGTTGGGAATAAATGGAAAAAAAATATCTGATAAAAATGTGTTCTTTTTATGAAATTCTGATCAAAATTCTGATTGTAGTTATGCAATTCCGATCCAAATGAGTACTAAAAAAACATAAAAGCATTGCATGCAATTACTAACACACCAAAAAAGCACAACATAACTTGAATTTATAAGACAAACTTAAACTTGATTCATAACACAAACTTAAACTTGATTCATAACATAGACTTAAATTTGATTCCATTAAGATAACTGAATTACACAAACTGACACGAGACCAAACACAAACTTCTACTTCCACTTAACACCTCAAACTCAAACTCAAACTCAAACTCAAACTCAAACTCAAACTCAAACTCAAACTCAAACTCAAACTCAAACTCAAACTCAAACTCAAACTCAAACTCAAACTCAAACCAAACACAAACTTAAACTGGAAAGAAAAAAAAAGACACCAAACACAAACACCAACCCTATACCCTACTCAACTCATCACAACCCTAAACTCAACCAGTATTCTTCAAGTCTTGAAACTGTTGTTGCAGCTCCTGAAACTTGCCCTCTAGCACACCAACCCTATCTCTCAGACCATCCACCTTATCTTCTACAGCAGAACTCCAGTTCTTTCCCCTATTTATTTCTGTCTGCAATGCTAGAATCCTATCACCTAGGAAGATAATGAGATCCTCCATCTGCTTCCATGTGAGCTGATAACCATGCCCACCACTGCTGAAGCTAGAGCCACTATCAGTAAAAATCCCCAGGGTTGTTTGCATGGCCATTGTTTTGTTGTGCCATTTTTTTTAGTTTATGTATAAGTAGAAATTTAGAGAGAGATGTGTATGTATGTTAACTGTGTGTATTTAGATCAGAATACCCTCCTATATATAGTACTAATTAGGATGTGATCATTTAAACCCATTCATAACTCCAGCACTCAAAACTCTTCGTTTTCATAAAACTCTCTTATACTTCATCTTCCACGTTTACTCCCTCACTCACAACTAACTAGATCACATCAATTTAATCTAATTTGATGACTTGAATACACTGTAGACAAGCCTTGAATACACCTAATTTAGAATATGAAACACCCAATCTTATTACTTTAATATATTATAGACGGCCTTGAATACACCTAATTCAGAATATGAAACGCTCAATCTGAACCAACTAATACCGCTACAGCATTTAAAGCCCACTTTTGCATGAAAAGGGCCAACAATATTGAAATGCAATCATGACAACTTCTTGAATATACTGAGATGACGACCCCTAATTTCTGGAACATGAATCATGCAAAATAAATGTTGTCTCTAACATTTACATTAAAAATAAAAAAAATTCTGTGACATTTACACTCAAAATAAATGTAAAAGTGAAAAATAAGTTAAAAATACAAAATTATCACAGTAAATGGGCCACTATAAAAGACCACTTTCTGGGCCCAAGATAGAAGGCCAATTCACTGGACCTATTTTACAAGCCCA
The DNA here is from genome assembly GCA_963920805.1 of Primula vulgaris. Lineage (NCBI taxonomy): Eukaryota > Viridiplantae > Streptophyta > Magnoliopsida > Ericales > Primulaceae > Primula > Primula vulgaris. The sequence continues at coordinate 29,184,583 of OY987219.1, read as the reverse complement.
TTTTACATGGCACAAATGATCATACAGTAAAGTCATCATTTCCATCTTGATTTAGCTCATTCAAGTGCTATACAAGATAACTATACATATGTTACATGACCTAATAAAAATGCCCAATAAAAAAGAGCACTTTTAGGGCCTAATATGCAGGCCCATTTAACTTGACACAAATTATGAGACATGAAAGTCATCATTTCATCTTGATTTAGCTCATTCAAGTGCTATACAAGACAACTATACATAAGTTAAAGAGCCCAATAAAAATTCCCAATAAAAAAGACCACTTGTAGGGCCCAATATACAGGCCTATTTAACCTGACACAAATGATCAGACATGAAAGTCATCATTTCATCTTGATTTAGTTCATTCAAGTGTTATACAAGACAAGGAAAATAAATAATAAAACAAAATTGTCTCCTGAGATTTCAACAAAATACTTGTTCTTAGATAAATAATTTAACCACCACTTGTTCATGAGACAAGTACTACACAAATGGAATTCATAGTAGCAAAAGGCACACATTTGCCACAAACTAACAGAATAGCAAGGCACACATTCTAGAACTTCTTAAAATTACACAAAATTACATACGTCATAATCCTCTCACTCAATTCTTCTTCTTTTTAGCTCTCTCTTTTTTCAAGTGAGCTTTCATTGCATTTACTGTTAAGTAGGTTACCCCCTTTCTTTTTATATGGCCTGAAGGAAGTGGAGCTTCTGGTTGAGCTACTATTCCAACATGTACATTTTCTGGTGGAGTTTGGGCAATTGAGTCAATGACAAAGCTTTCTTGACTAAACACACATCCATGTTCAATGTCAGAATCTTCATCTAAAAGGCTAATGTGGACTGGCGATCTAGCAGGTCCTTTCATAAACATGTTAAAAATCATGTTACTTCTTCTCCTAACCTACAATTAGCAAGAAAACATAAACATGTTTTAGAGTGAAAATATAATGTAAATAATGACATTGAAAAAATAAACTAATATAAAGTCACATGTTTTACTTACCCCACGGGTTTTATTTCTCTTTACAGACAACTTGTTTTCTTTAGTCCCAATTCCACTTGTTTGAAAATTTGCCCACCACTGGCTACATTATGTCTTTCAAAACCTTGTGATCCACTAGATCCTTTACTGCATTCGGTAACTGCAACTTCCTCTTCTAATTGATGTGTAGATTCAATAGCTAAATGCCAGAATAAATCATCTTTAAGAAACTTATCAACTTGTATATTCCATTCAAAATCCTGCTCATTTCCCATTTCCACATCAACATGTATACTCTCTCTCTCTTCTCTCACTGGTACACTCACTCCCTCACCCTCTCTTTCAGCAAACCAATCTCTCACTGATATACATTTATATGATATCCCATCTTCATATTGCTCATGATGCTCTTGGTGATGTTGGTCATTCTTATTTATATTTTCCCCTCTTTGCTCTCTTTCTGACCCTGCATTTAATTTTTTTACAACATTTAGAGTTGTGTCCTTTTATCCCACATTTTTTACAAGTAAACCGGTATCCACTCCTTGACATTTTGTTCTTGTTTGCAGCATATTTTTTTTCATCATTCTATTTTCTTCTAAGTTTCTGTGGTTTTCCAACCTTCATAGGAACATTTGGGGCAACTAGCAAGGGTTTGTGATTTTTTCTCCACATCTCTCTCCCATTAATAGGCTGTAAAGTGTTTGAATAAATCATCAAATATGTGTCCCTAGAGTAGCAAATATGAACATATTGGTGTGGATCTAAAGTTAGATAGTTCATGGCAGTCACAGCATGCACACAAGGTATGCCACATAGCTGCCATACTCTACATCCACACTCTCTGTTTTCTAAACTCAGAGCATATGATGTAGTTGAGCCATAACTACTTACCTCAAACCCCTCATCTCCATTAAACTTTTCTGACCAACTATGGCTCCATTTCCTCACCTCTTCAAGCTTTATAAAAAAAATTGGACACAACAAACACTCTTTTGTAAGCATTGCCTCTCTCTTTCTCATAATCAAATCCATCAAATAAAGCCTAATTCTCTATAGCATTGCAAGTATAGGCTGTCCCCTTGCTTCTTTTATGCAGACATTGAAGCTTTCACATAGGTTGTTTGACAACATATCACATTTAGCATATGTGGAAAAATGTGATCTACTCCAGTTGTTACCTATAAAGAAATGAACGTAAGTAAATTAAAATTAGAACTAATTATATTAAATATCCCATTAAGTTTGAACTAATTATATTAAAACTTTTCTAATTATACTAAAGTTGGCACCTGGTTTTGATGATAGCCATTCATGAGCATTTGGTTCTAGCACTCTCATCTCTTCCAAAGCATTGTCAAAATGGAACATGGTTGGTGCCCTGACAGCTTTCCAAAGCAAGTTTTTCAAAGCAATTCCCTTATGATTAGTTTTAAAGTTGTTGTATAAATGCCTAACACAAAATCTATGTTCTATTTTTGGCAAAATCTCCTCCACAACTTTGATCAAACCCTGTGAATGTATGTATTGAACAAGTTAATACTTTTTAAGTTGAGATAGTGTGAAGTATATTAAAACAAAAAAGAAATTGAGTTGTTACCGTTACCTTTTGCTTATCAGACATCGTAATTAGCTCCCAGATTATCAATATTAATGTCATCCCTCAATAGCTCCAAAAACTACAACCAATTCTTGTAGTTTTCCACATGCACTACTGCATATGCAAATGGATACAGACAATTGTTTGCATCCATTGTCATTGCAGTTAGAAGCACACCTCTTTGGGGTCCAGTAAGATAACATCCATCAACCCCTATTAGAGGCCTACATCCCTTCATAAATCCTCTCTTAAGTGCTCCCCAGCAAATATACAATCTAACAAACTTTGACTCACCCAAAGGCCTTTCTCTTTCAATAACTTCCATTGTTGCAGTAGTACCAAGATTAGTTCTTTTAGTCTCTTCAAGATAATCCTCTAATAGGGCATAATGTTCAGCTGAGTTACCCTCATTGATTCTTCTAGCATGTATCAATGCTCTATAACCACATCCATGAGTTAACTTAAACTCTAGATCATGTTCAACCTGTGCTTGAAAATATTTGTTATCCCACTTTGGGTTTAGCATAACCATTTTGGTATACACTTGTCCTATAAATCTAGGCTTTGCAATTCTATTTTTAAGAGCTCTAGGGAAGTTATGGTCATCATAGTATGGACATGAAGCCTGACATTTCACAATCATTTTGCCTCTAGAGTTTTTCCTAAAATGCAAGACTTTTGCCTGCTGCACTGCATATCTCTTCACTGCATGTCTAAAGACTTTTGCCTGCTGCACTGCATATCTCTTCACTGCATGTCTAAAGTCTTTCCCAGTGTCAAATTTCATGCCCAACTTGAACTCAACAGCAGCCAAATCTAACTTACAGAAAACTGAACTACCCTTCAACCTATTATTTTCCTCATCTGAGTCACAATCACTATTCAGCTCATTGAAGGAAACGTAACCATCATCTATAACACTACCAACAAGACCAATATTATTGCACTATCCATTATTACTAGCTCCATGACCAAATATATCACTCCAACTGCGTTTGACATGCTTAGGTTTGGAAGGCTTAGGGTTATCACTAACAACTTTTTTACCTTTTCCTTTTTTCCTCCTCCTCATTGTTGTGTCAATACCCAACCCAAGATCATCCTCTCTACCCTTTTGCTCATCACTACCACTAAATGATTCCAAATATGAGTTAGGACAGTCATCATTACAGCCACTATTGCTATAGTTAGTGTCATTGTCACTATCAATATTGCTAACAACCCCTTCACAATACACTTGAACAACTCATATGACTGTCCTAACAATATGAGTTAGGACAGTCATCATTACTGCCACTATTGCTATAGTTAGTGTCATTGTCACTATCAATATTGCTAACAACCCCTTCACAATACACTTGAACAACTCTGTCTTGGTTAACAACTTTAACTAATTTAGGTGCATCACAGTTATGTTTTAATTGAGCCAACACTTTTATAGTAAATATTTTGCACACCATAAGACCCTTATTCAGCACACAGTTCAACAATACTTACGCAAGTAATTTCATAGGGTTTGCAATAGTCCATGTCGTTTAATTTACCAGGTGTATATTGGGTATTCCTTCCCCGCTTAAAACTACCCCCATGGTGCAATTCAATTGTAAACATCTTGTTGTTTATGTCTGCATATAATTAAAAGTTAAAAACAGTATTACATTGTTGCAAGCATACTACACGATTCACGATTTAAACTAATTATTGAAGAAAAAACTACAGTAGAGTAATTTTGTGACTTACAATATTGAGGAACAATCCCACTCTGTAAATCATCACCACGAAGATGCCAAGCAACCATATTAAAGCATGCGCAAGTATCTCATAAGCTTAATCGCACAAACGAGAGCAGAAAAACCCAATTTATCAATTCTCTCTCTAAACCTAGTTTGAATTGGGGGAAAATTAAGGGGTTATTGTTGGTTAACCATTAGGATTGGGAAATAATGTGTATTTTTTACGTTTGAGGGTGAAAATACAATTTTACCCTTGAGATACAATCACATGATGCAGCATGTGACTGTCTTCGGCGTTTAATTTGGTCTGAATCGCAAATAGGTCACAAAAAGAAGCTAATTTAACCACACTTTTCCTTAAAAGCTTCTACCCAAACACTCATTCACAATTGATCTTATAAATTTTCTCTTTACAAATATGTTCCAATAATAAAACTACACTTACTATTTGATTGCTTCTAAATAAGCTAATTTGTGAGTTACGATCTTGTTTGAGCTTGATCTCTTTACTCCTTGATTTCCTCTTTCTTTAACTTTTTGCTCTTCAATGGAGTTTTTAAGTGTTTATCATTGAGGGAGGACGAGGGATGGTAATATTTGTGTTTGAAAGAGGGATAATGATGTATATGTAGTCACAAAAGTCCCTTGGTCCATAAGTGACCGTTTTTATTGCTTTTGCCTTTTGTTCAATGGGTAAAAACCACACTAAGATAAAGTAAAAGTGACTTAATTCAAAACAGCAAATTTTTGATCCATCGAACTCCATTGTCGACCTGTTGGAAAATCGTCGGAGCTTACTACCCAACTATTGCTACTTCGATCTGTGAGATATTTTTCGACGTGTCTAAAAATCAGGTAATTCGGTTTCTTGAAACTCTTGTATCTTCTTCGTTCAGACTCCAAAATGAGTTCTGTTTTAGCCGTTAACTTCGATATCGAATGGTTTATCATTTCAATGCCTGAAATATACAATTTCTCTTTCTGGAAAAGATCAAGTATTAAATCGTCGAATAAAGAAATTTCCAACTAAATTAAATCATTAGAACACTTATAATCAAAATTAAATAATGAACCTATGCTTCAAGAATCTTCCCCATTTTGATTATGACAAACTAATGATGATTTTACAAAAACAACGAAGCAGTTATCTGCCCCACTTTAAAAAACTATAACAATTTATTTCTTCCCATTTGGCATTATCAAAATGTCATAAAAAATTGGGGCATGTTGGAGTCTTTAAAAGAGTTAAAATAAAAGTAGGGAAACTCATTTTTTTTACAACCAAATAATCACAAATGACAATAAATTACGTAAATGATATACAAAAATGATAAATCTATTTCGCAGTAAGGGAAAAATATAAAGCAAGAAAATATCGACAAGTCGAAAAATTTCAGACATGCCGAAAATGACCAAAAAATGTCCAGTAACTTTCGATTCCTATTCAGGCCGGTCAAAAAATTTAGTAGACATGTCTAAAAAATAGAAAGAAGCTATGTTAAAATACATTAGACATGTCGAAAAATACAGTAGACATGACGAAAATTTTGGGCTGAATTTGATGATTTTGGTAGTTTTCGACACCGATTTGGCAAAAATAATTATACCAAAAAAATACATATATACATATAATCACACATCAAACATACCAAACTTTGTTATAAAACAAAATTGTTGAATGTGCCGAATATATGATGTCGAATTCGCTCTTTAATGACAATTGCGTTGACCGTTTCCTAGTATGAGTATGTGGTACCATTTCTTGGTTCGCCTTTCACTTTTCTCGATCATTGGATTTTCGTTCGTTATAGTGGAATCGTGTTTCTCGACTTTCACGGTTTTGTCCGGTTTTGTCAACCATTTGTTGATTTTCTCCTTTTGAACAGAGATACCTATAACACAAGTTTTGTCCTTTGGTCCCCAATTTCTTTTTGAGTCCGACAATGTTAGTGAAATGGGTCTTTTCTATCCATTTCAAGTCATTTCTAGTCACACGAAAATGATAAGGACATCTAGAAGAAATATACCTGTTTCTATTACATTGTATACAATGCATAAACTTATTCGCAAAATGAGAACAATACGAAGTTTTATAAGAGTTTTTAGAAGTATGATGAACGCGATCTTGTTATGAAGCCCCAACCCTGTTCTATCATTGAAAGATTTTTGAAAAACTTTTGAAGTACTTGCTTTAGTAAAAACAACCTTTTGTTTGAGCGGAATATGAGTTTTAAAAATATTAGAGGATTTGACGAACTAGGTTTTATTTGGACTAGAACTAATGCAATCATAGCCTATACCACTTTTGTCATTGAAATTTTTTTGACAACTCAAAATGTCATCTAAAATGGTTTTACCTTTAGAAAACTTTGAGATTGGTAAATCAAGTTTTTCAATAGTAACGGCAAGTTCATCATTTTTCTTTTTCAAAGTGTCATTCTCGGTTTCTAAAATCCTGAGCCTGTCATTTAAGTTAGAAGCATGATAATTCAAAACTTTATTTTTGTTTTAACTTTATCGAAAGCATCCTTTAACACTTCAAAATTTTCTAGCATGTCGCAATCTAAAGAGGGGGATTTTGAATTATCATGCTTTCGGTTTACTACCAAGTCTAGAGACTTCATTTTTAAGAAAATTGATCTCGGTTTTTAAAGACTCGTTTTGAAGAACGAGATCATATTTTTTATCTATCAAGTCTTCCTTTTCGTCATCTACGTCATGTAAAGAAAATGACGATTTCGGACTAGACTTATGTTCAATGTCATGTCTTTTCAAGGATCTTATTTCTTCATTAAGAGAAGAATTTATCCTTTTAAGAGATTCAACTTTTTCCAAAAGTTTAGGAAACCTTTTCGAATAAACATCACACATATGAAGTAAATCATTGTAGGATAGATCATTTACCTCACCGGTTTCACTTTTACTTGAAGATGATTGGTTGAGTTCATTTTTGTCTTTCATGGCCATATAGCAAGCAAGATGAGCGAATTCATCTTGGTCGGAGCTATCGGTAGAGCTTGAATCAAATATTTTTAAGTTTTTCAAGCCTTTGCTCTTGCGATTCTTTGCGCAATCTCTTTCCATGTGTCATTCCTTGCCACAAGCATAGCAAACTAAATCGTTAGAAATAATTGAACTATTTAACGATTTACCTTTATGTTTACATTTACCCTTAAACTTTAGCACTTCCTTGACAATTTGAATAATTTGCATTGAATCTTTGTTGCCATGAGATAGCTCATCACTTTTGTGTCAAGTTGTTACTTTGAAAGCTATCTCCTTCCTTTTCGACATTGGTTTACGACTATTAAGGGTGATCTCGTGAGTTATGAGTGAACCCGTCAATGCATCAGGAGTGTATGTATTCATGTCGTGCGCCTCTTGAATTATGGTGACCTTTGGTTCCCATACTTTCGGTAAACTCCGAATCACTTTTGAGACCATTTCCTTACAAGACAAAGACTTACCAAGAAACATTAATCCATTAGTAATAATTGTAAATCTAGCAAGCATATCAGAAATAATTTCTCCCTCACTCATCCTAAAAAGCTCATACTCGTGCACTAAAAGTTGGAGTTTGCAATCCTTAAATTGGTTAGTGCCCCTCGTGTATAACGGCTAACTTATCCCACATACCCTTAGCTATTTTACAAGAAGATACTTCATTGTACTCGTTAGGGTAAATGGCATAAACAATAGCATACATCGCTTTAGCGTTAGTAGAATAGGCTTCTAATTGAGTGTCCTCTAAATCCTATACGGGGATTTGGTTCTCACTATTTTTGGATGTAGGCACGGAATATCCTACTTTTATAGTCATCCAAAGTTTAACGTTGTAACTTTGTAAAAACATACCCATCCTATCGTTCCAATAGGAATAATTTATTCCATCAAAAAATGGTGGAGTGTTGGGGGATGAAGCTATACCGTAGGTGAAATTAAGTTAGTCATTGGGATCTTAACTCTTTAATCGTTAAATTCCTATGTGCAAGAGCCTCGGCTCTGATCCCAATTATTGGTCTGTGTGGTTACCTTAGAGGAGGTGAATAAAATTTTAGACGTTTTTCACGGAATTAATAGTTAAGCGCAACTAACAAACCAACTAACGTGATTATGCTACGCAATCAATAAACTTGTGCAATAATAATCAATATCAAAATTAAAGCATTCACACAAACAATAATATAAATATGGAAAGTAAAGAGTAGGGAACAGATGACACCATGATATATAGAGGTTCGGCAAACCCGCCTAGTGCTCTCCCCGGAATTTATTTACCGGGTATTATCACAATAATTTTCAACCCAGGTTTACAAATCCTAACGAGCTAATCAATCGATTTCCACACCCTCTACCCAATGATACAATCTTGATACAAGTGCAACAGTATACAAAAGCGAGTCAATGACTCCCCATCAATCTATGAGTATCCCGAATGAAATGACCTATAACTTTTAACCACACTTTTCCTTAAAATCTTCTACCCAAACACTCATTCATAATTGAGCTTATCAGTTTGCTCTTTACAAATATGTTACAATAATAAAACAACACTCACTATTTGATTCCTTTTAAATAAGCTAATTTGTGAGCTACGATCTTGTTTGAGTTTGATCTCTTTTCTCCTTGATTTCCCCTTTCTTTAACTTTTTGCTCTTCAATGGAGTTTTTAAGTGTTTATCATTGAGGGAGGTTAAGTGATTAATGATGTATATGTAGTTACAAAAGTCCATTTGTCCATAAGTGACCATTTTTATTGGTTTTGGCTTTTGTTCGATGGGTAAAACCCACCCTAAGATAAAGCAAAAGTGACTTAATTCAAAACAGCAAATTTTTGATCTGTCGAACTCCATTTTCGACCTGTCGGAAAATATTTAGAGCTTACTACCCAACTTTTGCACTTTTCGATTGGTACTTCGACCTGTTAGATATTTTTCGACGTGTCTAAAAATCAGGTAATTCGGTTTCTTGAAACTCTTGTATCTTCTTCGTTCGGACTCCAAAATGAGTTCCGTTTGAGCTGTTAACTTCAATATCGAATGGTTTATCATTTAAAATCCTGAAATATACAATTTCTCTTTTTGGAAAAGATCAAGTATTAAATCATCGAATAAAGAAATTTCCAGCTAAAGTAAAATCATTAGAACACATATGATCAAAATCAAATAATGAACTTATGGTTCAATAATAATGATATAAATTGAATAAATCTTGAATATAATAAGAAAGCCCTAATCTGGGGGTAAAGCAATCAAACCAGGTTTGAAGGCACGAAATTAAGCAACGGATTGAGTGATTAGCTCTGATACCATGTAGAAATACCACGTTCTGGTGGTTGTAACACGATTAAATAACCGGAGATCAATAGTAATCGTATTTCACTATTAATATGAATATATATAGAGTAGGGCTGGAAAAAATTCCCGATGCTTGACCTGACCTCGCCTCCCGTCTTGATCCCGTCCCGAAACTTTACCGTCCCCAACCAATCTCGTCCCGACTGTTTCAGGTGTTCTCCCGACGCTATCACTTTCGGGATCGGGTTTAATTTTTAATATAATCGGGTACCTGTCGGGTACCTGAAATATAATTAAAATAACTATTTATATTATGTATATATACCTATATGGCTATATTTCTAATTATGAGTATTAAACTCAGTGCATTTTACCAAGTTAGTTCAGGAAACTTTCATTCATATATTTGTTAGATTTTGCATTCATTTTTGTGTGAAGTACTTCATGTATGAGTAAGACTGGAATCAAAATCAAAATATGAGATATTGGTCCTGCGGAGTACATGGTACTTTACCGTTCCATTTTTTTTTTAAAATTGTTTTATATTTTGGTTCACCTGTGAAAGAATTTGCGTTGTTATATATGTGCGATACATTTATCAAATGTAGTCTATTTTTCTTTAAAAAAAACATATTGAATTACTAGTAAGTGTTACTTAGCAGTATAAAAAATCATAATTTATGTTCTTATGTATTTATGTTTTCAATTGATTTATTTGCAACTTGATGTTACTTATACAACTTTAACCCTTATTTTTTTGCATTTTTATTATGCAATTTATAGTTAGTTATTAAAAAAAATCGGTTCTTGTATTTAAATTAAAATATGTCGGAATTATCCCATCCCGGCCCGTCAGGTACCCGAGTCGTCGGGTACCCGAAATGTCGGGCTCGGGATCGGGAGCAAAAATTGGTTCCCGTTTTTTGTCGGGATTCGGGTTGTAATATAGGTTTCGGGTTGGGTCCCGTCCCTATCCCACCCTAATATAGAGAGAGATGTAAAAGTAGATTTTATTAATAATGAATTTCGTTAATTACAAAAAAAAGTCATTTACAGTCCTTATATAGTCTCTGACCATAAGTTTCAAATGTATACAAATCGGTCTTTTAATTACAGAGAGTGACAAAACTTAATTATATGTACTTGATTGCCTAAAATTAACTTTGTTGAGATTGCCTAAAATTAACTTTCTGTAATTAAGCAGGTACTTGATTGCAATGTCAACAAAGTTTATTTTAGGCAATCAAGTACCTGCTTATCTGCAAATGTACACATTAGTCCAAAATACAAATATATTCAATACAGGTCTCAGTGGAGTTTGAGAAGAGACAAAGCTCTTCGCGTTTGGATTAAAATTTAAAATTCCTACCATTCGGATTCAAGGTTTATTTTTCTGAAGATAAAGAGCCTAAAGATGAACCTGGTGACAAAGCAACAAGCCCAGATTCCGAAGTCGAAGATACAGAACTATTAGGTCGTCCACGAGTTTTCAGTGACGATACTGACCCTTGTGCTTTCACAGTTGCTGTGTTACCTGTTCGGTCACTTGGTGAGCTATTCTTTTCTTGAACCTTGCTAGATCCTTGAGACATAGGGAAATTAGAAGTGTAGTTTGGCGAGGTTCCTGCAATATCGGCGCCACCTGTCGATGCCGTCAAGGATGAAGGCAAGTCCTTAGATTTTGACGTCAAAGCCTTTTCACTGGATGCAATCTTTTCTCCAACTTTAACTGATGTACGTACTACCAACATGCAATTTGTTGAACTGGTTCTCTTGATTCCTGTATTCCCTCCCTGTTGCTGAACTAGAATTGTCACTAGTGGTTCTTCTTATAGAGAATTGTTGTTCTTCCGTGGATGAAGAACATGATGGAACTTGAGATTCAATGTTAGTTTTTCCAATGGTCAAGTTAGCAAAGAACTTGTTAAGAACTAAACTGGAGGTATCACCAAAGATTTCATTGTTCTGCGAATCCAACAAAATGACCTCGTCCTCATAATATCCACTATCATCCACCCCTCTAAAAACAGATGAATATTTAGCTTCCTTGTTAATATCAGTGTGCTCCAGAAATTAAGTTGTTAGATACTTATTTTTATTGGCTCTATTTTTTCTGATGCGGTAGGGCATGTTTTGGCTCCATGTTCTTATGATGGGAACTTTACCCATGTTGTACTGTCAGTGCAAAGAGAAGAGGTGACATTACATAAAATATACTATATAAAAGCCAAATTAATTTCTCCGTCTTGATTTTTCGTGAACCTATACTTTCGGAGTTTTTTACCCTCAAGTTATGTGGACGGAGTATTATCACAATAATATTTTTCTTATGAGTTTTTGTAGGGCATTGTTGAGAAGATTATGGCTTTTTTTCCGGAGGGTGTTCAAGTCATTTGCATTCTCACAGCTTCTGGTCCCGTATCTGTCGTTGATCTCCGTCCTGGTCGTTCTGGGGCCAGTGTCACTCGATACGAGGTAATTATATGATATTACTTTCATCTTATTTAGGTCTTCTTCGCTTTATTGAGTCTATACTTCAACATATATTGATCAACACATTTATTCATTTACACATTCATATCATATCTTCTCTTATTTTCTTTTTCTGATTTTTTCAGTTACATATATCATGTCAATTTATGTTAACATAATTGTTTCTTTGAAATGTTTTTTCTTTGTAATCATGGATTACATATGCAATATGAAACATGTTGGCCTTCTATTTCTAGCCATAGAATTTAGTATTTAGTATACAAGAACTGTTATTTTAAGTATTAACATATAAATCTATGAATTTTGTAGGTATTGCTCAAAAGAGACTATTAACATGATCGTAAATATTAACAGATTTTTGTGCCTTCATGGCTTATTGGTGCCTTCACAATAAAAGCAATCTACCTGGCATCGGATGATGACAATGGTGATGCACATGAAGCCATGAAAAGGCTAATGTTATACTCCGCAAATCAAAGTTGTGAAAATGTTGATGAAAATTTTAGTCGTTTTGCAGTTTTACCCTAAAAAGATAACAATTTGTTTTGTCATAAGCTTGTGTAATACCCTTTTTTTAGACTTGTTATTCATTTCTTGTTACTGACTTTTCACAGAAGTAGTTGCTTTCTCCTTTAAAAGCATTAACCCTCTTTCAATTAACTCCCTTTCAACATTTTGTCTTTTGCTTTTTATGTTTATATGTATACAGTATATTATATATGAAACCAACAGCTCTGCATAAGGAGGATTGAAGAAGGGGATTGATCCTCAACATCCCATCACAATAGTACTTGAACTAAGAATATTAGAGAACTCAACTTTACAAGAATTATTTTGGGAAATGTTTTTATAATCAAGTTGAAATGATTTTGCAGAAAACTTTGTTTTTTATTTTATTACTGTTTACCATCATGTTAATAGTCTCTTTCCAGCAATACCTAAAAAAATCTCTTTCCAGAATTCATTAGATTTATACATTAAATACTTAAAATAACAATTCTTGTATACTAAATACTAAATTATATGGCTAGAAATAGAATGTCAACATGTTCCATATTGCATATGTAATCCATGATAAAAAAACATTTCAAAGAAACAATTATGTTAACGTAAATTGACATGATATATGTAACTGAATAAACAAGAAAAATAAAATAGGAGAAGATATCATATGAATGTGCAATGTGTAACTGAATAAATGTGTTGATCAAGATATGTTGAAGTATAGACTCAACAAAGCAAAGATGGCCTAAATAAAATGAAATTAATATCAAATAATTACCTCTTATCGAGTGGCACTGCCCCAGAACGACCAAGACGGAGATCAACGATCAGGACGGAGATCAACGACGGACACGGGACCAGAAGCTGTGAGAATGCAAAGTGCTTGAACACCCTTCTGAAAAAAGTCATCACCTTCTCAACAATTTCCTACAAAAACTCATAAAACAAATTATTATGATGATACTCCGTCTACATAACTTGAGGGTAAAAAAATCCGAAAGTATCAGTTCACAAAAACTCAAGATGGAGAAACTAATTTGGATTTTATCTAGTATATTTTATGTAATGACACCTCTCCTCTTTGCTGAAAGTACAACAGGGGTGAAGTTCCTATCATTAGAACTTGGAGCGAAGACATGCCCTCCTGTCAGAAAAATAGAGCCAATATATATAGGTATCACACAACTCATAATGCATCAAAAAAAAAAAACAATGTCAAGTCGAAATTGGGAGCTTAACAGTAGTACGAATCATCTCGTCATTACTAGAATTCCCAACATTCAACCTGTCCGATAAAACCCAAAAAAGAAAAACGAATTGCTTATAATTTCGAAACAAACAACAGGACAACCTAATTGGGGTCTGCTGAGTTACGTTAATTCAGTTCTGCTCTTACTAGTAAAGAATGTCAGGACCTTCAAGTTGCTAGTTAGGCTAAGAGCAGACATCATCATGGTTTAGCATCGCACATCCGAACTATGTCTGTTTTAAAACAAATTGTGTGTGCAGTAGAAAAGTATCAACCGATGTGATGATATGGTACATACTACCCTTGGTATAGTAAAATCAAAAAAAAAATCCTTACCTTTTCCATGCTTCACTATATTGGGAATTCATGGTACACCAAGTGAAGTCTTGGCTTCTTATATTTCAGAAATTATGATATGTGCTTGTTTATTTTCTTTATCAACTAATATTGTGAATTCATACACATAATGGTATAGATATATCTAAATAGTGGAACGAAAGTGTAAAACATTAAATTAGAGAAAGAAACGAAATTGTGTTAAGTATAGAACCAGAAGATAAGACCAGTGCATAGTGGAATAAGTTTTTTCGTCATGCATCTGGACAATATATTTCGAGGGAAATATAATAGGTGTTTAGTGATAATGGAAAAAGATGCGTCCATATCTTGAATACAAAATGATGAAGAAATTCATCGAGACGTTTCAATTCTTGAAGACCTAGTTATGTTGTTTGGAGTATGAGCAAGGTACATAGTGAATATGAATATTTGAACAAGTAATTATAAGTTTGGTTGATTACTTTATTAGTTTACTTATTTATTGAAATTGCATATCAATGTTCATGAAAAGGCTTCGAATTACCATATCTATGGCTTATACAAATTATAGCAATAAAACTTGTATGTAAACAGTGGCGGAACCAGAACCAAATGTATAGGCTTGCCAAAATTATTAATAGAAGCACATAATATTTTTCAAAGTATAAACACGGAGAAACCGGATCTTATTTACATTTTTTACCATCTTTTCTTCATTTTTTAACCTTAGTTTCTTAATTAAAATGTATTTGATTTATAAATTTTTTTCCTTTTTGCTTAATTTTGACAATTAATACTTTTTTTTCAACTCCTAAAAAAACCCACAACAGTAATATCACGTGCAGTCACGTCTCGAAAGTTTCAGCGTTTCAAAATTGACTAAAAAATAAATAAAATAGAAAACAAAACGATACAAAAAGGTAAAATTAAGAATCAAGAGTAAAAAGATTAAGATACGAACGCAAAAAAAAATATAAAGCCTGAAAAAAGCAAACTTATGTTTAATACTAGATATATACGAACAATCAAATATCTAATACACAATTTCATTGTACTCACTTCACTTAATTAAAATAAAAACCACCAAAAAGTTATTTTATAAATTTTATTTGCACTCACTTCTATCTGTTGTTCTAATTATTATTATTTTTTACAATTTTTTCAAAATGTGTGTTACGTGTCAATATGGTAAGTTGGTGTAAATTGTCTTTTATTAGTACTTGCCTACGTGTTAGTTTTTAAGTAATACTTATATATTATCATCACATACAAAATCACAGTATGCTATTGCACTAACAATATATATTTTTGAGAGAGTTTGTCAAAAAAAATATTTAGAGGGTTTTCAGAATAGGTTATATATAAATTATTTTTAAAAACACTAATCATATGCGTGTTCCGCCCATGTATGTAAATGATATAAAATGCGTGTATGAAAGATTGCCTTCATCCTTACAGAGTTTGTAGAGTGGTGGTTGCGAAGAATAGACCCGAAAAGAGAATCCGAAAGACCCGAAAAGAGAATGGACACGAACGTGAAAATCAAACCTTATCGTACTCACTGCCTTCGGACCACCAACCTTATCTCAAAACTAAAAGAACTTTATGTATCTTGTTTCATTGTTTGTTTTCAATAGGGAAATTAATAGAGAATTGAAGTTATGCTTTTCTTCTTGGGTAAATTTTATAAGGTGAGTAATACTTAAATAGTTTTGTTTTCATGGATTAATGTTTAATTTCCCCTTTCTTTTTCTCATCGTTGTTCTTATGCTATATATATTAGTTGGAGATCAGGTATGACATGGCATGGTGAGTAGTGGAGAGTATTGAGGTTGTTCGTATGCTATATATATTAGTTGGAGATCAGGCATGACATGGCATGGTGAGTCGTGGAGAGTGTTGAGGTGGCTCAAAATGGTATGTAAATAGTGTCAAGAATATGGTACAATAGGAAAAAGGTTAGTAACAATCTGATCTATATTACTATATACAATAGTGAAGTTTTATCTTATCTTAAAAACTCAAAGTTACCTCTTTTATTTTAAATTATACATTCTTCTAATCATTACCATTACCATAAATGTATGGTGAAATAAAAATGAGAAGACAATTAAGCCAGCGATGTAACACCGGTAAATAAATCGTATAAGATGCTAAGATATCTGCAAGTATATTTCTATTTCGAGGAATGTATGTACATGAACCGCACCCTACCGAATTTAATAGAAAAACAATATTTCAATAAATTGAAACTAGAGAACTGTTCGAACTTTGTGTTGTTCAACCCGTGAATAACCATTACACATCAGTGGAAACTCTTTAAATTTGAAAATTCTTTTTCGCCGTTAATTGGAGCTCGTATGATGAATACGGTAGTATTCTCAAGAAATAACACAGAATAGTGATCAAAATCACCAAGTGAACAAAAAAAGACAGAATTAGGGTTTTCAAAGAACAAAAGCTCAATGCTCATATCATCATAACATAATAAATTGTATGAGAAATCAGTTCTCTACATATAAGTCATAAAAGGACCACAACTGTAATTAGTAAATAACTAGATAGTCCAACTAACTAACAAAAATAACGAGATAGCCTATTAAATAATAAAATTAACAGCTAGTCCAAGACGGTAAATAAGACGTGTTCATGATTCGTTCCCCCTTAAGAACAAACTTTTCCTCGTAGCCAGGAACCAATGAACCAACACACATATGTCGAGCTTTCAACGATCTGGCGGCAATCCAAACACACTCCTCCAGCCTATAATGTAACCTCGGCCCCTTTCAAAAGGAAGCCCACACAGACTCCAACAACCCTTCAAACGACAATATTTTCGAAACTTCGATGAACGTCCAAAACCAACAACTCTATAGCAATATGTCGAAATCATATGCACTAGCAAACCAATCAACTCGAGAGAACCAATGGTACACAAAATCATCACTATAAATACCATCAAATGCTTCACTCACACACATTCGAAAATACATCGCCTCCGCAGTCACATAACTAGCCTCTCAATAGAGGTCAACATAAGTACTTAATGATTCACCTAAAGCATAGGATAACCAACCAATAAGATCATCTCGCACAAATAAAAGATCATACCGAACTAATTCCCAACGGTTTGGATCCTCTAAATATGATATCATCTCTGTCATGAGCTCGCACGTAAAGACCTTGGTTAGAAAAACTAACCAATCATCCGGACAATAAACGTGCAACTAAAGACTACCTAAGGTGATGTATGCAAACCTATCAGTAACCAAACCCCTTGATTCCAAGGATAATTCCATGAAAACTTTGCCCGCAAAATAATAATCAGCCCACAAAAGCAACCCACAACTTTGCAATCATAAAAATCATTCAACGAATAAAAAAGAACCATTTTCCGAAAATCGTAACTCACAAACAGTGTATCGGAAAAGAGTGAATCAAGCGGCCCAGTATTTGAAAATTTCCCAGGTATTTTTCCACTAAGTTTTACAGAATTTGGACAACATTTATGCAGCGTAAAAGCAGTTTTTATGAGACATGTCCAATCTGCCCAGGTATGGTCTGGACAGCACCAAAAGCTGAACTTCGAAAAATCATATCTCACTCCCCAGTGATCCAAACGCAGCGATTTCAGCACCCACGTGACCGCATACAAGTACTCTACCAACTAATTAAATTTCAACTGAATTTAAGATTTTTTTCTATGGTAGACGTTTACTTTTCTACACAGCAGTCTAGCTGTCCGAACGGAAAAAACTGCCCAGATGCCCAACTTTAAAAATTCATAAGTAACTAACCGTTAACCCAAATGCAGCAATTCAAGTTCCAGAATACTCCTTAAGGTCCTGCCTAAAAACCTACCAAGCATTTTTAAAAAAAAAACTGTTTGCTATAGAAAAAGATAATTTTCTTGCGCATAACAACCCAGTTTTACCAGCATTCTCTAGGCAAATTTGAAAAATCATTACCCGTTCTGTGTTTATCCAAACACCCCAATTTCTGCATCGAAACTTCCGTGTATGAGTCCTCTAACTTTTCACCAAATTTTAATAAAATCGAAGGTCGTTTTCTGTGTCTAATAATTATTTTTCCAACTACCATCAAAGCTGTCCTAATATAAAAAACCGAACGCCAATTAAACTTTGGAAACCCATAAATAATTGTCAGCTCATACAAAGGCCTCAACCCGAGTTTTATAGTTTTCGCAGTCATGTTACGCATCTCGTCACCAATTTTTATATTTCTCAAACAATTTATCCTAGGAAGAAAATTAACTTTCCCAGTTGTCACAGAAAAAACGCAAGATATTGAACTTATCGATACTAGTCGATGAAACTTAGCCAAATAATTAAGATATCTTCCATCTCCAAAAAAACAACATCAAAGTCACGATTTCGAAGAATTATAAATTCACAATTTTCACCTCCAAAGTAAATAGAGAAACATGACTACATATTATAGGAAAACTTGTCTCACGGCCATTTGACATACGCACCCCAATATCAACGTTGGCGGTGTTTAATTTGCCGCGATTAGGTGGGTTCCCAACCAAATCATTCCATTCATTAGTTAATAACGTTTTACCAATTTCCTCCATAATATAACTATTTTTACGAACCCAACCTCTG
Organism: Primula vulgaris; assembly: GCA_963920805.1. Lineage (NCBI taxonomy): Eukaryota > Viridiplantae > Streptophyta > Magnoliopsida > Ericales > Primulaceae > Primula > Primula vulgaris. The sequence goes on along the minus strand of OY987219.1, from coordinate 29,165,768 downwards.
TCAATCATTCCATGGAACACATTCCACGCATGATACCAATCTTTAAACCCTTTAACAATTTGACTGTTTTCAACACCCATTATTTTCTCGCAAATAATATCATTAAACATCAGATTTTTATCGAAAAATAATATATATATATATATATATATGGGTATTTCTCAAAATTCAGGTCCATGTAATTACCCCTAGCACCACAATTTTTATCGTAAAAACCGTCTGCATATGGATCAATATAATTGGTAACAGGTTTATTGCAATAAAAATTGTCTAGATATATATACTTCACTGTTTACATTTTTTACCGCAGCGGATAGTGGCAGATTATGATGAGCACGCGTATGTGGACCTATTCGGACTTATTTATCGTTTGCTACTTCACTTTTGAAAGTGGATTCATTTTATTGATGTTTGAGGACCAGTTTTGCTATTTCTTTTGTTATGGGTACTATTTAATACCCATAAACCTAGGTACTTCTAATTATTTTTTGGTACTATTGGATTTATAAGAAGGTTAAACCCTAGTTTGTCTCTTTTTCTCTTCTCTTTTGATTGATCTTTCTTTCTCTCCTATATTTCTACAAAACCTTCGGGTTTCATCAGTATCTAGGGCAAGTCCTTCCTACATCTCGTGGGAACCCTAGTTCATCTTTTTCTCCTCTTTTAAAATAAAATAAAATTATTATGGATGAATCATGCTTTCTATTACTTGAAGTATTTAACAAAGCCTCTATGTTTAGTGTTGATATATTATATGATATTTTTGAAATTTATGGCTATGTTGAAGGGGTTTCGATATCTCGCAAACCTGGGATTAGGGCTTTAATAGAATTTGAGTCAATTCAAAGTTCTATTTTAGCCAAAAATTCGCTAAAAGGAAAAAAATTATTTGGTGAGAATTGTCGAATGAATATTGAGTTTGAGTGTTGTTTTAGCCTAAATCATCATTTTGAGAACCCGGGTTATGAAAAAGAAGTGGAAAACAAGTGATTATGGGAGGCTTTCTGTTTATCGTCAGCAACACTGTATGAGACTGCTCCACCAGTAGGACAACCGTCGTTGTCGACCTTGTCAACTCTACCACCTCCACAGTGGACATCGAAAAACCATACCAAAGGAGAAATCTTTTTGGTGGGTAAGCCGACTGATAACTTCATTGATCCATTTTATCCATGTAAATCAATTGTTATGGGGCATATTGATCATTATAGGGTGCGAAGTTATTTTGGTAATATTTGTCTAAAGTATTTCAATATAGTTGATGCACATCAAATTGGTTTGCCAACAGATTGTTGTGATTATAAGGAGAGAATAAAAATTAACAAGTTTAAAAAGTTTAGTCAGGCTTTTAAGGTGACCGATGAAAATTTTAAAGGACGTGATGATTTTTGGACAAGAAAGCTTTTTTTTTCCGCTGCCATCGTAATGTTTATCTAGTTGGTAATGATCATCTAATGTTACTTGTGGATTTGATGTTTGAAAATTGGATGAATCGTGGAGTAAGCTATATGAAATTGTGTCCCTTTTAAGGCTCGTCATATTACATGAGTTCTAATTACTGCTCTAGTAAGAAGTGTCTGAAAATTATAAAAATTAATGTAATGATACCTGTGATACTTGGTGATATTTTAAAAGAAGAATTGTAGTGTTTGGGTATACGGTTGATGAAATATGAGTTTATAAAATCAACAATTCGGTTCCATTTTTTTCATGCGAAAACTGTTACGACACAGTTTGGAAAAATAATTATTCTCTATAGCAAACGACTTCCGATTTGGTTGAAATTTTGTGAGTTGGTAGAAAATTTGTGTACGGTTGTTTTGACACCAAAATCTATGTACTTGGATAAATATCGACCGAGCTATAAATTGTTGAACTTTGAGCTGCGAGCAGTTTTTTATATTATGACAGATACAACGTTGTTTAGAAAGCTAATTGTTTGGGTTAGTAATTGGTATGTGATTCAGTCCAAATTTGGTGAGAAGGTATGGTACTCGTGTACGGAGGTTTTCTCACTGAATTCGCATGATTTGGATAACCAGGGATTTATTTATGAATTTTTAAAATTTGGTGAATTGGGCTGTCCAAACATGACCTGGGAAAATTTTATGGCATGAAGAAAAAAGTTCTTGACGCTGCTTAAAGGTGGTCCGAATTATATGAAATTTTATGAGGAAACACCTAATACTGTTAGGGAGGTTTTGATACTGGATTCACTATTTTTTGATACACCGTTAATGAGTTATGGTTTTCCGAAAATGACTTATTTTATCCGTCCATACGATTTTAATGATTCGACTTATAGTTTTATACTATTGTGCATTGATGATATTATATGGGTATCTTATGTTATCAGTTATCCAACTAGTAGATATATTGATCCGTTTTGGGATGACCATTTTTATGGATCGAATGAAAAGTCGGGTATACGAGTTTATTTTGGTGCGGGCGTTTATACTACTTATGGTGAATTTCTAAAATATGTTTGGGCCGCCCAAATTCTTCGGTTTATGTGGAAACATGGTTTCTGTGATCTTATTGTGGGATTGTTGGTTAAGCATAATGCCGAAGATTTGAATACGTCAATTAACACGGTGGAAGACTTTGGGTCGGTTTCCTTTTGATCGGAGTCGAAGATGTCTTCAAGGCTGGAGGAGTTTGGTTGAGTTGCAACCAAATCATGGAAAGCTGAAAATGAGATGTTTTGTTCATTTGAGCTCATGGCTTGAGGACAAGTTTGTTCTGAGGACAAGTTTGTTCTTAAGGGAGAAGGAATGATGAGCACGCTTATTTGAACCTATTCGGACTTATTTATTGTTTGGTACTTCACTTTTAAAAGTGAATTAATTGTTATTTTATTGATGTTTGAGGACCAGTTTTACAATTTATTTTGTTATGGGTATTATTTAATACCTATAAACATAGGTACCGCCGATTATGTTTTGGTACTATTGGATTTATAAGAATGGTTAAACCCTAGTTTGTCTCTTTTTCTGTTCTCTTTTGATTGATTATGCTTTTTGGCGTGAGATTGTTCTTTCTTTCTCCTCTATATTTCTACGAAACCTCCGGGTTTCATCAGATTAGTCATAAAATTCTCCTCCAGTTCAACTTCCAAATCTTAATCTACTTTTTTATCATCGTCCTCGTTGTCGCTTAAACTATTCACGAATTCGCTGAAAAGATCTTTCACTTCAGACATTCTATGCTTTAAATTCACTTCGAAGTGGGTATTCAGTTGGCACAAAATATCATTCATGGTTGCCGTATTAAAGTCGATTCCCAAAATAATGTCGTTCACAACAGCCCGAACTTGTTTCCTCGTGGGCTCAATCACGGACGAGACAACCATACCCATGTTTTGGGCCTCCTCCCCCGCTGATGAATGCAGCCCACCCGCCGCTAGCCCCTGCGTCAACTGTGGTGGTCGCGGTTGCTGCGACGTAGCAGAGGAGGCTGCAGCCATACCACCGCCGCCAGCCCCAACTAGGGTTTGGTCGGTGGCCCTCCTTTTTCCGCTTAGCTCTTCCCTAAAATCGAACCCTCGCTTTTGACCTAACACCACGAGTTGTTCAGTTAAACAATCAAGCTTCTTTTTCAACTGCTCGTACCCACGATCCATAAAGATTGCTGTTTTTTTTGGTGTATTTTTAGACAAAAAATAAAAGGATAGAAATATGGGTTACAAACTTTAAGTCTTGATCGACCATGCTCTTAATACAACGATGAATACAGTAGTTTTCTCAAGAAATAACACAGAATAGTGATCTAGTGATCAAGTCACCAAGTGAAATAACGGCAAAATTATAGTTTTTTAATAAGAAAAGTTCAATGCTCCTATCATCCTAACATAATAAATGAGTACTGTCTATTTGTAACAGTCATCTTATTTGACTGTTTATGAAACAGTCACATTAACCACCGTTAGATTAAAAAATGGATGGTTATATAATGTTTTTCAATAACTAATTTATTTTTTCTATTTTCAACAAATTAGAATTTGATAAATTAAAAATAAATTGTACAACACACTAAAAACTCAAATAAAAATATAAAACCCTAGGAAGGCCTACCCTAAAGTTAAATATTAATCAAAATTTAATTTTTTTTTATGCATTTGACACATTTTTATACTACAGAGTTGTGAACCAGTTATATAGTCTGACTGTTGCCTAGTAATCTCATAATAAATTGTATGAGAACCTAGTTCTCTACATATAGGTCATAATAGGAGCAAACTGTAATTAGTAAATAACTAAATAGTCCAACTAACTAACATAAATAACGAGATAGCTAGGCTATTATGTAATAAAAATAACAGGTAGTCCAAGACGGTAAATAGGTCGTGTTCATCATCGTATCGCAGTGATAGTGCTTCTCCCGCCTCCACAAAATACTGACCATATAACCTTGCAGCATAAGCAGCCACGACCCCACCACCTTCTTCGCGAACAGTTCCTCATATCCCAATAAAATCATCTCTAACCACAACATCACAAGTATATAACTATTTTCACAATTTCCGTTGCCGCTCCATCTGATCTCCCCACTATTCTTCTTAGTTTTCTAGGCCGATGAACCAAAATCAAACTTTGTCCCAACTTTTTGGTAATAAGTCAGGTGCATGCTCTATTGCCGCAACTTCCGTTACCTCCGCGCTTCTGATCTCCTTCCCATGATAGACATTATTTCTTTCATTCCAGTCATCCATAATAACAAATACATCTTCTCTTTCATTTCTTACTTTTGACTTTAAAGAATAGATATGACAATTTACTTTATATCATTGATTATTAGAGGCTTTAAAATTTTCCAAACTCCCACAGATTTCCATAGATGCTTCACCCAACTACACTGATAAGAACATTTGTTTCTTTTTCACCACATCGCACACATCTAAAATATCCCAGAACATGATGTCTTTTTAAATTTTTCCCGCTTGGAATAGCATAATTTAATAATTCCAAATAATGATGCGAATTTTAAGGGGGATATTTAATTTCCAAACCTCTTTCCACCATGATTTTTCCGTGGTTCAGCTACTCGGAACATTCTCGCAGCTTTGGTCCTTGATTAGATGATATCCATTCTTAGAGGTATTTCCCGTTTGGAGTATAATGCCAAAATCGAGTATCATGTTCAGGAATGTGATGCGGGTAAAGAAAAACTTAGAATCCACGAAGAGGAAAGTAAATATTATTAAGGAGTCTGTATAATATGATGCCTTTTCACATAGATTTCCTCTCCTTTTATACTAAACTAGCAAACAGGAAAATAATCTCAATCCTATTCAGAATAGATTTTGATCCTAATCTAACTTAAAAAACCTATCCTAATTATAAAACTAAAAGATAACATAACTTCTATTCAGATTCTTATAAGGAGTCTATCTGAATTTCCTTCTAGATGTTCTGCATCAGCCTCAAAAGAACTCGACCCCGAGTTCATAACTGGTAGTGAAAATTCATCCTCCGCATAGAAAGGAAATATATCTTTGACATTGAATGTCCTTGATATAGCAAACTCAGGAGGAAAATCAATCACATATGCATTGTCATTGATCTTTTGCAGAATTTTGAATGGACCGTATTTCTTCATTTTCATCTTGTTATAAGTGCCCGCTGGAAATCTTTCTTTTCATAAGTGAATCATAATAAGATCTCCCACTTCATACGTCTTAACTCGTCGGTGTTTATCTGCATCTTCTTTGTACTTTGTGTTTGCTATATCTAAATTTTTCTTTAATTTAGAAGCCTTTTCAGCCATATCATTTGCGGAATCATTTAAGCCCGGAATTTTAGGTAGTATTACAAGATCAAGAACATGGTTAGGAACTTTCGAATACACAATCTGGAATGGGGACTTTCCTGTGGAACGGTTGACAATAGTGTTGAAAGCGAACTTGGCTTGAGGAAGCATAAGATCTCGTTGTTTGGGCTTCTCACCAGATAAACAACGGATTAAATTACCCAAAGAACGATTGACAACTTCAATTTGTCCATCCATTTGAGGATGACAAGTGCTACTAAATTGTAGTGACGTACCGAGTCGCATCCACATAATAGCTAAGGAACTTTGTATCCCTATCCGACATAATAGATTTTGGCACTCCATGAAGACGGACGATCTCTTTGAAAAACAACGTCGCGATATCTGTGGCATATGATGTTTTCTTACAAGGGATAAAATGTGCCATCTTTTAATAGCGATCAACAACGACCATAACTGAATCAGTACCACGTTGAGTTCTAGGGAGACCCAAAATGAAATCCATAGATACATCTACCCAAGGAGCATCAGGTATGGGCAAAGGAGCATAAAGACCTGTATTTTGAGATTGACCCTTATCTTGTTGGCATGTAAAACATCGTTTGACGAGCTTTTCGACATCACGTTTTAATGAGGGCCAATAATAGCTTTCTTCTACCAAAGCAATAGTCTTGTCACGCCCAACATGTCCACCAAGACCACCTCCGTGTATCTCACGGACAATATGTTCTCTCAAAGATCCTTGAGGAATGCATAACCGATTTCCTTTAAATAGAAAACCATCATGTATTAGAAAATCAGCGGTTCCGGTCTGCGGTAAAGAACACTTGGACCACAAATCTGAAAAATCTGCATCATCCACGTATAGGTCTTTCAAATATTCAAAAGCATACATATCACTTCGAACGATAACGAGCAACGAGTCATGACGACTTAAAGCATCTACAACTTTATTGAGCTTCCTAGATTTGTGCTTGATAGAAAATGGGCATTTGTTCAATGTATCTTTCCAACGATCATGCATACGATTAACTTTGGACGATGACAGTAGGAACTTCAAGGCATGGTGGTCAGTATGATGAACTCTCGATGAATCAAATATGTATGCCACTGTTTGAGAGCTTGTATTACCGCGAATAATTCAAGTTCATAAGTTGACCATTTTTTCTGAGAATCCGGATTTTTCTCACTGTAGTACGCGACTAGGTGGCCTTCTTGAGAAAGAACAGCACCAATGCCGACGACGGAAGCATCACAATCTACCTCAAATACCTTCTCAAAATTTTGTAAAGCTAAAACCGGCGTCGTTCAAAACTTATCTTTAAGAAGATTAAAGCATGTATCGGTTTCCTCAGTCCACTCAAACTTAGTATTTTTCAAGCAATTTGTGAGTAGAGCCGCAATAGAACTAAAATTCCTCACAAAAAGCCAATAAAATGTTACTAATCCATGAAAACTACGAACATCTTTGATCAAAGTTGGAGTTGGCCATTCTCGAATTGCTTTTACTTTTGCATCATCAAGTATACCTCTATCAGAAATCACATAACCTAAGAAAAGAACCTGGTTTGTCATGAAAGTGCACTTCTTCAAGTTCAAATATAAAGAATTCTCACTAAGCACGTTGAAAACTTGCCACAAGTGTGAGAGATGGTCTTCAACATTGCGGCTAAAAATAAGAATGACGCCAAAATAAACGAAACCAAATTTATTTAGGAATGGCTGCAACACTTGGTTCATCAGAGGCATCAAAGTGCTAGGAGCATTTGAAAGGCCGAAAGGCATGACTAGCCACTCATAAAGGCATTCACGTGTCTTAAAATCTGTTTTCCATTCATCACCTGGATTTATTCTTATTTGGTGATAACCGCTGCGAAGGTCAAGCTTGGTAAACACCGTAGAACCAACAAGCATATCATCAATCCTAGGAATTGGAAAACGGTATGGAATAGTTATCTTGTTTACCGCCCAACAGTCAATGAACATTCGCCACCCGTTATCATTCTTTGGCACGAGAAAAGCTGGACAAGCACAAGGACTCTTGCTTTCACGGATCAGACCTTTCTCTAATAAATCTTAAATTTAACCTTGTAAAATTTCATTTTCCTTTGGACTCAACCTGTAATGCACGTCATTCGGTAAAGAAGCTTCTGGAATAAAATCAATCTCATGTTGGATATCTCTTAATGGTGGCAAAGAGTTTGGTAGTTCGTCAGGTGCCAATTTATCAAACTCTTGTAATAACGGTTTGACTTTATCTGGAATATTAATGTCTGCCTTCGAATTTTCATGAGAACTTAAAGTGTGATTATTATGCATATCATCCAAAATCGAATTAACAAGCAAGAGAGTTTGCTTGTCGGCTTTAACAGATCCCATAGCAAAAAAGTTGGATGGAGTCTGAACGAATTTAACACCATCTTTGAAAAAAGTTTAAGGGTTTGTGAAACAATTGCAAACTGCCTTGATGTCGTATTGCCATGGTCGACCCTGTTAGAGTTCATGAGAATTTGCTTTTCTGATTTAATATTTTTTTATTTATTTCCCGTTATGAATAAGTCTGTAATTTGAACTAATCGTTGAGTCAGTTTGTTTTCTTCCTTAGTGTTAGCTTACTTTTAGGCAACTAAGCTTGATAGTGGTTCAGTATTTTTAAAGATTGTTTGTTATTTTTGTTAGCCTATATAAAGGCTCAGTGTTGATCAATAAACTATCAGAAATTTTCCCTTTCATTTTTCCTATCTCTAAACTACATCTGTTATTCGTATTTGTGATAGCATAAATATCAGAATATAACTTACGGTGTTCTAAATCTTACAATGGTATCAGAGCTGATTTCTTAAGGGCTGTGACTATCCATTTGAACCCAATTTTAATACGTGTTCTACCTAGGGGTGGGTTAGGGTCGAAACCCGACCCGTAAATGCTCAACCCGTATCCCGACCCGATTACTTTTGGAAGTGAAAAAAAAAATTCGATCCCGACCCGACAAAAGTCGAAACCCGACTTTTTCGGGATCCCGTAGGGTCGGGATAACTTTATCCCGAATCTCCTGACATATTTTTTTATTTTACGACAACGTCATTTTTTATTAACAATTTTTATTTGAAAAGTCTAAACTTGTTATTAAAACAAAACATAATCCTAGTTTAAAAATAACATTCATAATAAATGAAAAAAGAAATTAACATGTAGTAGAAAAAATAGTGTAAAACTACAAATAATGGAGTAGATAAAAAAAATTGATACGTTTTTTATCAGATTCTTTTAGTATTTAGTTTTATTCACACAAGCAACAATTATCATACTAAATGAGATACATTACCAGTATAATTTTTATAATCGGAAAATAATAATAATTTATCTTTCTTGAAAATAACAATAAATTTTTTTAATTTAAGTATATTTTTTAATTTTAATAGTTTAATATATTCAAAACTATAAATCTATATTATACTTATATAATTATAACTAATATATAAAACAAAAAGGATTGTAGCTCATATGGTAGAGTGTTTACATTGTATGTTAGAGGTACAAGGTCCGATTCTCATCACTTACATTTGATATAAATTAATTTATATTTTTATATAAAATTTAAATTAATTTTAAAAAAATTGGGTCGGGTCGGGACACCCGACAAAATCAAAATTGTCACCCGATCCCGATCCCGAAGTTTGTCGGGTCGGGACGAAACCCGATTTTTTCGGGTCAGGTCTATTCTCTGGTCGGGATTTCGGGATTTTTTCCCATCCCTGGTTCTAACCAAACCCCAGTTTCTATCCAAGCACAAAAAAAAAAATTACCAACATCACCAATTTTTCATCACCTGCTCCATTGTTCAGTGGTGAACACTAACATATATAGGCTGTGAAAATAAAATTCTATCTGAAGTCTTAAGGCTTATGGTCTGTGACGGAATCGTATTTGGATCCACCGGCACTTTCTGTAAATCCTTCATTGGCTCAAATTAGAGCTCGTGAAGAAGAAAAATTAAAGAAAGACAAGGCCAAGTGTCTTCACTCTGCTCTAGCTGACCACATATTCACCAAAATCATGGACTTGGAAACACCAAAGCAAGTCTGGGATAAACTGCAAGGTGAATGAGGGTAGCGAGAGAGTTAAAACTGTACGGGTTCTTACATTGAAAAGAGAGTTTGAACTCATGAAGATGAAGGACAATGAATCTGTCAAAGATTACTCCGAAAGGATAATGGATATTGTGAACCAGATTCGGCTTCTTGGTGAAGTTTTTTCGGATCAGAAGGTTGTCGAAAAGATTATGGTCTCCATAACACAAAGGTTTGAGGCCAAAATCTCTGCAATTGAGGAGTCGTGTGATCTAAAAACACTCTCAATTGCAGAATTGACCAGTAAACTTCAAGCTCAAGAGCAGAGAGTCTCTCTGAGGTGTGACGATTCAATTGAAGGGGTTTTTCAAGTAAATCAAAAGAGACATTTTTTCAAGAATCGGTCAGACAAGAAGTTCTTTCCGAAGTACAAAGGGAAACATGACGGACCATAAAAAGGGGTAGTTTCTTTCCATGTTCTTTCTGTAAGAAAACAAATCATTCTGAAAAGGATTGTTGGTTCAAAAATAAGCCACTTCTCCAGTGCAATTTTTGTAATAAGGTTGGACATAGTGAAAAATTTTACAGAATAAAAAATAAGCAGACACAAGAGCATGCTAAAGTCACTGAGGATGATAAGAATCTTGATGAACATTTATTTTTGGCCTCACAAGTATATGATGCTAATGATTCTGATATATGGCTAATTGATAGTGGTTGAACAAGTCATATGTCAAAAAATATCTCCATGTTTTCATCAATCGACAACAACATCCAACCAAATGTATAATTGGGAAATGGTGAAGTTGTAAGAGCTAAGGGTAAAGGAACCTTTGTCAAACAAAACCAAGAAAGGTATAAAATTTGTGTCAAATGTTCTTTATATTCCTGAACTTGATTAAAATCTCTTAAGTGTGGCTCAAATGATAAAGAATTGGTACACAATCTCCTTCAATGAAAATTTTTGTTGCATCAGTAATTCCGTTGGTGTTGAAATTGCAAAAGTTAACATGCAAGGAAACAGTTTTTACCTAAGACTTGACTCGATGGATGAATGTGCTCGTAAAGCAACCTTAATTGATAGTGATATTTGGCATAAAAGATTAGGTCACTTTAATTTGAAGACTTTGAAATTTATGCAAGACATGAAAATGGTTAACGACTTTTCGGAAATTGTTTCGCATTCTCAGCCTTGCCCAAATTGTTCTTTGGGAAAACAAAGTAGGAAACCATTTCCCAAAACTGCCTTGAGAAGAGCCACTAAAGTATTAGAGCTATTACACTCTGATATTTGTGGGCCGATGAGCACAGCATCTATAGGAAACAATTTGTATTTTGTGTTATTTATTGATGATTTTAGCAGAATGACGTGGGTGTATTTTCTGAAGCACAAATCTGAGGTATTGTCGGTATTCAAAAGTTTTAAACGGATGGTTGAAGTTCATAGTGGAATGAAAATAAAAGTGCTTAGAACAGATAATGGAGGTGAGTACACTTCGAATGAATTTAATAATTTTTGTGCTGAAACAGGAATTGTTCATCAATTAACAATTCCGTACTCACCACAAAAATTATTAAATTCATTCGAAGTGTACTCACCTCCATTATCTGTTCTAAGCACTTTTATTTTCAGACCCAACAACCCAACAACAAATGTGTAACACCCATATCAAGGACATCACATAGAATCGTGTCGGTGTATTTTCCAAAAGAAAAGGTAACTTCGCATTGATTGGTAACCTTTGTTGAACAATATTTCTGTATCCAGTCTATAGAATAAGGAACCGGATGGGAAATAACTGGCAATTTAAGCGCGGAAACCACTTTGGTAGAAATAATATTTTCAACACTGCCTCTATCAGTGATTATGTCGCACACTTTACCATTAATGAAACAACTAGATTGAAAAATATTGTGAGGCTGAGATTGGCTAGGTTTTGTCAAAAATAAGGGTTTGCAAATAGCTACTAATCTTTCACCCTCAACTCCAGGAAGTTCACAAGCATCATCATTACCATAATAATCATCCTCTTGCAAATGGTCATCATATAAAAGTTCATCATCACTAGTAAGATGAGGAGCCATATGCAAAAGGCCTCGACGTCTGGGACATTCGTTAGCATAGTGACCTGGTTCGAGACACTTATAACATTTATCTCCTCTAAGTCTTGCATATTCATTAGGTAAATTAGGTGGCTGAGATGCTGGGTTACGGGAAGGTCGAGTTTGTGGACTAGGATTACTCGATGAGGACTGAGTAACAGGCGGTTGTAATTGAGTATTGGAAGATGATGTAGGGGTGGGTGAATATGGTGGGGAAGCATTAGAATACGATGGACAAAAATTAGAGCTAGATCGTTGAGATAAATCAGGAGTGGCCTACGACTGTGGAGAAAAGTGAGATTGAGATCGGAGGAGGTTATATGGTGTGGCAGATTGGTTGGAAGTACGAGTGTTGCACTTATTGATATACGCGGGTTGAACCAAATTACTTTCAATACGACAATCCATATCAATTGTATCTTCCATGGTGTGAGTCGAAACCACCATCTGCGACTTGATAGGAAAATTGAGTCCTCCAATAAAACGAGTGATTAATTGCGCCAGTGATTCTTGAATCTCGTTGCGAGCTATGAGAGTATAAAGTTCAGTAACATAAGCCTCCACAGATCGAGCTCCTTGTCGACAATTCTGCAACTTCAGAAATAGTTTGTTGGCGCCAATTCTTGGGCAAGAACTTATCTTCCATTAAAACACGCATACTTTCCTACTTGCAAACAGGTGTCGATTATCTCTGAACCTTTGAACGGACAAGCTATGCCACCATGATGACGCACCGCTTTTGAGTTTATAGGCAACTAATTTAACCTTTGTTTACTCAGGTATATCCATGAACTCAAAAAATCTTTCTACTTCATTGACCCAATCAAGAAACTCCTCGATATTAAAGCCTCCTGCAAAAGATGGAATATCATCTCGAAGCTTATATTCTGCAATTGATCCATAATGAACTTGTCCATTAATTTGTCCTTGAGTCTGTTGAAGTCGTGACACATCCAACTGGTTACAATACCAATTTTCCTCGTGTATGCCATTCTCTCGATTGTTCGGATCAAGAGAGTTACTGGACTGAGATTGCGATTGTCGTAGGGATTATGAAGATATTGGGTGGGGCGATTTAAACCAGGAAACAGGTTTGAAACTTCGCCGGGAATGGTTAATGGAACGAACGGAGTTACGCACTCGTAGCAGCTGTGTAAATAGGTTTAAAATTCGCCGATGATAAGTCGGGAATTGAAGAAAAAGGCAAAGGCAAGGTAGATGTCGGGAGCGAAGTCGAAAACAGATGTCCACTAGCACTTCCCCTTTCCATTGATTGTCTCCCTTCGTTCAAATTCGTATAAGTTTCAAAGTACTTGAGAAAATTGTCAGAACGTTTATCCAAAGCATCTAATTTGCTATCAATATGCACCTTGAAATCCTGGAACTCGCTTTTCTTCAAAAATTCGTCACTTTCTGGCATAGTTTTTTTCAAAAAAAATTATAATATACATATATATATATATATATATATTGGCTTGTTTAGAGAGAAGGAAACTCGGGTGAAACCGACAAAACTATGTGATCTTGATTTTCGATTTCTCCGACCCAAACGTTAGGGTGAGAAGAAGATGAAAAACAACCTGAAATCTGATACCAATTGACGTGAAACAACGGGTAAAAAGAAAACTTCGAATTGAAAGAAAGTAAATATTATTAAGGAGTCTGTATAATATGATGCATTTTCACATAGATTGCCTCTCCTTTTATACTAAACTAGAAAACAGGAAAATAATCTCAATCCTATTCAGAATAGGATTCGATTCTAATCTAACTTAAAAACCTATCCTAATTATAAAACTAAAACATAACTTCTATTCAGATTCTTATTAGGAGTCTATCTAAAGTTCCTTCTCGATGCTCTGCATCTGTATGTCTTTTAGAGGTACAGACAAAATTACTTCCGCATCAATATGCCAAAATACCATTTTTATCAGCTCCTCGTTCCGCTGGTTATTCTCATCCATTAGTTCATTCACACGTTTCAGACCAAAGGTTGGAGCTGAGATCGGTTTAAAGTTGGATTGGTCTAGGAATCCAAGAATCTGAGATATATCTATAGTTTTATACATACCCTGGAACCCACTCTCCATCTATAGCCGTTGCTTATTACCTCTCGCCCCCGTAATATGCTCTTCCAAAGATAAGAGGAACCATATTTTAGGCCGCCTTCTAGTACGTCACAATTGGGATAGTGTACTTACATGTTAATACTCTAAGCGGCTAACGAGTTCAGATTTTCCATTAGAAGTCATACTTGTTTTTCCACCAATGCTTGATTAAAGCAGGCCATGTCTCTAAAACAAGTTATCCCATCTTATTTAAACATGCAAAAAATACATTTCGTACATCAAACTCTTAGACATTAATAAAAAAATATCAAAACATCACAATTAGCAATTTAAGTATTAAAGTATGTTCTTTTACAAACACACATTTCCGGTCAAATCAATCTCAAAATCGTGTCACTTGTCATCACACGACCTAATTAAAGGTTATTTTACCGTTTTGCGCTCACTTATTCCCTTCAAATTAAAGTGTCTAATTTAGTTGTATGTTTCTGCCTTTTCTATTTTTTATATTTTTTAAGGGAACGAAATGAGAGAAAAAAAGTAAAATAACCTTAAATTGGTCTTGCGATGACATGTGACACGATTTTGAAATTGATTTAGCCGAAAATGCATATTTGTGAAAAAGAACCTAGTTTAGTACTTAAGTTGATAATATTGATAGTTTTGTATATTTTTCGTTAACATATGATAGTTGGATGTACTAAATGTATTTTCCCACAAACAACTCATTGTCCTACTTCACCACCTTTACATTCTTATTTGAAGTGATAACTTAGACAAGGCTATAGCGGTTTAGTTTTTAACTTAATCAAGTTTCAAAGCCTAATAAATAAATAAATATATATACAGCGAACTTCGGGTCGTTACAAATTTACCCCTCTATAAAAAAGTTTCACCCTCGAAACATACCTTAAAACTGGGCTCTTTTATTCCCCGGGTAATCGGCAATCAAAAACTAATACGTCTATTTTAAATCCTAGAAACTGAGAAAGAAAAGAAAAAAAAAAAGGCTCTTTTTTATTACTGAGATACAACAAAAATGCTGAATGATGACGCATGTGTCAACATACAATTCTATGCTAACTTCCCATCGAAGGATGCTCTACACGATTACATCCACCACCTCCTATGCGTAAATTAAAAAAATCAATTTTCAATGAATGAAAGTCACTACAGAAAATCTTCATATTCTCATATATAGACGGTTAAAAAAGGGTCCCTCTATATAGCCTCTACTGCTTCTTCAAGCTTCTTTTTGGGTCGGCCAGAGTGTTTTGCATCATCACCCTTCAAAAGCTTCAGTGCTTGCTCTAGAGTTATGTCATTTGGTTTGAGATTCTACAAACAAGAAACGAAACAAAATAAAACAAATAGAATTCAGTTAAAATATCCAATAAACAATTGATGTGGACATCATGACTAACAATAGATCCCTGTATAATTCAAGCCTTTAGGGAAAGGTTAATATTGGGACTTGAATGCAGCTCCTGTTCCAATTAAGAAAAGTTGGTGACTGTTGATGCATTTGGAAAATATTAGCAATAAAAATACAATATAATTATCCTTTTTAGGAACAATATATTCAGAATTGAACAAGATTTAAGCTTGGGAAATGGTGGAAGTTAACTTCAGCATTATGGAAATTGCGTACTAAGAGATTTGTTTCCATGAATATCAGAAATTTGTATGTAGTTTTGTTACAAGAACCAAATATAATAATCAAATGACACTTATTTACCAGTTCTATTCAAGCAGTGGCTTAAGCAGAGTTGCAGGATGACTAGTTCAGAAATTCAAAAGTACAGTCTATTTGTAGGGTAAGTATACATCATTGTGGCTACTTGACTCAAGAGCATATTGAGGCCTTTTGAACGGACCAGTCGGCTCACTTCAGATAACTACGGTAAAAAGTTCTTAGACAATAAAATAGTAAAGACCAAGTGATGCTGTCAAAAACAAAAGAAAACTTAATCCTTAAAATCCGGCTTCCTCGTGATTTTACTATATATCCGAGACTCGGACAATGCCAGTTTTGACAGTAAAAGCTTAATCTTCAGAATGAACCTGTTAAAAAGGTGAATTGCTAACATGGCAGATTTGACCTGCTACTGGTAAACATAAGGTGTATGAGATTTCTTTTTCTTTGCCAGTTCACTCTCAAAATGAAAGGACACTTAAACCTTAAACTCTGCCTTCGCCGTTAATTTACTACACATGTAAGACTCAGCCAATGACAGTTTTAATAATACAAGCCTAATCTTAAGATTTCACTTCATTAAAAAGAATCAATAAGAAAATGTTTATTGCAAACAAACAGGTCGACTTGACCAGCTACTCGTGAAAGTAACAAGTAGGAGATATCTTTTCCTTTGCAAAATCATTTATCTAATTCGGTAGATTGTGCATTTTCTTTTGCACTGCAAGTTTAATGCACAAGTAGTTTATTGTTTGATCCACATGCAAGGCCTCAGGAGTCAAGACAATGTAAATTTTTCCCTCCAGGAGCACCAATGTTTGCATAATTAGTAATATAGTTTCTAATATATATAATATTTTAATTACAGACGGTTTCTATGTTCTTCATACTAATATCACATGCATTACATTATCTCTCTTAGCCACTGAAAGTGCAAATACAGTCTATGGTTAATACTAATTTAGATGTGATTCTAGCTCTCTACGGAATAAAAACAAAATAAAAGTACTTGTTTGAAAATGAAATTGCAAAATCCGTTTCACAATTTTGTTCTATTCGAGTGTTCTAACAATGAATTTATTTACCTTGGGTACAGGTGCGGTTGTGCACCCATGTTTAATAGCAAAACCGCTCTTTGTAAGCTTCAATACAACTGGTTTATTGCGTACAGGATCCTTTCCCTATTATTCAATAAAACAAAAAATGAGATCATAAAATGATAACAATTAGATAAAATAAAACCAACATGAAAAAAAAGACAAACCAATGTCACAGGATACTGCAGCAACTCAATAGCATCTTCTAAAGTAATAGACTCTGCATCTTTTATCTGCAGGGTAAAAGTTCTTCAATCATATACAAACAAAGAAATCACAACAGATACATACAAGAGATTATAAGTTGAAGCAGAAGTGGGAAAAAGAGAAAGAAATAGTAACTTCTTAGGAGCCACATTCAGTATTCACATAGTGAGGAAAGAGATTGCGTCATCACAATATGTATTATTATTATCATAGAAGCGCCAAAGAGAAAAACTGTAATCACTTCACAGCTTTTGCAGCATGTCGTAGTAATTTCATTCATCTGTCTTACAGTTCATTTCTTAATCTAGCATGTTGTTGTACAGCTATGGGTAGCTGTTTAACATTTGCTTTAAGATAATTTGGCTGATTAGAGATTTATTATGGTTCATTATCTTACACGGGTAAGATTGGTCCTCTTGCACCAAGTAGGCTATAATATTTTGATACTGGTTCTAAAAAATCAAAACGCAAAGACAACAACAACAAAACGTGGGAATACAACTGACATTCTTCGAAATGTTACTTTAGTGTATGCTCAAAAAAGGTTTCTTATCAATTTGCTAAAATCAAAAAAAAATATGGAAATATAAACAGATTCACCTATATCCTCTTTAAAGTTTAATTTAAAAGTACACAACAAAACATGATTTAAAAAAAATTACATTTAATACTAATCAATTTGTTCAAACAAATTTATACAGTATACATCTGAAACATGTGGAAATATGAATAGATTCATCTGTAGCCTCATATTTAAATTTTACATTTAATACTAACAATTTGTGACAGCAAATTTGATACACATCTGAATTCTCACCCAAGCCTATATACAGTAGCCAACCACAACTCAATATTTCAATCAGTTTTATTTGGATCCGCTCACCAAAGTAATAATTGTGTGAAACATGGGTTACAAATGTCTGGTTAAAAGCAAAAGGAAAGAAGTATGACACAAAAAAGAACTAATATGTTTTCAAGTAATATATAATCTTTTTATTATATGAATTTGAATATAGCAAGCGAGCTTGAACCCTACTCACACCAAGCTTTCTTTTGTAAAACAACTTTAGAACTAGATCTGCAATACAAAATTGAAAAAGTTCTTAAAATGCAACAAATTTAAAACGAAAGAACGAGAGAGAGCTAAGATCTAAGGGAATCGAGTCATCCCTACATTAGATACCCCCTTAGTACTCTTTATTTACTATCGAATTGCCTTCTTGTTCAAAACATTCCGAAGGGAGGAAATGTTTTTAAGTATAATCCTCCTCTCTTTCTAAAAGATCACCAAGCCCCAAATTTGGAGTCAAGCATATAATCATAAAAGACATTGCCCCTCGTTGTCAGAATAAAATATGAAATTGCATAGAAGCTTTAAGGTTCTATGGTAATGTAATTTTGTGTCTTATGTATACTTCTGTGTCGACGAAGTTTGTGAGTTTCAAATGTCCATTATGAGTTTATATCATTAAACTTTAAGATGGACATTTTGGTAAATGTTTTAGAAACAGACAGGATAAAACTGACAAGTCAAGGAAAGTTATGGAAACATCTCGAAATGCAAAATGAAGACCATAGCTTGTAATCAACGTCTATTTATACAAGAAACTAATCATGTATGGTGATGAAGTTACATGTCATAAGCATTATTGCATCCTAGCCAGCATAAACTATATCTGATAATGAAGTAGCACTACATTGTTTAAATTGGCAGATTCTACAAACATACAACAAATATATATGTCCAATTGACCAATAATAGAGCATTGTCAGTACAATTACTTCTACTATCACGTGAAAAGTGACTGCTGAACTGTATTGTTTCCATATGAATAACTTGACATTTTAACCAACTCACTGGGATACTTTGTAGTTTCAAAAGATATAGTTTCCAAACATTTTTGATTCAGAGTTTACAGAAATATATTGATAAATTTAGTTTTTTTTTATAAAATCATCAAACAATCGGCAAAGATAAGGAAGTTATGTTTCCATACATTTTTCCTTCAGAGGTAATTGAAACACAATAACGATATGATATTTGATAATTGAGTCATATAAACTACATTGACAAGGGAATAATAATTACTAAACTTAGAGGCTGAAGATTAAGACACTAAAAGACGTACTTGCGAAGCTGACGCTCTTTTTGGCAAGTATCCCTTTCTGTCCTCACCAAGCTGCACATAGCGCCCATAAGGACCATTCTTTAAGAAAATCTGAAAGGTACAGATTGTAAGGAATATAGGCATTAGTACATATGTGCTTCCTGAGTATGATAAAAATCAATTAAGTAATAAATAATTAAATACTAACCTTTTCTTTTAAATTGGGATGATCACCTAGATATTTTGGCTCCTCCACTGTGTTACTCTTTTCAGATGCATCTTCTTCCTCCTCCTCTCCATACAAGGTTTTGGCAATGTACCTAAAAAAAAAGTCAAAATTGCAAAGCCAATTAGAAAGAGTAAAAAGGAAATCAGCACTTAATTCCTCACCACGTATAAGGAGCCCATGTCATACGTCATGAAATGCAAGCTGCACCCCACAATTTACCCCGGAAGTATGCTGGGATGCCCATTTAAGGAATTTCAAAAATTAAACTGTGGTTCCTCCTTGATTAAGAAGGGATCAAAGTAATATTTACAATTACACAAGCGATTCTCAGAGGGTACTTCGGGGGTATATCTGGGGTGTATAGAGCACTGCTCTAGAGATCTACTATATATATAAATGATAGCTGCTGAATATATTATGAGTAATGCTCACTTGCACTTAGGATGTTGATCACAACCGATAAAATAACCAGCACCATGTCTACTAACTTTGAAATTAAGTGTTCCATCCAAACAACTTGGGCATGCCCTGCTACTATTAGGTAGAGAAGCAAACAAAATATCCCCAAATTGTTTTTCCAACATTTTCTCCACTTGATGGATATGTACACCAGCAGCACGGTCACAATAACCACTAAATCTCGTCCAATAATCTTTAAGTAAACCTTTCCATTCGGTCATACCAGCTGAGACATTATCAAGCTCTGTTTCCATATCAGCAGTAAAACTGTAGTCT
Source organism: Primula vulgaris (assembly GCA_963920805.1). NCBI lineage: Eukaryota > Viridiplantae > Streptophyta > Magnoliopsida > Ericales > Primulaceae > Primula > Primula vulgaris. The sequence goes on along the minus strand of OY987219.1, from coordinate 29,145,685 downwards.
GTCACCTCGGAGAAATGATGAGAGAGAAACGCTGAAACCATCCGCCCACGAAACTCTGGATATAATACACGAGTTTTCACAGTTACGTACTTCCTATCCTGTAAAACTTTTAAGGTAGAAGCATAAGTCGAAGGTCTTCCTATTCCAAGTTCTTCAAGCTTTTTAACCAAAGCTGCTTCAGAATATCGTGGAGGTGGCTGAGTATGGTGCTGTTTTAGTTCCACTTTACCAATAGATAAAGAATCCCCAGTTTTCAGATTCTTAATAACTTGAAAAGCTTCATTTCGATCAATTTCTTCATTTCCATAAATTTTAATGGCTTTAGTTTCTACATCCTTGTACACAGCCTGGAATCCGAGAAATCCGACTAAGGAGCAGGTTGCTCGAAAAGTAATAGAATTATCAATATTCCCAACATCGAGTTGTACAATATCAATGGTAGCGGGTTCCATTTGGCACGCCATTGTACGAGCCCAGATAAGCGTATATAATTTCAAAGAATCCTCGTCAAGTATATTTACGAGTGTTGATGGAAATATTTGCATATCTGTAGGTCTGATTGCCTCATGTGCCTCTTGTGCATTCTTCACTTTTTTAAAATACTTACGAGGAGTGTCCGTTACAAATTCTTGTCCGTATCTATTTGTAACCACTTGTCTGATTTTCTCTACCGCCTCGTCAGAAATGTATAACCCGTCTGTTCTCATATATGTTATTAGACCTGAAGCTTGTCCATTGGACAATACAACCCCTTCATACAATTTCTGTGCTAGTTTCATTGTATATGTTGCCGGAAAATGTAATTTATTAGCAGCCTCTTGTTGTAGTGTTGAAGTTATTAACGGCGGTGAAGGGTTTTTACGGTGTTTACTTCTTTTACAGCCAGCCACATTGAAGCTTGACGAAATTATCTTTTCTTCGATCTCCTTGGCATATGTTTGAGAATTAATGGACAGATGTTCCAACTTTTTGGAACCGAAGTGGGTTATATGTGATGAAAAAGGGAATTTGGAACTCGATTCATTTCCGTCGAACTCAACATCAACAGACCAATACTCTTGTGGCTTGAATTCGTCTATTTCCATTTCTCTATCGGATATAAGAGCCAGAGCAGCTGACTGGACACGTCCAGCTGACTGGCAACCAGGTAATTTCCTCCATAATAAGGGTGAAATATTAAATCCGATTAAATAATCCAAAGCCCTTCGAGCAAGATAAGCCTGGACCAAGTTTGCATCAAGATCTCGTGGGGTTTGCAAAGCAGTTTTAATAGACAACTCGTTAATTTCATTAAATACAACCCTGGCGACGGTAAGATCTTCCCGCAGAGCATCTTGTTGTTGTAACATTTCGATGATGTGCCATGCAATAGCCTCCCCTTCACGATCAGGATCAGAAGCAAGAATGAGGTTTTTTGCGCTGCATAACAAAACAGCATTCAGAAAAACTCGGTTGATATAAAAATTAAAGAAAACCCCATAGAAACTCAGGCTATTGATGGTAAGAATTCGAGAAAACAACTATAACAGTCAGCAATCTCAAAGTCAATGGTAGTTTCAAACAATGCAACAAATAAAGGGATTGTTTTTCTTTTGTAGATTGGTGGTGTTAAACTATACCTATTGTAAGAGAAATATTTCCTATTAATAACTCTAATTTTTTGTAAATTGTCAATGAATTTAGTACAAATGGAAAAGGCTAACTTAAAGCTTGCTTAGGTTGTATCTTTTAAAGTAAAATGGGTACAATTTTTAGTAAACAAGCTTTAAATCAAATAAGCTGGATTTTATATTTACAACTTCTAACTTATTTATTAGGCTAGAAAAGCAGTTATGCTAAAAATTTAAACTGTTCACCAAGTGCTATCCAGCTTTTCAGCAGAAAAAAAGGGACTTATAAGCTGCAGCTAGACAATGGTTTCTATAAGTAGTAGAAAGTATCTAGAAATATATAAAAAAAAGAGCATACTTTTTCGGGCCTCAGAGAGAAGCTTTATACTTCAAAGCAAAACATAAAAAAACAGTAAGCAAACAAGCATGATAAAAAAAAAACATAGTAACAACGATTTATGAAATGAATGACATAGTTTACCCAGTTAGAGCGACCTTGATACTCTTAAGATGAGTCCAGGCAGCAGATGGAACCTCCCATACCATACTAAAGTCATCTTTAGGCCTAACAGATCCTGACCTGGCAGCCAAATCTCTAACATGACCGTAACTAGGTAGCACTTCAAACATATTACCGAGATACCCCTGTATAACTTTTGCTTTCGTAGCGGACTCCACAACCACAACAGACTTCCCACTAGGAGGATAGAGTTGTGGTATTACCTTTTTGCCATTTGCAATAGACATGTTTTTTTTCTGTTTCAAAACAGTGAAAGAATTCACCTCTGTAGGTGTTACAGTGGCTTTTATGGAAGAGGCAGCTTCTCTTTTGCTTTTATTTCCGCGATGTCTATTTTGCTTCTCGGTCTGCTTCTTTGTCGTCGCGATATTATTCTAGGATGCAGCAATGTTAATTGAAGTAAGCTGAATTAAAGAAAAGAGGATATATCATTTTCATACACCAACCTTACCAGCTTTTAACAATTAGTACACCACCCTATTAATATCACCAATTTAGATACCAATCAAAACAAATAGAACAATTAGCAAGCTATCAAATTTCACAACTTGCATACCAATTTACAGGGAATTCAACAATTCGTACAGTACACCAGCCAATCAAATCCAAGTGTCTATAACTTTAAACATTTAAAATTGGTGTACTATTTGTCTGCTTTTGTGAAAATTGGTGCTTAGTGTAGATAAATAAGTTAGTCTATCACTATTACTATTGAGCAACGACTGTGTCTAGATGGTGAAATTTAAACTATGGTGAAAAAATTGTTAAAAACTAATAGGTGGGTGTATAAAACTGATATTTTTGCTTAAATACCACTGACAAGAGTCATGAGAGAGAGACATTTACCTCTGTGACAGATTGAGGCTTCCCCTTTTCTCCGACACTGGTTTTGGTTGCTTGTGTAACGCTTTTAGAATCCTCTGAGTTAGCTACAGAATCTGCAGCAGATGTAGCTTCTATACCTGTTTTTTTTTCTTTCTCTTTTTCTTTCTTGCTTCTCAACTTTCCCTTCTGTTTATCTTTAGCCTTGTTTATTTTATTGACACTGGCTACAGGCAAACTTGAATTTGCTGCATCTGGACCATCGATAGGATTCTTCAGCTTCTCTTTTGATTTCATCTTATCACTACTCTTGAGGGTTGGTTTTTCCAATGCCTCGTTGAGAGAAACAACGTCTGACCCCTCTTTCTCACTTTTATTTTGAGGCTTCACTGACTTCGTGCGGTTCTTATCGGCACTAAAAATATTGAATAATGATGTTTTACCACCACCGGAACCACCAACTTTCCCATCTCCGCTAATTATCGCATTTGAGATATTAGAAAAATACTTCTTTGTATAACCAGAAGAGGTTGATGTAGACTCACAACCATATAAATTCCATGTCCTCACACTAGCAGTAGGTACTACATTGAACCGATGTCGATTGGCAATGGAAAACATTGGCCCGTTGGCAGAACTTGAAGAATTAAAATTCATCTTACATGTCTGTCTAAGAACTCTTTTTGGGGTCACTCCGACTTTCCTATATGTGGATTGGAAGAATTTTTCATACTTGTCACCAATAAATAACACGGAACTTTGCAAGTTATGTGTATTACAGTTCTGTAGCATTCTGTTCTGCAGCTATAAGAACAGATAAAAATGGCAATCATGTTCAGACACCCAGAATAGGAAAAACACCTTAATTACCAAACTAAATGGGAATAAAAAAAGTGTGTGCATTATAAAACATGAGAATGGGCTTAACAACATTGAGGAAATTTAAACCCCAAAACATTACTGACCAGTTCTTATTCTCATAATAATTCATTATTTGCTTTCCACGTAAAGGAAAATATTTCAATTGGCTTGCAAACGGTAACATTTTGAAAAAATAATAAAGGTTAGGAAAGTAAAGAGAAATAGCATGAGTTAAGATTTGACATATTGCATACAACACAACTAGAGGAACAGAAAATTGTGGGTAATGCCTGTATTTACACGATAACAATCAGTACATAACTTAAGAAACTAAATTAACAAGTAAAATAATAAAGATTTGAGAATGTGAAAAAGATTTGTCCAACAACTCACAATCATGTAGAAAAGAAGCATACACTGAACATGACAAAAGTTGAAGGCTTTAGACATGTCGATGGAAACACTTGTTTTTCAAAATTAAAGTTGCACCTTGAATTGGTGGCATAGCCTTCTGATATAATCCCTCCTATTTGTAATTATTTCCTTGATACACATCATCATAACTTTTAAATGAGACCAAAATTGTCTACGAGGAATAAAACCCAAAATGCGAATCACGTCTTCCTCCACCTTCACACAATTCAGCTTTTGACTTCCGAAAAGATTTTAAGTTTAGGCCTTTATGAACATCCTTTAGTCATAATGTTACTATTTCTTTTCTTTTATCGACAAATTCAATTCACGATATCCAATTAAAACAATATCTACACCTAAAAACTGTAGACAAAAACATCCATTTGAATATATGTAAAGACCAATAGGTTTTTTTTTTTTTTTTAAAAGTGGGGTTGCCCACTATTTTCATTAATAGAGTGATTAAAAATGATCCTCCGACCTTATTACATCAAATTGAAAAACAAGGAAAAATCAGTAAAGATACAAACTTGAGGGATCCCAAAGGAAATTATAGAAAGTATAAGCCCCAGTTATGTAGTTGACTTAACTGTTTGCTTGCAGGTTTTTTTTTCTTAAAGCTGGAATGCATTTGGATTATAAGCTACAAAGACGAGCCTTTTCTGGTATTTTGGCCTGAAAAACCTCAGCATTAATTTCTTAGAAACTGCAAGCTAAACAAGCTTGTAAAGAAGTTCGTCTATATGCAAAGACCCGATGGTCTTGTTTAGTTGCAGCTTCAAGTAATTTGTTTTAATGTGTTGCTTAGAATGCTTTACAGATAGAGGAGGCGCCTCAAAAAGTTTGCTATTTTAAGCGGGGGATAAAACAGGAGTAGGTTGAAGGACCTGCAACACCTCCCATATGAATAAAAAACCTAATTTTTAGGCACTTAACAAAACAAATTATCGATTTCAGCATTCTTTACCGTGCATAATAACGCGGACAAGAACATTATTTTATTATATTTAAAGACCCATATGTCTTTTGGTTGGAGCTTTAAGCAGATTAGCTTACGTTTGGCTTAATGGTGGATTGCATTTGGATTATAAGCTAAAAAACTGAGCCTTTCAAGGTTTTTGGTCTAAAAAAAACTCGAAGCAGCTATAAGCTTGATGAACAGGGGTGAAGCCAGCAAGTGCAAATGCGGGTGGATGCCATAAAAAATAATGTCAGGCGAAAAAAACATAAAGGGTATCGAATCACTATTTTCAACAAATTATATTAAAAGTAGGTGACAGATGATATAAATAAAATTAAAATTACGGAGGGTGTCATAACACCCTATGATAACCACTTAGCTTCCTTGTGTAATAATAATGAGTACATATTTATTGTGGACCGCAAAAAAAAAACAGTTTTAATTTGCGAAAAGCTGCAAACTCGGACAAAAAAAAAATAGTAAGAATAAGAAGACGAATGAGGAATAAACTGACCATAGTGGCGGAGCGAAGCTGAGGTGAGAGGTCAGGAAACTTTCTAAAAAAAAATTGGGTACTGCTCATTACGGCTTTGCTAAAACCTTCATCTGCTAAATATATACAAAACCCAACGCTGAGAAATAAGTAGCATTTTCAACCTATATATGTAAAAATTTGATTGCGGCAGATGGTAAAAAGAGGAGTAAGTCGGGGGAGAAATCAGGTATGAGTAAAATGGGCTATAGCACCCCATATTGAGAAAATTCTTAAATTTTTCTATATATTTTGCTGAGAAGTTGGCAATTATACCTTTCAGTACCCCAATAATTATAAAAAAAAACATGACAGTATAGTACACTAAACGTGTTTCTTCCCCTGCTATTACTATAATTTGTTGAAAATAGTGATTTGACACCCCAAATGTTTTTTTTCACCTGACATATTTTTTTATGTTTGCACTTACTGGCTTGGCCCCTGTTCATCAAGCTTATAGCTTCGATTTTTTTTCAGGCCAAAAACCAAGAAAGGCTCAGCTTTTTAGCTTATAATTCAAATGCAATCCAACTTTAAGCCGAACGTTAAGCTAACTTGCTTAAAGCTGCAACCAAACAAGACATATAGGTCTTTGAATATAATCAAATGAAATGTACTACTCCCTCCGTTCCAAAATGTTTGTCCACCACAAAATTACGTGCAACTTTGACCAACGAAAAACACCTCTCTAAAATGTCGAAATGAAAATTTTCAAAAGTTGATCACATAGTTTAACATTTAAACTTTAAGATGCTCTTTTAAAATTTTCCGTTTCGACAATTTACATATGAGTTCTTCGCCGGTCAAAGTTGCACGTGGATTCATGGTGGACTAACATACGGAGGGAGTATAATTTACTAAACTGCTTCCTTCCAAGTCATACTCAAAATCAAGCCTTTTGCTTTTCAATAAAAGTAACAAAGTAGGAGTAATAATCTGTCTTTGGCAACTCCAGAATAAGTGTACTTTTCTTTAATTATGAGTACTAAATAACTCTAGTAGATTGTACCTATACTTAATTTTCCCGATAAAAAAGGTGAAATTGCACATATGTACAATTTGACCGACTTATATAGCAAAAACAAAAGTCTTTCAATATTTCTTCACTTGGGTCAAAATCTTTATTTCAATTAGGTCAATACTACCAAATTCAAAAAAAAACACTATCAAAGTTAACAAAAGTACTACCAAATTCACTAAAAATACTATTTAATTCTTAAAAAAAATACAGCCAAATGCATTAAAAATAATACTAATTCTAAAATAAAAAAAACACCAGATTCAACAAAAGTACTACCAAATTTACTAAAAATACTAGGAAATTTTATAAAAAAAAAATTACTATAGTACTAAAAAAGTAAATAAAAATACTACCAAATTCAAATAAAACTACTATATTATGTATTGATGAATTTGGTAGTATTGACCATTGTTTTCGCTAAATAAGTCTAGTGGATTGTACCTTTAACTAAATTATCCAGATAAAAAACACGTTTAGTCAATATATATACCATTGGTAGGAATTAGATAAATAATAAAAAGAAAAGAGGAAACCTGAGAGAGAAAAGAGAGCTTAATCGGAGAGAGAAATCGATGAAAGGAAATGACTAATATGACCCTGTATTGATATACTATTTGATATATTGGAGAATACTAGAGAGATAGATAGAGAGAGAGAGAGAGCTGGGCGGCAGTTATTTTCCGGCGGAATTTCTATTTTATCTTTTGAATATAAAATGGGTGGTGCGGCTGGTTGGTTACTACACTCTTTTTAATTTTATTCAAAGGGTATAGGTAGGGTTTTTCATAAAATGAAAATTATCTATCTACATTTTTACTACTATTTTGTTTCATAATAGATTTGGCGCTACCCATATAATACAAGAGACTGCATTTTTCCACTTAATTTATCGGTTTTCGCGTTCAAAGCGTAATTTTTTTTTACGAACCATAAATCAGTTTGACTGTGAAATTATCAAATTACCCATATATTGAAATCTGAAAATTTTACAGTAGACCGATCGATCGGCTGTCATCTCCGATCGATCGGTGTTCTGTAAAATTTTACATAATATACACACACATACATACACATATACACACACATCTCTCTCCGTATTAACCAAAATTCGCAATTTTCATCAAAAAAACATTCAATTTTTAACAAAATCACATTTTTTTTTGTTATAACTCTCTATTTTCATCACCCTAATACATATCTTTCAAATCAATTCAACCTAAAATCCATTGATTTGCCCCAAATCAATTCCTATTTTTTTTTAAAAAGACCCTAATTTCTCAAAAACCCTAATTTCTCAAATTCAATAAAATTGTTCGAGAGAAAAGCTTTTCGAAGGCGACTTCTAAAGATATCGGCTACTCCGCTTCTCGTTTGGATAAGTCTTCTAAAGCCGATAATTGTATCTCGAATAAAACAATTGTCAATCGTGTCTCTATTGATTATTCAACTTTCCTTCCCAAATTTCTGCTTCTTGAATAGAACATCAGTTTCCAAAATTGGAAAAACTTGATTTCTTTAGCTAATGATATATATATTGATGAAACTTATTAATTTTATCAAAATCTTGTTGTTTATACTAATGACAATAATGAGCTCGAACTTTCAACCAATGTGAATAAAAATAAAATAGTTTTTTCCGCCTCTCAACTGCGCGGCCTCTTAGATTTAGAGCGTAGTGGCGTATCAAAAGCCGAGGAAGTATTAAATAGGTGTAATTTTTCAAACATGGTTGAACTTCGTCAATCCGTGTTTCACCCCGATCATCGTGGAGAGCCAAAAGCTAATGGTCTCCACTTTCAAAACAAAATCGTCTTTTTTGTTATCTCTAAAATTATTTTCCCTCATACCTCAAATTTCACCGATGTTACGGAAGATAACATTGTTATTCTAGCTTGTATTCAAAACAAAATTAAATTGGATACCATCACCCTGATTCTTAAAACAATGAGACAAGCCAAATACTCTACAAAACACTCTCTTCCGTATGGCTATCTTATTACCGAAATTCTCAATTCTTTTAATATCAAATGAAAAGGCGTTAAACTCGAGTCGACTAGTGTTGTTAAGTCAAAAAATCTTTCGCAAATGAAAATTCGTGTCATCGGTGATAATATTCTAACTTGGTATGGCCGAGTAATTACCGGTGAATTTTTTGCACCCCTCACTCTTCATCTAGAGCTCTATGTAGGCCCTAAAGCAACCTATATCGAACCCGTTTTGGAACCCAGTGATCCTTCTCTAGGTCCTAATATGGAACCTGAGGGTCCTAATACGAAACATGTGGGTCCTCCTTCCGACACCATTCACTCGTCCTCGCATCGACAAAATGGCAAATGAATAGCGGGATGCTCCTCTCTTCCTCCTATTGAAGCCTCTCCTCCTCATAATACTGAAAATGCTCGTTTATCCTTTCCTCGTAACCCTACTTGGGCACCCGTGATCGAAAATTTTTATGCGGACAAAATGACGATGGATTATGAATTTCATCGTATGCATCGTCAAGAATACCGTGAGTATAGAATGGACAAGGGTGAGGATTACAGAGATGTCTGTAGTGAAGAACAGTATAAATATTATCATGCATATTTTCCGAACTGTCGTCGGCCGCTCTATGATGATACCGACGATGATGCTACATCGAAACATGACTAGCATTTTAATTTTCCTATGTTTTGATGTAATTTTTCTATGTTTCGAATAATGTGTAATTTTATTTTATTTATTTTGTTAAACCATGACTATTTTGGGACTCGTTGCATTATAAATGTTAATGTTTATTTTTCTTCATCATTTTATCTTATTTTTTATCGTTTTTGCGATTGGGTATGGGTTGGTTGGTTGTTGGTGTTGGTTATTGGTGTTGGTTATGTGTTGGTGTTATTTGTTGGTTTACAGGTACATGTAATTTTTGTATGGCGATATCCAATTTTGAGCTAAACTAGGGCGAATTTTTCGTTCGGCAATTATATCCAATTTGGACGATTACCGTTAATGTTTATCTTTTGTTATATTATAAATGGTATATTATAACAAGATGCAATTAGAAAACCACATGCCGAAAATCTAATCCATTTATCGATAGGGGCGTCGTTTTGAGTATTGCTATAATCCAAACTGGATAAAACATAATCAAAACATTTGTTGTCGCAGTTTTGGAACATATTATAATAAAAACCTCTCATTCGACAAAGCTCCTGATACAACTCCCATCTAACTTCGAACCAATTTTCTTCCCCTCCATTTTTACGCAGCACTTTTGCAATTACTCAAAAGTCACAATTACCATCACCATGCACATCATCTACCGTTATCAATAAAATTATGTAGCATGGGCAATATTTGCTCACTGTACTTCAAGGTTGTCCTAGTTGTAGGGTTATTTGTCGTCCTACTAGTTGGCTGAAATGTCATTTCTTCAGCTTTCCCTTTCCGCTTTGACTTTCCATTTCACTGTACTTTTTCCCCTTTGACTTTTCATTTATCCTGACTAGCAAGTTCTTCATCCACATCCTCCCAGTCTGACTTGTCCCTCTTACTAGAAATGTCTCCTTTTCTAGGTCTTCCCCTACTTTTTTTCACATCCGGATCATTCATTGGTGTTCTAGATGGTAAAGTTATCTCTCGGAGTTGTGTTTTCATGCGCCATTTTTCAAAGGAAGTTTTTGTAGAATAAACACTTTTAAACTCGTCCAGATCAGTGTCAACCCCATAATCATCGTTCGACCCGTTATCATCAATGACATCTAATTTTTTCCAGAATTTATGAATATTTTCTAGTAAAATAGTCTTGCCAAATAAATAATGGCCACTCATAATATGGTGACAAGTTAGCTCATGAGACAATTTTATACCACAATCACAATCCGTAGCGGACTGTCCATCACATTTTTTATGTTGTTCGAATAATAAATCAAATGCATGGTGTGATATATAGGATCTAAGATTTGTAAAGCTAGGTCCATGTTCTGCATGTGGAAAATAAGATTTGGCCTTTTCCAACTTCATCTTAATATCGTCGAACTGTTTACTAAGAATTTTATGCACAACGACCCAAACATTTTCAAAGGTGCCAGAATTGCTGAAAAGTGACGATTTTAGCTTCGAGTGTTGTTGTTCAGCCCAGTTACTAGTTCTATTATCTAGATGTGTTGAAGAGTTAGTATAGCATGCAACAAACTTGGTGGCATATTCACATAACAAGTTCGTTATATAATTAACAACATCAGGATACGAATCGTAGGAGTACATGAAGGTAGCTCTGCTATAATTGTACTGCTCTATCGTTTCGACATCAACAACTAAACTTCAATCATCTAGAAACTTTTGCTAATTTTCCGAAGGGATTTTTGTTTTACACTATTTCAAAACGTTTTTTGAAATGTGGAAGGTGCATAACAAATGATAAGAATCAAGAAAAATAACACACAATGCATTCATCAGGGGCATCTCTCTATCGGTTATAAAAACCTAGGTAGTGTACACCCCCCAATGTATCTTTTAATTTTTACAGAGGCCAAATATAACTTCGTTTCGTCTCATTCCGCATAAAAATAAAACCTAAGTAATATGTTTGGTTTGTCGAAATCATCCCCACAACTTCTAGAAATGACATATTGAAGCGGTTTGTCCTATATGTACAATACATTAACAATACACCAGGAAAAGATTTGAACAGCCTTATGAAATCGGGATGGGCAAAAAATAAGTTTCTAAGGCGATGGGGGGTTGGGTTCGCTTCATAAAGGAAACTATAATGATATTTGTTCAACAAATTAAGCAGTTCTTGTGTCGGAGTCCTACCATCTCGCTCTTTAAATAATAGAAGCAAAAAAATTATGTAATGTTTTTGCGTTTGACACATTGTCAGGGTCTCGAACTTTTAGATCTTCTAATATGACACTAAATTTAAAAGTAGTTTGCCTTAATGACCTACACAAATTCTTTTTGGGTTTCGATAAACGAGCACGCCGTGCTTGCCCTTGCAGGTAAGTGGGGGTTTATGATTATGGTTTCCATTTTCCACACGACACCTCAATTCATCATTAATAAAAAAACTCGTAATAGAAAATATACAGTCTGTTTTTTTCATACATGAATTACACATTCTTTTGTTGGTAAACACCCGACATATCACAACATATCTCAACATACGGTGCTCTTGTACCGTAGACCCTCCCGATCTACGAATCAAAAGAATAAAACCCCAATTTCCAGCCATGTCAGAAAGATCTTTAAGCATGTCATTCTTACTATACCAATACAAATCATCAACATCGAAATATTGTGTATAATCGGTTAGTTTCACATTTGAGCTACTTGAATAAGCAACATAATTATAGTCCAAATAGTGGTTGTCGTCATATTCCGCCATAGAACGAGTTGGGTTTAATCGGAATAAATAATCGGTTTAGAACGAATTTGATGAGTATGTTGATTTGGTTTTTTTTTTTGAAGTGAGAGTGGGAGAGTGAGAGTGAGAATGAGAATGAGAGTGAGAGTGATGTAAAGTAAAACAGCACTCAGCCGATCGATCGGCTGTCAACTCCGATCGATCGGCTGAACATTATGTAAAATTTTACAGAACACCGATCGATCGGAGATGACAGCCGATCGATCGGTCCATTGTAAAAAAATTCAGATTTCAACGCAAGGGCAATTTGGTAATTTAACAGTCAAAAACGTAATTCTGACTTACGAACTGTAAGTAATTAGTCAAACCGTAAATTTGACTTATGGTTCGTAAAAAAAAAATACGGTTTGAACATGAAAACAGATAAATTGCAGTTGAAAATTCCAGCCTCATAAAATAAAAGTAACTTTCACATTGGCCTCTCTAGGTTTTACAAGCATAATAGTTAATGCAGAATACTAAAAGTAAAATCTTATCCAAAACACAGTAGTAAAAATAAACATTATTTCTTCTAACTATAAGATAATTATTTATAAATTATTATTTTTTGGGCAATTTGAGATTGGTCTCTTTTTTTTAAGTTTATTTTGATTTTAGTCCACTCTCCCAAATATTTAGGTTTTGGTTCAATCATAGTTAATTCTGTCATATCATTAATCTAAACTATGGGGAAAAAAAAAACTGCACATTTTTTTACAGATAAATACGAACAATAATAACAGTGCAGCACTTTTTATTGCCAAATGAAACAAGAAAAAAAGGGTCAAGCTGAAATCATAATCAATTATTTCTCCTATCTAGTTAATGTCCTTTTTATCTAATATTTTAAAAAATAGTTAATATGCCTTTTTATTGATTTTTCTTGTATTATATGTTTATTTCTAATTCATACAATATTCAAAGTCATGGGAACTTTGTTTATCAATAAAAATGGCATGTACCAATTGATACGCTTTTTATAAAAATTATTCATCAATATTTCAATCTTTAAGGATAATTATTGGAGACTTTTCTAATTCATATTATTCTACTCTTTCTTGTTTTGGAAAATTTCTCTCCTTTTAAAAAAATAAATTGAGTTTTTTCTTAAATTAGCATGTAAGATAACTATAATTAAATGTAGTGGCATTCGAAATTCCCCCCAACAACTTAGTTTGGACCGAAAATTTTCACCATTACACATTTACTGAACCAAAATAAAATTTCCTTTTTTTTATTGTTTTTATTTTAAAAAATATATTTTCGATCTGTCACCCAAGTCGGGGATGTTTCGACTTGACACACGTCCGCCTTTAATTAAATGTTCTCTTATATTAAAATGAACCATAAGGTGTATGAATTTTTATACAATGCACAAAAGTTTGTTCTAATTAAATATAGAGTAAATATAGGGGTGGGAAAAATTCCCGAAACCCGACCCGATTCCGTCCCAAAACTTTCCCGTCGGGTGTTCTCCCGACCACTTTCGGGATCGGGTTTAATTTTTAATATCGTCGGGTTCCCGAAATATAATTAATACATTTAATTTTTAACTATTTATATTATATATATACCTATATTTCTAATTAATAGATAACTATTAAATATTAACTAGAAGTATTAAAATCTTAACTTACGTTTTATTTGTTAACATAATGAAACATATTCTTTATGTAAGTTACATTGTATGTTGGTGCAAACATTTAAGTTAAATCGCACTAAAAGCGTAACGAAACTTAGACTTTATAACTCTTTATGCAAGAACGGTGCACGCTTCTAATCTCAGTATTTTTATAAGTTGCAGGACACTATGGCTCCGTTTGATACGATGAGATTAGAATGAGATTATGATTGAGATTAGAATGAGATTATGATAGTATGTATTAAAAATACTGTCGGGTCTATAAATACCGTGTTTGGTACGAAAAGTGGATGCGGTACTATTAGTAACATGAGATTAAAAATGATGATAAATTTGGGTATTTGAAGTAATATAGGGGGTGTGCTATTGAGAAATGGAGGTATTTGGAGTAAAAGATGGGTGTGATATATATATATATATATATATATATATATATATATATATATATTAAAATCATATGTATATATATTTTGCAAGTTTATTTATTATAGATATAAATGTAAATTTGTAAAATAGTCCAGTGTGCTATTGAGAAATGAAGGTATTTGGAGTAAAAGATGGGTGATATATATATATATATATATATATATATATATTAAAATCATATGTATATGTATATGTATTTTGCAAGTTTATTTATTATAGATATAAATGTAAATTTGTAAAATAGTACAACCTCAATAAAAATCAAACGAACAGTTCATTGATATTTCATATATGTACTATTAATACCACGTTCATTTGTTATACCGTCATAGTCTGAAGGTGTTGATAGTCTCATTACTACTAATACCGTACCCAAACGAGGCCTAAAATTTGATTAACATGCTACTTAAAAGCTTGTATTTTTGGGGATTAAAAGTTATAAATTCCTGGCCTCATATTCGACTAGATTCTTGCTTAAATTGTAATTATTCTACCTATTATTAAATTGTAGTTTTGCATTTACATATGTCGTTTCCCATGTTGAATTTTATGTGTTCAACTTCTTATTTATAAAACTTTTAGGGTTTATTTTTACATTTTTATTACGCAATTTGTATTTAGTTATTATAACTTTCAACATCTCATCTCAAAGTTTTATAAAAATGTGCCGGGATTGTGTCCACCCGCCGGGTATCCAAATTTTCGGATATTTAAATTACCAGACTCGAAAATAAAAATTAATTACCGATTTTTATCGGATCGGAATTCGGGTCGGATCCCGACCCGATCCCACCGCTAACTAAATACATGTCTTAAAGGACATAAATAACGTTTTGAGTAAAATATACTATTGCCGTTAAAAAGATAACGTATCATTAAGATCAACGGAGAGAATTAATAAATTACCTTTAAAGTATTTTGATCAAATGGAGAAATAGAGATTTAAGGAACATAGATAATTAATAGGATGGTGAGGTCTTAACCATAGATTAGTCGGATGTTTTATGTTGTTTGTTAACTAAAATTATCATTTAATAATATATTTTTTTATCTGCATTAGTTATGTTAAATTATATGTTATATTTATATTTGTTAAATATAACAATATTTTTAATTGATGATGTGACAACCACTACATAAAAATAATTAATTGTTAATTTATCATCTGTGTTTCAGGTTGATAACTACTCCTGTTTTTAATAGGAATTACAAAATCACTAATTAATAAGCTTTAAATTAATAATTAGTTTTAATTTAAATTAGATAAATTTATAAAGTTAAAACAAATATGAATATTAAATTTAATTTACATATATATCATTTAAAATGTAATTAAACTATAATCTTGCAAAGTAACACAAATATTTGGAACAATTGTAAATCGTTTATTCGTCCACATACTACAATACAGTAACACAGCAGGAATCCAACTGTATAAAATTCGAACCCATTTTATTTCTGCTTGATTGATTACCTTTTTATATAATAAAGTAATAAACCAAAAGAAAAAAAAAACTTATACAGTCCAATTCACATTTCAATTTTTCAGAGTACCCAAAACCTACATTTCAAAGACATGCACAAGGTTTCTGCATATCCTGGTACGATGGTACCCTCTCTCTATCTCTCTCTATTATTATTATTTATTATTATCTGTATACTTTTATACAGGGACGGCACACTCATAGCGTCCCGTAGTTATTTTTTTTTATTAATGTTTTTCATAATAATTTATATATACGTGTTCTTGCAACTCATTAAATATTTTTTTTGGCAACCTCTATCAAAATTATATATTGTTAGTGCAATAATATACCATAATTTTGTATGTGCTAATAATATATAAGTAATACTTAAAAAATTAAAATATGCAAGTGATTATAATAAAAGACAATTTACACCGACTTATCATTTTGATACGTAACACACATCTTTAAAAAAAATTAAACAAAAATAATATCAAAATTTATAAAAGAATTTTGGTGGTTTGTATTTTAATTGAAGTGAATATACTGAAATTGTGTAATATATATTTAATTGTTCGTATATATCTATTATTTAATATACGTTTGGTTTTTTCAGTTTTTTTTTTAATATTTTTTAACTTCGCCTCTTAATCTTTTTACTTGTTATAACTTGATTTCTTAAATTTAACTTTTCGACACATGACTGCACATGATATTAGTGTTGTGGGTTTTTTTAGGAGTCGAAATTGAGCGAAAAGGAAAAAAATAGAAATCAAATACATTTTAATCAAGAAATCAGGGTAAAAAAATGAAGAAAAGATGGTAAAAAAGGTTTAAAAAAATCCGGATTTTCCGTGTTTATACTTTGGAAAATATTATGGGCTTTTATTAATTTTGGCAACCCCACACATTTGGTCTGGTTCCGCCCCTGCTTTTATATATCTATATCAACAACTAATCTAGATTTAACTGACTATAAGTCTACAAGAAATGCTGATCAAATACATTGTCTTCTGTTAATAATTTTTTTTAATCTAAACTACATTTTTTATTGTGTTAGATATCCATTTAGGATTTATCTGGAAGAAAAGGTGGAGACCTCCTGATTGCTTAAATGATTTGTGTGACAAATCCAGAAGATCGGTATTCATCGCATTTCGTAACATGGTTACAAGGTAACCCACTAATTAATTAATAAATGCATTTGTATATATTACTATTTTTGAGCTGTGATTAGTTTCATGTGGAGGGTTGTTAATAAATGAAAAATAATATTTCTAGATTGAAACCTAAGGAGAAACCAATTTGTATCGAAATGCAGTCTTAAATCTGGCAGCAATCGTTGTTTTAAAAAAAGTAGGTTTGTCTTGACTTATGCGAATTGCATAGGGCTAGTGAATTGAAGCAATAGAATACTGGTTGCATGAAGAACAATAAATCATTTTTCGCTACAAAGAGCTGTATATGTCTAATTTGATGCTTTAAAAGTCATTAGATGCAAACAAATCTGGTGTTGCTGTTTGTGCATCTCTATCAATTTAAAGTTTAACTGACAGTAAGAAAATGTGCTATGTTTATGCGAATGAAAGTTTTTTGTATTAAACTGTTTTATTCTTACACGAACTACTGGGGCAATCTCGATTGTGTTGACTTCTTTATTTCCTGTTTTGCGTGATATCTCCGTTTTAACACTAGAGCCAGAGACACTTTAGTTAATTGAAATAATTTTACTTAATTATTTGTGAATATAGTCAAGACGTATTAACACTTGTTTGTTATTAATCATGTCGAATGTAAGGTGTATTTCCAGAGTGTGAACTATGATCATGTAAAGAAACTTTCTTTTTAAACTCTTCAAATTCGTAAATGCTCTTAATTAGGATCCACTAGATGTAACAAGACTTTTAAATCAACTGTAAATGCTTCTATATAAGTACGTCGGTCTACGTTTTCTCAATCAGTTCTCTCAATCGTCAACTTTTTCAGCAAACCCCTCAATCTATTCCGGTTCTTAATGACCGCCAGCTGCAAAGAATCCAAAAGCAAATGGACTTCGAAGCTGAAGGCGCATCTAAGGACCCAAAAGCAAGGTAATTTTTCAGATGCCTTTTGTTCTTTATGAAAATCTTGACAAGCAGATATACCGACCGCCCATTTTGCAAAGGCTGTCTTCTTTTTCAAGTTAAAGATTGATTATTTGTTACTCATTCTTTAGCGCCTTCTTACTTATTTAAAATAATTTCTGAGATCTTGAATCCTTGATCAACACAGTTCCCTTTTTGCCACTCCTGTTTGAATACAAGGTTATTCATTTGCCATAAGGGGATAAAAATAATACTCAAGGCAATCCTCGTTGACATAAGGGGATCAAAGTCTCTCCATAATGACGTATAAATATGTTCTTCGCAATGTAGTTTATGTAAAAAAAAAATACACTATTCCACTGGATATGGAATCTACATATTAATATTTGTGCTGATTTAAATGCCCTTGTTCTTGTAGGGTTCCTGTGATTGGTGGAAAGGATTTGAACGTGCATAATTTGTATGTAGAGGTAACCAAGAGAGTGGCTTTGAGAAGGTACTAATTCTTTACCTTTGATTGGATTAATAAGCAACTAAAGTGCAGTATTTTCTTTTAATTCTTTAAGTCTATTTCACAGAGCATTATAGTAAATTTTTATAATTAGGAATGTAGCTTGTCTCGGACAAAAAATGGAGGGAAATAATCAGATATTTCCTTCCTATCCTAATTTGTCAGTAATATTGTGTTCTCATTTGCATTTTTTTCTTAGCACTTTCTTTGATGGCATTTGCACTCATATTGGTGTCTTCCATTCCCTAGTATATTAACCTTCTTCATCGAGCTGATTCTATCTATGATTTTGGTGTTGTATAAGGGGTTTTGCTAACAACAGCGCTGCAATACTCTTCTTCCTCTCAAATTAACCTTTGTATTGTAGTGGTACATTGCATTTAAATGTACGAATGTATGCACAGTTTCAAAGATTCAACATAGATAGATTGTGGTAATGTTAGTTTGTGACTATATGTTGGAGTTGGTGCTTGTTGAATTACATATCCATAAGCATACATTTCTTGTTTCAATGCACAATGGCACGGTGTGGTTTGTATGTATAGAATAATGATCTTTTGTTACACAAGGAAACAAATGAACCAATCATATAATTTCCTTTACCGCACGGCTTTAATTGAATGTATATCTTTCAGCTACTTCTGGAAAATTTGTATATCTTCTAAAGTTGCAAACCAAACAAGCCCTTTGCCATTTTTTTTCATTTATCTACATTTCCAGGTAGAAGCAAAAAAGGCTGTTCCAAGGGATGATCAGCAAATCATAAACAGAAACATCCCCAGCATTCAAGGATCTCCAAACCATGTCCGCACAAAAAAGTTATTTGTAGGTGGTTTACCATGGACTATCACAGAAAGCGACTTCAAAACATATTTTGAGCAATTCGGTACCATAACTGATGTGGTAGTTATGTACGACCACAATACCCAAAGGCCAAGAGGATTCGGATTCATTACATACGGAGATCAAATTCCTCTTAAGGCTAGGAAGCTTTCAAGTATGTTAAATTCTTCAAATTTAGTAAAATATCTTTCTCATCATTTTTTTCAAAAAATCTTTCGACAACAGGATGATGTCTATTTCTAGTATTAAAAAACACCACGAGCTTTAATTCATCATCGACTATATATTATAGGGAGGCAAGTAAACTAAATCGAGCTTCATGTTCTGGTCTGTATTATATGTATAAGTATTAAATACGTACTAAATAACTCCTGATTAAACTTCATATTTTAATTTTGCTTTCTGTGTAAACATTTTGATTCAGGCTCGGGGCACACAATTGCTTGCAGACAGGAGATTTTGAAGAGTTCCCTGAAAAGAGACGATTTGGTCAAAAGAACTGTGAGAATGAGGGTTCCCGTGAGAAACATCACAACAAGGCTAAAAAAAAGGGCAACACACAAGATCTGGTAATTCTCTTATGTATTAATCCCATTTCATATCATAATACTCTTGACTAAATTATTAAAGCTAGTTTCACTTTAGTGCCTTTCTTTTCTAAAAGTTTATTTTAATGACCTCAATTTATCAATGTTAGTGATTTGGTGACCTCCTGTCGATTTTTTGGATGGAAAGCGTGAAACTTAACTTTGGAAGTTTTAAACATTTACAGTTCAGCACTTACA
This sequence comes from Primula vulgaris, assembly GCA_963920805.1. NCBI lineage: Eukaryota > Viridiplantae > Streptophyta > Magnoliopsida > Ericales > Primulaceae > Primula > Primula vulgaris. The sequence goes on along the minus strand of OY987219.1, from coordinate 29,125,798 downwards.
GTTCAGAAATTAACAAATCAGCCGCTAAATGAATGAAAATGTCAAAATAACCTTTTTTCATTTATTTTTTTAAAACGCACATTTTCAAATATGGATTAACATGACAACATGGATTAACATGACTAAATGAACAGAAGGGCTCTAGCTTTCCTTACCATTTATTAGATGAGATGAGAAAAGATAAGGAATTCATAACAAAGCATTTTGCAAGTCACAAATCCTCGTTCCCGTCACCGAACTCTCCTTACACTCGGGATGATTTTTTTCTTCTTAATCCAAATTTTAGCATGGAAACTTCCAAAAGAAGCATGTATGAAAAGTTTTTTTCAGAAATAAATACATAGCTATCTACACCAATGTTTTAAAAATCGCGCTATATAGCGCGAAATAGCGATTTTTGGAAAAAAAACGCAACGAAAAACCACTATTTGGCTGGAATTGCGCTAAAATCGCGTTATAGGGGACCAAAAGCGCAAAAAGCGCGAAATTCTGGACAAAAAGCGTAAATAGCGAGTTAGGAAAAAAAACAGCGGATCTAAGTAATTAATATATATTGTGTAATTTTCATAAAAGTGTGCAGTCCAAATGGTTGTGACAGTGCATTATTTTCCAGCAGACCCAAGTTCGAAACTCACCTACAGCAAAAAATTTTTTTTCATATTTAGGCAAAAAAAAAGTACACCGCAAAGCGCTATGTAGCAACGCTATTTGCGCTTTTAGCGTTTCTCTCGAAAAAACGCTACGCTAACGATAACGCTATTTAAAACATTGATCTACACATGGGTTTTTCAGAAATAAATACACAGCTATATACATGGTTTTTTCAAAAACATTTCTGATTTTGTCTTTAAAAAAATTAACAGGGTATACGACATCCACGGTCCACACATTGATTACCTGCTAGTTAAGTAACCAGTTCTCCCTGTAAATTCATCAACAAGGAAGAAATGATACTGTTGAATGGATGATCATTTAACTGAATATTTATGTGTGCTCAGCAGATAATCCAAGGCAATAGACAACAATGACAAAATGTAGAGTTGGTTGATGATATAATTGCGTGCAATGATGCGATTACAGATTTACAGTTCAATATTTCATTCAGTTTGCGGCAAAAAATTGGAGGCAACACATAGATGAGCTCTTCTGGAGTCTGACAATAGCCAATGCACGATTATATGGTTTTCGAAAAGGTTAGAAAGACTCACATTTTTAAAATGATTTCAATTCAGAAAATGCTATTTCTGTGCAAAACTCAAACGGTCACTGTCAATCTTATCTGATCTGATAACCATGGTTCGGCCATTCCTTTCTTCATTCTAGTTGATTGACTCTTTCTCCATAAATTTTTGAACCTGCCTTTTCCGTGCAGCATCCTTGGTCCTTCAGTATCGCCAGCAATTATGATTTTAAGATATAGAAAAGCTTCGCTGCCAGGATGATCATTATTCATCGCATTTCGAGACTTGGCCACAAGGTAAACACATTAATTGATTAATCAATAAATAAATGCATCTATCATTATATATATATATATATATATATATATATATATATACAGACACATATTTTCTCTGAATATTGGTTAGTTTTGTGTTGAGGGTTATGAAGACCTGAATGTTGTGGCCATGGCGCTTTAGTGTCACTGCTCTGTTTGCAATTGACTACTTGAGGCAGAGGAACTTCGGGCTCAATCACGCAAGGCGGACGTGGAGGGTTCATGGTAGGGCGGATTAAATGGGTCAGAAGATGTTGATGTTGCATGCTGAAAACATATATTTCATATTTGTATGTTTAAAGTTTCTGGTACGATTTGATATTTGTATGGGGGGCTTTCAAAGTTTTTCCATCTAATGGTAAAATTGTGATAAAAATGTCAATGGCTGGTCACTGGTGCATTTTTATTTTATTTTAAGGAAGTGTATATTAATGTGGGTTTTCCTCACCATTAAATTAAAAAAAAAAAAAAAAAGCTTGAAACAAATGGCCGAAGGCTACAAATAAGCATACGGATAGTTAGCGAATGAAGGGCCTAGCTCCCAGACAACACGTGTAAATCTATTTCTATCATGTTATGCAAATTTGAATCTATTCAAGCTATTAATAACTAGAATTTTGATTTCTTCGACAATTCTCCCCGGTGAAGATATGGTATATCGATAGTTTATAGCGCTACCTTTCATGCCGAATACAATAAACCACGGGTAGGGTAACAATATGTACCAATGAATCAGATAGCGACTTCCCTCGGTGTGACTTTGCTCACCTCATAAAAGCCCAAGGGCGGTTCAAAGCAAGTTACTAACCCTGTTTTTGAAATTAGAATTACCCATAGACATAGAATCGCACTTATTTACTTCCACTAAAAGGTGAAGAGTAGAAAGATGATTTAGACAAGCCATAATATGAAGCTACATCGAACATGTCTGATCTCAAACTGACCGACCCGACCACTTAACCGGTTTCCTCATATAACATTGCATGTCGAACTATCTGTAAGGCCAACGTCGAGTTTCATGACGCATACTATACCGTCAGCAGCTGAGATATTAAAGTGGTCTCGAAAAGTTTCGTGTAATTGTAAAAGTTTACGTTATGACCATGAATATCTCGCCAAATGTATCTCTCTCAAATAAAGTAAACTACCACACAACGCTTCCAGAGAGAACTGTTGTCATGGTTCAATAACATCCAATTTTTCTCCTCATCAAACTTGCCACTCTATAACCATTGCTAGTTACATATAAAATCAACAAGCCTAGTAACTTAGCTGTTTTGATATTAAAAATTCCGTAAATTAAACTTAGTTGCATGCTAGACTTGATCATCCATATCAATTTGTTTATTTATTTTCTTCAAATCTCTAAAAACTCTTACAAAGTCTAAAGCTCAATCTCATAGCGAGGAAAATTGACATTTTTGTCCGCTAACAAATCTTCCCGCGGCGATTAAAGTCTTAAATTTTTAAAGCTTATGAAAACTATATAAAACTTGTCCATGGATTCGATCCGGGTCATTTACTCAGTCCCCTTCAAGACCTCCGTGTGCTTTAGAAACGTGTTTGAAGAGCGGTCAATTAGACCTGCAACTATTGCAACTTCTCCCTCTTCAGTTCACCTCATAAGCCTTAATCTCTTTGTCCTGAATTCAAAATTCAGGAAAATTAAATAAGCTTTATTAACTATAGCCACGTTTCATAGTAGTGATAAGCTCAATAACAATTTTTCTACTTTTCTTTTGGGATTCGTGGTCGACACCTTTAATTAGCGGACACTTAAGATGAGGAATGGAGTTGTTAAGGGTTCACAATAAACTTTAGCGACTAAAATTTCGATATGTGCCATTCGATGTGAATTCAACTGCTATATATAATTCTTACGAGTTAAAAACAAAAATAAAAACTCTACCCAATCTTGACCATTGGATTTGACGGACCACGATACAACTTTAATAGCAACTCCTTTCTCCCTAAGATACTGACTCATTCGGTGTCGTGATTGTAATTAGTATTCCTCTAAATACCTCAAATATCATATATTAGTCCACTTCACGAAAATGTAAGGATAGTAACAAACACTATGTAGTTATTCTGATTGCAAAATGAGTGTTTAAATTTAGCAAAGTGTGGTAACAAAATTTGTTGTTGCTGCTGCTATTATATTTCTAATTCAAGCAACACGCATTCTAACAACAGTTATTCAGATGATATGATGACATTAATTTTATAGGGACCGTAATACTATTATCATATAAAGGAAAAATAAATAAATAATATGAATCTCAATATAATTAAGATAAAGGCATATGATATTGATATAGCATGTCCGGTGACGTAAGTTGAAATTTCCATTATCAATATAATTTCACAACATAATCATAGCAAATATTATTAAGATTTAATAGCATTAATTATTGATTCATTTAAAATGTGATGATCATGACAATTTAACTACACACATTAATGCTATTACATGTATGTAATCATGTATACATTTATCATGTAATTAGCTCCTACCAATATCCAATATATTCTTCTTTTTTAACGAAGTCAAACCATAATCAAATGCAGGTATTTTGACTTTTTATTTCAGAATTTTCTAAAATCTTTTTTGGTTGTTGTACAACAATTATTTATATTCTCATTGAGTTTGAAATTTGGAAATATTAACTTTGGCCTATTTTAATTATTTTATTGCGAATCATTATTGATTTTTTTGGATGCCAAAAATATTACATGCTTCGTATTTTTACAAAAAAATGCAAAAAATCAACTATATGTATTAATATATTTAAAGAAAATTAATTTGTACCCAATTAATATTAGGTACCATGGTGGATATAAAATTACTAATTGATCAATATTGGAAATAGATCAGATTAGCAATGGACCCATATATGATATTATATACTTATTAAAAAAAACCGCAAACCCGTATATATATACTTATTAGGGATGATATGAGTCCAAATCTTCTATCCAATTTCTCTACCTCCTTTCGTGCCTTCTTGTTTATTTTATCCAAAAAAAAATTCTAAAAAACTTGAAAAAAATTGTACAATTACTATAATACATGTATCAATACATTCCAATAATTATTTTTAAAAGAAAATCCACACAAATTTTGTTTGGGAATAAATGTATAAATTAGTGTAAATTAAACATTGAATATTAAAAAAATTGTTTAAAACAATATTATGTTCAAATGTTTTAAAATTTGAATACAATACAATATAAAAGTTTATAAAGTTGCGGTATAAGTTGTGAAAATTTAAAATTTGAATAAAAATAAGCAAGGGGATACGAAAGGAGATAGAGAATAGGGGATAGAAGATTTGGACTCGGATATGTATAACTTTCATAACAAAAGACTTGTATATTTTAAGTTAAATGAACTGATAGCTAGTTATAATATATTTGCTCATAGTACGTAATAGATAAAATTTACTAATAGGTTTTTTTATTTTTATTTTTATTTTTTAATACTGTACTTAACATGGGAGTGTAAAAAGTACGAAGTTACAGATTCATATCAATTTAAGTACGAAAAATACCAAAAAGTCCTGCTCTTTATACTAAACACCCAAAAATATACCTAGAAATTTATTTATGCTAAAAAACGTAGCTTCTAAATTTAATTAGAACTTTTTTTCTTCTGTTTTATTACTTTTCCCTCACTCACTCTTGTTGTTTTCTCTCTGGATATCAACTATCTATATCTTCATATTCAGTGATGAGTATGATAAAAACATAGCTTCTAAATTCGCGTTTTTTTCAAAAATTTTTTGGTTATGGTGTACTTTTAAAATTTTAAGATTTATTTTTGAGATTTATACTTAATCGAATTATATCATATTTGGGGTTTTAATTTGTGACTTCTGATGGTGTTGTTTCGACCATCTGAGTTTCATATCTTGAACAGTTGAAATTTTAGTCGGATTAGGGTTACTGATTTTTATTTTTATTTTTTAAATTGTAAGTGACCAATCACTACAAACAAATATCCAAATAGCGACGGGATTAGTGACGGTATTTTTTGTTACGAGCTTATTAGCGACGGTTTTTGTGACGGCTTTATGACAGTTTAGTCAATTTGCGATAGATTTGTGACAGCTTTTTAAATTAGCGACAGGCTTGTGACAACTTTTGACTCTCACTAAATCAAACATTATTTTGTAGTGAATAGATGCGACGAGTATATAATGTTAAACATCCTTAATTTATAAAACAAGAAGGTAGAGGCAGACACATATTTATACTTATATCCAAACATAAATCAGTTGTCGTCTATCCTTTCTCAGCCTTCTGTAACAGTGATCATATACATCGTTATCTCATCACATATGTGCTTTTTACGGTTTTATATAATAACTAAAAATCTAAAAAAGTACACACTTAGTATATACAATCCAACTCACATTTCATAATACGGTAGTACCCAAAAACCCCATTTTAAGACATATATGACTGTTTCGGTCACTGACAAATCTTCTCTCATTAAAGCCGTGGCTACCACCAGCCACCCCCTGGGTCCGGCCCTGACCGCGTAAGAAAAAACTTACTTACTAAATGACACACATATATATATCATGTTAAATTTAGCAATTGATTACATAGTACATTAGAAATGATAACTTTAGCTAGCAATATTTCATATTTTATGTATTAAATGTACGATAAATGTTACCCCCTCCGTCCCACTTTATAAGTTCTACGCAAACCACGTATAATTTTTACCGGCTTTGAACATGTAATTAAATTACCGAAACGAAAAATTTCAATTTTTTTATACACAGTTCAAATGTTAAATTATATGTTAGAATTTTAAAAAAAAATTATTTCGACAATTTAGATATAAATTATTTACCGATCAAAATTATGCGTTGTTTCATATAGGACTTGTAACATGGGACAATAGAAATGAAAAAAATAACAAAGTAAAAATATTTTTTCAATGGCAAATCCTTTACTAGTTTGAATATTGTATTTGAAATAAATTTGCGACATTCTTGTTAAATTATTGTTTATATAATTTAATTAAATTTAATATGATAATCTCATATAAGAAGATGGTATATGTATATGATATATTAAAAAAATTATAAACCAAACAGAATAATAAAACTAGTTAGCAATTGGTAATAAAAATATTTAGACTTTGACAGTGTTATTTAATAATAAAACTCATTTGGTAGCTAATTTATGGAAGTAACTAATTTTGAAATTTAAGACAAAATATATTCAGAAAATTAAGATAATATAATTAATTTGTGCCTTCAATTTTGGAAGAGTTACAAAAAATGAAGCTAATAAAAGTACTCCAATACCAGCGAATCAATTAGATAACAAACGAATTCAATGCACCTAGCAATTTAATTGACGCATCACCTTCTAAGTGTAAACTGTAATGTTAATTGTACAAACAGTTTTAGCTAGTGTTTGCCACCATGGCACTTAATGGGTATACTATCTGGTCCATTGTAGCCTGTGGTGTATATAAATTGAAACAAATCGGTTGAACCAAACCAAACCGATCAAAAACCGAAACAACGCGATTCATAATTGGTTTGCTTTGAAATTTGATAAACCGATTTAATTGAATTTTTTTTACGGTTTCTGTGGTTTTCAAACCAAACCGAACCCAACAGAACCGATTATTTTTATTCATATATAAATAATATAATTATTTATATATATACATTAATAAGTTGAGATTTAATGTTTTACTTGTTATTTGAAGTTATTAATAATATATTTTGTTAAATCATTTATAAATTTCCTGTTATTTGTTTTAAAGTTGCAAATGGAATATAAGCGAAAATTTTACGAAATTAGTGTAATTTTGAATATTGTGTTTTTTATTTGTTAAAATTCAAACCGAACCAAACCGATTATGTTTGGTTTGGTTTGGTTCCGAGGATTTTTTTTTGGATTAAAACCGAACCGAACCGAATATTTTTAATTGGTTTGGTTCATATTTTACTTTAAAAAAAAAAAAAAAAAACTCAATAACAGCTAATGAGTTATGCTAGGATTGAGTTAACTAATGCAGTGAGTTGCTCGCTCTTATTACAGAATATTAGTATATTATAAAAACGGGAAAGGCAAATAAACCATCTCTCTCTCTCTCTCCTCTGAAACACCGATCATATTTCCTATTTTATCTCATCTGCCTGCTTGATTACCTTTTCAATTTGTATATAATAATAATAATAATAATAATAATATTAAAAAAAACACTTATTACTTACAACCCAATTCACATTTCAATATTTCAAAGACATGCACAAGGTTTCTGCATATCCTGGTACAATCTTTCTCTATTAGTAATTTTCTGTGATATTTATAAACTTCATATCAAAAACTAATCTAGATTTAACTGTCTATAAGTCTTACAAGAGTTGGAGTTAAATATATAATCCATCAGTCTACAAGAAATTCTGATCATGTTGTCTTACAAGAGTTGGAGTTAGATTTCTTATTGTGTTAGATATCCATTTAGGATTTATCTGGAAGAAAAGGTGGAGACCTCCTGATTGCTTAAATGATTTGTGTGACAAATCCAGAAGATCGGTATTCATCGCATTTCGTAAAATGGTTACAAGGTAACACACTAATTTAATTAATAAATTCATTTGTATAATACTATTTTTGATCTGTGATCAGTTTCATGTGGAGGGTTGTTAATAAATGAAAATTAGTATTTCTAGATTGAAACCAAGTTTATCAAATTGCAGTCTTAAATCTGGCAGCAATCGTTGTTTTAAAAAATTAGGCTTGTCTTGACTTGTGTGAATTGCGTAAGACTAGTGAATTGAAGCAATATTGCATGAAGAATGTAAATCATTTGTTCTACAAAAAGCTGCATACGTCGTATTTGATGTTTTAATACTCATTAAAAGCACACAACTCTTATGTGTGTAGTTGTCGCAGTGTCTGTATAGATTGTTTCTTTACTTATTTGGCCAATTGATTGTTTCGACTGATTCAAGTATTGATGTGTTAACTCCACATACACTCCGATTATGCGTGGCAGTGACCAAAAAATGACACATCAAGCTGATTAGTTTAAAGAATGATGTAGTAACTCTCCAAAGGTCTCAACTCCCCCCCCCCCCCCCCTCTCTCTCTCTCCACACACCCTCTCTGTATATACATGTATCTATATATATGTATGTATGTTTAGGAGGTTAAAGATTCCTCTTTTTTTGGGATTAGGATTACAAAGGAAGATGCAAGTTTTGGTCAATTATGGTTTTTGGCTATTGTCCTTTCGGTTTTGTTTTTTGTTCTTCACACCCGAATAGCTGACTGTCTTGAACATATTAACACTTGATTGTTATTAATCACGCCGAATCTAAGTCGTAATTCCAGAGTGTGAACATTTATTCGTGTAAAGAACTTCCTTTTTAGACTCTTCCAACTCGTAAGTGCTCTTAATTAGGATCCACCAGATGTAATAAGACTTTTAAATCAACTGTAGATGCTTCTATGTAATTACGGTGGTATACGTTTTCTCAATCAGTTATCTCAATCGTCAACTTTTTCAGCAAACCCCTCAATCCATTCCAGGTCTTAATAAGCAACTAAAATACAGTATTTTCTTATAGTTCTTTAAGCCTATTTCATAGAGCGTTATAGTATTTTTTTTATAAATGGGAACGTAAGTTGTCTCGGACAAAAAATGGAGGGAAATAAGTTCAAATTTTAACTTCTCTCCTACATCAGCAAGTGCTTCATATGCTCTGAGGAAACACTACTTTAGTATTCTTCATCCCTATGAACAAGATTAGTTCTTTAAGCAGCAAAGCCCTCACTCAGACCATTGAAAGTACCATCCAAGGTATATAATCAGATCTTTCCTTCGTATCCTAATTTTTCAATAAATATTGTGTTCTCATTTGCAATTTTTTTTTTAGCACTTTCTTTGATGGCATTTGCACTCGTATTAGTGCCTTCCATTCCCGGTCTGAAAATGTAATATATTAACCTTCTCCATCAAGTTGATAATTTTGTTGTTGTATAAGGGATTTTGCTAACACCAGTGTTGCAATGTACTTATTCCTCTCAAATTAGCCTTTGTATTGTAGTGGTACATTGCATTTAAATGTACGAATGTATGCATAGTTTTATTCAGGAGTTTTCGAAGATTCAACATAGATAGATTGTGGTAATGTTAGCTTGTGACTACATGTTGGAGTTGGTGCTTGTTGAGTTACATATCCATGAGCATACATTTCTTGTTTCAATGCACAATGACAGAATGATCTTTTGTTACACAAGGAAACAAATGAACCAATCTTATAATTTCCTTAACTGCACGACTTTAAAAGAATGCATGTCTTTCGGCTACTTCTGGAAAATTTGTATGTCTTCTAAAGTTCCAAACCAAACAAGCCCTTTGACGTTTTTTTTCATTTATCTACATTTACAGGTAGAAGAAGCAAAAAAGGCTGTTCCTAGGGATGATCAGCAAATCACAAACAGAAACATCCAGCATTCATGGATCTCCAAACCTCGTCCGCACAACAACAACAAAAATTTGTAAGTGGTGTACCATCGACTATCACAGAAAGCGACTTCAAATCCTACTTTGAGCAATTTGGTACTATATTTCCGATCTTGGTGACCTTTATCCCACTTGGTTTTTGGGTAAGCTTTAATATTTTTTTTTTCTTCCACATGCTTATCTGTCAGATTGAAATTTGTTGGATGTAATTTTATCTCATGCTCTGTAAATTTTCTGTAGAAGAGACATTGGAGATCAAAATTTCCGGGGAATGTATTGTGCAGTTCTCAAACTCAAGTAAGTAGTTTTCACCTAATGTTTCGACTTTAGAAGACTTTGCTTTCCATTTTCCCTCAGACTCGTAATTTTGTTTTCATTATATAGCAAAACAATTGTCTGTGCTGGTATTGTTCGAGTTTTTGGGAAGGAAATGACGGCGATTCCTCTGGTTGCAGATAGCACTGGAAGAAAGGTAATATTTCATGCCCTTCTTTTCCCATGTAAGACGTAGAAGTAATTTTAATTATTCTCTTCTTCAAACTGTCCCAGTTAATAAACAACATATGGAGAATCCAAATTAATTTTCTTTTTAGAAAAGGTTATTATGTTTTGTTCTTGAAGCATGAAAATACTGCTTGCATATGTTGGCATGAATGCTGTTGATTTTTAAATTAGTAGTTTATATATATCTAACATATTTTTTAGGAAATTGGTCTTGCTACTGAAAGTTGGAATCTTAGATTAATTGAATAGTCTATATAAGGGGTATTTGCATATTTCTCCTTAAGCGTTTACTAGTAAATGATTCACAGATTTTAGTCTTTTCATGCTGAAAATCGCATTCTGCAGGAATATCCGAGTGCTTTTCTCTTGTCTGGAATCGCTGCTTCGAAATCTTAATGTGAAGAAGCTTGTGCTGCAGGCTGCAGAAGAGGAGGAGTCTTTTTGGATAAAAAATTTTAAATTTAACAATATTTTTAAGGAGGTATGTGCTGTAGTTTTGATTTTTTAATAATGAATTCAATTTACTGTCGTAGACCTTCAACTGAGAAAAGAATAAGCCCCTTTTATATGCATGTGTGTTGCTACAGCTGCAGAACTACCAGAAGAATTATCAATTTGTGTCTTTCAGAGGATGGTGCTTCAGAAGACTTTAATGGGATCTTGAAGATGGCTTTCTTTTGTGTTGGATGTTGAAAAACAGAAGCAGCTTCTTTAAACTAATTAAATTGGAATAGGAAAACTCCTTCAATAGAAGTTTATTTATTTTTTAGTGTTTCTTACGCCACACGCTAACAAACCGAATGTTTTGGTTAAGGGGTTTTACAGAAATAGCTGAATTGTATTTCATGATAAATTCTTTTTCTCTTTGTCTAGTGTCTTTTTGACAAACTATTGAACAGAACCTTTGAGTTGAAAAAGAAAATTCAAGGGTTTGTTCATTATAATTGCGGTTGTCTTTTGAAATATATTGAGGTTTTTATTGGTTGTATCATGTATGATGTATATGACTGTATCCATTGGCAATTTTTTTTGTATCTTGTTTCTTTATTAGTTTTGACTTAAGTTACTCTTTCAGCAACAAAACGAGAAAGAATATATGATTCAAACCTTGTGGTTTGTATGATTCGAACCTTGTGGGTTGTACAACTTATAGTAATAACCTTGTTTGAACCCTACATCCCATGTCGTCGTTGTGAAAGGAACAGAAATTTTGCTCATGTTGGCCGATCAAATGTGCGTCCCATGAATGGTCTAGATGTAATTAAGTTTACTTCGTTTACGTCTTTGTCCCTATTTAGTTGTTATATTTGTTAAGTATATGTGAGATATAAAATTATGAAACCCTAATAGGGACGGATGGAGTATACGATCCTTTCTTTACTCCATTTTTCGCTGTTTTTTGCTTATCCTTTCCATTTATCCTTTCCATTTATCCTTTCCATTTATCTTTCTCCTTGATCATCATTTTCTATCTAATATTTTGTAATACCAGGTCGCAACGGTTAATTTATTAGAAATTTGTTCCTTTAACCTTTTAAGTTCTTTACCAATCAAGCAGAACACAAACAAAATTTAGAATCAACAGCATCTCGGAGAGTAAAGTTATATACAGACTTTATTCAGATTATGAAATTTTTTGATAAATTACTAAGATCGAATTTTAAGGATTTAATCAGTGGCATATGTCTATAAGAAACATACTTATAAGCCATATTTGTTTACGGTATAAGAGGTGGTATAGTATTATTAGTACCGTTGGACCCACGTTATAGTTTGTTTGTTTACACAAATAATATTCGGTATTATATAAATGATAGTACTAATTATCCTACATTTTATGCTAATAATAAAATATAACTAATAGCTCTATCTTATTAATAGTACTTACAAGTTATACCCCTTGTGTATCAGACTATGGGTCAAAATCTAGTTTACCAGTTTATGGAAAGTTCTCACAGAGGAAGAATAATGCTATGTTATGAATTGTTTAAGAAGTTCTGAAGATCACTCTATGACTTAAGATAGATATGTTTATTGGTAATGTTGAGAGCAGTTGCATCTGGAACCTCAAATCACTGAGTTTCCTTATTGTTATGGATTTAGTAAAAAAAATCTCTTTCATCAGCTTCCTCTAAATAACCCTAAATTTTGAGGATTCAAAATTCTTCCCTGTTTTAAAGAAATCTTCATCGTTCCCTAGCCTAATAAAATATTGGAAATATATTCGTGCATACTTTTTTTTGACGAAAAAAATTATTTCAAAAGTTAATCACGTAGTTTATGGTTACAACTATATAATGAAATTTTTAATTTTTTCATTTCGGTAATTTTGATATGAAAATTTTGAGGGTCAAAATTGCATGTATTTTCGTAGGGGATATTTGTTTAGGGACGGATGGAGTATAATAGTAATAAACTATCATGCGGTACACATTTTTGTGGTTGTAATATTGTTATGATTATTAAAATATAATAAAAAAATAATAAAAAAATAATGTAGGGTTATTATAAGGAAATTAATAAAGAAGCTGAAAATTTGTGTAAATGTAAACGGTTCCTTAAAAGGTATAAAATGTGTTAGGTTTGAGGAAATGGTTGGAATAGTTGATACGGGTGGTCTGAGAGAGACCGAGACCTATATGCATACGAGACTTAATAAACTTCCGTATGACACATTATAGGTTCCTCTTTAAATTCTCCAAATTTAAGCTAAAACTATTTTTTCACTTTCACATAACACATTTAATCCACACAACACAACAACTACCCCGTAATCTTCCTTATGTTTTATTTTTTCATTTATTTTTCCTCACCTCACTACAAAATAATGTTTGATTTAGTAAGAGTCAAAATCTATCACAAGACTGTCACTAATTTAAAAAGCTGTCACAAATCTGTCGCAAATTGATTAAACTGTCACAAAACCGTCGCTAATAAGCTCGTAACAAAAAAAAACAGTCGCTAAATAATTTTTTTGTAATGCCTCTTTGTAAATAAATTTTAATACCACTATGATACCATATTTCTACAAAGTTTGTTTTAAAATATTATGGTGAACACTGTGTTACATTCATATTTTGAGGTTCACTTAAAAGGATCCGGATGGAGTGTTTTTCTTTTGGTAAAAATGAATATAAATCCTCAAAATATAGATTAAAGAGAAAAACAGGTAACATGAGAGCAAGCACTATAGTTTCCCTTACATATTCCTTTTATTTGGAATAAAAACATAATTTTTTTCATTTTACATAACTAGTTTACATTTATGTAATTCTTTAGCTTCCCTTATTCACTTCCTTATTTTCATTTTATATTAGCTTTTATCTTCATTTTGTTATTTAATATATACGCGTGTGAGAGAAAAGTGAAAAAAGAGATAAGAGAGAAAATATAAGAAAACAATTTGGTTTTTCAAAATTTGAGGAAAGATATAAGGAAGCTGTTAAAAAAATAAAAATAATTTTTTTTTTAAACTTCCTCAAAATCTAAGTAAATGCATGGTTTGAAGAACCTACGATACTTCCTCTGAACGGCTGCTCTAACACTAAGATTCATAATTAGCGTTTAATTTAAGATCAACTACTTTCATCCATATTGACCATGTGGGTTACAATCTCAACTACTATGTGCTTGTTTAATGGTATCATTTAAGTTTACATATTTTAGAAAATTTTACTTATAGTAAAAATAGTGTTTGGCGGTCTTTTAGAAATTCTACTTATATCAAGATAAAGGACTCAAAAGGATACTTATAATAAATAAGTATAATCTTTCTTACTTTTGACATAAAAGTAAATTGTATTACTGTAGATTTAATTTTATACCCATTTCCTTTATATCTATCTTCATACTATGAAATGTCAAATTCGAATGTCATTATATCTTATGGGTAGTATAGAATTTTTTTTTGTACTAAATCTAAGAAATGAAGCCACTATCAAGTAGATAACGTGATTTTATATAAGAAGATGGTAAATCATTTACTACGATAGATCTAAGATGTAAACAAACTATTAAGTAATAATTTTTTGAAAGCAAAATTCGGGCTGTTGTTATAAAGGAGATAAAAAAGCATGGATTGGATTTATTTCTTACTATATTGAAGGCCATCCATTTATTTGCATTCTGTGATTTCGGAATTATTCAAATTTGTCAACTTCATGATTTAAATTCGCTAATCAACTTAGTATGAGATCAGTGAAGAACCTAAGATATTACTATTTATTCAATTAGTTAGTAATACACTAAATATAAAATAATAATAAGGGTATAAAATATCTGTAAAAAAAAAAATACTCAAGTTTTACCCAACAACATTTATTTTTACAGAGTTTACCAAACAACATTTAATTAGTTAAAAGTAATATTTCTCCCTTAATATTTGATATTTGATATTTTAGATTTTTAAGGGAGAAATATTACTTTTACGGTCATAATAATTCAAAAAAACTAAAAAAAATTATATTTTGGAAGTTACAGATTTGGGGTTCTTTGAAATTTTTATTAGGTTTGGTGAATTGATTTTATTATAGGAAACAAATGTGCAAATTAAATGCAAGGAATCATTAATGTCATAATTGTTTGGATAGATGAGTAATTGATGAGAGATGTTGAAGTATACACAGTACTACATAATATAGTATAGACGAGAAAGAGAAAATATTTTTAGATTTTATAGTCCATTTTAAGTTATTCGTGGAATCAAACTATAAAGATCCGATGGCTGAAAAAAAACACATTTATGATAAATGTGTAAAAAACGCAGTTAGAGGCTTCTATTCCAATTGACATATACTCTTGCACATACTTGATGAAATTCACTAATGCACGTTTACATACATTGATGTAACGACTCTGAGAGAGTATTTGCTGTAATAGTTTATGTCAAATAGTTTTGGGAATTTGGGATTTTTTCCTAATAACCGGTAGATGTTATTTGATGACGAGATAATTTAGGATACGGAGATTTTGAATTTCAATTGGAGATAATCTAGGATATGTAGTAATATCTAACTAGATGGGAGTAACTTAAGAGTATAATAGGCCTGTTTATTTAGTAGTATAAAATTATGACTAAAAATGAATTCACTAAATAAGTTACCAGTATAAGACTAGAACATAACCTAACTTTTCCGATTATGAAACTCCAAAAGCGGCTACAATTTACATATTCCAAAAAGAAACCATCTCTCTCCTCTCCTCTGTACAGCGAGTCAGCGACCATATATATTATATTTATAATTAGTAATTATATATATATACCTCGCTATCTCATCTCATCTCATCTCATCTGCTTGCTTAATTACCGTTTTATATAATAATAATAATAAACAAACTTATTAGAGAGATGCACAAGGTTTCTGCATATCTTGGTACAATCTCTCTCTCCCTCTCTCTCTCTATTATTATTATAATCTGCGTACTTTTATATATATATATATATATATATGTATATGTATATCAACAACTAATCTAGCCTTTTCTGTCTTATAGTCGATCAAATATATTGTCTTCTATTAATAATTCTTATCTAAATTGTTTTTATTTATTGTGTTAGATATCCATTTAGGGTTTATCTGGAAGAAAAGGCGAAGACCACCTGATTACTTTAATGATGTGTGTGACAATTCGGACCGATCACTATTCATCGCATTTCGTAATTTGGTTACTAGGTAACACGCTAATTAATTACTAGTACTATATATGCATGTGTATACAAGGCAACCCTAGAGTTATTAGCACCTTATTTCGGGTTCTTTTTGCGCCCTAGTTTTTTTTTTCCTGTCATATTAAAATAATAATTACCATTTATCAGGGGGCGGAGATCTAAGCTATGCTCAAGGAATGTAATATGGACCCGAACGAAGCTGTTAACCACCTCCTCTCTCAAGGTTTCTCTCTCTATATTTATAGTATGTATCTATACGTGTGTGTATATCATTGTCGCAGTGTCTGTATAGATTGTTGTTTTACTTGTTAGAGTAGTTGATTATTTCGGCTAAATTTTAAGAAGTAACATAGTATTAAATTAGATTAGTAAAGAGATGATATATGAACTTATCTTCTATGTATGTATGGACACCCTATCAAAGCTGTTAACCGTCTCTCTCTCTCTATATATATGTACTGTAGAGATTTTGGACTAATTTTGAAGTATTCATGTATTAACTTCGTATACACTCTGGTTATGTGCGGCAGTGACCAAAAGATGATACATCAAACTGATTTGGTAAAAAGATGATATATTAACGTTCCCTCTTTATATATGTATGTATAGTTGTTGCATGTAGTGATTGTTTTTTTTTTTACTTAATTAGACTCATTGATTGTTTCGGCTAATTTATTAAGTAGTGATACATTGAACTAGTTTAGTAAAAAGATAATATATGAACTCACTTTATATATATATATATATATGTGTATGTATAGGCGCTAATGAAGCTGTTAACCGCCTCATTTCCCAAGGTCCACATGCCCCCTCTCTCTCTATATATATGTATGTGTGTGTGTGTATCTTTGTCACGGTGTCTGTAGATTGTTTCGACTGATTTTGAGTATTGATACATTAAACTGGATTAGTAAAAAAACTGATACATTAAATCTCCCTTTATATATGTGTATTTATCGTGTCGCAGTTTCTGTATAGATTGTTTTTTAATTAGGCTAATTGATTGTTTTGACTAATTTTAGGTATTAATATATTAACTCGGTAACTTCACACACAGTCCAATATGATAAATCAAGCTAGTTTAGTAGAAAGATGATATATTAACTCTCCCTCTAATCTATCAATTTACACATGTAAATGTGTGTATGTGTGTATCGTTGTCACAGTGCCTGTATAGATTGTTTTCTTTACTTATTAGAATCTTTGATTGTTCCAGCTAAATTTGAAGTTTGATACATTGAACTAGATTAGTGAAAAAATGATATATATACTCACCCTCCATACACACATATTTATATATGTATGTGCGTGTGTAGTTGTCGCAGTGTTGTATTGATTGTTTCGACTGATTCAAATATTGATGTGTTAACTCCACATACACTCCGATTATGCGTGGCAATAACCAAAAGATGATACATCAAGCAAGTTTAGTTAACCACCAACCCCCCCCCCCCACACACACACGCACCCTCCACACACACACACTCTCTCTCTCTCTCTCTTATATGTGTGTAAGTGTGTGTGAATCGTTGTCGCCGTGTCTGTATAGATTGCTTTTTTCACTCATTAGATTAATTGATTGTTTCGACTAGTTTTAAGTATTGATGCATTGAACTAGATTACTAAAAAGATGATATATGAGCGCCCCCCCCCCTCCCCTCTTTTCTTTCTATATATGTGTGTGTGTATCGTTGTCATAGTGTGTGCATTTATTGTTTTCTTTACTTATTAGAGTAATTGATTGTTTCGACTAATTTTAAAGTTTTCACATGTTATACCGAAGTGTGGTGCAACTTTTTACTTATTAGACTAATTGATTGTTTCGGCCAACTTTTTACTTACTATTGTGAATGTTTATCGTTGTCTTAGTGTGTACAGTGTCTACTCATGTTTAGGAGGTTAAAGATTTTTTTATTTTTTTTGGGATTAGGGTTACAAAGGAAGATGCAAGTTGTATGGTCTTAAGCTATTGTACTTTTTGTTTTGTTTTTTGTTCAGTGTGTACAGTGTCCACTTATGATATTGTTGTTGTAAAAGGGATTTTGCTAACAACAGTGTTGCAATATATTTCTTCCTCTCAAATTAGCCTTTGTACTGTAGTAGTACATTGCATTTAAATGTACAAGTGTATGCATAGTTTTTAGTCAGGAGTTTTCGAAGATTCAGCATAGATAGACTGCAATAATGATCTTTTGTTACACAAGGAAAATTTGTATATCTTCTGATGTTTTTTTTTTCATTTTTCTACATTTCCAGAGAGAAACAAAAAAGGCTGTTCCAAGGGATGGTCAGCAAATCAAAAACAGAAACATCCCCAGCATTCAAGGATCTTCAGACCCTGTCCGCACAAAAAAGATATTTGTAGGTGGTTTACCATGGACAATCACAGAAAGCGACTTTAAAACATATTTAGAGCAATTCGGTACAGTAACTGATGTGGTAGTTATGTACGACCACAATACCCAAAGGCCAAGAGGATTCGGTTTCATCACAGGTTGTGTCACATTTCTTTTCCAATTGTTTTTTCCACTCTTCCTTTTCTTCTAATTAGGTTTGATTTTATTTTTATGATGTTGCATTCAGAGGTCAAGATTTCAGGGCTTCTGTGTTTGGCCCTCAGACTATCATTATTTGTGACCAGGTACTTTGTCTTTACTTTGTGATGTTGTTAGTACATGACTTGTCTTCTAATGCGTATTTTTGTATTCAACCTCGTTATTAATGAGGGTAACCTGCTTTTTATGTAGTGCGAGAAGGAGTGTCATGTTAGTTGCTTGAAGGAGCATGGCATGGATGATTTAAAGGTTACAAAATAATACGAATTCTTTTTTTTTTGGTCCTCCTACCGTCTTCTCCAAACACTGTAGTCTTTCGTTTTGGTTTTGGTTTTGCATTTGAATAATAATTTATCTTGACATGTACAACAGGAATTACCTGAGGGAGTGTGGTTCTGCTGCATACACTGTAGTAGAATCCATTCAGCTTTGGAAGACGGGGTGGCGGTTGGAGATAATTTTCTACCAGGAGGTGTTCTCAAATATGTAAAATCGGGGTGTTTATTCATGGAGGCTTCTTAGTGGCAGGACTGCAGATAAAGCTGATCAAGAGTCTGACATGCTGTCAAAAGCTTTGTCCATCTTCCATGTGAGGATTTATTTTTCTGTCTGATTATTAGATCTTTTTGTGTCTATTTCTCCATGATGTGGATATTTCAGAGGTAACTGTTATCATGTTGAAGCCCCATCCGGTAGTGTTTCTCTATCCTAGTTGGAAAGAGGCTTCAAATTTTGGGAAAAAAACATAAGTGGGTATATTAATTAAATTCTACATATCCTGATAAATAGTGACGGAATTTTTAATTCTTCACAGAATTTTAACAATTTTTCCTAGTCCTTCGAATCAATTTACTAGCTGTAACTTCTACGGCCATCGACACTTGCGTACCGCATATATATCTTTTTCTTTCATAGATTTTCTCACATCTCTGAGATACTATTATTTTCTTATTTGGTTAGGCTCGGTTTAGTGTAGTGGCTGATTCAAACTCCGATCTTGGTGACCTTTTATGCCACTTGGTTTTTGGGTAAGCTTTAATATTTTTTTTTATTTCTTCGACATGCTTACCTATCAGATGGAAATTTATTGGATGGAATTTTATCTCATGCTCTGTACATTTTCTGTAGAAGGGACGTGGGAGATCAAGATTTCCGGGGAATGTATTGTTCAGTTCTCAAACTCAAGTAAGTAGTTTTCACCTAATGTTTCGACTTTAGAAGACTTTGCTTTCCATTTTCCCTCAGAATCGTAATATTGTTTTCATTATATAGCAAAACAATTGTCTGTGCTGGTATTGTTCGAGTTTTTGGGAAGGAAATGGCGGAGATTCCTCTGGTTGCTGGAAGATAGGTAATATTTCATGTCCTTTTCCCATATAAGATGTAGAAGTAATTTATTTATTCTCTTCTTCAAACTGTCCCAGTTGATGAGCAAAATATGGAGAATCCAAAATAATTTTCTTTTTACAAAAGGTTATTATGTTTTGTTCTTGAAGCATGAAAATACTGCTTGCATACGTTGGCATGAATGCTGTTGATTTTTAAATTAGTAGTTTATATATATCTAACATAATTTCTAGGAAATTGGTCTTGCTACTGAAAGTTGGAATCTTAGATTAATTGAATAGTTTATATAAGGGGTATTTGCATATTCCTCCTTAAGCGTTTACTAGTAAATGATTTTCAGGTTAGTCTTTTCATGTTGAAAATCGCATTCTGCAGGAACATATCCGAGTGCTTTTCTCGTCTGGAATCGCTGCTTCGAAATCTTAATGTGAAGAAGCTTGTGGTGCAGGCTGCAGAAGAGGAGTCTTTTTGGATAAAGAATTTTAAATTTAAGAAGATTTTGAAGGAGGTAAGTGGCATTATTTTGAATTTTTTAATAATGAATTCAACTCACTGTCGTAGACCTTCAATAGAGAAAAGAATAAATAAATGCCCATTTGGTGTATATCTATGTTGCTACACCTGGAGAATTACCAGAAGAATTATCAAATGGTGGTCTTTCAGACGACGGTACTTCAGAAGACTTTAATGAGATCTTGAAGATGGTGGCTTTCATTTGTGTTGGATGTTGAAAAATAGAAGCAGCTTCTTTAAACTAATTAAATTTGGAATAGGAAAACTCTTTTCCCTAGATTTTTTTCTTAGTGTTTCTTACCTCCTCACCTCTTAACAAACCAAATGTTTGGTTAAAGGGTTGACAGAAATAGCTGAATTGTGTTACATGAGAGATTACTTTTCTCCCTATCTAGTGTGTTTTTTATTTACTATTGAACAGAACCTTTGGTTTTAATTGTTTTTTTCCAAGAGCTGTTTTGTCATTGACTCATTGTAGCTGCGGTTGTCTTTTGAAATTTATCGAGGTTTTTATTGGTCGTATATCCATTGGCAAATTTTATTGTATCTTGTTTCTTTGTAAGTTTTGATTTAAATTTCTTTTGAGAAGCAAAATGAGAAATTTATGGACTACTAAGAACGAACCATATTTACAACTCTCGAACCTTGTGAGTTACATACAAGATACAACCCACAAGGCCTAAATTGTAATTATAAGGGGGAAAAAAGGGAATACCAAAAAGAAGCACTACATACTTGGCTAATGGCTCCTATGAAAGTAGAAGAGGGATCGGCTAAAAAGAAAAAAGTTCTGGAGAGGCTGATTTACTTGAAAGAGAGAATAGAATGTTCATTGTTAAAGTTGAGAGAGATAGAGACGGAGAAACTTAATTAGAAAAGGGGTTATGTACTACTATGTATAACACACATATTCACTAACTAGTGTTGAATTTCAGCCGATGATTAAGTCCTTCCATCCATGTCGGGCTGCAATCTCAACTACTATACGGCAAGCGAATATTTCTCCCATAAATATGTATGTATCTGTTGCTCGACGCATGGATGCAACCATTAGTATGTCTTTCTTAGATCGGAAAACCACATCATTTATGTATGTTGTTGGCTTCGCTAATCAAAATAATTTATTATCTTGGAAATTAATTAATGAGCAGAGTTACACTATGAGTTTGCGTAATAAAATTAAGTTATACCAAGTTACTCCGACCGACCGTACAGATGCAATACGAAGTAAATATGAGTCTAAATCTTCTAACTCATTTCGTGTCCCATTAGACATTAGCTATTTTCGCTCAATTTTTGAATTTGCAGAACTTTTTCGTTTATATTTATAAATTGTTACAACGTATTCTACACATATTTCATAATATTGGGACATATTGTTGAGTTACGTTATTATTTTTGGATTTTATATTTAATTTAAACTAGTTCTTATTTAATTCCAAAATAATACATATTTGACTTTTTCTTAAGATTTTTTTATTGAAATGTATTGATACATGTCTAATTGTAATTGTAGTATTTTTCTAATTTTTTTAATCAACTATTTTGGGTTCAAAAATCAATGAGACACGAAATGATATATAAATTATGGGATAGAAGATTTGGACTCACTAAATATATACTTATCAATAGCAATAACGTTTATATCATGGACTATACTGCTAAAACATGTCATAACATGCAATATCCGAAATTGATGTGAATGCTCTTACCGTTGATGTGTATACTTTTCCCATCATATAAGTCAGCCAAACAAGCCCTTAGTATTATGGAGTGAAGAAGTAATTGTACCGTTAAAAAGTAGTAGGTAGATAAAAAACTATTGCAGTTGTGAAATTCAAATTGATTAAGCACCGCCGCTATCCTTATTGTTTTCCCCAAATTGAATAAAAAATTATATTTTTTTTAATATTTTACATAACATTTTTACATTCACATCAAACATCAGTTATCTTATAAAACTTTTCATTTTTCCTCTCCCTTCTTTTAATTAATTTTTCATGTAAGTTTAATGATGTATAACCGTTGTAAAATAACATGAGGAAGTGTTTTGCTTCATTTTATATAAGAAACATTTGGTCATCTTCAAAATTTAGATATTTTTTAAAGAACCTGATAATTGTGTTTTTTTTGCCAAAAATTTTCTTCAAAATATGCATTAAAAGTTAATACAGTTAAATACTCCATATAGGAATAACATTCCTATAGTAATAAAAAATTCCTGTCCCAACTCGGACCAGTTCAAAATAGGAATAAACTCTCTATTGTCATATTGCGTAGTTTTTTATGTTCCCGTTAGTTATAAATTCAGCTCCTTTTAGGAATAAAATACATTTTATTACAAAAACATATATATCTAGTTACAATAGGTTGTTTACGATGATAACTTAATTTTTTATGTTGCTACCACATCTTTTTGTGTTGCTACCACATATTATCATCCTGCAGGTTATCTTTTTCTCCATCTTGCCTAATTGCAGCAACGATTTATTCAACGGTTAAAGTATTTGTTTTCTACATACATGTATTTGTTTAACTAAACTTTTGATAGATTTATTTGTTTATTTTAACTTATAATGAACCATGTATATGTATATAATATTATGTAAATACATATACAATATTTTTTATTTTTAAAATATGTAAACTCTATATGGGAATAACCTATAGTAATATTTTAACCACAATATTACTGTATAGAGGTTTTATTGTACTAGGAGTGACTAGTGCTTGTGTGCACCGGTTTCATTACACTTTTACTCGTATTTAAGTTAATTAGCATCAATTTTATATTTTTAGAGTAACAGTTTAATTTTATACATTTTTCATTTTTTCTATTAAATTTATTATCATAACTAATATTAATATATTTTAATATACTCCTATCAATTTTTTTCAACCCAAATTAATTTATTAAAACAAACACATTAAATAACTTACAAGTTTTCTCGTATTTAAAGTAAAAAGTACACTTTTACAACTTATAAGTAAATGTTTTGATTTATACAAATTATCAGTTT
Source organism: Primula vulgaris (assembly GCA_963920805.1). Lineage (NCBI taxonomy): Eukaryota > Viridiplantae > Streptophyta > Magnoliopsida > Ericales > Primulaceae > Primula > Primula vulgaris. Next base: position 29,102,184 of record OY987219.1, on the reverse strand, counting down.
TTTTTATCAATTTCTCTATCAAAACTATACAACTCATATTTTTGTTATTTTATTAATTTATATGTGAAAAGTACAAATAAATGAGAGAGAATAAGAGAAAAGTAAGCGACAAAAATTATTATTTTAATTATAACCGAACATCTTGATGTCTTATATTTTAGGGATACTTGAGTTCATATAAATTTAAGGTAATTGATAAGAAAACTGATGCGTGTACAATTTTAGAACAGTGTCATCGTATTTAAAGTAAATGACGAGCTCTTATTTTTCTTCTCCACAAATAGTAAATAAAGTAATAAATTAAAAAATCAGATCTTCGTCATCTTACAGAACTTTGTTAATTTTTTTTAACGAAGTGTATTTAACTTTAAAGAATACTTTGTTAATATAGAAACTTGTTAATTCTTTTAACGAATTGTATTTAATTTTTAAGAATAATTAGACAATTCAATTAAGGAACCATGTTAGGAATTTTAAAAAGAAAAAAACTCCATTTCACCTCTTTCTCTCTCTCTCTCTCTATATATATACTAGCGGACCTGTCCACCCGATGGATGTGAATCCAAAAAAATATATGCATACATACGTGTAATAACAAAATACGCTTATATGCATACATACGTGTAATAACAAAATACGTTGGATTCTATATTTTAATTTGAATAATAAATGGGATAAAAATGTGAAGTAAAAACTAGAATAAATTGGGAAAAATGATATTTACCTGTATTTTCAATTCTTTTCTGCTTTTTGTAGAAAGAGTGAGATATTCTTTTCTGCTTTTTGTAGAAAGAGTGAGAGAAAGAGGGAAGAAACCAACATATATATATAATGATAAAATGGAAAATAAATAAAGAGACAGTTATAAAATAGAACGACAGTTTTAGATTTTGAAATGGAACATGACAGTTTTTTTTACTTGCTGGTGTAACTTCTTTTTTCTTATTTTGTAATTTTTCTATTTATTGGGACTTTTTTGAAAGAAAAGTGTTTCAATACTTCATAAGCCCTCTACATATATATTAATACTAGTAAAATTTACCCACGCGTTGCGTGTGATACGCGTAATCACATAAATCTCGTAATATATTTTATTTTTAACATAATATTCATATTTGGTATAATTTATTATAATTACGGAGGTTAAAACGAATTGTTAATTAATTTAGGGTACATCCGTAATTAGTAAAATATATTGAGGACAAATAGTTAATTAATTATATTATGTATATTGGTAATTAGTAAAAAAGAATGGGGACATTTTAAAAAAAAATGGTCAAAATTTGACAAATCATTTTTTTTCTTTTCTGGGTTGACTTATATCAATAACATAATACTATAATAGTATAGATATATAAAAAAAAAACTTAATAAAAGAGTATAATTATCTCCGAAGGTATGCACACATTTCCACACCATCTATTTCATAAGCAGCTATTAATGGAGTAGTATCTAATTATTTAATTAATTGAGTTACTACTAATTATTCAGACAAACCTATGGTTTCGTTCTGATTAATATTTGTATTTTTATCTATTTCTGTGTACAGATTAAATTCACTTTGAAATTTCATAATCGGAATTAGCAGATGGGTCAGATACAGTATTCGGAGAAGTATTTCGATGATACCTACGAGTATAGGTCATTTATTTTCTCCTTTTTGTTCACTTTTTTTTTATGATTTTTTTTATTTTCACTTTCATTAATTTTTTATGTTGTTGTTTGCAGGCACGTGGTTCTTCCGCCTGAAGTGTCGAAGCTTCTCCCGAAGAATCGTCTACTTTCGGAAGTATGTTTTTTTTAATACTTGAAAACCAGGGTTTTGAATTTGGTACAGTTCTAGGAATTTTTTATTTATTTTTTTGGTATGCATAATTTAGTTTATAAAATTTCCTAACAAATTGCTAAAGAGGTAGTATCAGTTATGAAATAGGCGTTGCAGATTATTATATACTACAATTTCTACTTATTAGTTAGCGGGACTTTTTAGTAGTTTTTACACCGTAACGAAGGATGTAGGTGTAGCATTTAAGGTGTGTTTGGAAATTGGAATTCGGAAAACGTGTTGGTTTTAGGAAATGATTTACTAAGCAAATGTTTTTTCGTTGGAAATCGAAAGAAAAATAAATCATTGGAGAGTATGTTTTTAAAATATTCTGCTTAGTAAATCATTTCCTAAAACATTTTATTTTAAAGTCACATTATATAAGTCATTTTATTTTGAAGTCATTTGTTGGGAATTAAGACACATTCTTTTCCTTTACTTTTCTTTCCCCATATGTTCTCAGGGTTCCCAAACAGGTCTTAGTTTTTCTTTTTGAAACAAGTAAAGCATTTGATACAGTCAAAAACTTTAGTAGCATATAGTTCACTCTCGCAGTTTTGGAAGTGACAAAAAGTAATTTCTTTGAATTTTAAGTTTGGAAGAATGTGTGGGTACTGTCTCAAGGAAAGTTTTTGTCATTATTAGCCAATGTGTTTTATGCCATATTACACACTGCATTCTAGCTTTAGGACCAACGTATACAGTTTTTATGTTGTATTTGAGATTTTAAGTGGATGGATTGCAAATATGAGGATTTTCCGTATAAACACCAATTTGGGTATAAGGTTTGGTTGAATATTAGCGTAGGTTATGCACTTTTGGAGTTACAGCACATGAACGTATAAGAAATCTTGTTTGATTAGTTCTGATATGATTATAGATTGAATTTTCTTCAAAGTTTGAACCATCCTTTTTACATCTTATACTAAATGGAACGTGTACATTAATTTAAATATCAGTAATGTACTATGACTGTTATCCTACAGAAGGATGGTTATTGAACCTATGCCAAGTAAAGGATTAAAATGAATAGTAATGACAAGTAAGCAATTATCTTTGCTGGAAGCTTTAATAAAACTAGTGGCTACTCTCATAGAATTCATATCAAGCAACAAACTAGAAAGTAGAAAGTAGAAAGGGAACCTGAATATCTTAGTCCATGGTTGATTAAGTTTTGAAATGTCATGCGTTCGTTGCTTTCACTTTCATTAGTCCTTTAACTAGTCATGTCTTTTTTCCTGTTTCTTATCCTATTTATTTTGGTATGATGTATCAGAATGAATGGCGTGCGATTGGGGTGCAGCAAAGCCGAGGGTGGGTTCATTATGCAATTCATCGACCAGAGCCTCATATCATGCTCTTCAGAAGGCCTTTGAACTATCAGCAGCAAGTGGAAAATCAAGCTATGCAGAACATGGTTTCGAAGTGATATAATAATCTTATAGAAAAACAACTGTTTACATTTGGGTTGCAAATGATCTGTCATGTGAACCTTTGAGTTTGGATATAATTGCAGTGTCTTATAATTTATATACTCTACTTCATTTTCTCATCTGAAAAGAATTCACTGATTCCTTTCTGGTGCAGAACTCTTAGTTCTTGTTATTAGGAGTTCTAATTATATTAAATATTTGTGTGATGATTATCAGAAAGATTTTTCGTCCGACTGTTGGTTTGATTTAATGAGGTTTTTTCATTCTCTTGGTAATTCGCTGGTTTAATTCAGTTTTTTTTCCCCTTTGTAGTTAGCTGATTGAAATTTTCATAGGAACTGAATATCCTTTTTGCAGTATTGATTTATTGATTATCATTACACCAGTAGATCTGCATTATGCTAAACCTTTATATTAGTTGATCTTTAAAATTCTATTGTTGCTAATGGAGAAAATTTGGTTTGCAAGACCTATATTTTCGATGATAATTCTATGATTTAATTAGTTAACTATCGTTATTTTCTTAGTAAATAGACATAATGCATCCGATGATAAGCAAGTAAAGTTGTACTCTCACCATAGGAAGTGTCGATTTATTTGATGGTGTGGACACACTCTGTATTCTCTTAAAAGAACTGGAAATGTGAATGGGAAAAACCCCCGTAGAACTCGATATTTTGAATCATCAACAATGGGTTAATACTTAAAAGTCAATACCAACATATTCATTCAAGAAAAAGGCAAGCATAGTCGACCCAACTTTTTTGATTGTATGGTCACTATTTTTTTCTTCTTAAATACTGTATTAACTTGGCGAAAGATAGTAAAACAAAAACTATATTGATGGTCCATTTAGACCATAAAGTTCCACTTGCCAACTATTACTGTATATATTAGTAGCTTATTAAATCTTAAATAATATATCAAAGAAATTATTAGCCTAAAAGATGATGTGGGGAAACTGACAAGTATATTGGATAAAAACAAAGGTTGTGAATTATAATTAATAGCAATAACCGCAAAAACTATCACACGTCCGAAAGAATAGTCATAAGACTCAATAACTGTAGTTGCACAATTCAGATTTTGCTCTTGGAACAAAAATACACGCTAATTATTAGGGCCGGGTTCGGTTCGGTTCGGTTCGGTTTTTAGTAAAACCGAGACTGAATGGTAATGGTCGATTTTTTCGATTTCGGTCTTTTTTATTTTTTGGATCGAACCGGACCGGTTTTTTTCGGTTCAGTTTCGGATTTTTTCGGTTTTTCGGTCTTTTCGATTTTTTTCGTTTTTTTTCGTTTTTTCGGTTTTGGTCTTTTTCAGTTTGGTCGGGAAAAATTTCCGGTTTTTGGCCTGTCCTACTAATTACAGTAGAATGGTAATGGTCTATAATGATTGTATTTGTCCTTTCCTTAATCATTTATGGTATTTTTGAAGCGAGTCTGCGTTGGTGAAGTCACAATACCCGAAGCGGAACTGTTGTTTATAAAAAAATATGAATTAATGTCCAATAGGTACCACTTTTGAAATTATATTCCTCCTAGGTACCTTCGTAATTTCACATTCCCTATAGGTAGCACTTTTTAATTATTTAATTTATTTACCAAAACGCCATACACATATTTCATAAAAAATGAAAAAAAAGCACATAAAATTATATAAAATGCAAAAAATCTCAAAATAAATGAAAAAAAATCACAAAAAATTGTAAAAATTTAAAAAAAATGTATTTTTATAAAAAAAATCACAAAATAATTATAAAAAACGAAAAAATCACAAAATATCACAAAAAATACAAAATTTTAAAAAAATTACAAAAAAAAAAAAAAAAAAAATTCACAAAAATCACAAAAAATCACAAAAAAAAAAAATCACAAAAAATCACAAAATCATAAAAAAAAAAATAATAAAAAATGAAAAAAATCACAAAAAATTATAAAAATATAAAAAAAAAAAATTATAAAAAATGAAAAAAATCACAAGAAATTATTAAAAAAATGAAAAAAATGAAAAAAATTCACAAAATTATAAAAAAAAAAAATGAAAAAAATCACAAAAAAAATCACTTTTATTGAAATTTATGCACTTTCGACTGTACTAGATGCACTTTTAGCTGAACTATATGCACTTTCAGCTGAATCAGATGCACTTTTAGTTGAACCAGATGCAGGTTTTACAGAACGATATGCACTTTTATTGAACTAGATGCACTTTTGTCTGAACCATATGCACTTTCGCTGAACCAGATACACTTTTAGCTGAACCATATGCACTTTCAGCTGAACCATATGCACTTTTAGGTGAACCAGATGCAGGTTTTACAGAAAGATATGCACTTTTATTGAACTACATGCACTTTTAGCTGAACCATATGCACTTTTAGCTGAACCAGATACACTTTTAGCTGAACCATATGCACTTTTCAGTTGTACTAGATGCACTTTTAGTTGAATCAGATGGATTTTTTACAGAACTATATGCACTTTCGACTGTACTATATTCATTTTTGACTACACTATATGCACTTTTGACTTAACTATATGTATTTTCCACTAAATTAGATGCACTTTAAACTGAACCAGATGTACTTTCAGCTAAACCAGATGCACTTTTAGCTGAACTATATGCATACTCACTTTTATTGAACTATATTTACTTTCGACTGAATTGTATGCACTTTCAACGGAACTAGATGTACTTTCAGCTGAATTGAATGCAATTTCGATTCAATTTTATGCATTTTTGATTAACTATATACATTTTTGACTGAACTATATGCACTTTTATTGAACTATATACGCTTTTGACTGAATTATATGTATTTTTGACTGAAGTAGATGCACTTTCAGCTCATTTAGATTAAAAAAAGGCACATTTATCATGGAAAAACCATTTTTTTGTATATAAAAAAATCACTTTTCGCTATAAAAAGTGTTATATTGACAAAAAAAAATTATATATTTTTTGTAATTTTTTAAAAAGTTTATAATTTTTTAATTTTTTTATAATTATTTTTTTTGTGATTTTTGTGATTTTTTTATAATTTTTATAATTTTTTGTGATTTTTGTTATTTTTTTATAATGTTTTGTGATTTTTTGTGAATTTTGTGATTTTTTGTGATTTTTTGTGATTTTTTGTGATTTTTTGATTTTTTGTGATTTTTTATGATTTTTTGTGATTTTTTGTAATTTTTTGTGATTTTTTGTAATTTTTTGTGATTTTTTGTAATTGTTTATCTTTTTTTGTAATTTTTATAATTTTTGTGTGATTTTTGTATTTTTTAATAATTTTTGGTGATTTTTTATAATTTTTGGTGATTTTTTATAATTTTTTATAATTTTTTTGATTTTTTATGATTTTTTGTGATTTTTTTCATTTTCTTAAAAAATCAATTACTAATAAAACTCATATAGTATAAAAAGTGGTATCTATAAGGAAATATGAAATTATCAAGATAGCTAAAAGGAATATAATTTGGTAGGAGAAATTACCCCAAAAATATTTCCAATTTTGTTGTTAGAAAAACTATGTAAATATTTTGGTGGAAAATCAATACAGGAATGGGACCTCCCTATAAAAATAAAAGAAAGAAAAATCAAAATGCTCGACTGTTAACTTACCGCAAACTAGAAGTATATCAATATTCAATTCCAACACTTCACGCAAACAACACACATCATCATTCCTCTCTCTCTCTCTGTCTCTCTCTCTTTCTGATACACACACTCCTCTTATATTTAAATTAATTCCAATCCAGTCCCTATATTTCACTTCTAATGTCACTCCCACTCCTCTCATTCCTCCCAATCATCACTTCTCGTCCCTCTCTCTCTCCTCCCACCCCCACCCCCTTCCCCCACCACATCTCCCCCAAACGAAGACCACTTCTCTCTCCCCCTCCTCACATAACCACCCCTAAAACACCCATCCAAACCGAAAAACACGAAGAACAAAATAACACAAAAGAAGAAGATGAAGAATTAGAGACTAAGTTCTCATGGAGGGACCATTGGTACCCGGTTTCCCTTGTTGAGGACCTTGATGAAACAGTACCGACTGCTTTTCAGCTGCTGAATCAGGATTTGGTGCTATGGTTCGATAAGATTGAGTCGCGGTGGGTTGCTCTCGACGATAAGTGCCCTCACCGCCTCGCCCCTCTTTCCGTAATAAAACTTCTATTCTTTTATTTATTTATTTATTATTATTGTTTATATATATATATATATATATATTTATTGGGAAAAAATACGTTTAGTTTAGTGTACTCTACTACAAATAGTTAACAATTTGGTTACTGAAGTACCACAATTTGGGTAATGATCTATAGATACCGTCACAATTGAGGACCTCATGTTAAATAAAATGACAAAATTGCAGTCACGTTCTCTTAGCTATCAAATCGTGAGTAAAATGTTGTCAATGTCCGTCACAAATAATCACTAAATCTCTTCAAAAATAAATAAATAAATCTCTAAATGTGAGATATAATGACAATTTCGCCGTTTTATGCTGTTAGGTCCTTGATTGGGTGAAAATTGGTAGATTAATACTTAAATTGTTAAAAGTGGTATTCTAGTACTGAAATTGATAACCACTAGTAGTACAGTACACTAAACTTATTTTTTTCCTTTATCTATCTATCTTGTGCTTCTTATATTGTTTGTTTGTAGGGTAAACTAGCAAAAACTTTGGTTTACACAACTTACTGATCCAGGAGGATACCCCTTAGTTAAATTAGTATTAGGATTAGGTTTAGTCAAAGTAATACTCCTTGTTGAATTAGGAGTAGTTTTGGTTATAATTTTAATATGAATATGATTAGTTATTTTCGTATAAATACCTCAGGCCTTTCCTGAGTTAGATAGCCATAATTAAAAGCTAGTAGTTAGAGATTGTAACAGTTTGTTGATTATTAATTCAAAGTTGCAATTTCGCCAAGTTTCTTTTCCTTTTATATTCCTACTGTTTTGGGTGTTTTATTTCTAATATAACAAGCATAACTCTATATCTGATCAAGTGGTATCAGATTCAAGTTCGATCTTCGGGTGTGTGTGGTGTATGGTCTGTACGTGCAATTCAGTTGTGCAATCTGGAGCAAAACTTGTTACCGTGTTAGAAAAACATCGGGGTTTATACCAGCAAACCAAATTACCGATGGGTGTGAATATGAATACAAATGATCGTTTAAAGGAGGTAGAGAAGAATGTCGAAGAGTTGAAGACAGGTTTTACGGGTATGCAGTTCACGCTTGATGCGATCTTAGCGAAGTTGAGCGAGGCATCTGGTTCTAGAGATGGGAAAAAGACTCCAGAGGTTGACAACGGGTTGCAGAAGAAGCTTGATTTTAGCGGAGATGAGGACGCAGAGGGAATTACGGGTTCCAGGAAGAAGGGTACTCGTGATCCTCTACGCAATCTGCGTGTTGACTGCAAAGTGGAAATTCCTGTTTATGACGGCTCGGTCGATGCAGTTATGCTGGATAATTGGCTGGATCACTTGGACACCTATTTTGGCGTTTATTGTTACTCCAATAAGGATAAAGTTTCTGCAGCATCTTTCAAATTCGCAAGTCATGCGCCCATGTAAATCGTATACCAGACGGCTTTACGTGGCGACAATTACGTGGAAGGAGTTCAAGGAGTTGGTGAAGAAATAGTTTTATCCGGTGGGTTATGAGCGTGAGCGTTGGTACAAGTGGCAACACTTGCGCCAAAGACATGGACAGTCTGTTCAAGAATATACGAATGATTTTCACAATCAATCTTTGACGCTTGATGTGGATGTTGATCAGCACGATATGCTCATGAAATACACTGGTGGTTTGTTAAAGTCTTTACGGAATGAGTTAACTATGTTTGAAGTGGAGACGATTGAGCAGGTCACGGTGAAAGTCGTTTCCCTTGAAGGGAGGAACATGAAAGAAGTTCCAGTAACATCGGCGAAGAATAGTTGGCAGCCTGAATCAGAAGCAATTGAGAATGAGGCAGAGAAGCCATCCAAGGTCTTTAAAGGCGTTGTTTGTGATCATTGCAACAAAGACGGTCATACTAAGGATGGGTGTTGGAAGTTGCATCCAGAGTTGATACCTAAGCATTTGCGAAATAAGAAGGAAACAAGAGCTTTATTTTCTAATGCTACTAAACTCGAGCAAGTGGATGAACCAGACCCAACCTTGTCTTTGATGTGCAAGGCGACTACATCCACGAGTCTTGCGGATAAGCATTATGAGCTGTTTCATGTGAAGATTCAGGTGAAAAATAGTGTTGTTAATGCCATTCTTGATCCAGGCAGTCAGAAGAACTTAATTTCTGAGGCGGAGGTGGAACGATTACGATTAGTTACAACACCACATCCTAAGCCATATGGGCTTGGCTGGTTAAAGAAAAATGCTAGCTTGCATATTACCAAGCAGTGTACTTTTAAGTTTGCTATTATGGAGAAGTTTGTGGATACAATATTGTGTGAGGTGGTTCTGTTGTATATTTGTCAAGTTATTGTTGGAGTGCCCTATTTGTGGGATCGGAATACAGTTTTGTTCCTTAAGGAGCGGTATTATCGGTTACGGAAAGATGGGGAAGACTTTAAGATTTATGCACGTAAGGAACCGATTTTACATGATCCATTAGTCACAGTTACTCAAGTAAAGCGGATGGTCAACAATGGTGCCCGATACATGATGTTAATGGTTAGGTTCGTCAAAGAGATGGAGAGAAAAAATCCATTGATATCAGATTGCATCGTTGAGACGAGGACAAAAGCTACAAGAAAGGAAGATAATGGTTCGTATCGAGTCGGGAGACCTGATCAATTTTCTAAGAACGCGAAGTCAGGAGATGGCCGTTGCGGCGTTTTCGAATATTCTTTTAGCTTGAGCAGGAGCTCATCGCTGAATTAGGAGTAGTTTTGGTTATAATCCTAACATGAATATGATTAGTTATTTTCCTATAAATACCTCAGGCTTTCCCTGAATTAGATAGCCAGAATTAAAAGCTATCAAGCTAGATTTTAAGATTGATTAAAGCTAGCAGTTAGAGATTATAACAGTTTGTTGATTATTTAATCAAAGTTGCAATTTCGCCAAGTTTATTTTCCTTTTATATTCCTTCTGTTTTGGGTGTTTTATTTCTAATATAACAAGCATAGCTCTAGATCTGATCACTTACAGTGCCATATTTTTATTTTTCCCAACTGAAGGTGTAAAAATAGTGTCCTTGTGGGGCGGACAAGGAAGGAACCAGGTAGAATACGCTAATTTTGAAATTTGAACGATGCAGGTACTGCGGGCAGTTGGTGTATTTTTATACAACTTAAGAATATAATAGAAAGGCAATAATGGAAACAATAACTTAAAGCAGTGTAAAAAATGCCTTATACATGCCTCATTATATCTCATTGTTATATATGAACCTATTGCATTTATACCTAATAGTATATCCTAATTAATTTGTATTATCGTTAAGAATATACCGGCTACGTTGGCATTTTCGAAGTGCCCATGTTTCACAGGTGGAGACAGTCAGAAGGAGGGGGGCTACCCCTCCCATTTTGATAAAACAAAATGAAAACAAGTAATTTTTTCCTCTTTGTTTTGATTAACATCTTCAAAAATTAGCGTTTCACCCTTTCCATATTCTGAAGGAAAAAAGACTCCTATAGAGTATGAAAAAAAACTAGATGTAATATTAGGCCCCTCACATTTATTTAAAGTTCCTGGTTCATCATTTTTTATTCTGGGGCCGCTACATACAAACTTTTATATTGCGGGCTTGCAGAACACAAATAATTCTGAATTATATTGTGCTTTGTTTGTTTTGTAGGGTAAATTAGTGAAAACAACTTTTTTATCCTGTGGATTTTTTAATTTGTGGAGGTTGCGATAGCAACCCTGACATCCACATAGCTCTGTTCATCGTGTCCCATGACAGTAGGAGTAAAACCTAATAAGTTGAACACATAGGAGTAAACAAAAAGTGCCGCTTGTTTGAAAAGCTTATTGTATTCTGAATTGTTTCAACAGACAGGTAGGAAACTCCAATGGAGTAGTGATTTTACAAGGCCTTTCCATCAAGCTTAAAAAAAATTAGCCTTTTCAAACTATAACACTAGCAAGTTCAGCTCTTAAGCGAAATAACCATACACATTGGCCTTGTGCTTTATTTCTTTTTGTATGCTAAATTAGCAATAACACTTATTTAAGTTTTACTCCTAAGTGTATCGTACTTTTACTCAACGTATAGAGTGAAGACACAGTGTCCTCAGCGACGGAGCAAACATTTTTATTATCAGGTTGCTAAACACAAAATGATGTTTTATGGTATTGCAAGACAAAAATTATGGAATTTGAATAAATTCATAAAGAAAAATTAGCATTTTTGTAAATTGGGGGGTTGGGACGGTAACCCTCCATACCCACATGTGTGGGTATGGAGTAAGACGTAAATGTGTTCAAAACATAGAACTACGATTATCGCCACTTGTTTGAAAAGCGTATTGTACTTTTAATTGTTTATACGTAGGATTTAGGAATATGATAGGATGACTTCAATCGAGTTGTGATTGGAGGCCCTTGCCTTATTATGGACTTGTTTGACTTCATTTGAAAACAAATTAGCTGCGTTGTGTATAAATATAATTATCAAGTTTAAGATTTCTAGTGGTTTCAAGCTATAACACTAGAAGGTCAAGCTTTTAGTTAGACAAAGCTTACTCACTACGGTTTATAAGAAAACGAAGAAAAAAAGCGATGCAATTAAGATTATGGCTATTTACATTGTGCTTTGTTGATAGAGCTTATTCTACAGTGAATTGTCTAAACTAGGAGCTATGAATATGATAGGATGGCTTTAATCAAGTAGTGATTGGAGTCCCTTACCGCTTAATGACCTTGTTTGGCTGCATCTTTAAACAAATGATTTGGCTTCTTTGCGGCAAATAACGCTCCAACTTAGAATTTTATAGGCTTCAAACTGAAAATCTGTATAGCTGAAACTTTCTAAGTTGAGCAATCCGATGAACTTCGCGTTGTAAACAAAATGAAAAAACTAAATCATGTCAAACTAAAAAATCTGGAAAATTACCTGATGATGGCTTTGTTTGGATGCGTTGTTAAGCAAATTATCTAGTGTATTTGAGATAGAGAACTAGTAAATCTAAAATTTATAGCCTACTCATACTAGAAAAAAAACTCGAAAATAAATAGTTCTAAGTTAAACAAGCTGACGCACTCGGGCTTATAAGCAATAAAGAAAAAAAGTATGTATACCTTGAAACTAGTCTGTAAGAAGAGTGAACACATTTCATTTCTAAGTTGCACTTAGAATTTGCTACTTAAAATTTATTAATGTTGACGTCTGCCATCTTAAGCTTATTTAACTGGAGAAGCTGCTATAATTTAGTACTGTATATTGGTAAGTTCGTTCTCTGATTGTGTTGGACTTTTACAGGCCCTTATTAAGTACAGGATAAAAGGCTAATTATGTCGGATGTTTCATGTTCCTAGAACCTATAAGGACTATGAATACTTAGCCATGTTGGGGTTTTTGACCTTAATAAGAACAAGTGTAAATTTATTATTCACATTTCCTATCGCTAAGGCAAAAAATTTAGTACTCTCTTTCGTTCTTATTATTCTCATAGTATTGTTGAGAAGTGATGCGCAGCTGTGTAGGTCATTGAGGAGTGAGTGAACCAATTATTTATATATGTCGTTCTTGTGTTTGGTCTCGAATCTCTATCTTTTATATTGCATATCAATCGTTTGTGTAGGAATCTGAATTAGTACCAGGTGCCTTAAAATAGTATGCACCTCAATGCCTTTTTGTTGATACTATTCATGCCGAATAATTCTGACCATCTACCGCTTTCACCTCCCGTTTTTGGGCCATTTTTTGTAATTTTTCTGATTTTTTGTATTTGTTAGGAAGGTAGGATAGATGAAAATGGGCACCTGCAGTGTTCGTACCATGGATGGTCATTCGACGGGTGCGGAACTTGTACTCGGATCCCCCAGGCTTCAAAAGAGGGTCCCGAATCTCGAGCTGTTAACTCTCCTAGATCATGTGCTACTAGATTTCCAACAATGGTCTCTCAAGGTCTACTCTTTGTTTGGCCCGATGAAAATGGGTGGGAGAAAGCTCAAGCCACCAAACCTCCCATGTAATTCAATACATCTTGTATCTATTTAAATTTGTTAATTTTTCTAATAGGCGAAAGTATCGATAGAGCTTCTTTATTAAAGAGTTTTACTACGGCTTAATCATCGACGCGTAAAGCTGAGTTTTTTTTGCAGAAAACTATACTTAGATCCAAAAAGTAATTATATAAACTAAAAACGACATTGTATGATTCATGATCACTAATATCAAAACATAGATCACTAAAGTACATAGGATTAAGTTATGCGATTATAGAATGAGATCCAATGTTTATAATTGAAACTTAAAACAAGGAACACTTTATATACTTTCATAGAAAACCTTTTTCTTTTATCCCATAGTTTAATGTGTATCATGGGCGTTTAGAGTGTCTTATTGACTTGTTGTGCTCCTTTTTGAGAATTGTGAAGGTTGCCTGATGTTTTTGACTCGCCAGAGTTTTCCACAGTGACAATTCAAAGGGATTTATTTTATGGCTATGATACCCTAATGGAGAACGTTTCTGATCCGTCCCACATTGATTTTGCTCATCACAAGGTAAATTTACTAGTATCCATCTATACATATTGGTATTTTTTATGTTTTGTCCAGGAGCCCAGTCATGCTTAGAGTTTATCAATGCGCCCATGTTGCAACTAAAAGTTTATTGTTTTGGAAAATTTCCTTAAAGGAATAGCTTTTCATCTGTTATGTGGTTTTGCTGGAGCTTTGACCAGAGCCAGTTTCAGAGTTTTGGGGACTCGAGGCCAGCATAAATATGGCCCTTTTTGTTTTCGTCGAAAAATAGCAAAATATTTTGCTAAAACTTATCGGAAGCAATGCAATAAGCATAAATAACCGAGAATACAACGGTAAATAGATTTTGATGCAAACTCCGCCATACAAAAATCATAATAGGATTTAGGAAAAAAAAAGGTTTCAAAAAAGAGGACCAAATCTGTTGTCTTTGATATAAGCAGGCATTTTTTCTGATGCATTGAAAATCTACGGGATCACAAAAAATCCTATCTGAAACTATGGGGTCAATTAAAGTAATAAGAGATGTAAGGAAATAAAAATCATACCACAGATTCAAACCTGCGTGGGTGATGGCTAGTACCTAAGTGTCAGGATTTTAATCATCCCAACAGTTGCAAGTATATTGTCAATTTATAACTAGCAAATTGATAATAATAGTACTCTTTCTAACAACAGGGGCCCTAAGTAAGTACGTTTTTGAGGGGTTGAAGCCCATGCCTTTTGGGCCTACACTTAAAACTGACCATGCCTGTGACGTATTTGAGTTACAATTAACATCGGGATAACTACTGGTTTTAAGGTTCAAACATTTAACACAACTGTGGTACTTAATGATAAGGTGAACGGCATGCTTCCGTTTCAAGGCTTTACCTAGAAATATATAGCAAGAACAGCTTATGCCATTTACTATTCCGTTAGTAAACAATTCCCAAATTACAATTGACATTGTGATAACTACTCGTTTTAAGATTCTTTATTTAAACATTAACATAACTGTGGTACTTGATGATAAGGTGAATCAACATGCTTCCGTTTCAAGGCTTTAACTAGAAATATATGGCAAAACCAGCTTATGCCATGTACTGTTCCGTTAATAAATAATTCCCAATTATGCCAATTCCCAAGTTATTGAAGTTATGCCTGTTTTGGATTAAACATTTTTTGTTTTGAGATTTTAGAAATATCATCCTTAATTCTTGGCATTTTTGTTTGAGTTCGGGTTTATGTGTAGAATCAAGATTAATTTCTAGGGAAAATGACAATTTAGTACATATTTAGAAAATTATTTACAAAAAAACCCTGTTGTTTTGAACTTGATGTCTCTTTTACAAGAAAGTACATATTTTGTGAACTTATTTACAAATAGGTATATATGTCATTAAAAAATCCAAAAAAAAATTAAAAATTAAAAACCAAAATTAAAAAAACCAAAAATTAAAAAAATACTTTTTTATACAAAAAATATGTGTGATCCTGTCTAATCATGTTCAATCCTGTATGTCTAATCATGTTTGATCCTGTCTAATCCTGTCCAATCATGTCCAATCATGTCCAATCCTGTGTAATCTTGTATGTCTAATCCTATCTAATCATGTTTAATCATGTCTAATCCTGTTTGATACTATGTACAATTTTTTTGATGTTTTTAAATATTTTTTTCAATTTTTTGTGTGTATATTTTGTTATTTTTTATGACATATGTACCTAATTTTAAATAAGTATATGCACCTAATTGTAAAGAAGTACACATAGGCGGGTTTTTTGTAATTAAGTTGATTGGTATGTACCTATTTGTAAGTCTCCCTTTCTCTGTGTTTAAGCCTTAAGGTCATGGCCGAGTTCTATACTGTCAGAACCCATGTCATATCAAGGCACTCACTAACTGCCTTCACCAACTATCTGTCGGTAGTCTACTAAAGATGTGTACCATGAGCAATTAGAGACCGATAACTTTTTGAAAGAACTGACAGATTTTGATGGTATGATTTCTGATGAAAAGGTATAATACACCTGGAACTCGTTAATCTGCTCAAACATTAGGGCCATTGGCTGATCTCTGAACTCCAGGGTATAGCTAAAGTCTGAAAAAATTATACATAACTGTCAATTAACTTAATTAAATACTTGTTCTGGGTCATGCTTAGAAGAATTTGGTAATGTGATAATAACAAGTAGCGTGTAGGTTGCGAACTAATTTGTTTTCCCAAAATAATTGTTTTTTTCTTTTCATGATTCGATGTTTATTCTACCCATACTTTACTTTCGTTTGGCTACTAAATTTCAAAAGCTAAGGCTTGATAGTGTGGGGTCTTACTGAACATCTTTTGCAGGTGACGGGAAGAAGGGATAGGGCTAAGCCTTTGCCCTTTAAGATGGAGTCTTCCAGTCACTGCGGATTTTCCGGAGCAAATGATGACAACCCAAAAATCAGTGTAGAGTTTATTGCTCCTTGTTATTACATCAATAAGTAAGTACATTCGTTAGGCTTGTGGATTATCTATTGCAAGTAGAATTAAGCTTTGTAGCTGGATATACTTATTGTTATGTCAGCCAGAGCTTAAAACCCCCTTCAAAATTATGCTTAACATGGTAATAGCATTATAGCATAACCGAGGACACCAAAGGCAACCAGTGGGTTGAGGACACTAAAGGCAACTAGTAGGTGCAATCTAGGGGTATTTACGGTAGCATTGCCTCACAAAACAATACCCACCACACCAATCAACCCTAATATTTATTTTTAATCTTGTAAACTTGTTCTTCTTCTTGTTAAATTTCTGTAGCTTTTTGAGGTGAAAACATTATGCTTTATGTATTTTTTTTGCGGTTCAATTCTATCTCATCAAAGTTTTCTTATTAGAATATTTTATATAGACAATAGTCAAGAAAGACATGAATTGAGAGGACAGAGAGTAACAAAGTATTTTTATTGAAAGTTGAAGATCTATTTTGGGCTCTCCATTTATGAGGAGAGAGAGCTCATTAGGTTTGAGGAGCTTATGAGAAGGCTGGTGGCTACTTAACTTTAACTAAAACGTAGGTTTAAAGAGGTTTGTATGAAATCAAATCAAGGATCTGTCGGTTATCTTAAATTTTGTATGTATGTTATCATAAATTTTGTTGGGGGAATTCCATTTAACTACATATTTTCTAACTTTATCTTAAATAACACTAGTCAGTGTTTTTTATTCCAAATAGATATAATTGGTTAGTTTTAGATGACCTGTTTAATAGGTATCAAGTCATCTTCTCTTATTCTCTCTCCTTAACTTACTTTTCCCCTGTTTTTTCACCATCTATCTCTTTCCTCCCCTATTCCCCTTCTCCTATCTCTCATCTCTCCGCACTCTCTTCAAAAAAGCAAAACAGTAAAATGCAAGATCTCTCATCATTTAAAAGAATTTTTTTTTGAAAAAATAGGCAAGAACGTACATGAAAATACAAAACTGGGTAAAAAGATAGACTTAAAATCCATAAAAATCACACACATACTAATATTTAAAACTTATTTAAGCCTCTATTTATAAAAAATAAAATATGAATTAGTTTTTTTATACATCAGCCTAATTTCTGCAAAACTGGAAAGAGGGGGGCCAAAAAAAGAGAAAGTGGGAGGGAAGGGAAGGGATAAACGCCAGAGAAGCAAAGATGGGAAAGGTTGGGAAGCGAGAGAAAGAGAGGAAAGAGACTGAAATATGTACCGGGGAGAGGGAGATAAATAAATGATTCTAATTGTTTTCAAACTATAATTTGACCAGTTTACCTGTTTATTGTATGTAAAAGGAAACAAATTTTTAGTAGTGTTTTTATTGGAATAAAGTCTCCTTAATTGTATTAAAGTGTAATTTCCCCAATTATGTTTATGTTCACATCCATTCTTGTAAGCCAGCATTTAATAAAAAACTAGTACATCACAATTTGTTACTTAATTAACTATTGGATTCTTCTGCAGAATAGAGATTGACACAAAACTTCCAGTTGTTGGTGATCAAAAGTGGGTGATATGGATTTGTTCCTTTAATGTCCCAATGGCACCTGGAAAGACCCGTTCAATTGTTTGTAGTGCCCGAAATTTCTTCCAGCTCACGATGCCAGGCCCTGCATGGTGGCAGGTAAGGACTTGAAAAATGAAGATATTTAAAATTTTCTTTGTGTGAGTTGGAAGAATTTACATCTTGCGTTGTTTAGACAATCGATTATTCTCTTTTTAGTGTGTTTGTTGTCTAGTTTTATGTCCTTACTAAGCTGCCATATAAGCTGCCATATTATTTATTCAAAATGAATGTAAGGAATTTTGCTAAATTAAAATTTTAGCCTAAAAGTCTACATTTCTGGCGCAAGGATTTTCCATCAGATAAATCAGTGGAAACGGAAATGGTCATTCTTGCTCACGTAATTTTTTACGAACTCTAAAATTGTTTTTTTTCCTTTTCTGATTACACCTCCACATGACGAATATTTGCACTACATAGGAAAAAGTCTGTAACTTCCGTAAACAATCAGGAATGGAGTTTGTGAATGTCAGTCTTTTGGAAGGTTATAACAAGAGCAGTTCCTGTGGAACTCAAAAACATTTAAATGTTTCCTGTATAATCATCAAGTATAAAAGCTATAGAGCACAAGGTAACCCGTTTTAGCCTGCAAGATAGCATTAAGTTTTCTCCAACTCGTTCTATCATTTGTTCTTTTTGTTTCAAAAGCTTCAATCACTGGACTTGTTTGGAAGGAAGTGTACGAACAAGTTTAATATATTACTAGAAATCAAAACCATTAGGCAAGTTTTCAAACTTTGATCAAATTGACAGGTGATTCCTAGATGGTATGAGCATTGGACCTCAAACAAAGTATACGATGGGGACATGATTGTTCTTCAAGGTCAAGAAAAGGTCTTTCTTTCAAAATCCAAGGATGGCTCTACAGATGTCAACAAGGACTATACGAAAATTACGTTTACGCCAACTCAAGCCGATCGTTTTGTATTGGCATTTAGAAATTGGCTTAGACGGCATGGCAACGGAGAACCCCAATGGTTTGGCACCACTGACCAACAACCATTGCCATCTATAATCCTGTCCAAACGCGAGGTATCATATCTACTTTTGTTTCTCAGTTTTGTGACCATTATTTTAGTCATTGGAAAATCTGCAACCATATGAAGGGACAATAGAAGTTCCACAAAATTGCATTAAATCAAAGGTGATAATTTTACAGGGCCCTTTAAAAGCATCTAGACTACTAATGCAAGTATCCGTCTTTATGAGATGTGAACGCGGAATTAAATACGTGGAATGGTGTTTGTTGTTTTTTGGCAATTCTTCTTTATATGCACGTAAAATCATGTCATATCTTGATGCCATTTTTATCACATTTTTCCATAGGGAGCGATAAGGGATACTGATGGTTTATTGATAAGTTGCATTTTTGGTAGTGAACACGAATGTAGAACGTAGGGAGTTTTCACTTTGCAGTTATATGTTCGTTTTGCAGTAATCTAGTAGGAATTTATATACAAGGGTGGTGTTACTACACTTAGGTTTTCTATATCATTGTAAAATTTGCGGATTAAGTTTTAAACAGATTCTTTTGTTTGAATAATTTGGAAACAAATATTTCTCGCATCTTTTTGGTTATGGAAGCGCTGATATTTTCTTTTTAACCTCATTTTGTATGTTCTCTATTTTTACAGATGTTAGATAGATACGAACAGCATACACTGAAGTGTTCATCATGTAGAAAAGCTCATAAATCATTCCACACACTCCAAAAGTTTCTAATTGGTATGGTGGTTGTCTTCTCTGCAACTGCGGGGATCCCTTCAAATGTGCAATTACGGGTTATTATAAGCGGACTTGCAATTCTATGTGCTGCTTTGGCTTATGCAATTCACAAATTAGAAAAAGAATTTGTGTTCACGGATTATGTGCATTCAGAAATTGAATAGTTGTGAAAGTATGCTCCAGGTCCACAACAGTACATATGTAGTATATATGTGACGGAATTAGAATGTTAACTATGGTATTTAACTAATTTGGAGTAACTTTATAGTTGTCGTACACCTGATTCTTTGAATTGGTCAAATGTGTATCCACATCACACATGTATGTTTCGCGTGGTGTTGGTGTTGAGAATTGCGGTAAGTGGCGATTCCAAACATGTTCCACACTGAATTTGCTCACCTTTGTAAAGCAAAGATTTTATATGAATATATTCATACTTTGTGAAATGTTCCGAATACTTGGAAAAGGTGAATTAATCCGAATACTTGAGAAAACAACTGGAGCAGGCAAATGAAGAAGCTCATCGGACCAGAACAGTCACTGTCAAGATACAGGGGTGTGTCAGCCCGATCACTTATAGAAGAAAACCCTATTTAGAGAGCATACTTCATAATCTTATTTCGCATAATTTGATCTTGAAATTCACCAATTCAATTCAGTAGGATGCAAATTGATACCAAATAGAAGTCCTTTCGTTCCCTTTTTGTTTCTCCACTATGCAAAAATTTGACAAAATATTTATGTTGGTATATTGTTTTTGTTTAATTCCCAAACATGTTGTTAATGGGGTTGTGTATTTTCCTTCTGGAAAATAAGATGGTGAACGCAAATGTAGCATAATGTTTTTTTTTGGGGAAGACGAACATAATGAAAAGCGATACGAAACGGAATGGTGTGGAAGGTTTATTATACTTCTTAAAAGTTAAAACTATGACTAGATGTATAGATCACCTATGCCCAGAAATAAGTAATTTGTCGAAGGTGTAATGTGGTGTAACCGATGGTGGTGTTTTTACACCAAGTGTGTATAATCTTTACTTTTTTACAAAGATGATTAGTTACAACAAAGATAGGTAGATTACTTCAATTTACATTTCAAAATAAGTACAATAACCTAGGGCTGGGTAAAAACCCGCGAAAACCGACCCAGACCGGAAACCGAACTGGACCGATCCGAAAAAAACCGAAACCGAAAAACACCAAAACCGAGAAGACCGAAAACCATTCTGGCCGGTTTCGGTTCACTGCATAACCGAACCGAAAAAAACCGTAAAACCGAAAAAAACCCGAAAAAACCAAAAAAAATATACTAATTAATTCTATACCATGCATGTACAAATTAATTTCTTTGGTTAAATAAAGAAAGAAACAAACAAACGAAATAAATGACCAGTAATGTAAATATTTTTTAGGGCTTTTTGTTAGCCACCATCCTTATCAGTTATCACTCATTTCTTAGCCCCCATTCTCTTTCTCTCTGATTGACTGATCCAATGGTGAGAATTTATACTTATAACTTATAAGGCGAAATTTTCTGATCCAAATGTGAGAAACCATACTTATAAGTTATAAGGGCAAAAATATGCATTTTTTTTTTCTTTGATTCCAATTTCCAGCCAGTGCAATTATAATATTTTTTTAATCTCTTATATAATTTGTTATTTGCATTTTTATTTTTGCATAATTATTAAAAGTAGTAGATCATTACACAAGCTATGGATGTTTAGTAAATGATTAGTTATAACTATGGATGTTTTGACTTTTATGAATGGAAACATATTGTTTGGTTGTAGCTTTATTGGAAAAAGCTGGATTTTTGTGTTAAAAATGAATTTTGTAAATTCGTACCTTTTCGTACCGGAAACCGAACCAGAACCGAACCGGATCGGTTTGTTTCGGTCCGGTTCAGTTCGGTTCACATTTTCAGAAAACCGAAAACCAAAAATAACCGGACCGAAATTAATTTCGGTTTCGGTTCTTGTTTTACCAAAAACCGGACCGGACCGGACCGAAGCCACTCCTACAATAACCTAGAAAAACATATTTTCATATTCCTTCTGATGTAAGAGCGACAAGTTACACCAAACTGCATTAGGATGAGCGAAGGAGGTATAGCTCAAATGTAATTTATATTTTATTGTATCGTTTAATGTTTGAAAAATTATATTGGATTTTCATATAATAAGTCCAAACGATAAATCCATCTTTTAAAGAAAAACTTTTAATGGAGCATACAAAAAGGTCCAAAACTCACTATTACAACTAAATATACATGTCATTTCAAAAAAAAAAAACTAAATATATATGGATAATCTTCAAAAAAAGAAAAAAACTAAAACACAATGGACCAAAAACAACAACTAGCTAACACAATGAGACCAATACTGCAACTTTACCAAATCCTCATTTCACCTATAAACATATTCTTCAACATCACAGAAAAAAATACCCAACCAACGGATAAGACTTAAAAAAACAAAAATAAAAAAATGGCAACAACAGTAGCTGCTACACTCTCATGGAATTCATCTCCTTTTCTCCACACTTATAATAATCTGACCAATAATCAAATCTCTTTTGCACCTTTAAAAAGTTCATCTACTGTTGTAACTGCCCAAAAGAAAGCCAAAAAAACAAGGAAGGTAACACTCTAATTAATTTCCCCCTCAACTTTTTATTTAATTATAAAATGTTCATTTTTAAAGTTACATTGTATATGTTTTGTGTTAAAGTAATGCAATTTGGCCCTTTTGAGACGGGACTATACACTTTTTAAAGGAAAATTGACCATTTAGTACATATTTTGAGACTTATTTTATTATTTATCAAAAACCCATGGTTCAAAACTTAATCTCTTTTAAAATTCTTTACTAGTATAACTATGATGCTTAATACACTATTTATTTTTAGGATTATATTAGGTCCGTTTGGCATCAGTTTTTTTTGTCAAAAAGCTTCTTTTAAAGCAATGAGAAAAAAGCTTGCTTAAAAAATCTGTAGTGTTTGGCATTTGGCGCCAATGTAACTTTTGTACTTATAAGTGACTTATAACTTATATTTATTGATAAGTCATTGTTCACCTATTTTAACTTATACATGAGTTGTAGATATACAGATACTTTTTGTTAGAAAGCTGACATACTAAACACCCATCGATTCTTTCTTTAATCAAAAAGTTAAGAAGAAAAATTGTTGCCAAACATGAACATTGTCCAATGTCTATACTTTGTGTTAAATAATGTAATTTGCCACTCCTGAGAGTTGAGACGGGACTATACACTTTTAAATTGTACCGAAACTTTCACACTATAATTTCTCTCTAGTATTCTTAGAATGCCCAAAATGAAAAGCAATTTTGGGTACTTGCCAAATTATGTTGTATCTTGATAATTTGGAATATTTAAATATAGAAAGGGAGAATTTCTGTTAAATACAGGATTGGAACTTAAATACACATGTCCCTTATCCTTATATCACTTAGGAGTTAGGACAAATGCTGTCAAATTATTTTAGCTTCAAAGTTAAATTTGACATTATTGACTACCTAAGTTTAGTGTTTTTTGGGGAAAAATTGTGCAAAAATGACTTAGGAGTATTATATGGGCAAAAACAAATCGGCATTACTTGAATGTAATTTGACAGCAGATGACCTAAGTGAAATGAAATTTGAGGACTGTGTTTTCCCTAAATAAGTTGACCACCTACAGCTTATTTTTTTCCCATGAAGAATTGATACTTTGGTAAATTGGCGCCTAATGAAACAATTACAATCTAAATTTGTAATAGAGTAACATTGAGAATTAAGCTCAGGACTATTCTAGTACAATGCTATGTAATGTTCTTCCTTAAATATATCGGAATGGGAACATTGCATCGTTTATTATCTTGAATTTTTTGTTGCTTTCTGGGATTCTAATTTGAGTAGTGTGTGTGATATGATTCTATAGATAATACTGAAGGAGGATGTTGATTACTTAGGGAAGAAAGGGCAGCTACTGGATGTGAAAGCGGGCTATTATCGTAATTTCCTTCTACCCATGGGGAAGGCTCAGATTGTCACTCCACTCCTTCTCAAGTAACCTACGACTTAAACTCATTAAAATTTTGTTTTCCTGCAATGTATTCGTCCTTGCATTTACTTACTTAGTCGGTACAGCTAGTTCTTTCTTGGTTGCAGCTTTAACAAAAAAAAATCATCTTTTCTTGAACCGAGAATAAGTTACCTTAATCCAGCATTCCAGCTTAAAGTTTCTATCTTGTTCAAGGAAAAAGGTGAAAAGCTCGGTTCAAAAGATAGAACAACCAAATGATAGCAACTTGATAAAAAAAAGGTCAAGTTCTAAGATGCAGCCAAACAGACTGCACTAGCTTAGTTGTGTGTGAGTCTGAGTTGTGGCGGTTTCAGGAACTCCATTATTCTCTACTGAAGAATAGTCCTTTTGATAGCACATTAAGTGTTTGATTGGGAAATTTCATTTAAATTCCCAAACTTTTCAACCATGCTTGATTTGATAACACAATCTGACACTTGTTCAATTTACCAAGCGTGTTTTTAATGTAGTGTGAGAGTCTTTGGTTTGAATCATGTATTCTAGTAGCTGCCCTTCTTCACAAACCATTCTAATAATTCGATGTTTTCTTTTTGTTGATGAACTTAGATATTTTTCTCTCGAGCTTTTACTTTAGATAGATTTGGGAAAAATGATCCCCAGAACCCCTTTTAACAAGACAATGAACAGTCTGTTTCTTTGTTTTGGAAGTTTTTCAATTTTGTAAGCCTTATAGCAGTTAGAGGAATGGCCAGAAGACATGATGCTTAGGATATTATTGTCCATTCATTCATTAATTAGACATTCTTTTTTGTTTTCAAATAGTTTTAACTTTGAATAATTTGTATAGTGTTTAGGCCACTGATAGAAGCAAGTTTAATCAAAGGTAATTGGAGGCTAGACCCTGTGATCTTTAAGAGTACAAGGGAGTAGCTAGGATGTTTAGTTTTCCTTTAGTCTTTTAGATCTTGTTTAGGAATCCCATATTGCATCATATTGTTTTCTTATGATAAACCAGACCTTCGAAAAATTAAACTAGTAGAAAGGGATTATAAAAATTCCAGTTTATTTTGCCAGTTGCTGCAGGCCTGTTTTTATGCGGCACCATATGTTTTAAATGTCAACTTTTTATTTAAATTTAATGTAAATTACTTGAAGGATTTGTATCTGGGTTGCTATTTGATGTCTCTTAAAGAGTAATTTTTACACAGTTTCAAGATATTTGTGGGGTTTCATTGTGGTTAATGCTTTTAGAAACTGTAACTAAGCTTAATTGTATCTTTCAGGGAGATGCGGGTAGAAGAGGAAAGAATTGAGGCTGAGAAGAAAAGGGTAACGAAATTTTATATGTGCCTGTTATTATGTCTGCTTAGTTTTGTTTGATTTACCATGTTTCACGAAAAGTTGGAAGTGCTCTTATGAGGCATCAAATTTTATCAATCCCCTTAGGTGATCTTAAATTTAATCTGGGCTTGATCTCCAATTACTAATCGATTGGTTATCCAAACTTATAAGCCTTTTATCCTTTTGACGTTTAATTGAGATTAAATTCCTAAACCTAGACGCTTCTTTAAAATCTTTGAGAAAAACTCAATTGGAAACAAAAATAAGAAACCTTTTTCTATAGTCCTGTTGTCCAGTTGTCTTTGTCTGTTTTAAATACGGTATGTGCCCATTATTGAAAACATGATACTACAGTATTTGAGATATTGAGTTACAATTCATTGTTTGGTTTATCATAAAAAATGTTTGTAGGTGAGTTGAAATTAAAAGAAATCGATTATTTGCAGGTAAAAGAAGAGGCTCAACAACTTGCTCTGGTATTTGAAACTGTCGGAGCTTTCAAGGTCAAGCGAAAGGGTGGTAAAGGAAAGCAAATATTTGGCAGGTAAGTTTCATCTAAAACAGCCTTTGATAAGTAGTTTGATAATTAGGTTTAGTATCTGACAAAGATTTTTTATGACAGTGTTACTGCTCAAGATCTAGTTGACATAATAAAAGCACAGCTTCAAAGGTACTATATTCCTAATCTATATAAGGTTCATATGCTTTCTACTTATATATATGAACTCACATACATTATTGTGTAACAAAAATAAAAATGAGTTTTGTCTTTGCTCTTGATTCGATCATTATGGAAGTATTTGGTATGCTTATATTTTACGGGTCTTTTTTTATGTGTTTACAAAAAAAATAATGCGAGTTACTGGTCTTTATCTCTCTTTCTTTTATAGAATTTTGCATATTCTCTCCTTCGCACATGCAAATAGGCAGTATAGAGACTCTACATTGTTCTCTCTTTAGTATAACTGTATATTCTTTACCATTTCCTCATGAACAATTTAGATCGCGTCATCTTTGTTCTTAAAGTGGAAATATTGCTGTGAATTGATTTTCGGCACTAATTGCATTTCTCGTATATTTTAGGGACGTTGACAAAAGAATGGTTGAACTACCTGAGATCCGAGAAACAGGTGAATATATTGCTGAGCTGAAGCTTCATCCAGATGTCACTGCTAAAGTACGAGTGAATGTGTTTGCCAATTAATGGCAATCCACTTTTCCAGCTCATTGAAAATTTGATCTAGTTTGTAATTTGTTAAGGTATAGATTTGCCTCTCTTGGAGCTTTTCCTTCTTATTTAATTTTCTCGTTTAGTACCTGAAAGCTCCAAATCTTTTGCCATTTTAATGTCAGTGTCAATAGTTTACATCTTAAAAGAGGATGTCTGATCTAAGGGCGTGTACATTTATGAGCTATCTTTAGTTTAAACTCTTTTCTACTGCATTTTTTGACAATATTTTTCTTGTTCTTTCGTGCATCTGGAAAAAGTATGCGTGAAACCGTGAACTAGGGCTGGGTCCGGTCCGGTTCGGTTTTTGGCAAAACCGAAACGGAAACCAAGCATATTTTTCGGTTTCGGTCTTTTTATTTTTTGGACCCAACTGGACCGGTTTTTTCGTTCCAGTTTCGGGTTTTTTCGGTTTTATTTTTGATTTTTCGGTCTTTTTCGGTTCGGTTTTACTGAAAACCGAAACCGACCCAAATTTTTTTTGGGTTTCGGTCTTTTTCGGTTTTTTTTGGTTCGGTTATCGTTTGGGTTTGGTTTTTCCGGTTTTTCGCCCAGCCCTACCGTGAACTGTACAACTCTCCAGGTTTTCTTTGAACTAGTATAAATACTAAATGGATACGATAGAGATACAAGGAGCTGCACAAAAAGATCATTCAATAGTTACATTCTTCAACTTCTAAAGGGAAAGGAAAATTTGTTCCCTTATCCGTAATTAATAACAAATCGTTGGCTACATCCATATTTCAAGAAATGAGCAACAAACTTGCCTGTATCATTTATTATAAGTGCTATCAGAGATTTGATAATGCCATACTAGCAGAGATATTCT
This sequence comes from Primula vulgaris, assembly GCA_963920805.1. Taxonomy (NCBI): domain Eukaryota; kingdom Viridiplantae; phylum Streptophyta; class Magnoliopsida; order Ericales; family Primulaceae; genus Primula; species Primula vulgaris. Next base: position 29,075,025 of record OY987219.1, on the reverse strand, counting down.
GGCTTCACTACGTTTGAGTTTTCCTTCATATACTTTCATGAGGGTAAAAGCCTATTGTTTGGCTCTTATGAGGTTCCTTGCATAAAGAAAAATTAGAAATGTTGCCTAACTTGTACAAAACTACTTGTTAACATCTTGTACAAATAACATCTTGTACAAGTTCAATGTTAACATCTGTGGTTGAATAATTGAAAAATAAGATTATTCAGAAATACACATTGAATTGAATGCTGAGATTAGGCATTGAATTTATAGTAGTAGATTCATAATCAATAAAGGTATTCTAAGAAAATAGTGCCGACAAATAATATAGTATACTTTTCTTATTAAAAAAATTAAAATATAATGGAACACCTATCATAATGCTGTTATCGAAATTCATGAACTTGCCATCCTTCACAATTCAGGGTTCTCCTTAAGTTCTGACTAGCGTAATTGCTAGGACAATATAAAATAATATGTAGGAATGGACCGGTCAATAACTTGACATCATACGCTTTCTTAAATACTACTCAATCCGTTTCTATTTAATAGTCTACTATGAAACTACATATAATTTTGACCGGTCAATAACTTGTATCAAAATTGTTGGAATGGAAATTTTTAAAAGTTGATTATATAGTTCAAATGTTAAATTTTATGATTAGATTTTAAAAAAATTCATTTCGACAATTCTGATACAAGTTATAATCCGATCAAAATTACACGTAGTTTTGTAATGGATAATTAAATAGGAACGGAAGGAGTATAAATGTTTACTAAAATGTAATAATCGAACTCTTGATAATGTATACTAATGTGATGGTGCCTGACTGTATTTTAGTGTGACATTTATTGTTTATGTCTTCTACTGAAGATTGTATTTCTGTATGTTAAATTGAGATTGATACGAATATCGTTGTATTACCATGTAGCCTGATGAGAATAATGGTTGTATGACCATGTAGCAGGTATTAAGGAAATCATTGCACGTTCTTTCAGATAAGCCACTATACTATGAACTGCTTTTCGATTGTTTCAATTTAATTCGTACTTCTTAGTCGGTTATACAGTGGGGAAAAAGACTTTTCAGATGTCATAGCAGTTGGTTGAGAAAATTGCATATTCTTGTTTTGCTTTTAGCTTTTTCCTTCTTGCTTGATTGGCATAGAATTCACGAGCAATGTGTCGTTCAACGAAAAACAAGGGTTGGGTCCCATGGTTACCGGAAAACTCTGTTTAGCTAGAAAATGCTTTTCCCCGGAAACCCGTTTCGGAAACCGTACTTATTCAAAATTTTGGGGGAAACGTTTCCGAAACAATTCGGAAACTTCAATGAAACATTGTAAAATCTTAAATAAAACTTTTTCATAACTGAAAAGTATACTTTACTAAGAACTTCAAGGAAGCTTTTACAATACAATTTGTGTAATAAAATAGAAAAAAATTTGCATTACAACATTATGAAATCAAGTTACTAAAAGAGAATATATAATATATAAATAATTTTTTTGTTTAGTTACTCAAATTCTAGCTATTATATCTCATGAAATATAAGAAATTAGTATTTTCTCAAACTATTATTATGGAATCCATAAATTTATATAAGTTTCATAAAAGTGTCATATATATTTTATTTTATTTTTGTAACTAGCGTTTTTCGTTTTTTGTAAAATTTTAGGCTACATTTCTCGTTTCCTTTTCCCGTGCCACTTCCTGTTTCCGTTTTCTATGTTGGCAACTATATATGGTTGTGACTTACCGTAGTTCTTCATGGACATTTTCTGAACAGAAGGAAAAATAACATCTACAACCCTACGAGAGTTGATAGCCACATATTTATGCATCTACACCCTCTAAGCTAACTTTTTAACTTTTAATGTAATTTTTTAAGACAATTAGATTCCGTTGATTCACTAAAGTTCCCATATGAATAACATTTCTTTTAAACAAGCATTTACAAAAAGGTTCATAATTAAATTTTGTGAAATGCGTAAGGCAAATAAACTTTATTATAATAATTTTTTGTGAAATTCGTAGCCATATATTATAAGAGAAACAATTGCCAATATAAAAAAAAACATGACAAACTAACTTCTTCCTATATTCATTATAAAACAATGTTCATATTTGAATTTGGCGAGTCACTTTTTTGGTACTATTACAGGGGTGTGTATCCATTTGATTACATTTGATACAATGTTTGCTTAACGATTGGAGTTGTTACTTTTTGACCTATACATTAACATTTACTCATTTAGACTTTCTTCATTTTGTTCCTTTTGAACGTTTAAGGTAGTGGAAAATTACCGTGTTCTGTAAAAATACAGATGTTCTGTCTAATTCTAATAGTTAAATAAGTCTCTACTAATGAAAAAGTAAAAAATATCGACAAGAAATGGAAAAGTACCTATTGCTGAAAGCCTGAAACCTTAATGGATGTAGCTGCCTATATTAATTTGAAACTAATCGGGGTCCTAATAGCCTAATGTGACGAGTTAGCTAATATTGACAATTAATTAGGCATTAGCTCTTAAAATTTACTCCTTGTTGTGTGACATATATACTTAATCAAATAATATTGCATTATTTTTTAGGAGTATAGTTAGGGATTATGTAATCTAATTATGTAATCTATGTTTGGTAATGTGTAGCTTTTCAAGTGGAGGCGAAGATGGATACGTGCGGCTTCATCATTTTGACAAAGATTACTTCCAGATCAGGGTTTAAGCTTTGTAGCATCTCATTTTGGTTTTCTTAGATGGATGGCAGAAGAAACCTTTTTCTTATCTCTCATTTGGAGGTAAAAGCTACGAGTAAAACTCTTACGAAACTTCGTCGACGACAGGATTCGAACCCTGACGGTGAACGTGATATATTCGGGTAACAACCACATGGCTAACAACCACTTGCTCGAAGAAACCTTTTTCTTTTTCTATGGTCTTTGCATTCTACATTCTTCCGAGTTTAAGATTTCTTTGTAATGATGAGACAAGATCGCATGTGTTATCGGTTCAAATTGATTAAAACCGGGCATCATTTCTGTATAAATTCCAGCCGTTTTGTACAAGCATAAATTTTGTTTTGAAAGGACAGGTTCGAAAAACACTAGTTTTCATTTTCAAGTGAACATGTTCTCATTGATTAAACAATAGCTCGATACCAATACATTAATTCGGCGAAACATACATCATAATATAAACACACTCGTCGAAATTATTATTTAGTAAACACATTTCGTTAGCTCTACTTAACATGACAAAGTAAGACAATGAGTGTGGTGAGCACGAATACCATTTATATACCGACCTCATTAGGATATCAACTATCTGCATATATATTTTCAAGATATCGTATCAAAATAGGTGAGATTATTTGGAGAATGTTTATAATTTTTTCAATTTAAATATGAAAATATATAATTTTGTAAATTAGGATATTGTACACATGTGTACATGACAGTAAATAAATAGTACATGACCGTGATTTAATATTTAGATTGTATCTGCTTGCATGATTAAGTAATATAGTGTAATATGTAGCAAATAATCCTAAGGAAATAAATTAAATTCATCTATCTAAAATTACCGATTACACTGGCAAGTTTACATGGTAAGTTAACAGCCAATTATATCTCACCGTATAAATCAGAAATCAAACCATAGAATACTAATTGAAACAAAATATTGTTACCGATTGATTTTATACGCATGCAATTAATGGTAATTCTTATATTACACCGGTACATGTGAGGAAACATATTTAATTTATGTTAATTATCCAAATACCCAAATAATAATGGGAGACTAATAAATTGGTACATACCAAACAACTTAATTACAAAAAACCCATATATGTTTATTTCTTTACAATTAGATATATATGTCATAAAAAACAACAAAATATAAAAAATAAATAAATCAAAAAATCAAATAAATTGAAAAAAAAATTAAAAAAAATTAAAAAAATTGTATATAGTATCCAACATGATTAAACATGATTAGATAAGATTAAACATGATTGGACATATAAGATTGGACATGATTCGACAGGATCAAACATGATTAGACATACATGATTGAACAAGATTATACAAGATCAAACAGGATCACACATATTTTTTTGTATAAAAATGTATTTTTTAAAATTTTGATTTTTTTAATTTTATTTTTTTGGATTTTTAATGACATGTGTATCTATTTGTAAATAAGTTCACAAAATATGTACTTTTTTGTAAAAGAGTCGTAAAGTTTAAAACAATCGGGTTTTCTGTAAATAAGTTTTTAAATACGTAATAAATTGTCATTTTCTCAATAATTAACAAGTTACATGTGCAAGTATTAACCAAATATTACACAAATTTATACCATTGGCATGAAACAGTACAACCGAATTGCTTACGAATCAAAAGTAGTTTATCTGTTTTGTTTCTAATATACATTCACGGGTTACCATCTGAAACTTAGCACATAAACCATGTTAGTAGTTTTCCTTGGTAGTTAATTATTACAGCCGTGTATTGGAAAATATCACCAAACAAATTCTTAATCAGAGTTCATGCATGGTTTAAAGTATGTGTTATTACATGATTCTTTAATATACTACTAACAGTTGAATACATGTCAACAGTAATTAATAAGGGTGGTAGCTATACAATACGAGTATACTATCAGACTTATTCAATGCTAAACAATAACAATTTATCAACTCTAGCACTAGCTAGCAATTTTGAGTCACTATTTCAAACAGTCACTTTATTTGACTGTTTATTAAACAGTCACCTTAACCACCATTAGATTAAAAAATGAATGATTAAATAATTTTTTTCAATAACCAATTTATTTTTTCTATTTTCAACAAATTAGAATTTGATAAATTAAAAACAAATTGTACAACACACTAAAAACCCAAATAAAAATATAGAACCCTAGGGAGGCCTACTCTAAACTTAAATATTAATCAAAAATTAATTTTTTTTATGCATTTGACATATTTTTATGCTAACAGGTTGTGAATCAGTCATATAGTCTGACTGTTCCATAGTAATTCCCGCAATTTTAGTATGTACAGTCCGAATTTTATTTATAGGCTAGCAGATTTCTACAATCGCAATTATAAGAATAAATTGTGGACCACAATTATGATATTTTGGTGAAAACCGGCAAAAAAAAATAGAACCTCTATAAAATAATATTTGGTAAATTAATAAACTCTCTATAATAATATTTTCCTCCGATTCGGATTTGAGCTAGTGCAAAAAATCATCAATTTTGATAAATTAATAAGATAATAAACTTTTGAAAGATAATTCTATAAATATTTGGTTCCAACAAAATAATAAATTAATAATTTTTTAAAAATACAGAGAGCACTAGCACGATTTAGTGAATTATAACTCTATAGTCATTTGATTTTTTTTAAATTTAAATCTACTTGTATATTATCTTTAACTTTTCTTATTGCGTCCAAAATGTCCTGTTTTGTGTAGGGGTGGGCACGAGACAGATTGGAGCGGATTGAACTCAATCCTAACCCAACCCGCAAAATAAATGGCGGGACGGATTGGGGCGGGTTGATAAAATTTAAATGTCAACCCAAGTCAACCCAATCCGTTACAATTAAAACCCCAACCCAATCCAACCCAACCCGCAAAATAAATTGCGGGTTGGGGCGGGTTGGGTTGTGATTGATTATTAAATTTTCATTTTGTTTATTTATTTTTCATAGTTTGCATAATTAGCCTAAATTTTAAAATAAATCAAACTTTTTAAAGAGAAATATAAATTAAAACCAATCAAAATATGTTTAGAACATCCGCGAACAAATAATAAAACTAAAATATAACAAGAATAGAAAGTTTGTATCTTGAAATAAATACAATGTATATATATATACATATTTATAATTATATATATATATATTACGAGTTTAAACGGGTTGGGGCGGATTAACTCGCGGTTTGAAAAACTCAACCCTAACACAACCCGCAAAATATATAGCGGATTGGGGCGGGGCATATTGATTTTTTTGGGACCCTCAACCCGCCCCAATCCGTGCGGATTGGGTTTACGCATTTTTTGCCCACTCCTAGTTTTGTGTTTGTGAGCTGTACAAAAAATTATGAAGTTGTATATGCGATTAAACAATGAGGTGTACTACTTTATTCAATAATATTCAATGTAATGTAATGAAATTGATGAGACGTGTTTAATGTATTTAATATCTATTATTAGTTTTCTATACATTTTAAGGTGTAACAAAATTTATACTTATATTAGTAATTGAAATAGTGTATTTGCCTTTATTAACGAGCTTAACGAGCATTCTTAGTAATTTATAATGAGTTAATTTATGTTATCAACAAGTATATTTATTGAATCGATAAAAACCTCTACAAAATAATAATTATTAATTTATCGATTAGTTAATACCTCTCTAAATTAATAAAATTTTATGGTCTCAACATTATTAATTTATAGAGCTTTTACTGTATTTGAGCTTAAACCCTCGTGTTTGAACAAATACCCAAATTTTCTAGCTTTTACTCTAATCTCCGTGAGCAAAGTGCCGACATATTAGTTATATATATAAATATGGAAAAAGAAGTATTGATAGATAAAAGTGCGAGTTTTTTATTTATTGATATTGATACATAGATACATGAGAATTCTTGAGAACAATCACCATATATGACTGATTCAGAAACCGTTTGCTTAAAAAAGTGTCAAATGGATAAAAAAAAACTTCAATTTTGATTAATATTTAAGTTTAAGGTAGGCCCTCCCAGGGTTCTATATTTTTATTTGAGTTTTTAGTGTGTTGTACAATTTGTTTTTAATTTATCAAATTCTAATTTGTTGAAAATATAAAAAATAAATTATTTATTGAAAACATCATCTAACCATCTATTTTCTAATGTAACGGTGGTTAATGTGGATGTAACATAAACAGTCAAATAAGTGACTGTTTCAAAGAGACCCTAGATACATAGAATGGACCTATAAGCATCTTTATATAGTAAACGATACGAGGGCTAGATAGAGGCAAAACTTAACTTGGAGAAAGGACCAAGTCGCCCATAAATAACATACAACACTCAGGTTTTTCCAAGTTGAAAGTGTTTCTTATTTTGATATATGTGTACAAAATTATTTTCTTAATGTCATTAGGTTCATATAAATGATTTTTTGTTTTTCATTCAGTTCATTTTTATTAGTTTTAAATGAAAGTATGAAACAAACAATCTAAACATGATTATGATATTGAAACAAATGAATGATTTTTATTAGTTTAGTTGGCATTCACTGAATGTGGTGGTCATTCAATTAGATGAGGTTGTCATTCGCTTCAATTTGTTAATTATTCGTGTCAATATTAGTTCAATTTAAGTGTCATTCATGTCAAACTAAGTGTCAGAGTTGAACAATATTTATATTTTTATGTTTTTCTATTTTTTATTTTTTAAAAATATTATTTATATATACATCTATTGCCATTAGTTTCAAGTTGCTTGTCATTCAATTTAATTTACTTGTCATTAGATTCATGTAGTTGTCACTATGTTTAATTATTTGTGAGTTGGTTGAATTTGTAGTATTTCGACTCAACGGGATGGTTGTCTTTTTTTTTAAGGGATGCAACACAATGACTCCCCAGGAGGTCACATCCTAATATCTCGTCCAAACACATTTAACTGCGGAGTTCTGATAGGATTCGGTGCATTAGTACTGGTATGATCGCACCCTAATATGATTGTCACTTCAAATGTGGTTGTCGAATCCGGTGCATTACTCATTCACTCTCAAATGTGATAGTTATTCACTTCAAATATGGTTGTCGAATCTCTTGTTTGTCATTCGATTCAGTTTACAATCATTCGATTCAATATTTGTTCATTCGATTAAGTTTACAATCATTCGATTCAATAATGCTGTCATTCCAATTCGGTGGTCATTTAGTTCAACTTATAGTCACTTACTTCATTGGAAATGCTAAGTGTATAGATGCATATATCCGGTGTATGATGGATAAATCACTACCATTTTGAATAGATCACTTCAAAACCGGAAGAACCCATCCATATAATACTGCCACGTAGGCCATTTTGTAGAGGTTTATTTGTTTCTATGTGCGCATATCATTACTGCATACTTCACTTTTGTTGTCGTATGTTTCAATGTAAGTGTACTTTAGTTCAATACGAGTGTCAATAATTTCGAACATGTTTTGTCATTCGCTTTAAGTTTTTGTTGGTTTTTTCTCAATTTTTTAAAGAGAATTTATTATTAGTTGCATATTTACTAACCTAATTTCAAAATAATTATGTCCAAATTCTTGTTTCCAAATTGTTTTTGGACTTTGACAACTTACAACCGGAGAGAAAGAAAGGATGGAGTTGAGATAGTGTGATGAGTTTCCGATTGTTAATCAAATTAACATTTCTATTTAAGAAGTTGTACCCCTTAAATTAATAAACTAATTAAAAATTGACACTTCGTATTCCTCATTAACCAGACATGTTTGACTAAACAAGTTTCACCGAAACCAATTACCGGTTTCTGACATTGACGGATGGATGTCTTGGGATTGACCAAAAATAAAAATAAAATGAAAATGAAAAAAAAACTTCAACATATTAAAAAACCACAACTTTTTTTTGTCATAAAAATGAGAAATTTGAACAAAAAAAGTAATAAAAAACCCCCAAAATATATATAAAATTTTCAGAAAAAAGTGATTCAAAATACACAAATGAACAGCCTAATAGATATACAGTAAAACCTCTATACAGTCATATTGTGGAGACCACGAAAAAATATTACTATAGGAAGGTTATTCCTATATAGAGTTTACATATTAAAAAAATAAAAAATATATGTATTTACATAATATTAGATACATATACATGGTTCATTATAAGTTAAAACAATCAAATGAATCTATCAAAATTTTAGTTAAACAAATACATGTATGTAGAAAACAAATACATGTATTTTGAAAATAAATACATGTATTTTGAAATTTGTAAAGTCGAATACAATCTTTCATATACCTTCTTTACATGTATAAATACTAGCTATATTAAAGTAAACATATCAATCACTTTAAGTTATACTTCTTCTAATTTTTAGCAACAATGGCACCAAAGGTTGAGAAAAGAACCCAGATCACTGAAAAGATTCGCGTCGAGTTGTGCAAAATGAAAGAATCCAACCCCGATTGGAAACAAAAAGACATTGCGATATGGTTGGAGAATACACACGGTCTAAAATTATCACAATCAGCAATATCTAAAACCATCAAGCGGTCAATTGACCATCAAGAAGACAAACTTTTGAACCCAACTATAAAACGTTCAAAACAAGTAAAATACCCATTAATGGAGTCTGCCCTTTATGAATGGTTTGTATGCAACCAGAAGTACGTGAATATTAGTGGTGGATTACTAAAAGAAAAGGGTAACATATTCAAGTGGCCATGTCACTTGAATTTTCTAATGGGTGGTTAGAAAAGTTTAAACAAAAACATGCAATTCAGTCTTTTCGTCGTTTTGGCGAGAGTGGCTCAGTTGATCCGGAGAAAATTGAAGCTATATTACCGTAAATAAGAGAAGAATTGGACAAATGGGATTGGAAGGACATCTATAACATGGATGAAACTGGTCTATTTTATCGAATGCAAGCCGATAATTCTCTTGCAACAAAGCAGCTCGAGGGACGAAAGAAAAACAAAGAGAGAATTATGGTTGTCATTTGTAGCAACGGTGATGGCTCTGATAAACTTTCTCTTTGGGTCATTGGTAAATTTCTTAATCCTAAATTCTTTAAAAATGTTAACCGTGCCACTCTCAACTGTACCTATCGAGCAAATTCAAAAGCATGGATGACATCATTATTCTTTTTGGAATGGTTGAAGTGGTTTGATAGTCGTTTAAACAGAAATGTCTTACTTATCATGGACAATTGTACTGCTCATGGAAAAAAGGAGAATCTTCCTCCTCTTCGCCACACAAGTGTTATGTTTTTACCACCAAATAGTACTTCAAAAATCCAGCCATGTGATACAGGCATTATTAGAAATTTTAAAGGTTATTATCGTCATCGGTTTAATCGTTTACTTTTGAAACGAATTGAAGACCGTGTTTTGGAGCCATCAAAGATTTCTTTCCTTGATGGAATCGTAAACGCAGTTGCTTCATGGACAATAGATGTGAAGCCACGCACAATTGAGAATTTCTTTAAACATTGTAAAATTCGTACTTCTAATATCATTGAAATACAAACTACAAAAGAAATGGATGAAGAGAATCAAAGAGTAACTACATAATTGAGTAATCAAATCACACAACTTCACTATAATGACCAAATAGATATGGATGTTTTTCTCAATCATTCAAATGAACAACAAGCTGTGCATACTTTAACCAATAAAGAAATCGTTGCTGGAATTAGGCAAGATGCAGAAAAAGATAACCCGGAGGATGATAATATAGAAATACAAAAGGTTTCATGTCAAGAAGCTTTAAAAATGCTTGACAAGTTAGAAATGTTTTGGCTTCAACAAGATGATATCTATGCCGACGAGCTAGTATGGACGCACAAGTTAAAAGATGTGGTAGCAACACTAAAAATTACGTCATCATCGCAAACAATTTTACATAAGTATTTTATATCATCATAAATTTATTGTAACTAAATATATATATATATATATATATATATATATATATATATTTATAATGAAATGTATTTTATTCCTATAAGGACGTGAATTTATAACTAACGGGACCATAAAAAACTACAGAATATGACAATAGAGAATTTATTTCTATTTTGAACTGGACCGAGTTGAGACCGGGATTTTTTATTACTATAGGGGGGTTATTCCTATATGGAGTATTCTTATAGGGAGGTTTTACTGTAGTTTAACGGGCAGTTTAAGGGACAATCTACTAAGCAGTCTAATAGACGGTCTAATTTATAGTATAATAAATAGTCTAACTGAGAGTGTAATACACTATTGATATTCTAATGCACTAATGACGGTTCATGGATACTCTAATAGACAGTCTACAATCAGTCTAACAAGCAGTGTAATGGATAGTTTTTATTTTAATTAATTATGATGAACAAGTTGTTACGTGACAGGAGCGGCCATATATATATGCACAAAATTAAGTTATTTGGGAAGTGTTGGTTATGGAAATGTTTAGGCTAGCTCTTTATTTTCACTTCTTGACACAGTGAACATAGTGTGTGTGTATATATAGTCAGAAACTCGGTATGGAGAGCTGGAAAAACATACCCGTCGAACTTTGCTAAAAAACTAGATATTATATGATTTTTTATCATGGGAAAGGTCCAACTAATGATTCCACTGATGATGTCGTACGAAGCCACGAAGCAGTTAGGCTAGAGACGGGTACACCAAAGATTGCCGTAATTGAGTTAGTGGCCTCGAAGATAAAGTTAATCCGTCAATAATACAACTAACTAATACAGTATATTAAAAAGGAAATCAATGAGTACTAATTTAATTTATTAGACGAGTGTGCCAATACATATCTCTGTATAGATATGCACAAATATCATCTCACTTTCTGTAGTTGTGCACAAATACATTGGCTCTTATTATAAAAACAATTAAACACTAATAATGTTAAAGTCGATAGAATAATATGGATTATATTAAGAGGTGACGAGGTAGCCCCCCTCTACATGTGCTAATGTCAATGGTTAACCTTTCTCTCATTTTCTGCCACTTATTTTTTGAATAAGTATTTACTAACAAAATAATGTTGATTTAAGCACCCAGAGTATAAAAATGATACAAAACTGTCACTAATTAGAGAACTTATTACGAATCTATCACAAATTGACTATATTATGACAAACCCGTCAGAAAAACCATCGCTAATAAGCTACTCACAAAAAAAAACGTCACTATTTCTATCACTAATATTCAGACATATTTTTTTGTAGTGATTTTTCTCACAGCTCAGATCATATAGACATAATAATTAAATTAAGACACCTCACATTAGGATTTATGTGTCCATGAACTAGCTTTCCGTGATCATCAAAACGTGCTCATGACTAACTTGAATGATTAGTGAGCAATTTTCAGGTAGATTCTTTATAAAGTAAGTTGATTTAGTGCAAGAGTATTTGGCATGTTAAAGATATTTTTCTCTCGAAAAATGTTAGTTGTAATGAACCTACCTAATATTCTGCCAATAGTCTCGTCTCTCTTTAATTAGTCTTAATTGGTTAAAACACAAGCGAACTTGGACGGCACTTAAAATGAAACTTAATGAAGTTTTAATACATAACCGCAACAAGAAATTAATGAATTAAGTAGAAGTAATTAAGACGGTGGCTTTGTTGTAACGGCGAAGTGTTTAAGAAAATATATTAAATAAATATTTGTATACTTTTTTATCCACAAGAGTATTTTGGGAGAGAACTAAAACGTGAATATGAGCACTTAATACAAAATAGTGTTATCCGAGAGTGACATAAGATGGGAATGCCTATATTGGGCATATAATAATGGGATATTGGATAAAGACATAAAATAAAATAAACGGAAAAGGGCAAAATGGGGAGAAAATATATATACCCAACATGTATGTGTAGACAAGCATTACATCATTTCAGTTATAAATTTTAAAGTAACTTGGGAAGTAAGAGATGATGACTTAATCGATTGTTTAGGTGGATTTGAGAGCTACTAGTGAGATGAGTGAGTAGAGTAAGGTGAACCATTCATAAAACGAAAGCAACAACTTGAGATTGCTTGAAGTATAATGGAAAAGAGTATACTGTTATAAAGTATTGAAAAAAGATTCAATACAAAATTATCATGAAATGTGATTTTGAGCTTGTTTCATTTTAACTGTGGTAAGGTGTAGCGTGTTTTTATGTTACTTGATAACATTTCTGTTGCTAAACTTATGCTATCCTATTTTATTTTTTTTAGTGACACCCAATGTTATTTCAAGCAAGCTGTAGCTTATTTGCTTAATCAAAAACTACTGATAAACAATCCTACAGTACAGTGAAAGGAAACTTCTTAATCAAACCATCACATGAATCAGATAAATTGTTTTACATATATGGTGGTGTTATTTTGCAAACACGAAATTAACACAAGACACATGAGAAAGGCAGTTAGCAACTCAGCCTTCCAAATTCATCATGTTTTTGTCATTTAATGGAACAAACCATGTAAGAAAGTTATATTTTTAGCTTTATTGTAATGAACGAACAAGAGAACCTAATCCACACACTTTTAGTTGTGGTGATGGTGCTGCCAAAAACCTAATTATTCCATCTTTCCCTCACTCTCCTTTTTATTTCTCTCCTACTCAATTTAGAGGTAAACATTATATTAATGTGGCCATTGCTGTCAATTCATACATAACAATGTGTACCAAAATAAAATAAAATTATCAATGGCCAAAGCCGTTGGGAAGCCGTCCTTAATTAACAAAGTCGTACGTAGCGAAGTCATCCGAAGCCGTCACTAGGCATGTTCTAACAAAATATATATAGTCGTTGATATTCCCGTAGTTGATCTAAGTACACTTTATATAATATATTATGCTTAATCTTTATTTTGCTTATTTGGAAATGTGATAAATTTCACTCACCATCATCTTTTTGATCACTTCCTTTCATCTTTTTGAAATAAGATTCTATTGATCAATCAATGCTTGTTTAATTAACATACGTCTTAGTAAACATATAGTAAATGGAGTACACACCTTTGAGATGGACTATGTAGTATACCGGCCGAATAAACCTCAATTAAAAGCTAATTTGACTACTGAAAAAGTTATGATGCAGAAGATGCCTATTTGTTCAACATATTAGAACATGAATTATTTGTGTAACAGTTCTAATTATAGTTAATAGAGCATACCCAAAAAATTCCTAGTAAATAAATCTAAATTGAAAGTCTACCTGACATTTTATTTGAAAAAGAAATTAACCACCTAGTAATGCTTACTAGTAAATGACACTTATTATGCTTGACCATAGAGTAACAAAAAGAAAGGAAAATAGAAAGATGCCCCATCACTCACTTTTCGTGAATGAAAGGCAACCAACAAACTAACCACTTACTCACTCAAAGTATTCAGCTAATTCACCCAAGTAGATCACCAACATAGATATGACTAATTAACCCCTATAAAGCAATTAACTAACAGCTCATAAATAAATAAAAATACTTACACGATTAGAAAGAGCAATAAGCTGTATATTGATTATTTTGCTCGAATTTTTGAAATTTAAAAATCAACAATTTTCATCTCAAAACTAACAACCATAAGCTAGCAACACGATAACTGAACCATCTCTACCATCTCAATATCTTATTTGGATGGTTATTACATATGCACTAACATGACAGACTACTAATTAAGTAACAACTGACAACTAAGAATTCATACCATAAATTTAATCAGTATGAATAATACTTCATCAAATAATAATAATGGGAAGCAAACGTATCCCATCAACCAAATACTTCAACACATCTACTTTACATTGAATAATACTAACGTGCCATTTAATAAAAAAACGTTTCCTAGTAATGGCAACCAACCAAGGCCGGACTCGCAAAAACAAGATGATTCTTTGTCTTGAATCCAAAATTCGATTCCACGACCTGCTTTTGATCATCCTCAACCGGTGCCGGTAAATTAAGATCGAACGACAAAATATTAAGTGTCTTGTTATTATCAGAAGACTCCTCCTCGGAGAGGCTAGTGGGAGCCTTCACCTGTGGCGGTGCCACCCTGTGCCTCCGCATGTGGCCTCCCAGCGCCTGACCCGAGGAGAACTCTGACCCACATATGGAGCACTCGTGCACCTTACTCGCCCTTATAGCAACTGGGAAGAAAACCGGCTTAGCCTCTTCCAAGCTGGAATTACTTAACTGCCCTTTGATCACTTGCTCTTTTTTTACAATTTTATCCTCTTTCGGCTCGATCCTTGGCTTTTTATGACTGGCTCGGTGACCGCCTAGTGCCTGGAAAGATGTGAAGGCCCTATCACACGTCTTGCATTCGTAAACATACGAATCAGTTGTAATAGAATTCGATTCATTTTCTTCTTCCTCTTCTGTTTCTTGATTAGGGTAAAATCCTTGGGCCAAAAGGATCAAGCAGTTTGCCATGTCTTCGTCTTCTTGAGTACTGACTGATCTTTCGTCGGAAAGATAAGCAGTGGCGGGTGAGTAATGGCGGTGCCTCTTCGTGCGCTTACCTTTGATGATTTCCATCAAGAAATGTTAGAGTATAATAGTTAAAGAGTGATGAAGAAAAGAGAAAGGGGTTAAGAGTGAGAGTGATGAATGAGAGGAAGTTGAATAGAATGTGATGGGCACGTATGTGTAAATATGTAATATGTGTGTTGTATATATTATGAGTGGCGTGAACAGTTATCGTGAAGATGTGTCATGTGTGTGTGCTTGGTGCCCACACAGAGTGTTAGCTTGCGTTTACAACTTGTTTAGGAATTAAATACTCAGTAGGAAAGAAGAAAAAGAAAGTGTAGCAAATGGTATTTACTTGCTTCTACTTAGAAGTTACAACTTTACAAGTGTGCTTTAAATGAGCATCGCATGTTCATTAACTAGTATTCCCTCAAAAAAAAAAAAAAGTATTCCCTCACACAAAAAACCCCTATTTTTATTTTAATGAAAAACCCCCCTCTTTAACTTGAAGAAAATGCAAAGACTCGAGCATTACAAACTATCTAGTAACTTTCTTCTTAAAAAAAGATCGACTATTGATTGATATGTACTGTACACCTTTTTTTTCTTTACAAAAGCTCGCACCTACAAAAGATATGCACATAGATTATTAATACTTGTTTGTTTAGATATGAAAGTTTACCACAGACTTTGCAAGGAAAGTTACTATTCAATTTGATTTGAATATTCAAATTGACTTCCAATTATATCACTATTAAAGCTTTGGTTTCTAAAAAAATAAAATAAAATAAAATAAAAAAATATCACTATTAAATGGACTTTCATGAGATATTTAATTAGCGTGTTGATATATATAGGTAATGTTGTGTGACATATTAGCTAGATATATAGATATAAGGATACAAGTATATAGAGAGAGAAACGAAACTCTTATTAATATGATCGAATGTCAAGTGATACGTACCTGAGACCCCCCTAACCCTCTTTATATAGTAGAGTGTATGGTTTCAAGACCTACTAAGCCCAACTTAGGCCTTAAGTAAAACTCATGGACTAAAACCCAAGATGACCAATAATATCATACAACATTCCCCATTTGTACTTCTTGATTTATTTGTTTTCATGCAGTCGATCTCAGTCAAGTTCATTCGCATTGCTAAACACATATAAACCTTAGGGCCGAAAGACCCAGTGTGAGACAAAACTGGTACCTAGAAGAAACTGTGTAGCTGAATGATATAGGCCGAAATACCATGTAAGTAACTAACCACAAAACAGTGTGGCTCATCAAAATCTTGCCAGAGCAAAACCAATGAAAAAATCTCTGATCGAAGGAAAAAGATTGCAACAGTGGTAGTAGTAGGGGATCAACCACAAAACAGGTGTCTCATCAAAACCTTGCTAGAGTAAACCCAGTAGAAAAAACTTCTAGTTGAATGACAAAATAATACACAATGGTAAAAAGTATATGACAGGATACTCCCCCTAATTTCGGCAATCTTAAGTGAGATATGATGGGAACATATCTCGCTAAAAACCTTGCCAAGGAAAACCCAGTGGGAAAAACCTTGGTTTAAGGACAAAAAGAGTACACGAGCATGCGACTGGATGCCCCCCTCCCCCACTTGCACGCGGCATGGTGCAAAAATTTCGACTAAGTAGTAATTAGTGCAATAAACATTCTCATGTATGCTCCCCCTCACTTACACATGACTGAGTGCAAGGATTTCATATTCTAAGAAAGAGTACGAGCATTCGACTGGATGATTCAATTATTTGCACACGACTCGATGCAAGAAAATCTAACGTGAAATAGAACGAGAATTCAACGGGATGCTCTTAAAATTCATATGTGAAGAATTATTTCGGCGAGAAATGCTAAATAGGATAATCTAGTCATGTCTCTCTTGATCGATAACAACAAGTTGTCCGCAAATATGACAAGTGTTTTATCTGGATCCTGAGACAGGACATATGTAATTCAAATATGGCTAATACTAGCTCGAAGCCATATACACTCTCTAGTCGTCTCATAGAGCACGAGTAGATCAGAGTGACTCATTTGGAGTCTTAATAATACCTCCAAAATATCGCCTTTTCCCAATGGTAAAGACATAAACATAGTAGGAATATCCCTTATGTGGGTCTGATAAGTACTCGGCATCGGTATAACCGAAAAAGGGTTGCGTTAATTCGAGTACCGAAAGGGATAGGTACGCTCGATGATGCAAATGGGATAAACAAGCCCACTTCCAAAATTACCACAAGGTAAGGGAATATGTCTTTAGCGCCATTTCGATGGCAGCGTATTAGTGCGATGCTGTGTCGAGCTATACCATTCACAGTAGACGAGATCTTTATCCTAGCACATTATGCCAAGTATAATGATGCGCTTATTGTACTTAGATATGAACATCATGGTTCAATATCTCTTCATCGTCTCATTTGGGATGGACTGGATCTATATCAATGTCTGGTGATCAAACGATCATGGAAGAATCTGACGACTTAGCGTCATAACACCTTCTGGGTGTAGTATGAATCATGGAATTAGATTCAAATTTTAAGTGACTCAATCATCAGGCCGAGTCACTACCGTGCATTTCCAAGATCCTTCATCTCCAAGGGCAAATCGAAAATGTGGATTGCTTCAAAACACGCAAGGGCACAATTATTGTTCAAGTATCCTAAGCTGATCAAGTACTCACTTATGCGGGTATACCACATCGGATCGGATTATATTAATCCATACAGTGAACGTCTCAGTCAATTGAGATCGTGTTCCGTGGTCAGAAACTACTTGATTTAAGCATATGAAGTCACACAGGGATCTTTATTTACATATCTTGTCTAAATCCCCACAGAGATACAATTTGACCACATTCAAGGTGCATACTCAGTTTTTTGAAAACTACTAAACTGATAGAGTAGGGGATCATTATAATGCCCATTACGAAGAAGTAAACCATATCGTAATCAATTCCAAGTTGTGAGAGAAGCCTTGTGCCAGTAGGTGAGCACTTATACAGTCTCATTATTCACATCACGGTTCCTTATGAATACCCAAATAAACAAACTGGTTTAAAATTGGGTGGTGTTGGAATGATAGGTCCACACACGCTTTGTTCACTAAGGAATTTGACTTGGAATGTAAGTTTCTATATAAACCAGTCTGATCTTCGTTGGCTTCTAGCAACGATACGTGTTTTCCTGTCATCACTTGCTCATATTATAAGTCATCACCGAATATATGAACAAGTAATCATTGGCTGTCTCGTTTCGCTTCAATATCGTCTAAGATATCATGATCGATAGATATTTCAAGATTCTCAAGATGAGGAGGAATCACACATATCCTAGATCCTTTATAATCTCGTGCGACAAACGAGTTTCAGTTCACCACCTCTGGGGCTGAACGAATTAAGAACGGTCAACTTCTTCATATCTTGGGAAGGATGACAGACTGACGGCCAACGCAACGTTCTTTGCTTGGCGGGTTCGGCCAAAACAACGTGTTACGACAGGAACACGACATTCGATAGGAACGTGTATCATTGCAAGCATTTTGTAGCAGGTATAATGATCTCGTGACATCTCATAAAGTCATTAAATGCGTCTGGCATTTAGTTAGATTTTGGGGAGTCTATGCACTTACTTATAACTAAGTGCAGTTTTCGGGATCAAGTTAAGACTGAGTGGGTTATGCCACGTTACTTCATCTTATTCCTTGTCAACGGTAACGTACAAATCTCCCCCTAACGACAGGAAGAACAGTCTTAGCGATGTCACTTTCGCATGCTATGCGATAAAAAGATCGCTTGCCAAGCTTACTCTATTAAATGATAGGCATGAGATTCATAATCGACTTATGTCCACTTCAGAGGTCCATATTTTGAACGCTATAGCGGCTCAATCAAAATATTAATTAAGAACTCCAAATACGCGTTAATATGAGACTTCTAGCTCATAACCAATAAATATGAGACTTCTGGCTCATAATGAGTAACCAGCGGTACACATATGGTGTTTGAGTGTCTTTGAGCCTCATAACGGACCAATGTAGCAAAATAGCATAAACTCACATAGAAATATAAATCTTGATAAGCAAGACCAAGAAGTGCGTGCAATCATTTGCAATCACATCATCAAACTTTCCGTGAGTCCATTTGGGTCTGAACATAATCGACATGATGATCAATTTCAATTCCCAAACTCAAGTAATTCAAATCGAAATTTTGATTCTTACTCTTCGGCATTATAAATTTGATTAGACTTTTTAAGATAATCTGGATCATGAGCCATCAACTTAATGATATGGCTAAAAGTTTTTGAATGCATCAACCATAACCATAAATTTTTAATGGTCCATCTTATGGTTGGATAAGTCCATAACAACTCTTTCAATTCTTTACAAGAATTCTACAAGTCCATTTCGTGATCTTTACACATACTAGTCTTTCGAAGAGAGCATTAGTGGCATGAATTCCGGATCAATCAAGAAATATATCCTCAAAGAGAATCCAAATGTGATGCGATTATAAATAAAGCATCGTCTTTTGACCCGATAATATCTCATCCAGTCAATGCCACAATATCAAAATGCTCTTATCAATCGACGACATACGAATGATGGTACAAACAATCATGTCTTAGCATCTAAATTCTTTATCAATCAACGACATGCGAAATGATCAGATAACTTTAAATGCTTTAAAAATATGGTAGCAACCACTTGAAATACATTTCAACTCTTCTAAAATATGCTTTTGCTCGTATTGGGTGGAGGCTATGTAAAGAAATTTTAATTCTTTCATGAGCTATTACCAGATAATACTGTGTTTCTCGAATATTTTATAACTCAACAAGGTACGACATGACCTACATGAGTATAATGCCTCATATTTGACAAATCAATTTCTTTTTACCAAAGATTTTGATTTTGGAACGATAGGTTCAGAATCGTTGTCACTAAGGATTCTTTAGGCAAATAGTAGGTGAAATTATGTGGTACATTGTTATCTACTATTTCCAGACAACCAACTACCCCACAAGTATTGCCTAAAATTTCATAATTTAAAGTTTGGTCACATTTGTCAAAGGAATCTGCTCAAATAATACTTTAAATTAATTCAAGAAATTTCATAAACAGGAAAAGCATACCCAAAAGTATGGTACAAATGGAAAAATTATAATCCAAATGGAAAAACATAATCCAGATAAGCAACAAATCGGGTCAATGATTTATCAAAATCAATAAAGAAAGGTAGAGAAATCATTTGAGCCACAAAATCAGGGGTCTCAAAAGTTTCATTTCAGTTAGCTTTAACCACATTACCATCGACTTTTCCACCTTTATAATAGTTTTGAACTATTTTAAGGAGTAACCGTGCATGACCTTTGCCTTTATAGCATAGAGTTGGCTCCTTGAGCATTATCTTTTGATTTGAGACAACGGGCCATATTGTTCATTTCAAGGACTGTCTTGGATCCACAGGTCTTCGATTTTGATGATTGTCTAAACCTCGCTTGGCTAGGTGATCGTCAGGATCGCGACAGTTCGAGACAAATTACACTTGTGTCTCGGTTCTCGATTCGTGGAAAAAAAATATCCATGAAGAGCATTAATATTAGGGAAACAATTCGCCATTGACCCAATGGGATTAAAACTGCTCATCGGGGCATTTTCTCATCCACAAAAAGATGGACGATGAAGGAACATGATGAATATAAATTCAGGATACTGCTTATGAAATACAATTTCTAATCTAGGATTTTAGTGAAGGATCGCTCCAATATGTCAACTTCAGACATTTGTTCACCATAGACGTTATCACATCTCAAATGTGGCGGCGAAATAAAATCAACGCCTTAGTATTCATCTCGTGAGTAACAACAAACTCATGTTTTACTCATCATATATGGCATCCAAACAAATAAAATTGGGCATCACATTTTCACACATTAGGGTGATTAAAATGTGGTGAAGGAATAAGATCAACGTTTAAACTGTCATTTCACAAGTATGCTTTGCGACTTTTCTTATTATAGATGGCATCCAACATGTGTTCAGAGTTCTGCATCAGTATCATATAAAATGACTGGTTTATATGCTTATGGTTTGTAGAAGCACAAACTTTTTTTTGAAACGACAGGTTTGAAAACACTAATTTTGCTTTTCAAGTGAACTGTTTCTCATTGATCGAATGACAGGTCGATACTGAGACACCAATTTGGCAAAACATACATCACTATATAAACACACTCGGGGAAATTATTATTTAGTCAACCCCTTTCGGTAGCTCTAATTGAACACGAGCAGGAAAGACGGTGACGGTGGAGGGCACAAATGCCACTTAAAACTCGACCTCATTAGGATATGAACTATCCGCCAATATATTTCATAAACATCGTATCCAAATAAGTGAGCCTATTTAGGGAAGGTTCATAATTTTTCCAAATTAAATGTGAAAATATATGATTTCGTAAATTTAAATATCATATACATAACAGCAGTAATAATATTACATGGCAGTGATTATTATTATGACAATTCTTTAATTAATTCAATTAACATGCAATGTTATTTACTAGCCAATTAAATAATTATTATGGGCCGATTTTATACACATGCAAACACATATACTGTTTTAGATGTAGGTACAATACTAGGGGTATCTCCTGTCATTTCAGTAAAGTATACATATACAATTACTATTGCATTACAGATTAAGTCCATATATTCCAGAAAGTCTTAAACTGGTCCGTATTGTATCAAAAAATAAGAACTATGGTTTTATAGGTGTACTAGATCAACTTATCAAGTTTTAATCGAGCTATTAATATACAAACAGAGCCGTACATGTAGATTTTTAAAAAATCATATAGGGGACTAGGTCTATGTTCAAACACTATATGTTTTACTAAACATTATGTATATAATTAACTATTGCAAGTTCAACTGATAATCATGCAATAAAATATATGTTTTACTAAACATGCAGCAATGTAGATATGATTATATGCAGCATAGTATTATGATTAACTTGGTAACATAACATACAAACAAACAACAGTGATTTCATAATTAAGTCGTGGTACGACTACACATATATATCCATGTTTTACTATTGTCAAAATCACAGACTTAGTAACGGTATAAACATAGATGATTTCACATGTAATTACATAATTTATTTGCAAGATGTAATTTTTTTTGTATACCGTACTCCTCCTATTTTGGGCGTAAATATTTGTAAAAAAAACTTCAAAGTTTGTCCGTAAATTGATAACCCAATTCTCGAGCGTATAAAACCTCATTTTCGAACAAATACCACAATCTTCTAGCTTTTAATGCAGTCTCGGCGAGCCAAGTGCCGATAACGTGTTGTGTGACATATTAGCTAGATATATAGATATGGAGATACAAGTATAGAGAGAGAGAAATGAGTCTCTTATTAATATGACCGAATGTCAAGTGATACGTACATGAGACCTTCCTAACTCTCTTTATATAGTAGACGGTAGGGTTATAAGACCTAGCAAGCCCAACTTAGGCCTTAAGTAAAGCTCATGAATTAAGAGCCAAGATGACCAATAATATCCTACGACTGATAAATATTTTTTGACACAAGTTAATGTAAAGACTCGTTGATGCTTGGCGTTTACCGTTTGAGCAAGGTAAATCAATGACTAACTGAATTTCTACAAGATTGTGTATCAAATAAGTATATCATATATCACTCATTTGATTATGCAGCCACTTAACTTACGTAGTGAAATAAGTATATTTTTCTAATTAATTTATAAGAGATTGCAGAAGTTATATACGTGATACATTGAACACAAAGCATATTCACGTGATTGATAGGAAATTAGGTAATAAGAGGGGGAAACTAGCTAGGAGTGAGTGAATGAAGTTTTTCCAGTAAAGAAAGGCAGAATTCCATTTAAATACAAATAGTAGGAAGGAAGCCAGGAGGGGAGTGATATACAAGGCTTGCTCGTTTGTTTGTATGTCCTTTAATTTTGTAAGTTGTTGCCCGTTTTTGTTTGTTTGTAAGTGTTGCCCGTTTGTTTGTTGTTTGTCTTTTAAACAATCGTCGATTTCATTAATAAAAAAGATAATTTGAGTGTTGCTGATTAAAGAAAAGTCATCGAGTAAGAGATGGTTATTGATTCCGTTCTTGTTGTGACATCTTAACACTACACCAAAAATGTCGGGATAACTACAAAAATCTTTATCAAAACTGCTGATAAAATGAGTGTCACTAAATTTTAACATGAGTTTTACAACATAATTAGTTTCTATTTGTTACTAAAAATTAACGATATTTAATTTACCAACAGTATTCAAAAAGATGTCTAATGCTATCTCGACATTTTGTTATAGTGTAATATGGAGATAAACTTCTTTAAGAGTGGAAGGATTGAAACTCTGGTGATGATAGAAGGAATGTGTATCTAGGGCTCAACATCTTGTTCCTAACATCTTTCTTTAGTGGTTTATTTTTCAAGTATAAAACCTTAACCTGCAAAATTAGAGATGTCACAACTTTACATTTATTGGAATATATTCTCTCAAAATATGGTATAAATTAGATTTTAATAATCAAACTTTAAACTGCTATACCATTGAGCAAGTTGGTTGGTCCAACTAGTTGAAATGCTACTATATGACGTTCACCACCATGATCCAATCATTGGTGTTCGCAAAGCGGTTTAACTCTGAAAATAGGGTTATTAATTAAAAAAAAAGAAGGGTAACCATTGCATAAATTAGTTATGTTATATTTTTGTGATCACAGTTAATCCAACTTATAGTCAATCAGCGAGCATGCACCACCTCATTCACTCGATGTACTTTCCCCTATACAAAAGTGCCATTTCTAGAGTGAAAGTTAGAGAGAGAGCATGGTTGGATTTTGAGCTAGGTCTAAGAAGCACGTGACTATAGCCCCAAAAAACGTATATTTTTATTTAAAAAGATATTAAATATATATATATATATAATTCATTTTTTTTTCTAATCAATAGTTATCTGCGGCTGAGTGGTCGGTTTCCTTAATAAATAGTTTAATCAACTCGTGTTTAAGTCTTTACGGAGACAAGATATTGTTTTTTTTATTTTATTATAGAATTTAGTACATTAATTAACTATTTCATTTTATGTATGGTTCTATGTGGTCTCCTGTATTAAAAAAAACAGGAAATGACCTGATTTGTTAAATAGATAACATATTTGGTTTCTGATTTACTTTTTAAAAAATCCTAATATAATTTCAGATTGAATTCGAAATTTGTAAAATTTTTGCTTCATATCATTGCTTTTTTTGTTAAATGTGCTCTACTTATTGGGTATAATATTTTTTAGGTTAATATTTTACAATTTATTAATTGTATCTTATAAGTTTTTTTTAAATACTTATTTTTTTTTTTACGAAAAAAAAATCCAAATTTTAAGCTGATCTAATTCACTAAAAAAAATACCCAAATAGCGACGGGATTAGTGACGGTATTTTTTGTTACGAGCTTATTAGCGACGATTTTTATGACAGCTTTGTTACAGTTTAGTCAATTTGTGACAATTTTTTAAATTAGTGACAGGTTTGTGACAGTTTTTGACTCTTATTAAATCAAACATTATTTTGTAGTGGGTTACCAAAACTGTAAAAACGGTCATGAGAGACTGTTAGTAGTATGCGAGTGATGCAACTATGCAAGTATGATGAGGAAGTGGAGAAAACAATTACTGAGATTCGGTTGGCTAACTTTTAAGCAAAACCATTACTTTCTTTTACGTTTTGCCCCTCAATTTATATACTGGAGTGGAGTATAATTTAATAACTGTTTGTTTCTTCATTTATCTTTACATTACTATTTTATTAGGACAGATACACACACATATATTAGCTGTCACATTTTAAAAAATCTCAACAAAAATCTTTTTAAAAATTAATGTTGCTAATTAGAGTGTCGTTAATTTTTAGCAATATAATTAATTGATATTGTGTTGCTAAAATTTTGTAAGAACCATCTTACCATGCAATTTTTAAAAAGTGCTAACTTGACATTTTTTTTAGTGATTCGGTCTTCAATAATTATACTCATTACTTTCGGTATATATAAGCGGTGGGGAAATTAGATAATGATATAATTGGAGAATAATACAAAGAGACCGTCAATTCGTGAATTTATTAATTACATGGATGCTTTTCATTTGAGTTCAAGTCTTATGATTATATGACTTTGTCAGCCCAAATTAAATTATATAACTTGTAATTTTATTTTATTTTCCTCCGCTGATAAGTCCTCTTTCCGACAGTAGTTGCAATTACTCGAAAATCCAATAAATTCCTCTAGGCTTGCAGAACCCTAATGATTTTCATAAGAGTTTGCAAAATAATATATTAAACTATTTTTTAATCTACAAAATAACTCATCTCTTGTGAGAAGTGGGGATAAGTTATGGGCAAGTGAGGGTTAGGGACCACAATATATAAAAGCACTTGTCATTGGCTCATGGCTTTGGCACCTTTTTTCTGAGTAGTGACTATGATTTGTTCCGGCTAATTAATTAAAATTAAGTTATTCTTAGTAAATGCACCCGGTGTTGATTTTATTTACAACTCCAAGTACATTGTAACTGCGCACTGAATTTATACTTCAGTTATTTCTTTAAAACTAATCTACTAGCTTTTTTCTATGTTTCCATTTAGGATAAATTAATAAAACATACTATTTTTAAAATTAAATTGACAAAAACATATCCAAAATTTCTAATTAACAAAAACATACCCAAAAGATCATACCCTAATTTGTATATTTCATACCCTTATTCCAAAAGTTCATACCCTTACTTCAAAACTTGATACCCTAATTTGTATATTTTATACCTTTATTCTAAAAGTTCATACCCTTATTTCAAAAGTTCATACCCTAATTTGTATTTTTTATACACTTATTCCAAAAGTTCATACTTTTATTTCAGAAGTTCATACCCCAATTTGTATTTTTCATACATTTATTCCAAAATTTCATATACTTATTTCAAAAATTCATACACTAATTTGTTCATACACTTATTTTAAAAATTAATACACTAATTTGTATTTTTCATACACTTATTCCAAAAGTTCAACTCCATACCCTTAATTCGCGTAATTCATACACTTATTTTGAACATTATACACTAATTAACAAACCCAACTCTTACCTGTTCTCCGATCTTGAACTATCACATCGCCGTCGTGAGCCTCTCATTCGACGATCGCATCTCCGTCGGCATCAATCTCGAGTTTTCGATCTCGCTATACACATTTGCCGTCCATTCTGATAGATGTGTCCGTCTCAATTTCCACGGAAGAAAGAGATCGGAGGGAGAGAAGAGAAAAAAAAGATTGAAAAAATAGAGGAAGGATGATGAGAGAGATCGGAAAGAGAGAGGAGGGATGAGAGATCAGAAAGAGAGGGGAGTGATGAGAGATCGGATAGAGTGAGAAGGAATAGGAGAGAGATCGGAAGGAGGAGGGAGAGATTGGAGAGAATGTGAGAGGAGGAGAGAGAGGAAAGAGATTGGGAGAGATAAATCAGATTTTTTGTTTTTATTAATTATTAATTGAAGGTATGTTTTTGATAATTTAACTTTTAAATTTATGTTTTTATTAATATAACAGTGATAGGATATATTTATGTTTTTATTAATATAACAGTGATAGGATATATTTATGTTAATTGTAAATTATAGTCGATGAACAATACCCCTAAATTTTGTCACTAACTAAAAGTCGAGCAATGTGTGGACCTGCTGTGCTTCTAGAAGCAAAATTAGGCATAGGAAAGTTGGGTGGTTAGTTTTAAGTACTAGCTAAGTAGTCTTTATAATTGGGTTCTTTTGCCTAAGAAAAAAAATGAGTGAAGTTGGATACTTTTAAAAGTAGAAATATATTCAGACAAATTTACCAATTTGTTGCACAATCTCTTATATGTATTACACACTCACTCACATGTATAATAATATATTTATATTAAAAAATATATTTTTATCCTTCTAAATATATGTATAAAGTGTGTGAGTTATATACATACATATATATATTAGTAATATTACATTTAATAATTTTTCTTATTTTTGATTAATATTTAAATTTAAGGTGACTCAACTAGGGTTCTACTGTATTTTTATTGAGTTTTTAGTAAGTTGAGTTTTTATTATTTTGAATACTTATATTTTGATTTATTAAATTATATATTGTATTTTATATATATTTGAAGTGATAAATATTTTTTTTATTAACTAGGAAGTGTAAGAGTTGCGTGCAAATTGTGTGTCTAGCATAACATCTCCCCTCTTAAAATTACTCAAACTATGGATAATTTACATATATTTATATCTAACTAAATATGTCACACAACACAATTGATAATACTGATACTTTCTTCATCTTTAAAAGGCACAATGCGTGTTTAATTTGGAGTATTTTCTTATGTTTCAATTGGAAATAAAAAAATGCCTCCTTGTAAACAAGATTGTCCCTCTTTTGTAAGTTTTGTACCAGATAAGCATGGGTCGAAAATGCATGTGACAAGGGCTTGTCACCGTAACTTAACAATTTTCAGTTTTTTTAGCAGTGTTTTTTAAAATAATTTATATATAATGTATTTCAGCAACCACTTAAATATTTTTGTTGGCAAGTCCTTTCAAAATTATATATTGTTACTGTAATAACATATTATGATTTTTTATCTGCACCTAAATTACTACTTAAAAAAGTAACAAACAATTGAAAGAATGTGACACTAATTTAGCAGCTTATATAGCATGTTCATAATTCAAAAAATTGAACTACAATAATAATGATAATAATAACATATAGTAGTGGATACAAATAAAATTTAAAGGAACTTTGGTAGTTTGTATGAAAAGTAAAAATAATTAAATTACATATATTTGGTTGTTCTTATATTTATGCAAATTGATTATATGTGAACTTGAATATTTAATATAAGTTTGATTTTTCCGGGTGTTTAATATTTTCATATCTTCGTTTGTTCATATTTTTTCTTTTAATAGCTCGCTTTCTTAATTTTATCTTTTTATACCTTCGTTTCTTCATACTTTTCTTTTATTATTTTTTATTTATTTTACATTGGTTTCTAATTTTATTTTATTTTTGATCAATTTCAAATGTTGAAACTTTCAATACGTGACTGCGCATGGCTTTATCAAGTTAAAATTATGGGGGGGCGGGGGGAGATAAAAACCATGTACAATTTTTTTAAAGAAATTAGAGTAAAAAATATATATAAAATATGGTTTTCCTGTTCTTTACAATTTGAAAAATATTATGTACTTTTATTTTTAAAATATTAAATTTTTGGTTCCGGATCCGCCTTTGTCCATAAGATACTAATTATATGTAAAATTGTATAACATTTTCTTGAAGGATTTATGAAATTAGACTGCAAGTTGGGATAAAAAAATAATACTTTTAGATGCTTTCGCTTTACACTCTTATAGCTATAATTGTTGATATTGGATTTAGCCAACCTGACGAAGACTTTGTTGAATACCTTTTGAGTTTACTAATCCGAATTTAACTAACATTTGGTCCTTTGGAATTCACCTATGCCATGGTCGTTTATATGATAGGCTAAAAGGGTATAGTTTATAGGGTTAATTCCCTATAAGTATCTCATAGCAAATTATATTCCTCCTAGATATCTTAATAATTTCACATTTTCACATAGGTATCACTTTTTAATTATTTAGTTTATTTACTAAATTGTCATACAAACCAAAATATAATATACATATTTTATCTTTCTATAAATCCAAAAAAATAGTTTTAAATTACAACAAAATAAAAAAAACACAAAAAAATTATAAAAATGAAAAAAATCACAAAAAATATAAAAAATAACAAAAAAAATAAAAGATGATAAAAAAAATGAAAAAAATCACAAAAAAACAAAAAAAAAACAAAAAAAAATAAAAAAAAATAAAAAATTTTTTATAAAAAATCACAAAAATAAAATAAAATTATAAAAAATCACCAAAAATCACCAAAAATCACAAAAAATTATTAAAAAATACAAAAATCACAAAAAATGAAAAAAATCACAAAATTTTTAAAAAATTACAAAATGTCAATTAACACTTTTTATACCGAAAAATCAAAAAAAAAATATAAAAAATGACAAAAAATCACAAAAAATTATAAAAAATTATTAAAAAAATGAAAAAAATGAAAAAAACAAAAAAATTATATAAAAATCACAAAAAATCACAAAAATCACAAAAAATCACAAAACATTATAAAAAAATAACAAAAATCACAAAAAATATAAAAAATCACAAAAAAAAAGAATTATAAAAAAAATGAAAAATCATAAACTTTTTAAAAAATTACAAAAAATATATAATTTTTTTTTGTCAATATAACACTTTTTATACCGAAAAGTGATTTTTTTTATACAAAAAAATGGTTTTTCCATGATAAATGTGCCTTTTTTTTAATCTGAATGAGCTGAAAGTGGATCTACTTTAGTCAAAAATACATATAATTCAGTCAAAAGCGTATATAGTTCAATAAAAGTGCATATAGTTCAGTCGAAATTGTATATAGTTAGTAAAAAATGCATAAATTTGAGTCGAAATTGCATTCAGTTCAGCTGAAAGTACATCTAGTTCCGTTGAAAGTGCATACAATTCAGTCGCAAGTAAATATAGTTCAATAAAAGTGAGTATGCATATAATTCAGCTAAAAGTGCATCTGGTTCAGCTGAAAGTACATCTGGTTCAGCTTAAAGTGCATCTAATTTAGTGAAAAGTACATATAGTTAAGTCAAAAGTGCATATAGTGTAGTCGAAAATGAATATAGTACAGTCGAAAGTGCATATAGTTCTGTTAAAAATGCATCTGATTCAACTAAAAGTGCATTTGGTACAACTGAAAGTGCATATGGTTCAGCTGAAAGTGCATATGGTTCAGCTAAAAGTGTATCTGGTTCAGCTGAAAGTGCATATGGTTCAGACAAAAGTGCATCTAGTTCAATAAAAGTGCATATCGTTCTGTAAAACCTGCATCTAGTTCAACTAAAAGTGCATATGGTTCGGCTGAAAGTGAATATGGTTCAGCTAAAAGTGTATCTAGTTCAGCTGAAACTGCATATGATTCAGACAAAAGTGCATCTAGTTCAATAAAAGTGTATATCGTTCTGTAAAACCTGCATCTGGTTCAACTAAAAGTACATCTGGTTCGGCTGAAAGTGCATATAGTTCAGCTAAAAGTGCATCTGGTTCAGTCGAAAGTGCATCTAGTAGAGTCGAAAGTGCATAAAGTTCAATAAAAGTGATTTTTTTTTTCATTTTTTTCATTTTTTTTAATTTTGTGATTTTTTTCATTTTTTTAATATTTTTTTATGATTTTTTTGTGATTTTTTTCATTTTTTATAAATTTTTTAATTTTTTATATTTTTATAATATTTTGTGATTTTTTTCATTTTTTATAATTTTATGTGATTTTTTTCATTTTTTATAATATTTTGTGATTTTTTTCATTTTTTATATTTTTTATATTTTTTTATAATATTTTGTGATTTTTTTCATATTTTATAATTTTTTGTGATTTTTTTCATTTTTTATAATATTTTGTTATTTTTTTCATTTTTTATAATTTTTTTTATTTTTTTTGTAATTTGTTTTAAATTTTGTGATTTTTTGTGATTTTTTTAAGGTTTTTTTTTATATTTTTATAATATTTTGTGATTTTTTTCATTTTTTATAAATTTTTTTTTATTTTTTTGTGATTTTTTATGTTTTTTTTTAATAAAAATACATTTTTTTTAATTTTTACAATTTTTGTGTGATTTTTTTTCATTTATTTTGAGATTTTTTGCATTTTATATAATTTTATGTGTTTTTTTTCCATTTTTTATGAAATATGTGTATGGCGTTTTGGGAATATGAAATTATGGAGGTATCTAGGAGTAATATAATTTCAAAAGTGCTACATATTGGGCATTATTTGTAGTTTATAAGGTACTATTAGTGTGATTAGTAATACCGTATTTATTAGCATAAATTATAATATAATTAGTATTATCGCTGAACTAATAATCTTATAGCACCTCTTATACCGCAAACAAACACGACTTAGAGTCGTGTAGCTAGTACTAACTTAAACATTCTTTTTACGTCTCAACGACAAAAAGGAGGTAATGTAGTTACAATTTAAGAAGATATTGGTGATTAATTAGTTGTGTTTGAGAGCTTATATATATATATATATATATATATATATATATATATATATATATATCATCCCCAATGTAAATCTTAGGTAAAACAAGTTAGTGTCGATATTAGCCGATGCGTACATTTTATATGTTATATTCATTAAATATTACTATAAGAAAAAGTTAAGATAGCAGCAGTTTACTTTTTCAAAACTGTTGGTAAAGTGAGTGTCGCTAAATTTTAGCAATAATGACCTACAATAAAACGGAATGGCCAAGAGTTTAGCAACAATGGCCTACAACAAAAAATTGATGTTACTGGGTTCTTTTTTTGTGGTGGTTTTTGGTTTGTTTTATCCGTTTTTTTCTAAACTTCTGATGTTGAAACTACTTTCCCCTTTATTATGTGATTAGGACTGCCTTTGTTTTTTGCTTATCTTTGATCTTCTTTGTTTTTTGTTATGCTATTTACTTTGGTTTGTTTGGACTTTGGGTTTTTTAGGTGTTTAAACCACGCTTGTATGAAAATTGATGATTTGTATTTTCGTTGTTCTTTTATTTGGTTTTGATTTCTTCTACTCTTTCACTCATGGTATATATTTTTGTTGTTTGTAGGAATACTTGCAACAATGCCTGGACCAACTGGGGCATTTTTCGGAGGATGATTTCCGTGTTCTGGCTAATATTCCCGATGATGTATTTCTTCAAAAGCCTACCACGAACAGGTTTTGGGTGATGTCCGGGAGGGAGAGGTTGATGTTCGGGCCTCTGCTCTTTTGATAGGAGGTCTAACACTTCCGTTCTTGGATTGGGTGACTTCGTTCTTCGAAGTCTTCCAAATTGCTCCATGTCAGCTGACTTTAAATTGCTACCGGATCTTGAACAGGGTGAAGAGGCTAGCTAATGTGGCTAGGCTGAAGCTAGAGATGAAGGACGTTCTCGATGTTTATGGCCTTCACTTCGATACTCAGAGTTGTTATTTGAAGTCGGTGAGGAGATTTGCTCAACTCGTTTTGGACATCCCAGAGACGAACGAAGAGCATAACCTTGACACTTTGATAGTGTCTGGGAACTGGTGCTCACATGGTGTCTTATTCCTAGCCCTGCCCTTCTTGCTCCCCATACTCTTGCTCGTGGGGCCCCTGATGTTACAAAACTTCTTGCTCCGTGGAAGTGGTGGGGCCCGGACAATAAGGTTGAAAATCGTGCTGCTCCCAAGCTTCTTGGGTATGTGGCCGACCTGGGGAATTGATGTACCCGTGCACCTGTCATTTCTAGTGAGACTGATCAGGACTTCATAGCCACAATCACATCTAGGGTTTTGGTTCTTGGTGGGAAGAGGGGCACTTCTCGTTCCAAGTCTAGACCCGCTGCTGTAGGGGTAGTTAGGCCTGATGATGAGGGTGCCGCCTCCATCGCATGGGTGGGTGACCGGAGAGGGTCTACTGCTTCCTCGGCTGCTGCTGTTCGTCGTAAGTAGGCAAGAAGGGCTGAGACTCAGCTCATGGATGATGATGATGATGATGGTGAAGATGGTGACAGAGGTGATGGAGTTGATGGAGGGGATAGGGACGAGGTTGTGGATGATTTTGGGGGTGGCGGTGAGGTTGGGGATGAGATGCAAGTGGATCAGCACTCTCCATTGGGAGATTTTTTCTACTCTTCCCGACCCTGAAAAGGGTGGGTTCATTCCTAAGTCCTCAGTACTAATTTTTTTTTTTTTTTTTTTTTGATAATTGGCTTTTGCATTTATCAGTGTTCTCCTGGCTTATTGGTTACCTTTGCCCTTTCTCAGTTTATGGGCATTATTTTGTTTCAGGGGTTGTTTACTGACATCTTTCATCATGTAAACTACCAGCCATTGGCTGCTGAGACATTGGATCTTCCTATTATCTCTCCTCCTCATTTTGAGGAGCGAGCTGATGAGCCATTGGTCCTTAAGATAGAGGATGTGGTTACGACCGAGGTGGGGGATGGTGGAGGTGATCTTGAATTAGATGCCCCTTCCGCTCGTGTCGAGTGGTCTTCTAAAGAGGGGGTTGATTTTGTGGGTCTGGATCAAGTTCGTATGAATCGATATATTGCCTGATGTGAGGGTAACTTGCTCCAGAATGTTCGCTCGACTTCGATGGCTTACTCTGCCCTTTTGCCTCTCGCTCACAAGGATGTGGAAGAGTTAGCTTATCCCTCTGACAAAGAGGCTGCTGTGGAGACTAGTAGTTTGTTTCTTTAGGTATATTTTGTTTTTATTTTTTGCTATGTTATTTCTGTTTCTCTTTTTTGATTTTACAATATTTCTTTTATTGTAGGCCTTTCTCTCTTCCGTTGATGTGCGGAACCGCTTAGTGACCGCTCTTGGCCATTCTAAAGGTGCCTCTAGCGTCTCTCAACTTGAGTCTATCGTGGCTGCCAAAGGCGATGAACTTGCTCTCTTGAAGGCTCAAGTTGTAGCGCTAGAGGCTGACAAACTGCGGCTGGCCAATGAGAAGCAGATCTTGGAGGAAGAGAAAACTAGGCTGGGGGACAAGAAGCGGAGCTGGGAGGACAAAAGTGCTAGGCAGGTGGACGAGAAAGAGACTGCTGAAGGTGCACTCATTACTGCTCAGGAGCAGTATGAGGACAAAGTGTCCAAGCTTGCCAAGGCCCATAAATTACGACTGACCGAGACTGAAAACAGCATAGGGCTGACAAAAAGAATCGTGACATTTCTACTGCACAGTTTGTCAATTACCATGCTTTCAATTCTCATATGCAGGCCTTAAATGCTACCAAGGTTCCCCATTCGCATGCGACTTGTACAACATTTGTTTACCCTGTGTCTCGTTTCGCTCCTCCTTTACCCGTGGATTGGGACCACCTTCAGGACTCAGAGCTACACGCGCAACCTGGGTCATCGGTTCGTCTTACTCCTCGACTTAACTCTGGCTCGGGGTCATCTGCACATGGGTCTCGTTCTCAGGTTAACCTTTGAAGTTTTGCTTTGTTATTGTGTTGTAATTTCTTTTGTTGAACAATAGGCTTATTTTGAGCCCGGCTTGTGGGTCTTCTACTTGGATATCTTTATGTAATATTTGTATATTTCTTTTTATTATTCTTTGATCTTCTTCGTTCCTTTTTCTTGGTTAGTTGGTAAACATCTGCATATGTTGAGGGTAATAGTGTTGTGCCAGGTACTGGTTAACCATTTTTCCAAAGAGGCCCTGTCCCTGCCTATTAGTAGGTCAGGAGAGGGCATTGCAAGTTCCGTGCTTAAGTCTGAGGTTAGTGGTCTTTCCTATACACATGAGTTAGCCCTTACCCTTCGTAAGATTGATGATTTTAATGTTCATATTTAAAATCTCTCAACACGTTTACATGATCTGGGCTAGGAGTTTAGCCGAAAAACAGCTCACTATACTGCCAATAAGAGAAAGGCGAAGGAACTTTTAGGCCAGCTTCGTCGCCCTCGCGATGATATAAGAGGTCGAGTTACTACTCTAAGCTTGGTGCTTGAGGTCGTGTTCGAGGATGCTGACTTGCTACTCTCCTTCGTTAGGGCTCATTGGGCACGTACCGCAGCTCTAGAGAATTATGAGTTCGTAAAAAACAATCGGGGTCTAGCCCGAGCTTAGTGTATGGTTAGTGCCATGGCTCGTGTCGACGAGGCTTTTGCTGTTTTACATAACATCGATCTTAAGGTAAAGAGGCACTTTGGGTCGCAAGTTAGGTCATTGCGGGAGGATCATTTTACCGAAGCCGGTGGAGCCCCTGCATCTTCCGACGAGCTTGTTCCTCTTTTGTCTTACTAACTAGTTTAAGCTTTTGATTTGTATTTGACTTGGATTTATTTTTGTGAAATGTAATTCATACGAATGTCGATATTTTTAATTTCACTTTGTTGGTTCTTCGGCTCTTGTTAATGTGTTCTTTTTGTTTTATCTTTATAGACACTTGCTACTTCGTTGCATCAGGCTGGTTCTCCGAGCCTTGTTAATCCTGGGCAGGGACCTTCCCGTGCTGCTCGGGATGGGGCCTCGTCTGGTACGGCGGATCAAACCCGTGCCAATTGGCTTTACATTGATCTGACGGGGAAGAATGAAAAACTTCATGCTTGGTGCGTGAGACTTAGGGAAAAACTTAATACTCGTTCGGCTTCCTTTAAGGATTATGTGCAACGCACCGAAGCTGTTTTTTCTATTTAAGAGCATCGTTTGGACCGATACTTGCGGTTAAAGGACAAATAGCTTAACAAGCTGAAGTCGCTTGTTCCTCGAGCCAATACGTTGGTGAAGTATTTTCGTGTTTCTTGCACCTAGCATGATGCATCGACCTCTTTGAGCCAAGTCCGATCACTGCCATATGACGATGATCAATGTGTTTTAGCTATTGAAATTCACAATAGAACCAAAGCGGATGAGTTTACCGCTCGTCTCTCGGTGAATAAACTTATGGGTGCTTATACCACAAATTTTGACTCCCTTCTTCCCACTGATGAGGTTTTGGACGGTGATGACACTGAGGTGGATACATCGACGGATAACGAGGTGATTGACCTTGGTCATGTTCCTTCCTATTCGTCATGCAACAACTCTTCCTCTATTTAAGCCATTTATTTCTATTTTCTTTTATTTATTTCACTTAGACTTTATTTCGAATGTTTAAGTACAATTGCCTCCGTAACGCTGGCTTGTATTATTTGTTGTCCCTCTGCTATTTCTTATGTAGACTGGCCTTCCCTTTTTCTTGATTGGAATATTATTATAGTACTGTGTTTGTGAACTCGTCTTGCGTGTCTTAGTCGACATTTCATTTGGTGCGTTTCTTTTTCTTTAGAATGTATTTATGTTATTGTGGACTTTTCACCCGAGGTGCCTTCCTTTGGAAAGGTCTTTTTCTTACCTTTTTAAAAGATCATAATGGGTTTTCACCTGAGGTGCCTTCCCTTGAGAAGGTCTTTTAGTCTTTTCTTACCTTGTACAAGATCATAATGGATTTTCACCCAAGGTGCCTTCCCATGAGAAGGTCTTTTAGGATTTTCTTACCTTTTAAAATGTCATGATGGGTTTTCACCCGAGGTGCCTTCCCTTGAGAAGGTCTTTTAGGTTTTTTACCTTGTAAAAGGTCATAATGTATTTTCACGCAAGGTGCCTTCCCTTGAGAAAGTCTTTTAGGATTTTCTTACCTTGTAAAAGGTAATAATGGGTTTTCACCCGATTTGCCTTCCCTTGAGAAGGTCTTTTAGGACTTTCTTACCTTGTAAAAGGTCATGGGCTTTCACCCTAGGTGTCTTACCTAGAAAAGGTCATTTAGGATTTTATTACCTTGTAAAAGGTCATAATGAGTTTTCACCCGAGCTGCCTTCCCTTGAGAAGGTCTTTTAGGACTTTCTTACCTTGTAAAAGTCATAATGGGTTTTCACCTGAGTTGCCTTCCCTTGAGAAGATCTTTTAGGACTTTTTTACCTTGTAAAAGATCAAAGTCGGTTTTCACCCGAGGTGTCTTCACTTAAGAAGGTCTTTTAAGACTTTCTTAACTTGTAAAAGGTCATAATAGGTTTTCACCCAAGGTTCCTTCCCTTGAGAAGGTCTTTTAGGACTTTCTTACCTTGTAAAAGGTGAAAGTCGGTTTTCACCCGAGCTGCCTTCCCTTGAGAAGGTCTTTTAGGACTTTCTTACCTTGTAAAATGTTATAGTGGGTTTTCACCCGAGATGCCTTCCCTTGAGAAGGCCTTTTAGTATGTTCTTTTTCTTTTTAGTTACAATAATATTTGTTTATTTCTTGGATAGATGCAAAAGGAAGGGCCCCACATGTCGGTCGCCATTGTCTGCTTCTTTTTTCTTTATACATAATATTTTTTGAGGTTAACTACATTCCAAGAATTCGTTTCTCCTCTGCTATTTTCGAAATGGAGACTCTTGATTTTGTAAGTGATTGGACTTGTTTTCTTGGTAATTTCATATGGGTCTTTCCAGTTTGGGCTGGGTTTGCCGTCTATCTCATTTCTCGTGTAGGCCATGACTCGTCTTAACACTAGCTCACCAATTTCAATCTCTTTAGAGCCCTTTACCCTCTTGTCGTAAGTCTGCTTTACGCTTTGTTGGAAATTTAGCTAGGGTTAAAGTTGTTATTTCTCTTTTCTCATCCAACATGTCGAGCTCTTCTCTCAGTCGTTCTTTGTTTTTTCCCTGCTCGACTAGTGTTGTTCGTAGCGTTGGAAGTCGGACCTCTGTTGGGATAACGGCCTCGATCCCATATGGACGTTAAATGAAGTTTCATTTGTGCATGTCTTAGGTGTAGTTCTGCATGACCATAGTACATTGAGAAGTTTCTCCGGCCATTTACCTTTTGCTTTTTCTAAGCTTGTTTTGATACCATCGAAGATAGTTCGATTGGATAATTCAGCCTGACCGTTACTCTATGGGTATGTCGGTGTTGAGTAAAACTTTCGAATTCCCAGCTCCTCATACCAAAATTGCAGCTTAGCATCTTTAAATTGGGTTTCATTATTTGCGACGATGGCGTAGGGTATTCCAAACCTAGGGTATGCTCCCAGATGAACTGTTTGACATTTTAGGCCTTAATTTGTTGGAGGGGTTTAGTCTCTACCCACTTGGTGAAATAGTCAGTTGCTACAATTAGGTACTCGACACTTCATAGTGCTTTCGGTAATTTCCCTACTAGGTCGATTGCCCATTGGGCGAAAGACCATGGTGCTGATACGAGGGTCATCATTGATGCCGGGAGCCGTGATATTTTGGTGAACCTTTGGCAATTGTCACATTTTTGTACGTATACGTCAGCATCTCTCTTGATGTACGGCCACCAATATCCTTGTGTGACCGTTTTATTAGCCAGCGATATTCCCTTGATATGGGTTCCACATGATCCTTCGTGGATTTCCTCGAGGATTTGTAGTCGGTGCTCCGTTCAGACGCACATCAGGTGTGGTCCTTGGTAGCTTGACTTGTAAAGCTTCTCCTCTTCTAATAGCCAAAACTTTGGTGCTTTTCTTATGAATTTAAGGGCCTTTATTTTATCCGTCGGGAGTGTTCCGCTTTTCAAGTACTCGATCATTTCTTCCATCCACCCTATCTCGTATTGTACTGACGTTATTCTGTCGACTTTCTTGACTATACTTGCTTTCTCTAATGTTTATACTATGATTGTTCGAGTGTCTGTTCTTAACAATGTTGAAGCTAGTGTTGCTAATGCGTCGGCATGGGCGTTTTTAGTGCGGTTAATTCTTACGAATTCGCATTTATCAAACTTTTTCATTATGCTTTGCACCTGCCCCTAGTACAAGATAATTCTATCATCCGTAGCTTGATATTCACCGGTGGCTTGGTTGACCACAAGCATCGAGTCTGACCTAGCAACCATGTGGGTGCATCCGAGCTTCCTTGCGATTAGCATGCCGTTTATCATGGCCTCATATTCGGCCTCGTTGTCGGTTGCTCGGAACCCTAACTTGATGCTTTTTTCGATGACTGTTTCCTCTTTAGACCCAAAGAACAATTCCACCTCTTGACCCGTATTTTGTGGACGACCCGTCAACGTGTATTTTCCAGTGCGACTGTCTTGATATTTCCACTGGTTCGTTATATCACTTGGTAAATTCTGCAACGAAGTCTGCTAAAACTTGTCCCTTTATTGCATGTCTAGACACGAACTCCATATGGAATTGGGAAAGCTCGACCCCCTATGCGGCTACTCGTCGACTGATATCGGTTCTCCGCAAAGATTCCTTGATTTGGAATTAGGTATAAACTTAGACTTGGTGTGTGATGAAGTAGTGTGGAAGCTTCCTTGTTGCTATTACCAGTGCCAGACATAATTTCTCCAACGGCAAATATCTTGTGTCAGTGTCGACTAGGGTTTTACTCACGAAATAGACCAACAATTGTTCTCAAACTTCTTCCCTTAGAATGATCGCGCTTAAAGATGTTGTTGACACTGCCAAGTAGCATGCCAGTATATCCTCTTTATTTGGTTTACTAGCAGTGGCAGTGTCTTTAGGCTTTCCTTTAAGTTGTGAAAGGTTGTTTTGCACTCGGGGTTCCATATGAACTTTTTTCCTTTTCTGAACGTGTGGAAAAAAGGTTGTCCTTTATTCGCGGATCGGCTGATGATTTTGCTCAGTGCAACCATCATTCCCGTGAGTTCATGTATCTTCTTTTTACTTTTTGGTGCAGCTAGGTTTCTCAGGGCCGTTATCTGGCCAGGGTTTGCTTCAATTCCTCTTTGGCTCACCATGTGTCCTAGGAACTTACCCTTATGCCAAACGTGTATTTCGTTGCATCGAACTTCAGCTTGTGTTTGCCTAAAGTTTGGAATACGTCCCTTAGGTCTTGTAAGTGAGATTTTGCTTTTTCGCTTT
The DNA here is from genome assembly GCA_963920805.1 of Primula vulgaris. NCBI lineage: Eukaryota > Viridiplantae > Streptophyta > Magnoliopsida > Ericales > Primulaceae > Primula > Primula vulgaris. The sequence continues at coordinate 29,035,229 of OY987219.1, read as the reverse complement.
TCATGACCATGTCGTCGATATAAGCCTCCATTTTTTTGCTGATGTGTCTTTGCCAGACTTTCATTATCATTCTTTGATACATAGCTCCTTCATTTCGTAATCCGAACGACATTACTTTGTAACAATAATTTCTTAGGGGTGAGGTGAATGATGTTTTATCCTGATCTTTTGCAGCCAGTGGTATTTGGTGGTATCACGAGTATGCATCTAAGAAGGTCATCCTTTCTGCCTCCGCCGTTGTGTCGACCAACTGGTCAATTCTTGGCAATAGGTAAGGGTCCCTTGGATAGGCCTTGTTGAGACTGGTAAAGTCAATACACACTCTTAGCTTCCCATTTTTCTTAGGAACCACCACTAGGTTCGACAACCATGCAGGGTACATTACCTCTCTTATAGACCCTGTCACAAGTAGCTTCTGTACTTCAGCTATAATTACCTTCCTGTGCTCCATTGATATTCTTCTGCTCTTCTGTGCAATTGGCTTGTACTTGAGGTTCACACTTAGCTTGTGATACGTCAATTTGGGGTCTAGCACGGGCATGTTACTAGGGCTCCACGAGAATTTGTCTATATTTTCGAATAAGAATTACTCAATTTCTTTTGCCTCTTCTTCGTGAAGGTTTTCTCCTAACATGAAATAGTTCTCTTCGTCCATTCCCGGAATTCTCACCTTCCACAGCTTTTCTCCCACTTGCTCATCTACTACCCTTTCTTCCTTGGTGATTTTTTCTATCAGCTTCTTCAGGCTGGCCGGTTGCTCCTTGATGACCAACAGTTTTCTTAAAGCAGTCGTTATGTCCTCACAGCGTCTGGAATCCTCCTGACATCCCCGGGCAACTTTGATCTCGACTTTGTTGTTTGGGTACTTGACTTTTTGGTGGTAATTCGACGGTATAGCTCTCATGGCGTGAAGCCATAGTCGCCCTAGAATTGCGTTGTGTCCCGAATTGTCGTTTACCACCAAGAATTCAACTGGCACTGACACTATTCTAGTTGTGACGTTAAGGACTATTTTACCAAGTGGTTTTGTTGTTTCCGAAATAAAACCTATTAAGGTTATGTTGGTTGGCGGTAAGTCCTTTAAGCTCAATTCCATCTTGTCAAATAGTTACTTATACCTGATGTCACATGACGCTCCCTGGTCAACTAGACTCTGCTGACTGCGTCGATCCCGATTTGCACGCATTGTCTCTTGGCTGACGAGGACGCATGGGATGCTTTTGCTACCTGGCCAAAATGAGCTAGCTGACTCTGTTGAGCTTGTTCTCCTCCTGTGGGTCTGGGTCATGATAAGTGGACGACATTTATCACTTTCCCGCCCCTTCTTGCGGATCCTTCTATGGCCGGTTGCTTGTCTTTGTTCATACTGCCCTTGATGAATTTATTTAGATAGCATGCGTCACACCATTGGTTCATCTTCCATCAAAGTTTTCTGCATTTTTCTGTGAGATGGTCGTGGTACTCATGATATGCGGATAACAATTTGGGTAGGGATAAGAATGGCCCTGGTCTTGAGTACCAACTCTCTCTACAAATGTCCCTCAAAATTTCCTCTACAGATCGGTTGAAATTATATTTGAGTTCGACCGGCGCGACATTCCTTCGGTACCGCTCTCTTTCCTGATTGGGTTGTTGATGGGGTGGCATGTTCAGTGTTTGCTACATCAGCTGATATGGTTTTTGGTTAGCTTCTGTATGGCGCATTTCCTTCATCTGCTCTTCAGGTTTCTTGCATACGTTGTCCATTTTTGCTGGTTTGACTGCTTCTCTACGGTTCCCCTTGGATTTTTTTCGCTCTACCTGTGCTTCCCTAACCGACTTCCTTCTAGGTAAGGTCTGGTTGAGTTTCCTCATTTCCTCGTTCTTGTCTGTCAGGTGAGTGTAGTAGGCGAGGAGTGCATCGATAGTTGAAAATTTTCTACCAAAAAAGTTCCTCCGTGCCCAGTGTCTGCTTGGGCTGTAATTGACGAAGTTTTGGATTGCAATATTGCTGGAATACTGAGGGATTTGATTTGCCATGTCGATGAATCGTATACAGTAGTCGTAGAGCTGCTCGTTTAGCAACATCGCCATTTTAAGCAATGTCTTGATAGTGATCTTCTTCTTTATATGAGCAGGGTATCGGTTGAAATAGGCCCTGAGCAGTTCAGTCCAACTCCCTAAAGAATTCCTCCGCAAGTTGTGATACCAGGTTGAACCTTCTTGACCTAGACTATTCTTGAAAAATTTGCACATTAAAGTGGAACCGTCTGTCCATAATTCCATCATGGTCTTGTAATGTCTCAGATGGTCGATCGGGCAGCTTTTTCCGTCGTACAACTTAAACTCTGGAATGGTGAATCCTGTCGGGTTTCTGTACCGTGTGATCTCCTCTGTACATGGTGTTTCCTGGCAGACCTCCCATGCTTGCTGGAAGACTTCATCTAGTGTTTGGTATTGTGGCGTGTATGCTCCACTGCCATACCTCGTGTGAATGGTGGCATAGTAGTCATGCATTCCCCCGGCTCTGTTTTTGCCATATCCCCTGTTTCCCGGGTTTAGGCTGTATGGCTGTCGGCTTGGGTGCTTTGGAATCCTGTCCATGGGGTAAATAGTTGTTACTGTTGTGTTACTGTCGGTATTCGTTCCCATTGTTGTTGGAAACCTCTTACTTCGTGCTGTCATCCAGCTACCTCCATGGCTTCCCTATAGGTGGCATTCTTCCATGTGATCACCCCTCGAGAGTTTTCTTTGATGGCCTATGGGTTGTCCTGTCGACATTCTTATTCCTGCAGCTTCCATGGCCGTCATGCAAGCTGCTAGCTGGGCTTGAATTTGGACGTGATAAATTTCGTCAGTTCTTGATACCATTTCCGCATTTTCTATTGGTAGGACTATCGGTTGGAATTCAACTATAGATGGTGTGATTATTTGTGGTGGAACGATTGGTTGTCGGGCTGTTTGTTGCTCCTGTATGTCTATATGTGGCATTGCATATTGAAATGCCACTGGGTTTCTCGGGCATTGGTGGGATCTTCTTGTGTCCTCGACATAATTGTTTTCGATAGCGGTTCCCTGACCTCTTCATCATTATGTCGGAAACAGGTCGCCTTCCCTTGGTGTGAACTAGAATTGGCGGATAGGGTCGGCAGCTGATGTCTAGCGCTTGGCTTTGTTGCATTTGTCACGGGATCTATGTTGTCCAGCTGCCGGGTCCTATCCTGATTTATTCTTATCCTTCTTGCTGCTGACATGGATCGCTCTTCTTTAGAGTCTGATGGTTTTCATCTATTAACCCGTCCATCATTAGTGGTTGTGCGGGGAGTTGCGATTGTTCGTTTGGGAGGTTGGAAGTGGATGGTCGGGTTTTGGCGGTGAGAGCCTCGTATACCTGTTTGCATGTTTTCTGTGTTGTTTGGTGTCATTCCCACCTCTTCAGGACGGTTTTCTTCTAAGGTCGTTACCATTTTGCTCGACTGACTGAGTTGTGTGTTGAACTTCGAAACTAGTTAGTAATAGATGAAGTGTAGAGACGACGACATTTGATAAAGTATGGACTTTGGTAGGTTAAGTCGTGCTTCTCAATAATAGTTATTAAAGATGACAATATAGACGAGCTTATATCTTTTATTAATTATTAAACAAGTTATCGATTACAGATCACTCTGGTTACAATATAATCTCCACTGTCTAATGTTCGGTATAATATTTGTGTCTTCTTCTTCGGTATTAGTCTTCGGGTTTTGAATTGACTTTATATGCACGTGTACTTTCTAGTGAGATAAGCTCTGAAAAGTCTTTGTACTGATATGCTTTTTTCTACTGGGAAAGTCAGATCCTCTATTGTACTACTATTTGACTTTATTTATAGGGGTACGTGCACCGTATGATGTTGACATGTGGCGCTTTCATCTATTGCTCATGAGCTTTTAATTTAGTGGGCTTCTATCATTTGGGGTCATTTCAGTGGGTCCTTGTCTTTTCTCTTTTACAAGGGAAAAGACTATTATATTCTCATGCTAAGAGTATTTCCCATATACGAAGCGTTGGATACCCGCTTGAATTATGTGAATCGGGTCGATGCCGAATAAAATTTATCGGGTCTTATTTTCATGTCGTATCAACACTATAGTACTTTTATCATTTTTTTATTTTTAAATTAGAAAAGTGAAAACTTATTTTGAGGACATCACAACATAGGATAATAAATACTTATTTAGTGACAGAGGAAGTAACATTTAATAAAAATCAATTCATTAGTAAATCAAGTAAACTTACCGAGAAAATCCAAGGTTGCAGCCAGAGGAAGGACACTCTACATGACTTCTCTTGCACACACCCTGCGTGTTGTCTTGTTCTATTAGTCATCGTACTTTCATTAGTGACAACCTGCTCACTTTCCTCTGCCTCCCTATGTTGTCGACCTTCTAGTCGATGTCCTTCCATCCACACTTCAAAGTGGTTGTGGATCTCATAGTATTTCTATTTCTCTTAATTATATATATACATATAGGGAAATATTATATGAACATCATGAAAAACACCCAACTAGACACTTTTTCGTAAAAACGCTCCAAATCAAAATTTGGTTAATGCAAATCTCAATGGTTTCACAACGGGAACACAAATATGCATCTTGTTTTTTTTTCCGAGATGTATAATGACATGTTTTGAAAATTATGGTCAAATTTAAAAATTCAAAACATGTCATTATACATCTCGGAAAAAAAAACAAGACGCATATTTGTGTTCCCGTCGTGAAACCGTGAAGATTTGCATTAACCAAATCTTGATTTGGAGCGTTTTTACGAAAAAGTGTTTAGTTGGGTGTTTTTCATGATGTTCATATATCCTCTCCCATATATATATATATATATATATTTTTTCCGGACACCACCAACAAACTTGCACATAAAGACCTAAAGTCTAACAAGCTCGTAATTCCGACTACTTTTCGAACTTCAAAGATTCCTTCGTTTTATTCATTTTGCTTATATGTACCTAGTAATATTCTCAAATAAAAACGTAGAGAGTAGTGGGAAACAATGTATAACTCATAAAATCAATAAGAGCGGACGGAGCTAGGAAGGGTTGATATGGGCAGCAACACGCCGCATATTTTAAAAAACCTCACTCACTCTGCATATTTGACATACACGTTTTTAAATTTATTAGATTAACACCCCCAATATATTTTGTGCGCTTCAGGTCATTATGTTAGGAAATTTCAACACCCCTATACCACTGAAAATCACGATCTACTTCAATGAGTAGTACAAATCTTTTTATATTATACTCTTTGATTTCACTGGAGTATAGGACCAAATAATTGTATGGGTTGCAGGAATAGCAAAACCGTCTGCATTCGGAAAAAAATAGGTTTATTATACTGTACTATCAGTGTTTACTGATTTAAGTATTACACTAGCAATTTTAACAATTGAGTTACTAATATACGAAATTTATCACAATTGAGTATCTATCGTTAAACAAAATGATGTAATGACATTCACATTCTTTTAGCTATCACATGATGAGTGTAATTCTATCAACATACGAAATTTATCACAATTGAGTATCTATCGTTAAACAAAATGATGTAATGACATTCACATTCTTTTAGCTATCACATGATGAGTGTAATTCTATCAACATCCGTAAAAAATAAATCCCCAAATGTAAGATATAACGACTACAGTTTTATTGATTTATGTTGTTAGTATCTTAATTAAACGAAATTTCGTAGTTCGATACCTCAATTGTTAAAATTGATAGTTCAGTAACTAAATCGTTAAGCACTGATAATGCAGTAAAATAAACGTACTTTTGTCCTCTGCATTCTAATAAAGGATAAGCTGACGTGCGGTATTATCGACACTGATAAAAGTGTGATGTAGTGATGCTTTTAAGCAGCGTACTAACATACGAGAAATCCACTTGTGGAGCTGCAACTAGAATAACTGATTATTGCACATCTACAAAAAGGGTAAAGGTGAAAACAATAGAGGACTTCTTTTGTGACACATACTCAGTGGTATTAAATCAATGGTTTGAAACCATTTGCGATTAGAAATATAATTCATCAAACCAACCTAAAGCGGTGGAACTAGAATTTGTATACGAGTGAAACTGAATTATATGTATATACTATTTTGTAATTATAGAGAACGAAAGACTATAATTGTCAATTTTTTAGTAAAATACATGTAAAAATTTCGTATTTTTCGTAATATGAAAAGTGATGTAAACCCTTTTAGCATGTATCTAGTTACTCCGATGCAAATCTATAGCATCTTATTTTTTCACTAAGCATCCAATCTTTGCTTATTTTCCTCTCATTCTCAAACCTCATGAAAAACCTCTAATAGATTGAGTGAACAAAAAAAAATCTGATAGAGCGAGTTAAATAACGATTTAGATTGTATTCAAAAGTGTCAAAGTGATTTACTTTAAAACCAATCAAAATGTTTGACATTCCATTAACTTTGGATGCCAAGAATTTTTGTAATTTTTAAGAGGATGCATACATATAATAAAGTACTATTAGAGTTCAGTATATGGATAACAGGATAAGTGTAAATTGGTTGTGTGATGAATTGATTATGCGCAACATTGCCCGTGAAAATGAAAGTAAATGTACTCAAAACATGTGTTAAGTCAATAACATATCTTTAAAGACAATGATAATTGATGAGTACTTAAGAAAGATAAAGTACTGATCACCAAATCCTTACATAATTTAGATGGCCGGTGATCCGGAAAGGGAGAGGGTAGCTTGACATGACTGGAAGATAATTTATTTAAAAGCAGTATATATAGGATTTATACTCAACATGAAATTAAATAAATTAAAAAGGAAAAAGTCGAAGACTATTAGCAGATGCATGTGACTGGTATAATTCTATGAAAGATGTATCCATCCATGCTTCCTATGTGTTTTCGCATGTTCAATAAAAAAAACCATTTCCAAAACATACAATTTATCAAAATATATTATCAAAATATACAATTGATCAAAACATATTAACAAAACATACAATTAATATATTTAAAAGTTTTTTTTCCAAAACATACAATTAATACATCAATTATAAAAATTACACTTGCTCTCTCTCTGCTCATAATATATCCTTTTATTATCCTCATAAAATTTATCTTTCTCTATATATATATCTATCGAAAAACAGACAGAGCGTCTCCCGCAAAGAATTAAAATTCAAAAAAAATTCAAAATTCAATTTTTTTTAAAAAACTCAACAAAATATAAAAAAATATAAAAAAAGTCCAAAAAAATCCAAAAAAAGTAAAATTTCAAAATAAAATAAAAAAACAAGTCAAAATAAACAAATCGAGAAAAATGCATACACAATCTAAAAAATCTTCATACGCAATCGCGAAAATATACATACAGAATCCAAACAATGTGTATATGCCATCCGAAAAATGTGTATACACAATTCATAAAAATACATATATAATCGAGAAAAAAATCCGAAAAACTGCATACATACTCTCTAAAAAGTGCACACACAATCAGAAAAATACATACACAATCCAGAAAAATGCATATACAATCCAAAAAAGTGCATACACAATCGAGAAAAGGGCAAAAGTAAATACATAATACGAAAAAGTACATACACAATACAAAAAAATGGATATACAATAAAAAAAATGCATACACAATCGAGAAAGTGCATAAACAATGCAGAAAAATGCATACACAATCAAGAAAAAAGAATACACAATAAGAAAAATGCATACATAATAATAAAAAAAAGTACATAAACAATAAAAAAAAAAGTGCATAAACAATAAAAAGAAAGTGCATACACAATAAAAAAATCCATACACAATCGAGAAATTGCATGCACAATCGAGAAAAATGCATACACAATCAGAAAATGCATATACAATCTAAAAAACTGCATACATAATCGAGAAAAAGGCATACATAATAAGAAAAGTGCATACATAATACAAAAAAAGTGCATACACAATAAAAAAAAATGCAAAAACAATTATAAAAAATGCATACACAATAAAAAAATGCATAAATAATCGAGAAAGTGCATAAACAATCGAGAAAATAAATACACAATCAGAAAAATGCATACACAATCCAAAAATGTGCATAAACAATCCAAAAACGTACATAAACAATAAAAAAAACGTGGATAAACAATAGAGAAAATGACATACACAATAAGACAAGGGCATATATAATACAAAAAAAAATGCATACACAATACAAAAAAAATACATACACAATACAAAAAAGTGTATAAACAATAAGAAAAGTGGATACAAAATAAGAAAAATGCATACACAATCAAGAAAATGCATACACAATCGAGAAATACATAGACAATCGAGAAAAATGCGTACACAATATAAAAAAGTACATAGCGGTGGCAAACTGGAATGAGAACAGCAAATCGGACCTTAGCTCTTGCCTTAATCCCCTTCCTCCAGAAAAGTAGCTAATTGAAAAAATGCATACGCAATCTAAAAAAATGCATACACAATCGAGTCATTAGAAAAAAATTGCAAGTTATTTTAAAGTTTTTCAATATTTTTTAGACTTTACGGCTTTTTCGATTTTTTTTTCATTTTTTTTTTTACCATTTTTCAGGTTTCCGACTTTTTTGAACGTTTTTTTTTCATTTTTTTTTTGTAATTTTGTAATTTTGGATATTTTTGGATATTTTTTAATTTTATGTTTTTTTTTGGGTTTCCGAATTTTTTGAATTTTTTTTTTATGATTTTGGATTTTTCTTGGTTTTTTTATACCATTTTGTTAGGGTTTTTTTTTTCGGGTTCCCGACTTTTGTAAAAGATTTTTCAACATTTTTTTTTTGGTATTTTCGATTTTATTTTTATTTTTTCTGATTTTTTTTCCATTTTTTTTTCCATTTTTCTTATTTTTTCCATTTTTTTTAATTTTTATTGGGTAATTAAGTGGAAGATCAATTCTTAATGACAAATTCCAAATAATTACCTTTAAAATATGATTTTTGGATGAGTAATATATCATGTCACCACTATATGTATATGTTGTGCAAATAAACTTATGCATATAACATTACTCACCCAAAAATCATATTTTAAAGGTAATTGTTTTTTTTAGATGAGTTATATGTTATTAAGAATTGATCTTCCACTTAATTATAAGAATTGATAGGAGTTATATGTCATGTTATATAACTCACCCAAAAATCATATTTTAAAGGTAATTGTTTTTTTGGGTGAGTTACATGTCATTAAGAATTGATATTCCACTTAATTATAAGAATTGATAGGAGTTATATGTCATGTCAGCACTATATGTATTTGTTGTGCAAATAACCATATAACATTACTCCACCTTTAAAAAAAAAAAACACTTAGAAATAGATATGGCATACAACGACAGAAACAAAAACACTAGAGTTCATACGAACTTATCACCATTGTCCAAGGAGGGTATGGATAATGATATACACAAACAGAATCCTTGTAGACATCCACAGAGGTGGACCCTAAACTCAACATACCAATCATACAAATTCTAACAATCACAATTTACAAGCCTTAAAATGGCAATCATCCAAGTATAGAGGTATGATAAATTACTGTTGCCAAAAGTAAATTTCAGAATGTGAAGATACCTAAAAAGTTTTCCTATTCAAAAGTAATGCACTGTCAAGCATGAATTCAATTCTAGGCCCCACTAGCAACTAAAAAGAAGCATTTTCATTGAATCAAATCTCTTGTTCTGAAATTGTTTTGAGTTTCACTTCACTGCTCATAAAACTCATCAGACGTAATACTTGGTAACATTGCAGTTTCTCAACCATCAGACTTGAATGAAAAAAAGAGAAAAACAGAAGATTTTTCTTCTCTTATGGAAATTTCTTGATAATGATTCATGAGAAGGAACTACAAGTATGCCAGTTCCAATCATCCTTATTCAGCATGATCGAACTGAAAGTGGAGTCTTGAGTTGCAGCACTAGGTCCAGCGTATAGGAGAACCTAGGAAGCTACCCAGGTTTAACTAGAAAGTAATAACAGGTTCGTGGTGCCGGAGCATAAACTGTTCATAACCACACACAGAGAAACACCAATAACACAAGCAAACGCATTTAACACAAATTTTACCCACTAGAATATTATCATATCAATCTCATCTTTTATTAATATTTCATACAAATATTGCAATAAACATACACGAAAGAAGTAAACCTTAGTCTGAAAATTGAGTACAGTACAAGGACTCTTATCCAACTTGAAACAAGAGGAAAAGCAACACAATCCGCTTAAAACTGCTCATGGACTAAAATCTGGCTTCAAGTTGGAGTCAAGCCCACCACACCTGGAAAGATAAGTTAAGAGTGAGAATCACGAAGCAAGTCTGTAGTCAAGGAGTTCCAAAAATTAATACTCCATAATGATACCACACAGAACATAGCAGTTAGGCCACAGTTCGAGAAATTATATTTCTGTACAATAATATGTGGAGAAATGTTGTTTCTCGAGGTGAAACATATTATGTAAATACATGATCCAGCAATCTGCAAATAATGTAAGTAGTGATGCTAGTTTGCAGGGAGGACCACTTTTATGGGTTTTAAGCTTTAACTTGCTAATCAGAAAATGAGGATCTGAAAAAAAAAATACTTGGGATTATAACCCACACGTACAGGTCAACCAGTTAACGAGTTCAAACATATTTGTATGCCAGGTTTGCTACAAGAGCTTTTGTGAAGAAAATACTAGTCCTTTTGATGGACTCCTCCACAAGCATCATAGCCACACATATACTGTTTTTTACTTCGTTCAGCATGACTCGTTTAATGGGTAGCTTGATTCATGTGGAGAAGGAGTACAATATAATTATTAATTACTTGAAGAGGAGTTTTATTTTATGTCTGTGACATGGCTGGTGTATCAGAATAAGCTCTAATACCCACATACTTTTTATGTACCACACAGAACATAGCAGTTAGGCCACAGGACAGGATGTTAGGCTAAGGCATTATCTATATAACTGCATAGATTCCCAGTCTCAGTCAGTGAGGAAAGACAATTCTCCTCCTAAACCTTCAGAGAAATTTAAAACTTCATATATTAATGGGAGAAGTATCCTCAGACAATATTGAGATATTTGTCCTAAACTTTCCGCTTACACTCCAGACGCAGACTTACCGACTCTTATTAACCATGGGAAGGAGTATTCAACAACTTGTTTTTATATAAGTACATACTATTAACCAGGTATTAATCAGGATTTCAGAAGACAGTCTAAGCAATCCAAGTTATCGTAAGTTCCAGAACTAGACCAATTCATGTAGCAAGAAGATTCGTAACCACCTGCTGTATAGCAAGACTAAAATTTAAGTACCTCCTTCAAGCCAATCTCTCTGATATGGTCAGAGAATCGAGGAGTAAAGTTATATTTTGAAAATATATACAAGCTAACATTCTTTTCCGGCCAAGTATACATTCCAGATGTAGAAATGCCTTAAGAATTGAATCCATAAGCTCCGCTTTTATTACCATGAACACTTGGCCGGTAATTTTTGCAAGTTCACACTCTACTAGTGTAGTTTCTAGAATGTTGAAGAGCATGGTTCATGAATTATTACGAGCTAATGTAACTTTAGCTGATTGAAAGAAGAATACTGTAAAGCAGTGTTTTAAAAGGCGGTCTAAGCTATCACCTGCACGGTGATTTGGCGCTAGGTGGAAAAAAATTGGGCTAGGCGGGAAAACATGGCTTAGGCCGCCAATTAGGCGCCACACAAACCCTTTCCGTATAGCACCTTTTAAACCTTGTTGTAAAGAGAATTCTAAGAAGGTAACAAATTCCAGTACCAGCAATAATTTCGTGTGAGTATATACAAATACATGTAAATTACAACACACCAGTATTGAAAAAATAAGTCGGTTTTCCGGATAGGAAGGGCATTTATAGAACTTATGGTGATTAACTGACATCATCTATTGTTATTGTTTGGTCCGCCTGGCGATATTGTCTTTGGTTCATTATACTTCTCTATGAATTGAAATGATGTGTTGTTTCCTGATATTCATTGCCTTTGCCTACAGTCATGCTTTAGGATTACTGAACTGGATATAACTAATGCTAGGAAACTTTTGTTACCCCAAGTACTCAGTTTATTGTGATCTTATATAAAAACAGATGGTTATACAAAAGAGCAAAAAGTAAAGATAGTCCACAAATATGTGAAAGAATTAAAAAGGAAGGAAACAACCATGTATACAAATGATATAAATGTAAGCTATTCTAACTGCAAGCACAAGAAATCAAATGAACAAGACAACTAAAAAAGATTGCTATAACATACCGCATGCCAATCTTCCACCTGCATTGCCAGTGCTAAGGCTAAGCTCGTGACCACCTACAAATGTAAATTCAACACCAAAAAATACCAAATATTAATAACACATGGATATTTACCAAATACAACTTCTTTTACACTCAATAATATAAAGTATGAACATAATAGCGACTAAGGGATGGTTTTCACCCTTTCCAAGATCATCCGCAAGCTCATGCACAACAAAGGCTCTTCCTACAACGGCATTTGGTCCAGTAAGTGGTATCTGCACATTTCAAATTTGGAGAGAACATTAAAACCACAAATAAAAGCCAAACTTAAAGTTGAATTGGCCAATGCGGTTCCCCTGTTTTTTAAACAACGAACAAAGGAATCCCTACTGACTGCTACGAACACAGTAAATGAAATACCTGGTTATCCACGATTGTTGCCTCTGCTACACCTGAATAACAAAATCAAATGGGAGTAAAAGATAAAAAACAGGTATGATGATCTAAAAAGGGCAAATGTGAAGAAATTGTTGAATTGTAACTACCTTCTGCGTTAGCAACTATGTTTCCCAGGTCACCCGCATGGCGGATTTCATCTCCAGGAGCACCATGTGTCAATTTATTAGGATTAAAATGAGGTCCTGCCACAAAATATTTACAAACAGAATTGGATAAGGACAATGCCTCAAGGCTCAAAAGATTAAAACAACAAATTAAACATTAACAAGCCATCAAACACAACAGAATCCAAACCTGTTGATATACATCCATTTGTAGTGTCTCCAAATTCATGCTGAAAAGGAGAAGAACATAAAAACAACAGAGTTACAACACAAATTAAGAAAATTCACAAACTCTTAGGCTTAATTTGGGAGGAGGAAAATGGGGAAGAATGGTTTTACTATGTAAATAGGGATATGCAATATGGAATGACCAATATCAACCACAGGAACATGGGAGAATCTATGTGGTTGAGGGATGAAATGGTGGACCGGTTAACTGTCCCTTTAAGTTGTTTCACTCACATGATTTTATTCCGTAATCAAATCAACCTAATAGTCGTTAACATTACATGAGTATGAACACTTCACAAAGTACAGTAACACCAAAAAAAAAACATGAGTTGTTAAATTGGTTTCATTTTGTTTGATTTACATTTTGCAATATATAAAATTAGAACTTTAAAAAAACAATTCAGAAACCTTTTGCGCAAACTATACAACTAAAAGAAAACATTATGAGCTACAAACTCCAACAAACTAAACAAGTCTAAAAGCCAAATGAAGTAATCAGCCGCTAACAATCTCATTAGCAGACATCACTTCTGTTTTAAAGAATATGTTATTAAAAATGTAATGTTTTCTTGTCTTTGTAGGTTGAAGTATTTGTAACACTTCATATTTCAATTAAAATTGTTGATTTCATCATTTGTAATTCTTCGTGGATAGTAATTTCATTTTCTGCTCACTACTTGTTATCTGAAAATAGACATTTAACGGATCTTTTAACGATGTTAACAGCTGGGTTCAATTTGACTATCAGAACAAAACAATAGGGGGAAAGTGAAACAAGGTAAAGCATATGTGCAAATTAAAACAAGCTATAAGTTATGGCATAAAATGAAACTACACTAAAAAGAGAGTGGTAAAACAGAATTTAACCTATAAAAAGAATATAATAGACTAAACTGAAAAAAATAATATACTTACAAGATGGAACCCATGAGGTCCTGGAGTGAGTCCCGTAATACGAACATTCACCGTGGTCGGACCTATCCAATTTCACAGTTCTCAGCATCTACTTAATGACATATAAAATGTAAATAGTTTCTAGGGGCACGTAAATCGAACCCAAATTAAAAACCAAGGACTAAATAGAAGAGGCAAAATAACTTAGATTCTTGAGCAAAGCTGAACCATAGGTGTAACCTCAAAACTGTAAGTACCCCATTATCTATTGAAGTCAAGATTCTAAAAATTTAATCTGACCAAGCTCTACGATGACATACATTCGAGAGTGACAGAAGGAATGCTTGTTTGTCCAAGAAAACTATGCTAGTTAAACATTTGCTTCTACTTTTTGGCTGGAAGTCAATAGGCGGCTGAGACTTCAAGAAACGTCTGGTATTCTTCGGAATTTCTTTTAATGGCTAATTGATGAAAAGAAAAGAAAGAAAAGATGATTCAGCCTGAATTGAGGCTCTATTGATGAATTAACGGAAATATAAAAACCAATTCAGGCTGAACTGATATAATCTGGGAAGCTGATGTAAATGCGACCACACTTGATTTATATACGTGACACCTCATATACTTCAACAGTTAAAAAAAATTATTCACAAAATTTATCATACTCATAATAAGTATCACTATACTTTTTTGACACTTTCCTAGGATTCTAGGAAAGTGACCATTTTCTTCCTTTATTAATTCAATCCTGCTAAAATTATCATTCTTCCCTCACATCTCAAGCAGAAAATGTTCTAAGTTTTAATCTTTTTATGACGGGTGTCTTCTCTTAAGATTTGTGACCCACACAACACAAGTTTGTCATGGCAGCCCCACATTTTTTCTAAAAAGCAAACTTTGTCACTCAACATTTACAATTAGCCGCAATTAAACAGCAATGCCCCTTAATGACAACACATTGTCACTCATAACACAGCTTTATAAATGTCGAATTACGTAAATAAGTGACCACTATACTATTCGAAGACTTGGCTAAATTAAGTCACCATTTTCCTCAGTCAATCCACTAAAACTATCCTTCTTCCTCAACATTTAAAGCACCTTTTTTTAATGTTAATTTTTCATCTTTTTATGACAGGCGTCTCCTTCCAGACGGAGTATATTATTATTACTATATACTAGTAATATATAGGGAAAAAGGTTTTTTAGTACTCCAACCTATTACTTTTACCATTTTAAGAATTTTAAAGTTTCCGCAATTTGGGTCTCCACCTAACTATTTTCATCCAATCCAATTAGGAGACTAGTGTTCAATAAAATGACGGCATTCAACAATGCGTTCTCACCTAAAAAATAGCGAGTGCAATTCCATCAACATCCGTCAAAAATAAATCCCCTAACGTGAGATATAATAAGCAGACAGTAATTAACATTTACAAGTAGCTAAAAAACTATAAGACGAAATTGAACAGCAATTCCCCTTTGCAAGTAAATTACTCCTATTCTATACCCAATTCCGTGCCCATTTGATTTTTTAACCCAAAATCGTTATTCAAATTTCTTTCTAAAAATACTGCAATTACAATTAGACATGTATCAATACATTCCAAAAAAAAAAAAACTTACGAAGAAATCAAATATGTTTGATTTTGGAATTAAAATACAAACTAGTGTAAATTAAATATAAAATCTAAAACAAAAATGTAACTCAACAGTATGTCCCAATATTTTGAAATATGTCTAGGATACGTTGTAAAAGTTTATAAACATACAAAAAAGTTATAAAAAAAAATTCAAATTTGAGCGAAAATAGCTAGCGGGGCACCGAACGGGGTAGAAGATTTGGACTCGGGGGATAACACATAGCACATATATACATAAAATTATTGCCAATAACATCAATTTCATAACACAAATATTATATATATACACACACATATATACATATAGATATATGTATATACCAGTGTCTTCTTGAGTGAGGGTAACGACGCCTTGAACATCGGAAGTGCCCTTGAGGACAGCAACAGCCTTATTAGCTGCGGCGGTGACTACGAGGGTGGAACGGCGGTTAGAGAGAGGGAAATGGCGGAGAGAGAGAGAGGTGGGGTTTAGCGAGACGCCACGGAAGGATGAGGAGATGGAAAGAGTAGTTGGGTTTGAAGATAAGATCACTGAGTTTTGTAGAAGAGTTGACATTGTTGTTGTTGTTATTGTGAGGATTGCTCTTTCTTTGATTATTATGGATAATATGATAATGCTGTGAGTGGTTTTTTTTTGAGGTTATGAGTAAGAGAAGGAAGAGGGGGTTTTCTCTGGTATGTTCTATTGTTTGCTGGGTTTACCAAAATGGGAAAACGAAATAGTAAATCAAACCCATAAACGTAATCAAAATCTAAAAATTCTAAAATTTACGCTTTAAATAATAGAAATCCTCGTGGATCGAATAACGGAATAAGTGGTTTTTGAAGGAGAAACGAGTTTATTGGTAACTATGTTTGTGATAATTTGGTGCAGGCATAGATACGGACGGGGCAACGTGTTACTAAAAACTGATTTATTCTTAAAAAAATTAGTTTAACGTTTCTTATTATAGAGTTTTAGGAAAAAAAATCCAGGTTTCATGTTCCCTTTTAGGCTTTTACGTTTCGTTTTCCGCTTCTTAGATTGGCAAGTTTGGTTCGAACCGACTTAGCCTTTCACCTTTTTTTTTAAATGATAACCGAGTCCGACGAAAACCGATCGGTTCCGTTTGATTTCGGGTTTTTAGTTATTTAAAGGGATTATTTGATTTCATATACGGGAAATACTTTTAAAGTAGAAAAAGGTTATGAAATAAAAACTAAATTGAGAAAATCAACAAGATGATAAATGAAGTTCAAGAAAAAATGTGTTAAAAAATATTCATAAAATAAATCAATCATTAGTATGTCAAGCAAAAAGATAATGGATACTACCCGAGAATAAGTAATAACTTATAAATATTTTTGTATTATTGGTAGATCTTGTAGATTAACGAAGAGAGATGATAACAAGCCTAATTTGTGGCGTGGTAGTTTTTGAGCATCGTCTTTAGTCATGGTCGAAGCGTTAATACTTCATATAGCTTGTGAGCATGCTATTAATGATGTTGTTTTTCAATCCAATATTATGTGCACTATAGACTCGAAATCGTCCCTTGTGGGAAATTTATACAAATGAGGACATCGTAACCTTAAAGGAGGGCTGGAATTGGTTTTTTTATTTGGGGACCGATGTGCACTAATGGTCCAACCAAATTTTATTTTTTTTAATTAAGCGTGAGGATTGCCCACTATTTTATTTATATTGAGTTTAAATTGTTCCTCCGACCTTATTACAACGAAACCAACAACTACATAATTAAACAACGAAAATAAAAACTTAAAGGATTCAAAAGATAATACGGGAAAATAGAGACCCTTCTATGTAGTTGAATTTTTAATGGTCCAACCAATTGCTTGGCTACTTTTGTTAGAGATAATGTTGTGAATTTGATTTGGAATGTATTGCCTGACCTCCTTTGAGGCTATGAGCATGTATTGACGAAGACTTAGCTAAACGTGTTACTGAGGTTTCAAAAAAAAAGTGTGGGGAGAGGTATTAGGGAGGCGTCGCATTCCGTCAATGACAAGGGCTTCAAGAAAAAGAAACTATGTGAATGTACCTACAACGATGAACTTTAAGAGTGTAAGGAAAAATGCAAAAATATCCACAAAAAAAAACAAAGAGGATGGATTTGGAAGTTCAACCTGTTGGGTGGGTACTAACCAATTTATCATCTCAACAAAGTGTAATGACAAGCTATAAATCTTAAGAAAAAATAAATCCAGACCTACTATTAATGTCGATTTATCTGTTTGTCACGTCGGGTGTACCACCTAGTCGAAAGCTATGAAACAAGTCTGCGGTAATTCAAAATTTCAATTGTCACAATATCACGATGTAGCCACCGTTGCTCGATTTCTATTAGACCTCAATTTCTTTTTTTTTTTTACTAATATTCATGACTACGAATCAGCAAGCCTCTAGTCAATGCTTAAATGTGACCTGCAGCTGAAGTACGTAAACGAGGCAATAAATTAAAAGCAATGATTTCTTCGAATTCGCTTGGAACGTGAGACAATATTTTGAGAAGTTGTAGGCTTGTTGAAAACATCCATCTTGTTATTCTTTATACTCCATTTGGTAAATTCTGTTTGTAGTATGATCTGGTTGAATGTCGTTTCTGTTTACTATAATGGTTGGATTGCAATTGTTAGTACTTACTTAAGAGGCTTAGTGTTTAGCATCTTTGTGCTAACATTCGTTTGGTTAGCGGATTGACACTTCGAATGAATGTTTGTGGGCACCGTTCACTAATGTTTGGTGTGTAGGAGCACCAAGGAATTAAAGTTTGATACGGTTCAAGCTTTGGGCAGGTTTGAAGCAAGTAAACACGTTCGATATGATTCGAACGGACCGCTGGTTTTGAGTCACGACAACGGACTGTTTTGGTTTCAAATGACGGGCTGTTTTGGTTACATTGCGGGTTGATTACGAGAATCAAAATGGGCTGAACATTGGGCATGTTGTAGGTGCTGTAAAGTCACTTTAGAAGGGCTGGACACCTTCGAAAAAGGGAGGGAACGGTTACTAGAGTTGTTGCTGCAGTTTTTCCACTACTTTGTAACCGCTAGGGCAGTTTTATGCTTGTAACTGCCATGAACTAAATTATAAGTACATTGGCAGATTTCATTATATTTAAGGAGAGTTTTGGGTTAAGAAACACTTGTAAAACATATGTAAATCTGGTTGCTAATATTAACGGAATTATATTGGGTTGGCTGCGACCGTAATTGTGCGTGTGTGTTCATTTACGTTCGCTTACGTTTACATATATATTACTTATCTTAAATCTGTCCAGATTGTAGCATTTACGTTGGCTCAAAACGGACTGCGATTGAGACACCAAATACGAGAGTTTGTGAGGCAAACACGAGTGTTGTGAGTGTTGGTTTGGATCATTTGTGGCAGTGGCTAAGTTCATAAACGAGCCATCACGTGGCTGTTTTGTTGAGCGAAAAACAACCCCGTGACACTTAGGATCTCAACAATTAACAATTTTGCACTTTGTGGCATGTAGAAACTAATGACAGTATCAAGAAATGTACTCATGGTAGAGATGAACCAGCACTTTAATTTGTCTCCGGGATATGTACGTTGATCCCCATGAATGCTGGTACTCGATAGATCAAAAAATCTAGTATTGTTTTCTATGAAAATGAATAATCAAGAATAAATGTGTTTAAGTAAGATAGAAATAATCCAATCTCTGCGCATTATTTAACTTCATAATTTTGTTTTGCAGGTCAAAGTGTGATATAAAGTATAAACCCCTTTCGAATGCGGCAGTTGTTGGAGGAATTATTGGAGGAATTCCAGTGTTCTTTTGGTAGAATGTACACCAGGTGTAGCATTTTTAAGTCGAAGACATTCAATATATATATGTTGTTATGCAGTGCTAGTGAGTTGGTCACATCTTGTAATCTTTGATAGTTAATTGTTTCTAAATCTGTAAACATTTTCAAGTATTTCATAAATTTGATAGAAGTTGTTAATTAGTATGTGAGTAATATCTCATGCGGTATCCGTATTGGGTTTATACGTAGCTAAATTTAACCGGAGTTATGCAAATAAGGTATAAAAGCTTATGCATATATATTGGAGTCTGTTTTGGTGCAACTTTTTGCTGTGCGGTCTAAAGTCGAATAGGAACAACTGTACCAGTTTGCTACAGTTAAAATTACTCTTAAGATTATGACATCATGCCATCAGATAGAAACAACAAACTCCACACTGTCATCTAAAACCAACGTAATCTCAAGTGTGACCACACTGTCATCTAAAAACATGATTCTCACCGGAACTTTCCTGTGTGAACCAACTTGGAGAATTAGCAAAGGATCTTCTGTGTGCTGGCCTTTTTCCTTTAGACTTGTTGCCATGATTCTCACCGGAACTTTCCTACTCATAAATCGTATATTTTCAGAGAACTCTTTGGAAAAGTCCTCTGAATATCCTGTCTGCAAGCTCGTGTAATGCCCAAGCCTGTATAAAAAAAACTGTAAATAAAAAAATAAAAATTTGAAGTTTAATCAATGAGTTCTTCTTTTTAGCATTTATAAGTTTATTTGCCTCCCTATAATATACCGTCTGTAAAGACTTAAAGCTCATGGCATATTCGGATATTAGATACACAGCATCATGCTGATTGTTGGAAGGTATTTTGTGAAAAAATTATGAGAAAATTACTCTACTGAATTTAACATTTCCGTAATCTTCTTTAGTTTTAAAACAAACCTAATGTAAGTAGTTTCAAGGTAATGTATGTTCCATCACGGAGTTTTGCTCTCATTGTTGCAAAATCCATAGGTTCTTTAACATGTTCGTAGTAGTCTTCAACCTGCTGAAACCAAACAGATGTTCAGCATTCACATCAGAAAGGAAAGTAAACTCAAATTGTTAAATTAAGTACTGGACTGAGTAAATAAAATTTTAAAATATCTCCCCTATCAATAGGCATGAAAATACAGTTAAACTCCATACTGTCATCTAAAACCAATGTAATCTCAAGTGCGACCACTCATTTGAAAACCCAAATGGACTTTATATGTTTATTACAGACAGTACATAAATAACATACAACCATGCACGGCCATCAACATTATTATCACAATTTACCATCAGATCGAAAAACTACGTAACCAGAAACTAAAATATATAACTGTACATTTTAAACGTGTAACATCAGCATCTTCTGACCATTTGATCCGCCCGATCCTAAAAACTCCGCCTCGGCGCCTCTCGTGATCAAGCCCAGAGTGACAACTTGGAGAATTGCCAAAGGATCTTCTGTGTGATGGCCATTTTCCTTTTGCTTTGTTGTAAAGTTTCTCACCCGAACCTTCTTACTCACAGATTGGTTTTATACCAAATCGTCTCTTTTCAGAGAACTATTTGAAAAAGTCATTTGAATAAGTTTTTAGTGTACTGAATATCCTGTCTGCAAGCTCGTAATGCCCGAGCCTGTATTACAATTTTTTTAAAAAAAATTAAAAAAATTGAAGCTTAATCGCGAGTTCTTTAGTATTTGCAAATTTATACTACCTTTTCCATAAGGAAGAGCTTCATGGTTTACCATTCCTTCTCCCTGCAAGTTGTAAAATAAGATCTTAAAAAATATGTCGCATCCTAAAACAAAATAAAATAAAATAAAAACATAAAAAGATAGTGCATTATGAAATACAGTTGGTCTAAAAAATCACCTTAACTTGTTGACATGTCGTGCCAAACATGGTATATTTGACTTGATCAAGTCTTTTCTTCTTTGGGACATTCCGACTCAGAGGAAAGGCTTCATGATCTTTCTGTTGCTTTGCGTTCTTTCAGGCCTCTAGTGCCAATAAATGGGAAGTCTTCCTTGAAAAAGGGTTATAAGAAGGCAATATTAGAGAAACAAAAATTAAATGTAAATAATGACGGAAACTTTTAATGTAGTAACTTATTCGTTTGAATTGAATATAAGTGATCCACAAAATGAAATCTAGTTTTCCTATAGAAATAAATAGTCTATTGAATCATTGAAAGTATGAAGAAAGTGGTTAATGGCAATTTGAGGCGCTGAAAAGAGTTTAACTCCTTTCCTTTTCAACAACTAACCTATCGTCTTTGTTTTTCATCCTTTCTTATCTTTTGCGACAAAAGACTTGCTTAATTATTAACCAGCTCTATCAAGTGAGAGAACTAATAAGGAGAAAGCATGGCAAAAGCCTTGCAAACTCAGATGAACAAACAAACCCCATACGCCACTCTCCATTCCTGCTATTCAAATTTTAAGTAAGACAATCCAAATAAGAAGCCCTGATCAAAGGCTTAGCCTAATAAATACTTGCTAATATAGCATCAATAAACACAACGTAGATTTAGTGGCTCAACTCATAGAGGTCCATTACACTTGAATGCTCATTTGTCGACTAATGGTGTTTCCAAGGCAAGCTTAATTCATTATTTCAACAAAAGGGAAAAAAAAAAAGATGAATTGAGGAATTAGTTACTAGATGCGTCTAAAGAGTCTTACTTCAATTTGTGACAAGTTTCCATGTTATCAAACAATTGTCTTCACTAACTAAGACCATAAGAAAATCAATCATGAATAACCAAGCCAAACGAGATTATGCACATGTATTTAGTAAGAAACCATTCTTCATTAATAACAAAGTCCGCCTTCAGATAAATAAGAGGAGGTGTGAAGAGCCCACAAAAGTACAAGTATCTTCAGTTTTATAGCACCCTTAATTGTAGATACTAATGAAGTAACTAAAAATTAATATATGAGCTAGATAAAACAAACTGACTTAAACGATTACAAGACAACGAACTTTGCTATAAGTGGATATTGAACAAAGAATGACCATGTCAGTTTGCAAAAAAAAAACCCAAGACATGTTAATGATATAATCTGGTATAGTGTAAACATTTAAAAGCTTTACGTTCAGTTAAACCCAGTGTTTTGACTGAAATGCGAAAAGCTAATGAATTTTTGAAGAGATACATTAAAAGTGTAAAAAAGGCTTACGCTACATTGGCGTAAAAAGCGAGCTTCTCCAGCTTTTAATAAGATTTCAAGCACACTTTTATCGAGCTTTTTCACTTTGAAGAGAGCTTTTTAAATCGATGGTTAAACGTCATTTTAAAACAGATGCACCACCACCAGAGTTGTATACATTTACAGTCTTGTCCTTAACTTCTATTAACTTAAGGTATTAAATATAACATGTAGAGTAGTTTTTTTAGCTATAAAGACCTCTACATTGTGCAATGAAGGAGAATTCCGGAGCATTTAACTCCCATTCGTCGCATTATTGAATAGTTTTTCATTACACATAATGTATAAACAAAATCTTAAAAGGAAAGACAATTTAACCAACAGAATTCCCCATAAACATAACAGCTAAACTAACATACTTAAAATATCTAGGTATTACAAGAAACCAACACGAGGAAACCATACCTTATATACTTTGATAATGGTCTAACTCAGTAATCAATCCACCACCTTATTGGTAACCAGTCTGCCATGTCCTCTCCATCGCCCCGCTGGTGGCACATTATTTTGAGTTGGTTTTCTTTTGAACACAACTGTATCATATCCATGATCCATCAAATCATGTACATGAGTTCCTCTTCAGGAAGAGCTTCCCCCGTTTATTCGGGCAAAGTATTCAAGTTTATAATTAGATTTTCAGCGTTTTGATTAATGTCAATAACTATAACTAGGTGATCGAGTGAGTGAGAGTTCATGAGATCTATTAATGTTCCCCTTAGATAACCAGGGTATTAGCAGTTTTTGGATATGTAAGAAATTTTTTATCTTTGAAACCTATCTGCTTTGGGTTTAGGCTGGACTGAGATTATTCCCAAAGAGACTTATAGCAAGATGGCAAACATAATCATTTCCGATTACAATATGAGCCCGTGAAGACATTAATTTGAGAATTTTATCATAAACTTTGAACCTTTTCTTGACTTGCCACAAGTTAAGTGTTTTTTTTTTGATAAAAATCTCAAATTAATGCCTTGACAGAGTATGATTACTGTAATCGAAAATGATTCTGCTCGCCCACTTGCTATAAATATCTAGTCTCTTTGAGAATAATCTCATTGCAACCTAAACCCGAAACAGATATGTTTCAAATTTCAACTTTTTCTTTCATACCCAAAAACTGTTGTTTCGCTGATTATCTAAGGATGACATTGATAGATATAAAGAGCTCTCCCTCACCCGATCACCCTAGTTAAAGACATTAACCAAAACGCTGAAAATCTAATTATAGACTTGAATACTTTACCTGAAGAAACGGCGGAATCTCTTCCTGAATCATGTACATGATTTGATGGATCATGGATATGGATATGATACAATTGTGTTCATAAGAAAACCAACTCAAAATTTTGTGCCACCAGTTCTGAACCGTTTTGCAAATATGTACCAATGACAAGTGCCACTAATCTGATATTTAAAGGCTCCAAGATTTTGAGTTGTCAATATCCACAGTCCATCAAATCATATAAATTTGGTTATGTATTTATAGGTTCCAATGACATGTAGACTATGTAGTCTTTTGCAACAATAAATCATTTATCATTTTTCTTCCAAAATATTTGTCAGCAAAAAAACTCTAATTTGTGGTTTCTCCTAGGTTTATATTTTAATGTAGAAATAATTTAAAATTTTGTCTTTCTCTATAGCCTCACTCAATAACCCCACAACCTTCGAATTGCCATGACATTGAGCTTGTCATAGCAATTCGAAGGTACTTGCTATGAGCCTATGACATTGAGCTTGTCATAGAGTAAATACTTGGTAACATTGAGTTATAGTATTTCCAAGACAAGCTCAATGTTAATGAAATCATATGCATTGCTATGATAAAGGGAAAGGCGTAAAAGATAAAGAAGAACTAGATTCTCTATTTGTTTCCAAGGCATGCTTAATGTTAATGAAGTCTTATTCAATATTATGACCAATGAAAAAACTTGAGAGGAACTAGATGTATCTAACCGACTTACTTACATAAATTTGTGTCAGGTTTCCATGATATAAAACAATTGTCTAAACAAGACAAGGCCATAAGGAAATTAACCATGAATAACAACGTTAAACGATATTATGACATGTCTTTGGTAAGAGACTATTCTTCATTAATAACAAAGTCGGCACTTAGTTAAGCGGAGATGTAAAGTGCCCACAACAGTACAAAATATCTTCCCATTTATAGTACAAATGATTGTAACGCAATATAGATGTTAATGAAGTAAATAAAAAGTAAAATATGAGCTAGATAAAACAAACGGACTTAAACTTTACAAAAGAGGAACTCATGTATAAGTGGATATTGAACAAAGAATGACCATACGATCAATATTGTGTGGCAGTTTGCAAACAAAACAAGACATTTGAATAATATAATCTTGCCTATGTATAAACATAAATAAAGCTTTACTGTCAGATAAACCCAGTATTTTAAAAGGCGAAAAGTTAGTTAAAGCGTTTTCATAAAAGCTACATTAAAGGCGTGAAAAATGTAAGCTTTATAGGCATACAAAGAGAGTTTTTCCAGCCTTTGTCAAACTTTGAATCGAGCTTTTATCGAGCTTTTTCGCTTTGAACCGAGCTTTTTAAAATGATTGTTGAAAACAGATGTGCAGCACCAGAGTTGTTTACTTTTACATTTTTGTGCTAAACTTTTTTTTTTTGTTGTAACCAGCATTTCATAATGTAGGACGGAAATACGTACCTCAAATAAACTATTACAAGAGCAAATACCATAAGAAAAAACTCAAACTAGATTGCAACAGAGAAAGTAATTGAAATGAAGCTCGCATTCCCATTTTTTTGGCTTAACTTTTATTGACGTCTAAGTTATCAAATTTGACATGCAGCCTTTTGCAACAATAAATCATTTATCATTCTTCATGCAAACGTATTTGTCAGAAAAATAACTCTAATTTCTGTTTGACAAAGATAATGGCCAATTTTAAAACTGCATACAGATGCAAATCGGCTTCTCCTAGGTTTAAATTTACTCTAGAAATATAATATTTTCTTTTTCTGGATAGCCTCATTTAATAATTCCCAACTCTCTACATAGAACTCAAAATAATTCCAGAAATAAGTTAAAAATAAACTTATTAATGATAAATAAATTGATGTGTATATTACCTTGTATGGAGGTCTTGAAATGCGATGAATAACAATTTTACTGATTCGTCACACAAATCATTTGAGTAATCAGGGGTCGTCATCTTTTCTTTGAAATAAATTTGATTAGTCTAAAATCAGTTCCTAACACAAAACAATGAAAATTAAATGTTAGGTTTCTGAATGAGTAATTTTTCTAAGCACATCATAACTACTTAATAGGAGAATGAATAACACTTGAAAATCTAATTTTTCAAGAAAATAATTGTTTTTATTTTATTTTAACATCAAATCTTGTTGATCGATTATAATAACCTACGAAAGTTGTACTATTTCTATAGAGTAAAATCTCTATTGGTGATGTTGATCCGTCATAAAATCAGAGATATTATTTATAAGGAACAAACAGAATATAATAAACAAAAACCTTAAATCATTTAACAAAATCATACCTATCATACATGCATGCTGATATAGATTGAAAGAGACTGAGAGAGATTGAGAGAGAGAGAGAGAGAGAGAGAGAGAGAGAGATTTTACCTGGATCGGTAAAAACATGCGTCATACATATGAGTGAGTGTATGTATGTATGTATGTGTGTGTTTGCTGAGATTGGTATTTATATGGGATAAACGTTTCATTTTATATATCTAAAACCCTAATCAAGCCGCCAACGATGTATCAAGCAATGGGAGTAATAATTAAACTTCCAAAATCAAGTTACTAAATAAGTCATCTTTTCTGAAAATTTAAATCAATTTGAAAAAGCACCGTTGTACCAAGAAATCGCTTTTCTCAACATAAAAACAGTTTGTTTATTAAAAAATCAATTTGTACCATAAATGCGACTACTCTCTACGTAAAGCGGGGTTGTCTATGAGAAATCGATTTTTTTCAACAACAAAGGTTTTTTCAAAAAATATTAGCGGTTTTTTTCGACAATCTTTTTTTTCACCATGAAAGCAATTTTTTCAACAAATTAGATATTTTCACGGAAGTTTCACAGAAAAATGGTCTTACACTAAAAAAAAAGTGATTTTTTTTTTCATCAAAAAACGTCTTTTCTCCCCCAAAAGGGGCTTTTCTCATAAAAAAGAGGTTGTATTTTTATACCACACTTTTTCTGAAAAAACGCACAAACCGTACAAAAAATCTACGGTTTGCAGTGATTCAGTGCAAACCGTAGATTAAATCTACGGTTTGCACCTGTATAATTTTTCAGCGCTGAAAAATTACACAGTCAGTCCCTGCGTCAAAATTACACAGTCAGTCCCTGCATCAAAATTACACAGTCAGTCCCTGAAAAAATTACACAGATTTTTTCTCTCTCTTTCTCTTTCTCTTTCTCAAAAACCCAAATTTTTCAACCCAAAAAACCCCCAAATCAATCAAGGACAATAACCATCAATTTTCTCAACAAAAAAACCTCAAATCATCAATCAAATTTCACCCTACAAAAACCGCAAATCACCAATCAAAAAATATACCCTAATTCAAGGTATTTCTTTATTCCCTAATTTATTATTTATTTTGTGTAGTTTCAATTTGTAAAATAGGAAAAAATATATAAAATATGTCAATTGATTATTCACTTAACGATTATAATTGCTTGTTATTTGTTTATATTAATTATAGAAAATTAGAATTGTTGATATTTGTCCCATTTTATAAAAAAAATAGGGTTTTTATTCAATTTTTTTTATTTAGATATTTATTACTAATTGTTTGGTTATCATGTTACATGTCTATGTTCCTTATTTGTTTTGATTGGGAAAAATAAAAATAGTTGGGCTTTATTAATATTTTACCCGTTTTGAAAATTAGGTGTTTTATAAAATTAGGTTTTTTAATTAGTTTGTTTGCCCAAATCACCAATCAAAAAAAGATACCCTAATTCAAGGTATTTTTTTATTCCCTAGTTTATTATTTATTTTATATAGTTTTAATTTGCAAAATAGGAAAAAAGATATAAAATATGTCATTTGATTAATTGATTATTCACTTGGTGTCATTTTTCAATACCCAATTTGTCTACTCTGGGATCTTGTACACAATTGACTAAACTAGTATTTATTTATTTAGTATTTAGTCTTGATTGGTTTTCAAAAAAAAGCCATGATTTTGTAACTGTCTTCAGTTCATGAATGCATTTAACAAAGCCATGAATTCTCTCGATGAGAAGTATTTGTGTATACATATATACATGTGTATCAATTGGTCAATTCACTATTTCTTTAGTATGCAATCTTGTGTTTTTCTGATTTCTGGACTATGAAAGCTAGAATACTTAAACTGGTTTGGTTTGGCCTGGTTTCTTTTTTCTGAATCTCAAAAGATTTTGTTGCTCAAATGATGGGACCAAACAAGCCCTATAGGAGTACTTTTAGTAAAAAATCAATTTCGTTATCCGATGTTATATAAGTTTCCTGTGACTAGTGCAAGATTGTCTGTAATTAGTTCATGTGTATGTCTATTTGTGTTTTTTGTAACAGCCTCTTTGGTCAGAACTCCTTTAGCGAAACGCAACTCAAATGTGGAGGAAATCGAGCTTCGTCCTGAATACCAAACAATTTCGTGCTAGATGAAAGCATTAGCTAAAATGGTTAACCAGGAATTTGGAAAACCAGACTTGGGTTTTCCAGAATCTGGTTCTCTTTCTAATGTGATTTTCGAGAGGGGAAGGTTCTATGACAAGTATGCTGCTAAAAGGAACGAGAGGCTGAAGAGGAAAAGGGGACAAACCGAAGTAGAGAAATAACATCTAACTGCTGATGATTTCGGTGTTGGGGTCGAATCTGTGCAAAAGACGGTACCAAAGAGGCGTGAAGTGACCAAAAGAGCTGTTGTTTCCACCCCAGTGAGAGAAAGTCGGGTGGAGCACTCAAGGCGTGAAGTGGCGAAAAAGGAGGTTGTTGCGACTCCAATGACTGAGAATCGGGTAGGGAGTTCAAGGTATATGCTTCGAAGCATGAACAAGGAGAACAAAAAGCCGCCTTTGCCAGTGAAATACGAAGGTTCAACAGTTGGGAAATTAGTTACTCGAAGGGCTAGGAAGATCTGAAGTGTTTGCTTTTAGTATTGGGAATTATATTGTGGTCGAATATTTCTTGTTTTGTTATTTTTCAAACCAGTGGTTTGATGGTGATTTGGGGAATTAGTGTTATAAAACTTTGTTGAGGAAGTTTTAATTTGAAGCTTTTCTTTGGGAAACTGCTTTCCAGTTTAGTGAAAGTGGAACTATACTTTGCAGCTTCGCGTATTGTTTGTTTATCATTTTGTCCATCTGCTTATACAGGCTACTAGGCAAAACTACTACTACATAATCTGCAATGAAAGCTTGATGGAAATTAAAGTTTGTCGAGGTGGAAATGAAAACATTATTTTGTTTTTCAGTTTTGTTTTTCTTCCAACCAGTAGTTTGATGATGAATAAGGTAATTCGATTGGACAAATGTTTGGAATATAGCATTTCTTTTTGTTTGCTTATCTTTTTCTCCATCTGCGTATACAAGCTACTGAGGTAAGCCACTTAAACCAGGAAGAGAAGAAACTAATACAGTATATGCCAGTAATAATTTGAAGTTCATGAATAATATGCCTGATACTTCCATTTATAATAATATTATTAAGTACTACTAAAATATAAACATAACAGAATGTGGCTATCATAAATGGTATTGGCAACTTCCAGATGAAATTGACCACCGAGACTGGCGATCCTACAATCGATCTTATATGCAATAGTTTTAAGTTTGAACATCTTTAACTGCTAAACCTATGCATATGCCTTAGAAAATCAGAACAATGTGATACAGCCAACTTACAAATTCATAAATTCGTCTTGGGTGATACAGCCAACCTATTGCAATAGTTTTTAAGTTTGAACACCTTTAATGATACAGCCAACCTATGCATATAAGCCATGATATTCAGAAATTAGAAAAGGCAGAATTTGAAAATTAGTATAATGACAATTTTGGAACTTTTTTAATAATGACAGCTATAAATATAGATTACAGAATATGATAATCATGAACTGTAACAGTATCTTTCCTGCGAGATCAGTGTTATTTAGTTACATGTATCATATCAGTCATCCGATATTTCGTCTTCCACATCTTCTACTTTAGGTGGAAAAACATCTTCTTCGAGTCCAGTGCCATTACCCTCTACAACACTTGCTACAATTATCTCACTGTCTGAAGATGCCTCGCCTTTGTTGATTTCCACTATATCCTCTTCAACTCTGTAATAAACCTGCGAGGAAATAAGAACTCCAGCATTAGCGAAAGAGAGGGGGGGGGGGGGGAGAGAGGAAAGAGATACTAAGAGACTGTGGAAGAGAGGATACATACGGCACAAGTGCGGGACGGTGATAGAATTTTGAATGAGTTTGGACGATTGTTAAAATTCGTCTTGGGTACTCCAGGTAATCAAAACTTCTGTGTCAACAAAGTCAAATCATCTTGAATTCAATGAAACGAAGCAACTGCCAAAGAATTTAAGGACATGCGTAAGCAGAATCCACAAAGATGAAACACAACATTAACAAACTACTTGAAACTGCCAAAAAATTGAATCTACCTTATCATCTTCATTAGCGCTGTTCACGATCTGTTTAGTCGATTCTAGGAACAAATACTTCTCATCGAGAGAATTCATGGCTTTGTTAAATGCATTCATGAACTGAAGACAGTTACAAAATCATGGCTTTTTTTTGAAAACCAATCAAGACTAAATACTAAATAAATAAATACTAGTTTAGTCAATTGTGTACAAGATCCCAGAGTAGACAAATTGGGTATTGAAAAATGACACCAAGTGAATAATCAATTAATCAAATGACATATTTTATATCTTTTTTCCTATTTTGCAAATTAAAACTATATAAAATAAATAATAAACTAGGGAATAAAAAAATACCTTGAATTAGGGTATCTTTTTTTGATTGGTGATTTGGGCAAACAAACTAATTAAAAAACCTAATTTTATAAAACACCTAATTTTCAAAACGGGTAAAATATTAATAAAGCCCAACTATTTTTATTTTTCCCAATCAAAACAAATAAGGAACATAGACATGTAACATGATAACCAAACAATTAGTAATAAATATCTAAATAAAAAAAATTGAATAAAAACCCTATTTTTTTTATAAAATGGGACAAATATCAACAATTCTAATTTTCTATAATTAATATAAACAAATAACAAGCAATTATAATCGTTAAGTGAATAATCAATTGACATATTTTATATATTTTTTCCTATTTTACAAATTGAAACTACACAAAATAAATAATAAATTAGGGAATAAAGAAATACCTTGAATTAGGGTATATTTTTTGATTGGTGATTTGCGGTTTTTGTAGGGTGAAATTTGATTGATGATTTGAGGTTTTTTTGTTGAGAAAATTGATGGTTATTGTCCTTGATTGATTTGGGGGTTTTTTGGGTTGAAAAATTTGGGTTTTTGAGAAAGAGAAAGAGAAAGAGAGAGAAAAAATCTGTGTAATTTTTTCAGGGACTGACTGTGTAATTTTGATGCAGGGACTGACTGTGTAATTTTGACGCAGGGACTGACTGTGTAATTTTTCAGCGCTGAAAAATTATACAGGTGCAAACCGTAGATTTAATCTACGGTTTGCACTGAATCACTGCAAACCGTAGATTTTTTGTACGGTTTGTGCGTTTTTTCAGAAAAAGTGTGGTATAAAAATACAACCTCCATAAAAAAACGTTTCTTTCATACAAAAAATGTTTTTTGTCCTATAAAACAAAAGTTTAAATTACATAAAATTGAGGTGAAAATGAATAGCGTTCAAATTATAGTGAATAAGGTTCAACAGAAAGTATGTATCTTTTATTTGAAAATGGATAGGGTTTACTTGATATTACTTAAATGTCAATTGTAAATACATAGAAAATATGTTGAAAATACGTATGTTTGAGCTGAAAGTGTATAAGATTCGGTTAAATTACATAGTGCTTAATTGAAATTATATATTGTTCAGCTTGAATTACACATGGTATTGTATATACATAAAAAAATAAGTTGAAAATACGTATAGTTAAGTTGAGAGTGTATAAGATTCAGTTAAATTACATATTGCTCAGCTTGAATTACCTCTGTTTTAAAATTCGAGATAGCGCGAGATAGCGCTTTTTTGGTAAAAAACGCAACGAAAAATCACGATTTTGGGTGGAATTGCGCTAAAATCGCGCTATAGGGGACCAAAAGCGCAAAAATCGCGAAATTCTCGACCAAAAGCGTAAATAGCGAGTTAAAAAAAAAAACTGCGAATCTAAATAATTAATATATATTGTGTAATTTTCATAAAAGTGTAGACCCAAGTTCGAAACTCACCAACAACAATGTTTTTTTTGATTTTTTTTATTACTATATAATATAACTATACATTTTTTATTTTTTTTGTTATATATTCTAAAGTTTAGTGCATATTTAGGTAAAAAAAAATACACCGCAAAGCGCTATATAGCAACGCTATTAGCGCTTTTAGCGTTTCTCTCGAAAAAACGCTACGATAGCGATAACGCTATTTAAAACACTGTGAATTACACATGATTTAGCCAAAGGGTCTTGTTAACATGCCCGACGCATATGTTGAGCCATTATAATGTGATACTATAGTTTGAAAGTGCTATATATATAACCAAATGATTCGCAATGATATTAGTGAGACAATTAATAATACCTAGTTGTCTTTTTTATTTATATAACCTTTCTATCTTTACGTTTAATATTGTTTCATAACGTAAAAAAAACACCAACAATAGTCACTACAAGAAAAAATATATATAACAACAGTCCAGTTACAATTTGTCTGATAATATACTGCTTGTTGCTGAAATCTAGCAACAGTATAGCAACAAAAACTGTTGCTAAGTGTTGATAAATGTTGCTATACTGTTGCTGAATTTTTTGCAACAAGCCGTATAATAACAGACGGGTTGTTGCTATCCTATTATTTTATTGAAGTGAGTTTGCAGTCATGCTTTTTAGTTACCGAACTTACCAAATAATTGTGTTTTACTTCTAAGTTTTTTTATATACATCCTTGGTATACACACTAAACCACATTGTACATGGAACCAACATAAATCCGGTCAGAACAATTAAACACCAACTAAATCAAACAAAAAAGACATGTATGAAAAAGGAGATACTTAAGATTAGCATATAAGAAATCATGACCATCAAGAAAGGTATGGAAACATCCCCGTATATATTTTTATCATGCAAGTAGAAAAAGTGATTCGACGAAATTTGTCACCATCTCACTTCCACAGTTTATATCCCCCTTAAAAAAATTTGCCTTCGGATTGTAGGACATAATCGGGTATTCTTTGATAATAGACGTAAACAGAAACTCTCCCTTCTTTATGAACCCAAATAGGGCCGTTTTCAGAGTTTTGGGGGGCCTTAGGCCACCTTAAAAATAGGCATTTTTTTCTCCGTAAAAAGAAAGAATGTATTTAAATAAAACTTATAACATACGATTAATAAATACTAAAATATTAAGCTAAAAAATATTAGATGCAATAAGTTGAGCATATTTAACAAAAAAAAAAATCAATGATACGGAGCAAATTTTTTACAAAATTCGCATTCGAACTAAAATTATACTATGACTTTTTTTAAAAGGAAATCAGAGACCAAATCTATTATATATTTAACAAATCAGGTCATTGCTTATTTTTTTTTAATATAGAAAACCACATAGAACCTTACATAAAATTAAATGGTTTATTAGTATACTAAATTCTATAATGAAATATATAAAAATAAATCTTGTCTCCGCAAATTTTCGAACACGGGTTGACTAGACTCTTTAGTAATAAAACCAACCACTCTGTCACGCACCAAATTCCATAAGACACGGATATCGAGGCATGACTTTTTTAAATAAAAGAAAAGTGAACCTATTGGTACAAAATTTGAATTTTTAAAAGAAATAAATTACGAGCTAAAAGAACAATTTACAATTAAATAAAAATGTTGCCAAACACGGCTACAAAGCAAGTTTTATAAAACTAAGAAAATAACAAATGAAAGAATTTGCCCGTAGGCTACAACCTCAAAATAGAATAAAAAATGAAAAGAAAGCGGAAGCCCCAACCCATGACGTTACAATGCAACATCTCTTATCCAAACATGCCAACCTAATTGGTACCTGAAATACAAAATTGTAACGGTGAGTCCCACGCACGTAACTAGACGGGACGGCACCACAAATACCGTCACTCCATCCCTTAAATGCAAGAGCTCACAAATTCTACAACTATGATAATCAACGTATAAAAAGAAATATAATAACATTCTATAACGGCATGAATTAAATAAATTAAATAACATCAATACCATTTCTTATCGAACTTAACTCAATACTATACTCAGAGGAATCTCCTAAAATAATCTCACTTGGACCCTGAGACAAAGAAGTATGGTTATCACATATCTCATTTGTCTCTCGATGTGAGTCTGTACTAGTTTTTGCAAACTATTCAGATAACTTTTCCCATTTTTGCTTTACATTTTTCAACTCGATGTAAGAAGAACACAGTTTCTGCTGCAAATCAGAAGATGATTCCATTGAATGTTCAAGATGTTGATGAATCAAAGCCGAGTTCAACAACTCATCACAAAGAAGTTTGAGCAATGAGGTCCGCTCTTCCACGATGAACTCCCAGTAATCCTTATCTTCCATTAAAGATGCTAACCGAGCAATTAAGTTTGAGTGAATGAAAGATTGGAATGCTTAACCCCGGAGCGGAAAAAAGTAGTAAATGAGTTTGTCATCTATTGATGTATACTACCAAAAGCTTCCTCAGAGGCAAATATTTGCAAAATATGCGGAATTGACAAAAATGATGAGCTTGTGCTCCTATGTGATATGTGTGATGCGGAATATCAAACGTATTGCTTAAACCCTCCCTTTCACTTATGAGTGTTCCTCAAGGAAACTGGCATTGCCCTTGTTGTGTTTCCAAACTTGAGTATGGAAATGAGACGCAGAGAGTATGTTGTTATTCACATATTGCTAGCAAGAGAAAAATGCTAGGAGAGTTCACTGTCATTCACTCTAACTTAATTGCTCCATTAGCATCTTTATTGGAAGACAATATAGAAGATTGAGAAGAATATAGGTTTTCAACAAGTTGCTAAATAGTTCAAGCAATAAGCAATAAATAAGTTAGATCTTAGTTAGATCATTTAAGGTACTTTTGTCCTACACATTATTTATGGAGTAACAACTCAATTGTGTTTGCTAACTTTTACACCTAAAATTCATATTACCTCTCAAAATACACTTTATACTCTTAAAATTCAACATAAATGAAGTCCCATTTTTTCCATCCTCTATAGTTACCTCGTCCACCTACAGGTAAAAGAGTTTGTGTAGCATATTATTAGTCTAGCCATCGAATATAAATCTCCTTATCTCTCCTCCATTTTTGTTCTATCACTATCAATAAATAGTTAAACACACACTACAACAAACTTAAGAATTACACACAATATTTTTGGACACAATCAAATTTTGTCTCTAAATGGTAACTTTTCGGGACAAAAATAATCTTTTAGATACAAAAATAGATTTTTTGTCCAAAAATCTAACTTTTAGGTAAATAATTTGAAATTTTTTTGTCTCCAAAGACAATCACATACGAACATAAGGATACCATTAAAATTTGTCTCCAAATACTTTTGGAGACGAAATTAAATTGTCTTATTATGTCCGTATGAAATTGTCTTTTAAGACAATTTGTTTTTCAAATTATGTGCCTAAAAGTTAGATTTGGAGAAAAAAATTATTATTTGTGAGTAAAAAATTATTTTTGTCATGAAAAGTTATTATTTAGAGACAAAATTTGATTGTCTCTAAAAAAATTGTCACTAATTCTTATGTTTGTTGTAGAGACATCTCTCTATTATTTTTGTCTATCTATCTTACGATGTACAATAATTATCAAATTTATGTCCCCGCCCCCCTTCCCTTTTTGTTTTGGATTTTGGATTTACTTTTTCTATGAATTTGGATATGCATAGATCGATTTTTGTCCTTTCTATGCAACATCACTATGGATCTTTGGTTCCGAGTTCTCTTTCCCTGTCTAACGTATAGATGAAGGAATTGTGTGGCATATGTTATAAATTATTAGATATGAGAGTTTTGTACTTTGAATTCGATTTTCCAGTCATATGATAATATTTCACTAGAACAAAAATGGCTTTTCGCAGTGCACAAAAACACTCTTAATAATATACAATATGCACTGTTCGGGACCGCGCTGTCTTAATCAGTCAAAAACGTTACTAACAGCATCCATAGTGCCCTGCAAAAATTGTGTATCTACAACACACATTCCATGTTGTTAATAGCGCACATTACGTGTTAATAGTAATAAAAAAAACATATTTTATATGCCGTAAATGCGTTAAAAATCAAAGTGCCTTCTGCATGCTGGTAATGCTCTTTTTATTTTCTTTTAAAATATTGTTCTACCTTATATACTTAAATCTTTATTATCTATACTACAGGCCGGTAATATCACGACAAAAAATAAATTCAAATAATTACCCATCTCAGCATTCAACCTAAACAATAAGAAATGTTACAATTTCTCAAACGCACACAAATAGATGTGACATCGTATAACAAACTACCCGAGTTTATTTAGTACATGATTTCTCAAACCAAAATGTAATTTCAAGGAGAAAAAGTGTTACAATTTTACATCAAAGAATGTGAGTAGGATTTCCCTTTGACTTCTTCCGTGGAAATAGTTGCTCTTGACAATATGAATGCTGAGTAGGAACTATC
Source organism: Primula vulgaris (assembly GCA_963920805.1). Taxonomy (NCBI): domain Eukaryota; kingdom Viridiplantae; phylum Streptophyta; class Magnoliopsida; order Ericales; family Primulaceae; genus Primula; species Primula vulgaris. Next base: position 28,998,619 of record OY987219.1, on the reverse strand, counting down.
TTTGACTCTCAGTCATCCTTATTGAGTACTGACGGAGCTTGTCCTGATTTGGCCGATCGGTTATTTTGGACTATTGGACTGTTGAGTTGTTGCATTTATGTCATGGTTGACCTTTTATGATCGGATTTATTTGTGTGTTGGCACCCCAATAGTGTTTTTTTTGAGTTAACCCGTATTGAGTACTTAAATGCCTTCTTATGCATCTTCTGGTCCCAAATTGCCTCTGTCTGCTTGACAATATTTCAGTGGATTTTCGTTGGTTGTCGGAGAATTTATGTCATTCTATGTTTTTTTGATTTGTTTGTCCATAGTGGATTATTTGTTAGTTTCTTGAGTTATCGGCCTTATGAAGTCTTGTGACTTTGTATATTCTATTTTACTTATCCCTTTGGAGTTTGTTTCAGGGGTAGTGAACTCTGTATTTCCGCCCGTTATTATTAATAATAATGAGCATGTCACGCCCCAAAATCCATAGAACACGGATATCGAGGCATGATCTTTTTAAAACAAAGAAAAGAGAACCCTGTTGGTACGAAATTTAAATTTTAAAAGAAAAACAATTGCGAGCTAAATGAACAATTAAACGAATAAATAAAACTGTTTGCCAAACGCGGCTACATGACCAAATGGTTTTGACAACTTATAAAAAATTCCAAACGAAAGTAAATTGCCCGTAAGCTACAACCTCAAAATAAAATCTAAGTGAAAAGGAAATGAAAGCCCGAGCCCATGTGATGTATTGCCATAGCTGCTAACCGAACGTCTCAACCTAAAATGTACCTGAAATACAAAATTGTAACGGTGAGTCCCACGCACATAACTAGACGGGACGGCACCACAAATACCGTCACTCCATCCCATAAATGCAAGAGCTCACTAATCCTACGACTATGATAACCGACGTATAAAGAGAAATATAATGACATTCTACAACTACAATAAATTAAATAAATTAAATACACATCCACATCATACATGGACCTCTCACGCCACCTACCCCAGTCCGTAAGGTAGGTCATTTCCTATCCCTTCGGCCGTCTTCTGTCCCCGGAATTAGGGAGAGACAGAGACCATTGCCACTACAGCTAAATCACAAGGCCTCGGCCAATAATATAAAATCATTCAAATAACACCATCTCATACGTATAAATATTAAGGCCTCGGCCAATAATATTATACTATTCAAATAACATAAACTCATACGCCACTTAACGTAATACAACATAAACCATAATCATAGATGCTAGATTCACAACTAGCCAATCACTTCAACAACATAAAAACCCATTCAGATATTTTAACAAACACCTTGTATGCATAAACTACAATCCATCTATATTCCACAATAAATTACCCAATTTATCAACAATTATAATAACACAATATCACTACATCAAGACATGCAAACTCATCCATATTCTCATAAATCCGAAATTAACACGACTAAATCCTCTATTTCTCCAATTCAAATAAATGAATTTAAACATGTAACAACTAAACCCAATTAACAAATAAATGAATTAAACATGTAACAACTAAACCCAATTAACAATTTATAAACCTAATTAAGATAAAAGGCATAAACCCCCAATTTCTAATAAACGCAAAACCAAATCCTAACATACACACTCGTCTAGTCGCAATGGATAACCCCCCTTTACCTTAGAGCGTAGTGGAGATGCTTCCGGTATGAACCCGCTAATGGTGGTTTCTCTTCTTCTTCTTCTTCTTCTCTCTTTTCTCTCTTTTTCTCTCTCTTCTCTTGGCTGATTTTAGGTTTTAAAGAATTGAAAGTGGCTGATTTTTGGTTTAGAAAAAAAACTGTTTTTAGAAAGTTTGTGTAAGCGAACTATTTGGTCCCCAAAGTTCTAAAAGCTAACTCTTAATCCAAAAATATTGTTTTACTACTCAAAAATAACAAATCTTTAGAAACAAATCTATTGGGTCCTTTTTATTAGTAAAATTAGTAACAGGTTTTAAAAATAAAGTTTTTCGGAAGAGTTTCGGTTTTTGGCTAAAAATTAGTCGAGTGACCGGTTTTTGGTAAAATTTGTATAAAACGTTTTTGGATAAATTAATTTCTAATTAAAAACACTTATAAAAATACGGGATGTTACAGAGCATGTTAAAAAAAAAAACACTCTCAGTCATGCTGACTTTTTGCTATTACTGTTTTCTCTAGTCATTTTAGAAGTTTGATACTGTGAGATAGATGATTTTTCACCAGATCGAAGATATTTTACTTGAAATATCTCACTCTTCATTTATGTGTGTTATACTGCTTGCAACAATTCATTTGGCGTATGCTTAGGATTTTTATTATAACACCCGTGAGGAGTTTCCTTATGATTTGTCCTTCAATAAATGTGCTCTAGGTAGCGACTTGTGCTATCAGAGCCTCAAATTATATGTTACTTGTTCGATGATATCTCATGCTTAACTTCCAAAAAAACAACATAACATTGAAGAGTCCTTGTTTGCTCATAATATCTGCCTATGTCGTTCGGATTGTGGCTTGACTATTATGCTTCTTTTAAAAGAGACTCTTATGTTTAATTAATGTCAGTATCAAGAAATTGACTCATAGGAGAGGTGAACCAGCACTTTTATGTGCTCGATACCAGGATGTATACATCGATCACCATGAATTCTACTACTCTTGGATCTGAAAAAATAGTCTTGTTTTGTACGAAAATAGATACTCATCAAGAATAAATGTGTATTAGTAAGAGAGAATAATAAAATCTATACGCATCCTTTAACTTCAAAATTTTGTTTTGCAAGTCAAAAAGTAATACAAGTACAAACATCTCTCAATTGCTGTAAATGTTGGAGCAATTCTTGGAGGAATTCCAGGTTCTTTTGTTAGAATGTACATCAGGTGTAGCTTTTTCAAGTCTAAGACGTTGATTATATTCTTCAGCTTGTGAGGTGGTTACATCTTGTAATCTTTGATAGTAAATTGTTTCTAAATCTGTAAAAAAATGTCAAGTGTTTTGTAAATTTTATGGAAGGTATGACTATTAAGTTGTTAACTAGTGTGAGTTTTTGATGCTGTATTGGTTTGAAGCCGACTTTAACTAGAGATAAGCAAATAAGGTATCACAGTTAGGCTTGTGCATATAGTAATATTGGAGCCTGTTTTGGTGCAACTTTTTACTGTGCAGCCTAATGTTGACTGTTGAATACGAAGTACTGTAGCAGTTTGCCCCAGTTATAATTATAAGATTATGACAACATCGTGCCATCAGATAGAAACTATGAACTCCACACCGTCATCACAGATCAGACCATAAAAAAGTGAATAGCATTCTAAAACAAATTAAATCTCAAGTGTGACCACTCATATCAAACCCCAAATGTACTTTACCAGTTTATTTCAGTCGGTACATAAATAACATACAACGATTCAGTAGCCATCAACATTATAATCACAATTTACCATCGCAGCGAAAAAAATTGATGAAACATACATTTGATCAGCCTGATAAAAAAAACTGTACATTTGAAGTGTGTGACGTTAGCTTCTAACTATACAACTGTACATTCACAATTTACTAGAAATTCAAATATACAACTGTACATTTGAAGCGTGTAACGTTAACTTCTGACTATTTGATCCACCTGATCCTAAAAACTCAACCTCGGGGCCTCTCCTGATCAAGCCTTAAATGGACCAACTTGGAGAATTACCCAAGGATCTTCTGTGTGGTTGCATTTTTCCTTTAGCCTTGTTGTCATGTTTCTCACCTGAACCTTCCTACTCACAATTTGATTTTTGAACATATCGTCTCTTTTCAGAGAACTGTTTAAAAAAGTCCTACGAATTCTTTAGTATCTATAAGTTTACTTGCGTCCCTATAATATACCTTCGATAAAGAATTTAAGCTCATGGCGTTTTCGGATATTAGGTACACATCATTATATATGCTGATTGTTAATAGGTAATTCGTAAAAAAATTGATGAGAAAATTACTTTACTGAATTTAACATATCTAAAAGCATCTATAGTTGCTAATAGTATTATGTGGCTACACTTTACTAATATCATGGGCATAAAGTGTATAACAATTCCTTGAGAGAAAATTCGCAAGTTTTTGGGTAACAAAAGGTGATTACATCAATAATGAAATATGTATCATACTTCCCAATGCCATTGTTTGGTTGCTTTGGAAAGCAAGGTGCAAAAGTAAAATGGAGGGGGTGAATATGACTGCGTACAACATTATAAAGGAAGTGAGCTATTTTCTGCACATATGTTGCAAGAAAGACAAGAATTTTCTAAGAAACTTTGATCTTTATAAACATTATTCTAATAACAGAATTAGAAAATCTACTGAGCATTTTTTGAGAAAAACATGTAGAGATTACTGTTGATGTGCATCATGTGGCATTGATTATGAATCTAAACTCAATATTCCTCATGTGGGTCCGGTTACCCGGTCAAAATCTAAGAAGCTCGAAATTGGTAATGAAGTGCTTATGACAAAGGAATTACCTCATTTGATAGCTTTGAGTAGCAACTTTGCCGATACATCGAATTTTGTCTATTTCAAGGAGTGCATTAATTCGATGCATGAATCTGCACATTTAATGATTCTAATCTATCAAGGGGGTGTAATCTAAACATTTGACATTGTTAGTGCATGCTTATGGACGTGGATAGGCTTATATTAAGTGTATCTAGTGGTCAAAGTCTCTACTTAATGATATAGATAAGTGTAAAAGGTTTTTATGAATGTATCTAACTAGATTCAACTAATCTAAGTTGTAGATCTTATCCTGTCATTAGGTGACGTTTTTGGCTCTATATAAAGCCATATGTATCAAGTTATAAATACAGTTGAATGATATAAAGAATTAAGCTTTTTTACTTGTTTATCCTTTTACTCTTATCTTGCAATTTGTGGAATTCAGATTGTTAGTGGCGAGTTAAACCCCGATTCTTATCACTCCCCTTCTTATCTCTCCGGAGTGTGGAGAATCATCCTAACGGAACTTGTTTGTGGCGCCTTCGGGCTTATCAAGCTTGTTTCATTAGAACCCCAACCCATCTTGTTTGTGGCGCCTTCGGCTTATCAAACACGAAGAGTTGTCTTCTCTATTCGAGTACTTCTAAAATCAGCGACTTACCGACATCTTAGCATTCCCGGACACATCAACTGTGCATTTTTTAAATAGAGTTTTAGTTTTAGGGTTTTAAGGCATTTTCAGTTTATACTTGTTCTTAGCACTAATCTTTATAATTTTGTTGATATTGTAAATTTTTCTAGAGTCAAGTGGAAGGGAAAAAAAGAGGTAAATGTTCGGAGAAAGTGCACCATTAACGCTTTAGTGTATTTCATTTGTAATGCAGGACTTGGATATTAAAGCACAAATAAAGTATTGAAAGAGAAAAAAAACAATAATAGTGATAAAGGGAATTAAGCCTGCGGCTTAAGAGTTAAACTCTATATTTCATAGAAATATTTAATAAAACAAGTCCTCTAAATTCCAATAAAGACGGGTATTATACCCATGTAAATAAAGGGTAGATTCATCATTATTCTCATGTAACGACTAGGACCCGTCATAATATCGTTAACGATAACGCATAGTTGTCGTTCTAGCTTAGCCCACATCCAATATAGACACCCTTCTGAGTCGGCACCTAAAAGCTCCCTTCGTCCAGATAGCTTCATTATCTGCATCTCTAAGCTATCTATAGACTCACCAATATACATGATACCATCTCTTATCGAACTTAACTCAATACTACACTCAGAGGAATCTCCTAAACTAATCTCACTTGGACCCTGAGACAAAGTAGTAGGGTTATCACATATCTCATTTGTCTCTCGATGTGAGTCTGTACTAGTTTTTGCAAACTTTTCAGAAAACTTTTCCCATTTTTGCTTTACATTTTTCAACTCGATGTAAGAAGAACACAGTTTATGCTACAAATCAGAAGATGATTCCATTCAATGTTCAAGATGTTGATGAATCAAAGCCGAGTTCAACAACTCATCACAAAGAAGTTTGAGCAATGAGGTCCGCTCACACAATGAACGCCCAGTAATCCTTATCTTCCATTAAAGATGTTAACCGAGCAATTAAGTTAGAGTGAATGCAAGATTGAGATGCTTAACCCCAGAGTAGAAAAAAGTAGTAGATGAGTTTGTCATCTCTTAATGTATATTACAAAAAGCTCCCTCAGAGGCAAATATTTGCAAAATATGCGGAAATGACAAAAACGATGAGCTTGTGCTCCTATGTGATATGTGTGATGTGGAATATCACACGTATTGCTTATACCCTCCACTTATGAGTGTTCCTCAAGGAAACTGGCATTGCCCTTGTTGTGTTTCCAAACTTGAGTATAGAAATGAGACGGAGAGAGTATGTTGTTCTTCAAATCTTTCTAGCAAGAGAAAATTGCTAGGAGAGTTCACTGTCATTCACTCTAACTTAATTGCTCCATTAGCATCTTTATTGAAAGATAAGAATTACTAGGAGTTCAGTGATAAAGAGCGGACCTCATTTCTCAAACTTCTTTGTGATGAGTTTTTGAACTCGGCTTTGATTCATCAGCATCTTGAACATTCAATGGAATCATCTTCTAATTTGCAGCAGAAAGTGCGTTCTTCTTACATCGAGTTGAAATATATTAAGCAAAGATGGGAAAAGTTATCTGAAAAGTTGCAAAAACTAGTAAAGACTAGAGACAAATGAGATATGTTATAACCCTTCTACTTTGGCTCAGGGTCCACGTGAGATTGGTTTAGGAGATTCCTGTGAGTATAGTATTGAGTTAAGTTCGATAAGAAATGATATCATGCACATTGGTGAGTCTATAGGCAGCTTAGAGATGCAGATTGTGAAGCTATCTGGTCGAAGGGAGTTTTTAAATGCCGACTCAGAAGGGCGTCTGTATTGGGTGTGGGCTAAGCTAGAACGACAACTATGCGTTATCGTAAACGATTTTACGACGGTAACTACTCGTTACATGAATGAGAATAATGACGAACCTACCCTTTATTCTACATGGGTATTATACCAGTCTTTATTGGAATTTAGAGGACTTGTATTATTAAATATTTCTATGAAATATAGAGTTTATTTAACTCTTAAGCCTCATGCTTAATTTCCTTTATCACTATTATCGTTTTTCTCTCTTTCAATACTTTGTTTGTGCTTTAATATCCCAGACCTGCATTAATTTGAAAGGCTAGAAAAGAAAAAGTGTTTGAAAATAAAGTACCTAATCTTTTCAATTTAACTATGCAGATCAGGAAAATTATTGAGAAATGTTCTGAGAGGTGTTTGTCTTTGCGAAGGAATGGAAATATATGTGTGGACATGTTTGTAGTTGGAACTCCACCTCTTTATGTTGACAGTAGCGACAAGGGTAAGAGGAAGGAGAAGAAACGGAAGGAAAAGACGACAATCATAAAAGGAAAAGGAACGGTTGGAAAGAAGTGATGATTGTTGCTTACTGAGTGGGAACAAACTCTTTGTAGGGTTACTTTTTATGATTAATAGCCAATTCTTTAAGGCTTACGGTGTGTTGTGTGTTTATGATATGTGATCGGTTTAGAGCTATGTTTGTCTCTAATTTGTCAAGGTGGTATAAGTTATATTAAACTGTTATTTGCTTAGATTTTTCTCACCTCTTGCTGTCCATACCATTAGGGAGGTTTATACGGGCCTTACCTGGGTTGCAACTTGTAGGTTTTTCTCATACCAGATAAAAGTTTGATATAGATCTTACTACTTGTTTTAGGCCCATAGTTTTGAAAGTTTGGAGTTTATTTTGCTTTGTATAGTTTTGAGAGTTTGGAGTTTATTTTGCTTTGTTCTTCATCATTTTAATCTGTGTTAGGTACTCCATTTTGATAATATATACTTACTAACCGAAAAAAGAGTTAGAAAATCTACTACGACTAAGCTGATAAAGCGGAGGCCTCCTGATGGGCTTGATCTTAAATTTAATGTCGACGGTAGTTACACAAATAGTGGTGAAAAGTGAGGTATTGGAGGTGTGCTAAGGAATAGCAAAGGTGTTCTAATGGGTTTTTCCATGCATGTTGCCTGTAATTCGGCTCTTACGGCTGAAGCGATGGCTACATTACAAGGTATCAGCCTCATCTCAAAATTTAACAACAATAAGATCATTATAGAATCAGATTCATTGCTAATGGTCAAATTACATTCATGCTAAAGATGGTTGCCGGTCGACTATCAGGCAAATGAGTGAAATAAAAGCACGATTGAAGAACATTAATAAAGTGGAAGTGATCCATACTTTTAGTGGCAAGAAAAGGTAACTCTGATCAATTGAAGATCATATCAAAAAGCATCAATCAATTTTCGAAAGAGTTGAAGGGGTTATTAAAGGTTGATGAACTGGGTATTCCTAATTTTAGAGAGAGAATAGAGGATATTGCAGGAGCTAATACCAGGGGAAAAAGAACTATATCATAGGTTTGAAGAATGCAGAAAAGAGGACGCATGGAAAATAAAGTTACATGTAGGACACCTTTGGTCCATGTACTTTAGAAAACTTGTGTGGATTTCCTTCCCATTTTTAGTTTCACATCATTAATAAAATTTAAAGTGGGTTTCCCACATTAACTAAAAACAAACATTTATAGTTTTAAAACAAACCTGATGTACTTTCAAGATAATGTATATTCGATCACGGAGTTCTGCTCTCATTGTTGCAACATCCATAAGTTCTTTTAACATATTCGTAGTAGTCTTCCACCCTGGTGAAACTAAGCAGATCGTTAGCATTCACATCAGAAATAAGCGTAAACCCAATTTTTTAAAGTGATCTGAGTAAATAAAAATTGCCCCTATTTATCTTTCATAGAAAATTTAAGAACCACTGTGAGAAATTTGTAAGCATGAAAATTACAAGTAAAACACTGCCATTTTTTTCTTTAAAAAAAAGATATTATCATCACTATGTCTCATATTGATGACGAACTCAAGTACTTTTTATCAGAAATCTACAGATGATTTGAAAAAATAGGATGCATTACGTAGATTAGTTTTTTCGTTTACCAAATTAAATTAAAAATAATTGAGATAAAGAATGATTTTCATAAATATTCAATACCTTTTCCATAAGGAAGAACTTCATGGTTTAAAATTTTGACAGGTTTCCCATGTTATGAAACAATTGTCTAAAGGCTCTAAACTAGCTAAGGCCATAATAAAATGAATCATGAAGTACAAATTTAAAGGATATTATACCCATGTTTTTAATAAGAGACTATTCTTCATTAATAACAAAGTCCACGTTCAGTTAAGCGTAGGTGTGAAGAGCCCATAACAGTACAAACTATATATCTTCCCCTTTATAGTATGAATAACTATAACGCAATATAGACGCTAATGAACTAAATACAGATTAATATATGAGCTAGATAAACAAACCGACTTAAACGTCTACAAAAGAGTGACTCTGGTATAAGTGGATACTGAACAACGAATGACCATACGATCATATTTTGTGGCAGTTTGCAAAAAAAAAAACCCAAACATTTTAATAATATATAATCTTGCATACGTACAAATATAAATAAAGCTTTACTGTCAGTGAAATCTAGTATTTTATAAGGCGAAAAGTTAGTTAAAGCGTGAAAAATGTAAGTTTTATCGGCGTAAAAAGCGAGCTTTTCCAGCCTTTGTCAAGTTTTGAATCGAGCTTTTACGCTTTGAACCGAGCTTTTTAAAACGATGGTTGGTTGAAAACAGATGGACCACCGCCAGAGTTGTTTTTCCGGCTGTTAAGAATAATATATCATCACACAATTGTAGGCTCTCGCAGCACATGCTTCTACCTAAAGCACATTTATTAAAGGAAAAGATCCTAAGAAAACCCCTCACAAGTCTTATGATAAAACTACAAAGCAGAGCTAAGATAGTAGTTACATAGTGGTCTATCCCAAATGAACTATCACAAACAATATATCACAAAGATGAAAAGTAAGATCTCCAAAGTAATAACATCTTCAATGTGGTGAAGAATCCTTTATATCACAACATCGAGCTTCAGAGATGACCAGAGAAAAAGAAAATTAGTAATAGCTAAAAGTCGGCATGACTGGGAGTCAAAGACAGATCGTCTAGAGAGCACCACCAGAGTTGTATGCTTTTACATTATTGTGCTAAATTTTATTGACTTTTAAGGTATCAAATGTGGTGTGCAGCCTTTTGTAACAATAAATCATCTAGCAATCTTCATGCAAACGTATTTCTCAGGATAAAACTAATTTGTGTTTGACAAACATAATGGGCAATTTTAAGACTGCATATCAATGCAAATTAGCTTCTCCCAGGTCTAAATTTACTCTAGCACTGTAAATTTTCTTTTTCCTATATTGTCTCACTTAATAATCCCACCGCTTCAGGTCTCCACGTAGAACTTAAAAGAATTTAAAAATAAGTTATCTATATATTATTTATTAGTGAACAATAAATTTATGTGTTACTAGAATCTAAAAGAAATAGAAATAAGTTATAGATATATTTATTGATGATCAATAAATTGATGTGTTACCTTGTATCCTGGTCTTGAAATGCGATGAATAACGATCTTTCTATTTTCTCACACGAAGCGCTTGCGTAATCAGGAGGTCGCTGCCTTTTCTTCCACATACTTTTGATAAGTCGTAAATGAATTGCTACACAATCAGTAAAACTAAATGTTAGGTTTGCGCGCGTATCATGAGTAATTTATTCAGGCACATCATAATTACTTAATATAACACTTGAAGATCTAATCTTTCACGAAAGTAATAGAAAAAAAATTATTTAACATTAAATCTTGTTGATCGATTTTAACTTACGAGTGTAGTACAACTTCTAGAGAGTAATATCTCTAATGGTGATGTTGATCGGTAATAAAATCATAGATATAGATTAGGAACAAACAGAATCTAATAAACAAAAACCTAATATCATTTAGCTACGTAAACCATACTTATCATACATGCACGTTGATATAGATTGAGAGAGACAGAGAGCGATTGTATCTGGATCGGTATAAATGTGCATCTCTATGAAGAAGAGCAAAATATGAGTAACAGTATGTAACTATGTTCGCTGAGTTTGGTATTTAGATAGAGTAATATCTCTATTGGTTGTGTTGATCGGTAATAAAATCACAGATATTATAAATTATTAAGAACAAACACAATCTAAACAAAAATCTCTTGTTTTTAATTAAAATAAAACTTTCATTAAACAAAGCGATGGGACCTAACCACCAAGATAAAAGCAAAATTACAGACTTTCAAACCAAACACCTTGGCTAATAAACTGCCTAGTTAGGCAACATTAGCAAAATTAAAATACTATAGATCCTAGCCGAAATTCCAACCTAGTTAGCCAAACTTTAGTTTGGTAAAAACTCAGAAAAACTGACTAAAACAAACCTTCAACTATTGACATGCAACACCTTACAGGCTAGATCTTAGAAAGACTAAAGAAAACTAGATCGACAAATTTATAGTTTGGCAAAATCCAAACAGGGTTTGGACAAAACTGCCAAAAAACCAGCTAAACAAAACTAGATTAAACCAAAAGATATTATCTAAACAAAAACCTTGTAGGTATCATTTACCTTATCATACATGCTGCATGCATATTGATATAGATTGTTAGAGAGAGAAAGAGAGAGAGAGAAATTGTACCAGGATCGTTTAAAACATGTAAGTGAGTGTATGTATGTTTTTAACTTTGTGTCTGTGTTTGCTGATCTTTGTATTTATAGGGGTAACGTTTCTATTTTTATATATTTCTAAAACCCTAATCAGCCGCCAGGGACGGTATCAAGCAATGCTTTTATTAATTAAGTCAAATTTTTTACTACTAATGTATCTCGACTCCAACAATTCAAACTTCCAAACTCAAGTTTCCAAATAAGTCATAGTTTTTAAAATTTAAATCAATTCGAAAAATACCAAAAAATGGCTTTTCTCAACATTAGAAATGGTTCATTTATTAAAGGATTGATTTATACAATAAATGTGATTGCTCTCGATTTTTCCGAGAAAACAGTTTTTTCAACAAATAAGCTATTTTCACCATAAAAGCAACTTCTTTCAACAAAAATAGGTATTTTTACATTCAAGTTGTTTTTTCACTAAAAAAGGAGGTGTCACTAAAAAGCCCGCTTTTCTATTCTCTTTCTCCCCTTAAAGCGGCTTTTCTCATGATAAAGTCCTCTAAAAAATGCCCTTTTCAACAAAAAAAAAGAGGAGATATGTTCAACAAAAAATAGTATTTTCATGAAAATTATGGCCTTTTCATCAAAAACATACTTTTTTAAAAACAAACCATTAAATAGTGAGTTGAGGCATTGACCCCTAGTTTATATAAATGACTATACAAGTACACTTCTTGGAGTGAGATATTAAACCGAACCCTCTGAACAAAAAATAGATTACATCAAGTTTTCGATAAAGAAAAATACATGTTAAAAGAAATAACAAGTAAATGAGACAAAACTATACATGATGTACAACTATGAGGAGTCCCCAATCTATCTAATTTCAAATTACTGCCAATACCATCAGTAAATATCGTCTATATGAGAACGTATGTGAAACCCGTTGAGAGCACGTCCAATTGGCCATAAAGTCAGCAACTTGGTTCGCTTCTCTAAAGACATGTCAAACCAAGATATCATGTAGCAAGCACAGTTTGGGAATACGCGAGATAGTGTAGTTATGCTCACAAGGACAAAGGGTAGTCAAATAAATCTAAGATGAAATTGTCATCGAATCTCTCTCAACCTCCATACGGTGGAAGCCCATCCAAAGAAATCACCAACTAAATGCGTAATAGGACCGCCTGGAACTCTGCTTAGATGACAAGACTCTCGCCTAAGAGCTCGTCAAAGGCACCCAAAATAATATCACCGTGATCTCCTAGAATGCCTCATCCCGCTGAAATCGTTGAGTTTTTCTTTGACCATCCATCAACGTTTACGTCATATCCAAAAACCTAAACGTGGAAAGTTTAAATAAAAAATTTAAGGTATACAAGGTTGACCTGAAAATGCATAAGGTTCAAGTTAAAGTAATTATTGTTGAGTTGAAAATAGGCATGATTAAGTTAAAATTACATAAGTGTGAGTTGAAAGTATACACATGTTTTAGTTGAAAATACATATACTTGAATTAAAACTCCGTTTATTTCATAGTAAAAGTTTTACGTGGGGGAATTACTTTCATGGGAAAGTTTTACACTGAAAACTTTTGTTTGCCTTTATTTATGGGCATTGGTGCATAAAAACCTCACCACCTCAAAATTATATACAAACTCAATTCTTTTTTCCTTTTTACATGTTGTCTTTTTTTAACAATAGATCGTTGTTTGGTAGAAGTCTATATGAAACCTTATCTGGACACATTTTGTTTCCTATACGCCACTTGCATAACTTATAAATTTTCAACATATAGACTCATAAAATTAGAAGTATAAAAGATAGAATGTTGATTATAATTTATTTTTAATAAGATAAATATATATGTAAAATAATATATATTTTTAGTTTTTTCGGCTTTATTTGTATTTTCAGATTTTTGTTTTTGTTTTTTCTGATTTTTTTTTTCCAATTTTCGTTATCTTTAGAATTTTTCCTATTTTTCCATTTTTTTTGGTTAATTAGGTAAAATTGGACTAATTCTTAAATATTTTTGAAACATGAGACCTATAATTAATTATAGTATCTATACTATTATTAGAAAGAATATAGATAGAGTCTCCGTAAATTGTTTCCATCTTTATCTGCGGTGGAATCGTTTCCTCCAATTTTTTTGGATTTGAGGATTTTTTTTTTCCAAAAAAAAATGTTTTACGGTAAAACAATCATATTGAAAATCTATTTTACCCGTAAATGTTTGTTTACACCCATTTTACAACAAAACAAACAGAGTCTAAAAGGCACTAGGTCGAGTTGAAAATACATATGATCTCAACATTTGAATTTTTTACACTTTGTGGCATGTAAAAACTAATTTTCAAGAAATTATCTTTATGATATGTACGTCGATTCCCATGAATCTGGTACTCCTCAATCAGAAAACTAGTCTTGTTTTTTATATTAATTGATAATCAAGAATACACGTGTTTAAGTAAAAGAGAATAATGATCGGTTGTCCTACTTGATCGGTTGGTTAGTTCGGACTATTAGAGTATTGAGTTGTTGCTTTTAATGGGTTCCTACATCATGATTGGTTTATTAAGATCGGGTTTATTTATGTGTTGGCACCCCGATGTAGCTTTATTGAGCTGGTCTGTAAGGAATACTGTTAGGCATAGTCATGCATCTTTTGGTTTGCATGATGCCTATTCGACTAGCGTGCTTGACAAAATTTCCGTGCTATTTTTGATATTTCCGGCTTGTTTACAGTATTACGTCTCTTGATGTATTTTAATCTATGTGCATGGTAGGTTTATGAGTTATAGGCCTTCTGAACGCCCTTTGTATCTTTGTATTATTTTATTTTACTTAGCCTCTTGGAGTCTGTTCTAGGGGCACTGAACTCTGTATTTCCGTCCGTTATGTTAATAATAATGAGGTTTGAAAAAAAAAACAGTAAAAGAGAATAACCCAATCTATGAGCATAACTTCATAATTTTGTTTTACAAATTAAAAAGTAATGCAAGTATAAACACCTTTCAAATGCGATAGATGTTGGAGGAATTCTTCCAAGAATTCTAGGTTTTTTTGATAGAGTATACATCAGGTTTAGCATTTCACCAGGTGCTAGTATTTTTAGTTCGAAGACGTCCTTAAATATCTATATTTTCTTATGCTAGAGAGTTGGTCACATTTCGTAATCTGTAAACATTGTCAAGTACTTTATCGATTTGATTGAAGATGCGACTATTAAGTTCTAATTAGTATGTGCGATCTTATGTCGTAAAAGCTAACATTAACTGGAGTAAGGCAAATATAATCTAATACAGCTAGGCTTATGCATATATTTTGGAGCCTGTTTTGGTGCAATTTTTTGCTGTGCAACCTAATTTTGAATACAAATTACTATACCAGAGTTTGCCCCAGTTATGTTATAAGATTATGACAACATGAATCATGCCATAATCGAAACTCAAACTCCACACTGTCATCAGACCATAAAAACATGAATAGTATACAAAACCAATGTAATCTCAAATACGACCACTCATATCATAATCCAAATGGACTTTATAAGTTTATTACAGTCAGTACAAAAATAACATACAAACATGCACCGGCCATCCACATTATTATCATAATTTACGATCAGACCGGAAAAGTACGAAACTCGAAAATTAAAACATACAAGTGTCCGTTTTAAAAGTATAATGTCAGCGTCTTCTGACCATCCGATCATAAACACTCCGCCTCGGTACCTCACTTGATCAAGCTCTAAGAGAACCAACTTGGAGAATTACCACAGGATCTTCCGTGTGATGGCCTTTTTTCCTTTAGCCTTGTTGTTATGTTTCTCACCAGAACCTTCCTACTCACAAATTGGTTTTTGGCCAAATTGTCTTTTTTCAGAGAAGTCTCTAAAAAGTCTTTAGTGTATTATCATGCCTCCAAGCTCGTGTATATTACCCGAGCCTGTATCACAAAAAATTAAAATTAAAATCGAAAATTTTGAAGCGTAATCACGAGTTATTTAGTATATAAGGGATAAATTAACAAAACACACTTTTTTTGAAACTAAATTAACAAAAACATATCCAAAAAATTTTAATTAACAAAAATATACCCAAAATGTCATACCCTAATTTGTATATTTCATACATTTATTCAAAAAGTTCATAAACTTATTTCAAAAGTTCATACCATAATTTGTATATTTTTATACCATTATTCCAAAAGTTCATACCCCTATTTCAAAAGTTCATACCCTAATTTGTATATTTTTATACCCTTATTCCACAAGTTAATACCCTTATTTCAAAAGTTCATACCCTAATTCGTAGACTTCATCTTTATTTTCAAAGTTCATACCCCAATTTACAGAATTCATATTCTTATTTACATAATTGATATCCATAATTTTCAACTTCATACCCTTAATAACGGAATTAATACACTTATTTTTTTAACCTTATACACTAGTTAACAAATTCAACATTTGCCCATCCTCCGATCTCGAACTAACACGTCGTCGTCATGGCCTCTCCTTTGATGACCGCATTTCCGTCGGCATCAATCTTGAGTTTTCGACCTCGCTCTATACCCTCGCCGTCCACTCCGACGAATGTCTCCGTTTTAATTTCCACTGTATAGAGAGATTGGATAGAGGAGAAGAGAAAGATCGGAGTGAGGGTATGAGGGGGAGAGAGAGATCGGAAAGAGAGCGGAAGTAGGAGAGATCGGAGAGAGAGAGAAAAAGAGGATAGAAAGATTGGAGAGAGCAAGAAAACGGAAGAGAGACAGATTGGAGAGAGCGAGAAAAAGGAGGAGAGAGAGTGAGAGGAGGAGAGAGAGATCGGAAACAGAGAGGAATGAGGAAAGATCGGAGAGATGGAGAATGAGGAGGAGAGAGAGATCGGAGAGAGGACGAGAAGGATGAAGAGAGATAGATTGGAGAGATGGTGAGAGGAGGAGAGAGATCATAAGTGATGAATGAGCCTTTTTGTTTTATATTAATTATTAATGTAAGGTATGATTTTGATAATTTAATTTTTAAGGGTCTGTTTTTATTAATATAATAGTTGTAGTAGGGTATGTTTATGTTAATTCCCCATATTTAGAAGTCTACTTGTCTCCCTATAGTACATCATAGATAAAGAATTAAAGCTCATGGATTTTTCGGATACTAAGTACACGTTATCCTGCTGATTGTTGGAAGATAATTCGTAAAAAAATGATTACAAAATTACTTTACTGAATTTAACATACCTAAAAGCTTATTTAGTTTCAAGGTAATGTATATTCCATCACGGAGTTCTACTACCATTGTTAAAAACTACATGGGTTTTTTAACATATTCGTAATAGTCTTCCAACCGGTAAAACTAAGCAGATCGTCGGCATTCACCTCATAAAGGAACGTAAACTTTAATCGTTAAAAACTTAAGTTATCGTCACCATCAACAGGCTCTGCAAAATATCCCTTTTTTTTATCTTTCATAGAAATTTAAAAAACGACTAAGAGAAAATTGTATGAATCAAAATTACTGCATTATACTACCCTTTTTTTCTTTAATAAATAGATATTATCATAAAATTTGTAGTATATTGACGACGAACTCGAGTACTTTTTTATCAGGAATCTGTGCATGATTTGACAATATAGCTGGCATTACATCTAAAAGATGTAAACTATATTAGTTTTTACAAAATTTAGTTAGAAAAAATAGAGACTAAGAACGATCTTCATAAATATGCAATACATTTTCCATAAGGAAGAGCTTCAAGGTTTACTATTCCTTCTCCCTGCAAGTAAAAAAAATATGATTGTGAAAGTGGCATCCTAAAATAAAGATTTTAAAAATATATATATATAAATATAGTGCATTATAAAAATATAAAGAGATAATGTTGTGAATTTGATTTGCTTTTACATTCTGGTGCTAAACTTTTTTTTTTTTTTTTTTGTAATCAGCATTTCATAATGTAGGTCGGAAATACGTACCTCAAATAAACTATTACAAGAGCAAATACCATAAGAAAAAACTCAAACTAGATTGCAACAGAGAAAGTAATTGAAATGAAGCTCGCATTCCCATTTTTTTGGCTTAACTTTTATTGACGTCTAAGTTATCAAATTTGACATGCAGCCTTTTGCAACAATAAATCATTTATCATTCTTCATGCAAACGTATTTGTCAGAAAAATAACTCTAATTTCTGTTTGACAAAGATAATGGCCAATTTTAAAACTGCATACAGATGCAAATCGGCTTCTCCTAGGTTTAAATTTACTCTAGAAATATAATATTTTCTTTTTCTGGATAGCCTCATTTAATAATTCCCAACTCTCCACATAGAACTCAAAATAATTCCAGAAATAAGTTAAAAATAAACTTATTAATGATAAATAAATTGATGTGTATATTACCTTGTATGGAGGTCTTGAAATGCGATGAATAACAATTTTACTGATACGTCACACAAATCATTTGAGTAATCAGGGGTCGTCATCTTTTCTTTGAAATAAATTTGATTAGTCTAAAATCAGTTCCTAAAACAAAACAATGAAAATTAAATGTTAGGTTTCTGAATGAGTAATTTTTCTAAGCACATCATAACTACTTAATAGGAGAATGAATAACACATGAAAATCTAATTTTTCAAGAAAATAATTGTTTTTATTTTATTTTAACATCAAATCTTGTTGATCGATTATAATAACCTACGAAAGTTGTACTATTTCTATAGAGTAAAATCTCTATTGGTGATGTTGATCCGTCATAAAATCAGAGATATTATTTATAAGGAACAAACAGAATATAATAAACAAAAACCTTAAATCATTTAACAAAATCATACCTATCATACATGCATGCTGATATAGATTGAAAGAGACTGAGAGAGATTGAGAGAGAGAGAGAGAGAGAGATTTTACCTGGATCGGTAAAAACATGCGTCATACATATGAGTGAGTGTATGTATGTATGTATGTGTGTGTTTGCTGAGATTGGTATTTATATGGGATAAACGTTTCATTTTATATATCTAAAACCCTAATCAAGCCGCCAACGATGTATCAAGCAATGGGAGTAATAATTAAACTTCCAAAATCAAGTTACTAAATAAGTCATCTTTTCTGAAAATTTAAATCAATTTGAAAAAGCACCGTTGTACCAAGAAATCGCTTTTCTAAACATAAAAACAGTTTGTTTATTAAAAAACCAATTTGTACCATAAATGCGACTACTCTCTACGTAAAGCGGGGTTGTCTATGAGAAAATGATTTTTTTTCAACAACAAAGGTTTTTTCAAAAAATATTAGCGGTTTTTTTCGACAATCTTTTTTTTCACCATGAAAGCAATTTTTTCAACAAATTAGATATTTTCACGGAAGTTTCACAGAAAAATGGTCTTACACTAAAAAAAAAGTGATTTTTTTTTTCATCATAAAACGTCTTTTCTCCCCCAAAAGCGGCTTTTCTCATAAAAAAACGTTTTTTCATACAAAAAATGTTTTTTGTCCTATAAAACAAAAGTTTAAATTACATAAAATTGAGGTGAAAATGAATAGCGTTCAAATTATAGTGAATAAGGTTCAACAGAAAGTATCTATCTTTTATTTGAAAATGGATAGGGTTTACTTGATATTACTTAAATGTCAATTGTAAATACATAGAAAATATGTTGAAAATACGTATGTTTGAGCTGAAAGTGTATAAGATTCGGTTAAATTACATAGTGCTTAATTGAAATTATATATTGTTCAGCTTGAATTACACATGGTATTGTATATACAAAAAAAAAAAGTTGAAAATACGTATAGTTAAGTTGAGAGTGTATAAGATTCAGTTAAATTACATATTGCTCAGCTTGAATTACACATGATTTAGCCAAAGGGTCTTGTTAACATGCCCGACACATATGTTGAGCCATTATAATGTGATACTATAGTTTGAAAGTGCTATATATATAACCAAACGATTCGCAATGATATTAGTGAGACAATTAATAATACCTAGTTATCTTTTTTATTTATATAACCTTTCTATCTTTACGTTTAATATTGTTTCATAACGTAAAAAAAAAACCAACAATAGTCACTCCAAGAAAAAATATATATAACAACAGTTCAGTTACAATTTGTCTGATAATATACTGCTTGTTGCTGAAATTTAGCAACAGTATAGCAACAAAAACTGTTGCTAAGTGTTGATAAATGTTGCTATACTGTTGCTGAATTTTTTGCAACAAGCCGTATAGTAACAGACGGGTTGTTGTTATCCTATTATTTTATTGAAGTGAGTTTGCAGTCATGCTTTTTAGTTACCGAACTTACCAAATAATTGTGTTTTACTTCTAAGTTTTTTTATATACATCCTTGGTATACACACTAAACCACATTGTACATGGAACCAACATAAATCCGGTCAGAACAATTAAACACCAACTAAATCAAACAAAAAAGACATGTATGAAAAAGGAGATACTTAAGATTAGCATATAAGAAATCATGACCATCAAGAAAGGTATGGAAACATCCCCGTATATATTTTTATCATGCAAGTAGAAAAAGTGATTCGACGAAATTTGGCACCATCTCACTTCCGCAGTTTATATCCCCCTTAAAAAAATTCGCCTTCGGATTGTAGGACATAATCGGGTATTCTTTGATAATAGACGTAAACAGAAACTCTCCCTTCTTTATGAACCCAAATAGGGCCGTTTTCAGAGTTTTGGGGGGCCTTAGGCCACCTTAAAAATAGGCATTTTTTTCTCCGTAAAAAAAAAGAATGTATTTAAATAAAACTTATAACATACGATTAATAAATACTAAAATATTAAGCTAAAATATATTAGATGCAATAAGTTGAGCATATTTAACAAAAAAAAAATCAATGATACGGAGCAAATTTTTTACAAAATTCGCATTCGAACTAAAATTATACTATGATTTTTTTTAAAAGGAAATCAGAAACCAAATCTATTATATATTTAACAAATCAGGTCATTGCTTATTTTTTTTTAATATAGAAAACCACATAGAACCTTACATAAAATTAAATGGTTTATTAGTATACTAAATTCTATAATGAAATATATAAAAAATAAATCTTGTCTCTGCAAATTTTCGAACACGGGTTGACTAGACTCTTTAGTAATAAAACCAACCACTCTGTCACGCCCCAAATTCCATAAGACACGGATATCGAGGCATGACCTTTTTAAATAAAAGAAAAGTGAACCTGTTGGTACAAAATTTGAATTTTTAAAAAAAATAAATTACGAGCTAAAGGAACAATTGACAATTAAATAAAAATGTTGCCAAACACGGCTACAAGGCAAGTTTTATAAAACTAAGAAAATAACAAATGAAAGAATTTGCCCGTAGGCTACAACCTCAAAATAGAATAAAAAATGAAAAGAAAGCGGAAGCCCTAACCCATGACGTTGCAATGCAGCAACTCTTATCCCAACATGCCAACCTAATTGGTACCTGAAATACAAAATTGTAACGGTGAGTCCCACGCACGTAACTAGACGGGACGGCACCACAAATACCGTCACTCCATCCCTTAAATGCAAGAGCTCACAAATTCTACAACTATGATAATCAACGTATAAAAAGAAATATAATAACATTCTATAACGGGATGAATTAAATAAATTAAATAACGTCAACACAAATCTATAACAAACATGGACCTCTCATGCCACCTACCCCAGTCCGTAAGGTAGGTCATTCCCTATCCCCTCGGCCGTCTTCTGTCCCCGGAATTAGGAAGATACATAGACCATTGCTAACATAAAAGTAGATTTAAAGTGCGCACTTGGACCTCTCATGCCACTCGTCCCAGTCCGTAAGACGAGTCATTCCCTAT
The DNA here is from genome assembly GCA_963920805.1 of Primula vulgaris. Classification (NCBI taxonomy): domain Eukaryota; kingdom Viridiplantae; phylum Streptophyta; class Magnoliopsida; order Ericales; family Primulaceae; genus Primula; species Primula vulgaris. The sequence goes on along the minus strand of OY987219.1, from coordinate 28,977,102 downwards.
CCTCACGGCCGTCTTCTGTCCCCGGAATTAGGAAGAGACAGAGACCATTGCTAACAGAAAAATAAATAGAGTGCACACTAGGACCTCTCATGCCACTCGCCCCAGTCCGTAAGACGAGTCATTCACTATCCCCACAGCCGTCTTCTGTCCCCGGAATTAGGAAGAGACAGAGACCATTGCTAATGTATATATATTAAGGCCTCGGCCAATAATATTATACTATTCATATAACACAATCTCATACGTATAAATATTAAGGCCTCGGCCAATAATATTATACTATTCAAATAACACAATCTCATACGTCACTTAACGTAATTCAACATAAACCATAATCATAGGTGCTAGATTCACAACTAGCCAAACGCTCCAACAATATAAAAACTCATTCAGACATTTTAACAAACACTTTGTATGCGCAATATAAAAACTCATCTATATTCAATAATAATTTACCCAATTCTATCAACAACCATGATAATACATAATCAACGCATATAACACGCAACTCATTAATATTATCATTAATCCGAAATCAAAAGATTAAGTCCACAACTAATCCAAAATCAAATAAGTGAATTAAAAATATAACAAATAAACCCAATTAACAATTTATAAACCTAATTAAGATAAAAGGCATAAACCCCCCAATTTCTAATATAAGCAAAACCAAATCCTAACATACACCCTCGTCTAGTCGCAATGGATAACCCCCGTTACCTTAGAGCGTAGTGGAGATGCTTCCGGTAATAATCCGCTAACGTGGTTTCTTCTTCTTCTTCCTAAGCTTTGGTTTCTCTCTTTTTCTCTCTTTTCTCTCTTGTTTTAGGTCTTTTGCTTTGAAAAAGTGGGCTGAATTGAATAGATAAAAATTGTTTTGATAAAGTTTGTGGTAACGAACTATTTGGTCCCCAAAGTTCTAAAAGTTAACTCTTAATACAAAAATATAGTTTTACTACTCAGAAATAACAAATGTTTAGAAACAAAACTATTGGGTCCTTTTTATTTATAAAATTAGTAACAGGTTTTTACAAAAAAAGCTTTTCAGAAGAGTTTTGGTTTTTGGCTAAAAATTAGTCGAGTGACCGGTTTTTGGTAAAATTTGTATAAAACGTTTTTGAATAAATTAAATCATGAATAAACCATTTATAAAAATACTGGATGTTACACACTCGGCCACATATAACTATTGATTAGAGAAAGTAAATTATATATATATATAATATTTTGCCAAACATTGGCCTTAAAAATATACATTTTTTGGGGTCCCGTGCCTCTTGGGCCTAGCCCAAAATCCGGCCCTGAACCCAAAAGGCGAATTCAACACGAACTCTGTCTTAATAGTGTATATGTTGGTCCAAGACTGGAAACTCTATAGTCTTGCATCATCCACACATGATGATTTTAGTCATTCAGCTGGTGATCTCTTTGGGCTTTCAACATATTGAGGTTGAGACAGATTTGACGACAGTATCATCTTGGATTTCTTTGATGACTCTTGGCCCTTGGGAGCATAGCTACACTATCTCGTGTATTCGCCATTTATGCTCATTACACGATATCTTGATTCGACACGTCTTTAAAAAGGCAAATCAGGCAGCTGATTTTACGGGTAATTGAGCATGCGCTCAGCGGACTTCACAGACTTTCTCTCATAGACGACATTTACCATATGACATTGGCGGTATATTAACATTAGATAGGTCGGGAACTCTGCATATTAGGACCGCATATTAGGACCTGATGTATAATTTTATCCCATTTACAAGTTATTTCTTTTATCATGTATTTTTCATTATCGCTTACTTGATGTATTTTCACTTATTTTTGGAGGGCTGGGTTGAAGTCCCCCCTCCCGGTACTGTACTTATGTGATTATTTATATACAGGGCCGTCTATGCCTCAATCCCCTCTATGGAGGTTTGTTCGTAAAAAAAAAAGGAATAGGGTTAAAGGTCTAGTGAGTAAGGTTCAACACAAGGTATTTATCGTTTACTATAAAGTGAATAGGGTTTAGTTAATATTACTTAGATATCACTTGAAATTACATAGAAATTAAGTTGAAAATACATATAGTTGAGTTAAACTTGAAATTGTATCAGATTCAGTTGAAAGTACACATGGTTTAGCTAAAATTCATAGTTTTCAATTTTAAGTGCAAATAAAATATCCTTCTCAACTTTCTTTAAAACATCATATATAATTTGGATCTTTCCGTTCTAAGATTCTATCCGTTAGTAACTCAAAAAGGCAAACCCTGTCTTACGTAGGTAGACTTGCCATAATACGATTAACCCATGTATTTTATAAAATGAAATGACCTTTCTTAAACGTCGTGCTTTTGCGGTGAAGAAGGTAAATGGGGTCTATCGGCTAAAATTAACAATAATGTTAATGAACCAGATAGACTCAACCAGACTCTCAACAAACCAGTCCTTAATGTAATTTAGAATTTCATTTTCATCCCGAAATTTAAGAGTATGCTATTCGGCCATATATTTAATATTTTTAATTAATATTTAAGTTTAGGGTAGTCTCAAATAGAGTTCTATAATATTATATTTGAGTTTTTATTTTGTTGAATCGTCAAATAAAATATATTAAAATTATTAAAATTATTAAATATTTTTAATTAATATTTAAGTTTATGGTAGTCTCAACTATGGTTCCATAAATATTATATTTGGGGTTTTATTTTGTTGAATAGTCAAATAAATATATTAAAATCATTAAAATTTTAAATATTTTTAATTAATATTTAAGTTTAGGTTAGTCTCAACTATGGTTGCATAAAGATTATATTTGGGGTTTTATTTTTGTTTTATTTGGTTGTCAAAAGAATTCTAAAAATTACATAAAAGACTGTCTGGTAATTAGTCTGGTTGAACCAGTCTGACTCTATAGCGTTACTGAAAATTTAAACATTTTACAAAATAAATTCAATTATAGTTGTGCAAATTTTTGAATAATAGAACAATATAGAAGATTGAGAAGAATATAGGTTTTCAACAAGTTGCTAAATAGTTCAACCAATAAGCAATAAATAAGTTAGATCTTAGTTAGATCATTTAAGGTGCTTTTGTCCTACACATTTATGGAGTAACAACTCAATTGAGTTTGCTCAGTTTTGCACCAAAATTCATATTACCTCTCAAAATACACTTTATACTCTTAAAATTCAACATAAATAAAATCCTATTTTTTCCATCCTCTATAGTTACCTCGTCCACCTGCAGGTAAATCAGTTGGTGTAGCATATTATTAGTCTAGCCATGGACTATAAATCTCGTTATCTCTTCTCCATTTATGTTCTATCACTATCAATAAATAGTTAAACACACAATACAACAAACTTAAGAATTAGACACAATATTTTTGGACACAATTAAATTTTGTCTCCAAATGTTAACTTTTCGTGACAAAAATAATCTTTTAGATACAAAAATAGATTTTTTGTCCAAAAATCTAACTTTTAGGCAAATAATTTGATTTTTTTTTGTCTGCAAAGATACTCTCATACGAACATAAGGAGACAATTAAAATTTGTTTACAAATACTTTTTGAGACGAAATTAAATTGTCTCCTTATGTCCGTATGGAATTGTCTTTTAAGACAATTTGTTTTTCAAATTATATGATTAAAAGTTAGATTTGAAGAAAAATAAATTGTGTGTAAAAGATTATGTTTTTTTCCCGAAAAATTATTATTTAGAGACAAAATTTGATTGTCTTTAAAAAAATTGTCCCTAACTCTTATGTTTGTTGTAGTGACATCTCTCTATTCGTTTTTGTCTATCTATCTTACAATGTACAATAATTATCAAATTTATGCCCCCCTTGCCCTTTTTGTTTTGGATTTTCGATTTACTTTTTCTATGAATTTGGATATGCATAGATCGATTTTTGTCCTTTCTATGCAACATGACTATGGATCTTTGGTTCCGAGTTCTCTTTCCCTGTCTAACGTATAGATGAAGGAATTGTTTGGCATATGATATAAATTATTAGATATGAGACTTTTGTACTTTGAATTCGATTTTCCAGTCATAAGATAATATTTCACTAGAACAAAAATGGCTTTTTGCAGCCCACAAAAACACTTTTAATAATATACAATATGCAGTACTGTTCGGACCGCGCTGTCTTAATCAGTCAAAAACGTTACTAACAGCATCCATAGTGCCCTGCAAAAATTGTGTATATATGTACAACACGCATTCCATGTTGTTAATAGCGCACATTACGTGTTAATAGTAATACAAAAACATATTATATATGCCGCAAATGCGTTAAAAATCAAAGTGCCTTCTGCATGTTGGTAATGCTCTCTTTTTATTTTCTTTTAAAATATTGTTCTACCTTATATACTTAAATCTTTATTATCTATACTACAGGCCGGTAATATCACGACAAAAAATAAATTCAAATAATTACCCATCTCAGCATTCAAACTAAACAATAAGAAATGTTACAATTTCTCAAACGCACACAAATAGATGTGACATCGTATAACAAACTACCCGAGTTTATTAGTACATGATTTCTCAAACCAAAATGTAATTTCAAGGAGAAAAAGTGTTACAATTTTACATCAAAGAATGCTGAGTACGATTTTTTGATTTCTTCTGTGGAAATAGTTGCTCTTGACAATATGAATGCTGAGTAGGAACTGTCTTTGACTCCCAGTCATGCTGACTTTTTGCTATTACTGTTTTCTCTAGTCATTTTAGAAGTTTGATACCGTGAGATAGATGATTTTTCACCAGATCGAAGATATTTTACTTTTAATATCACTCTCTTCATTTATGTGTGTTATACTGCTTGCAACAATTCATTTGGCGTATGCTTAGGATTTTTATTATAACACCCGTGAGGAGTTTCCTTATGACTTGTCCTTTAATAAATGTGCCCAAAGTAGCGACTTGTGCTATCAGAGCCTCAAATTATATGTTACTTGTTCGATGATATCTCATGCTTAACTTCCAAAAAAACAACAACATAACATTCAAGAGTCCTTGTTTGCTCGTAATATCTGCCTATGTCATTTGGATTGTGGGTTGACTTTTATGCTTCTTTTAAAAGAGACTCTTATGTTTAATTAATGTCAATATCAAGAAATTGACTCATAGGAGAGGTGAACCAGCACTTTTATTTGCTCGATATCAGGATGTGTACGTCGATCACCATGAATTCTACTACTCTTGGATCTGAAAAAATAGTCTTGTTTTCTACGAAAATAGATACTCATTAAGAATAAATGTGTATTAGTAAGAGAGAATAATAAAATCTATACGCATCCTTTAACTTCAAAATTTTGTTTTGCAAGTCAAAAAGTAATATAAGTACAAACACCACTCAATTGCTGTAAATGTTGGAGCAATTCTTGGAGGAATTCCAGGTTCTTTTGTTAGAATGTACATCCGGTGTAGCTTTTTCAAGTCTTAGACGTTGATTATATTCTTCAGCTTGTGAGTTGGTCACATCTTGTAATCTTTGATAGTAAATTGTTTCTAAATCTGTAAAAAAATGTCAAGTGTTTTATAAATTTTATGGAAGGTATGACTATTAAGTTGTTAACTAGTGTAAGTTTTTGATGCTGTATTGGTTTGAAGCCGGCTTTAACTAGAGATAAGAAAATAAGGTATCACAGTTAGGCTTGTGCATATAGTAATATTGGAGCCTGTTTTGGTGCAACTTTTTACTGTGCAGCCTAATGTTGACTGTTGAATACGAGGTACTGTAGCAGTTTGCCCCGGTTATAATTATAAGATTATGACAACATCGTGACATCAGATAGAAACTACGAACTTCACACCGTCATCACAGATCAGACCATAAAAAAGTGAATAGCATTCTAAAACAAATTAAATCTCAAGTGTGACCGCTCATATCAAACCCAAAATGTACTTTACCAGTTTATTTCAGTTGGTACACAAATAACATACAGCGATTCAGTAGCCATCAACATTATAAGCACAATTTACCATCGGAACGAAAAAATTTAATGAAACGTCCATTTGATCAGCCTGATAAAAAAAACTGTACATTTGAAGTGTGTGACGTTAGCTTCTAACTATACAACTATCCATTCACAATTTACTAGAAATTCAAATATACAACTGTACATTTGAAGCGTGTAACGTCAACTTCTGACTATTTGATCCGCCCGATCCTAAAAACTCCACCTCGGGGCCTCTCCTGATCAAGCCTTAAATGGACCAACTTGGAGAATTGGCCAAGGATCTTCTGTGTGGTTGTATTTTTCCTTTAGCCTTGTTTTCATGTTTCTCACCGGAACCTTCCTACTCACAATTTGGTTTTTGAACAAATCGTCTCTTTTCAGAGAACTGTTTGAAAAAGTCCTCCGAATAAGTTTTTAGTGTACTGGATATCATGTTTGTAAGCTCGTGTATTGCCCGAGCCTGTATTAAAAAAATTATAAATGAAAAAATAAAAAAATTGAAGCCTAATTACGAATTCTTTAGTATCTATAAGTTTACTTGCGTCCCTATAATATACCTTCGATAAAGAATTTAAGCTCATGGCGTTTTTGGATATTAGGTACATATCATTATATATGCTGATTGTTAATAGGTAATTCGTAAAAAAATTGATGAGAAAATTACTTCACTGAATTTGCTGAATTTAACATATCTAAAAGCATCTATAGTTGCTGATAGTATTGTGTGGCTACACTTTACTAATATCATGGGCATAAAATGTATAACAATTCCTTGAGAGGAAAAATCGTAAGTTTTTGGGTAACAAAAGGTGATTACATCAATAATAAAATATGTATCATGCTTCCCAATGCCATTGTTTGGTTGCTTTGGAAAGCAAGATGCAAAAGTAAAATGGAGGGGGTGAATATGAGTGCTTACAATATTATAAAGGAAGTGAGTTATTTTCTGCACATATGTTGCAAGAAAGACAAGAATTTTCTAAGAAACTTTGATCTTTATAAACATTATTCTAATAACAAAGTTAGAAAATCTACTGAGCATTTTTTGAGAAAAACATGTAGAGATTACTGTGCATTTTTTAAATAGAGTTTTAGTTTTAGGGTTTTAAGGCATTTTCAGTTTACACTTGTTCTTATCACTAATCTTTATAATCTTATTGATATTGTAAATTTTTCTAGAGTCAAGTGGAAGGGAAAAAAAGAGGTAAATGTTCTAAGAAAGTGCACCATTAACGTTTTAGTGTATTTCATTTGTAATGCAGGACTCGCATATTAAAGCACAAACAAAGTATTGAAAGAGAAAAAAACAATAATAGTGATAAAGGGAATTAAGCCTGCGGCTTAAGAGTTAAACTCTATATTTCATAGAAATATTTTATAATACAAGTCCTCTAAGTTCAAATAAAGACGGGTATTATACCCATGTAGAATAAAGGGTAGATTCGTCATTATTCTCATGTAACGACTAGGACCCGTCGTAACATCGTTAACTATAACGCATACTTGTCATTCTAACTTAGCCCACATCCAATATAGACACCCTTTTGAGTCGGCACCTAAAACTCTCTTCGACCAGATAGCTTCATTATCTGCATCTCTAAGCTGCCTATAGACTCACCAATATGCATGATACCATTTCTTATCGAACTTAACTCAATACTATACTCAGAGGAATCTCCTAAACTAATCTCACTTGGACCCTGAGACAAAGAAGTAGGGTTATCACATATCTCATTTGTCTCTCGATGTGAGTCTGTACTAGTTTTTGCAAACTATTCAGATAACTTTTCCCATTTTTGCTTTACATTTTTCAACTCGATGTAAGAAGAACACAGTTTATGCTGCAAATCAGAAGATGATTCCATTGAATGTTCAAGATGTTGATGAATCAAAGCCGAGTTCAACAACTCATCACAAAGAAGTTTGAGCAATGAGGTCCGCTCTTCCACGATGAACTCCCAGTAATCCTTATCTTCCATTAAAGATGCTAACCGAGAATTAAGTTTGAGTGAATGAAAGATTGGAATGCTTAACCCCGGAGCGGAAAAAAGTAGTAAATGAGTTTGTCATCTATTGATGTATATTACCAAAAGCTCCCACAGAGGCAAATATTTGCAAAATATGCGGAATTGAAAAAAATGATGAGCTTGTGCTCCTATGTGATATGTATGATGCGGAATATCAAACGTATTGCTTAAACCCTCCCTTTCACTTATGAGTGTTCCTCAAGGAAACTGACATTGCCCTTGTTGTGTTTCCAAACTTGAGTATGGAAATGAGACGCAGAGAGTATGTTGTTATTCAGATATTGCTAGCAAGAGAAAAATGCTAGGAGAGTTCACTGTCATTCACTCTAACTTAATTGCTCCATTAGCATCTTTATTGGAAGACAATATAGAAGATTGAGAAGAATATAAGTTTTCAACAAGTTGCTAAATAGTTCAAGCAATAAGCAATAAATAAGTTAGATCTTAGTTAGATCATTTAAGGTACTTTTGTCCTACACATTATTTATGGAGTAACAACTCAATTGTGTTTGCTAACTTTTACACCTAAAATTCATATTACCTCTCAAAATACACTTTATACTCTTAAAATTCAACATAAATGAAGTCCTATTTTTTCCATCCTCTATAGTTACCTCGTCCACCTACAGGTAAAAGAGTTTGTGTAGCATATTATTAGTCTAGTCATCGAATATAAATCTCCTTATCTCTCCTCCATTTTTGTTCTATCACTATCAATAAATAGTTAAACACACACTACAACAAACTTAAGAATTACACACAATATTTTTTGACACAATCAAATTTTGTCTCTAAATGGTAACTTTTCGGGACAAAAATAATCTTTTAGACACAAAAATAGATTTTTTGTCCAAAAATCTAACTTTTAGGTAAATATGTAACATCCCGTATTTTTATAACTGTTTTTAATTAGGAATTAATTTATCCAAAAACGTTTTATTCAAATTTTACCAAAAACCGGTCACTCAATTAATTTTTAGCCAAAAACCGAAACTTTTCCGAAAATCTTTATTTTAAAAACCTATTACTAATTTTACTAATAAAAAGGACCCAATAGATTTGTTTCTAAAGATTTGTATTTTTTGAGTAGTGAAACTATATTTTTGGATTAAGAGTTAGCATTTAGAACTTTGTGGACCAAATAGTTCGCTTCCACAAACTATCTAAAAACAGTTTTTTTTTCTAAACCAAATCAGCCCACTTTTCTTCAAAAAAAAAACAGTAAACCTAAAAACAAGAGAGAAAAGAGAAGAAGAAGAAGAAGAAGAAGAAGAAGAGAAGCCACGCTAGCGAATTATTACCGGAATCATCTCATCTACACGCTAAGCTAACGGAGGTTATCCATTGCGACTAGACGAGGGTGTATGTTAGGATTAGGTTTTACGTTTAGTATAAATTGGGGGTTTTTGCCTTTTATATTGATTATGTTCTTAATTTGTTAATTATGGTTTAGTTGTTATATTTTTAATTCACTTATTTGATTTTGGATTAGTTGTGGATTAGTCTTTTGATTTCGGATTAATAATAATATTAATGGGTTGCGTGTTATATGCGTTGATTATGTATTATTATAGTTGTTGATAGAATTGGGTAAATTATTGTTGAATAAAGATGAGTTTTATATTGCGCATACACGGTGTTTATTAAAATGCCTGAATGAGTTTTTATGTTGATTAGACTTGTTTGGCTAGTTGTGAATCTAGCACATATGCTTTTGGATTATGTTGTATTACGTTAAGTGACGTATGAGATTGTGTTATTTGAATAGTATAATATTATTGGCCGAGGCCTTAATATTTATACGTATGAGATTATGTTATATGAATAGTATAATATTATTGGCCGAGGCCTTAATATTGATACATTAGTAATGGTCTCTGTCTCTTCCTAATTCCTGGGACAGAAGACGGCAGTGGGGATAGGGAATCACTCGTCTTACGGACTGGGGCGAGTGGCATGAGAGGTCCTAGTGTGCACTCTATTTATTTTTCTGTTAGCAATGGTCTCTGTCTCTTCCTAATTCCGGGGACAGAAGACGGCCGTGGGGATAGGGAATGACTCGTCTTACGGACTGGGACGAGTGGCACGAGAGGTCCAAGTGCGCACTTTAAATCTACTTTTATGTTAGCAATGATCTCTGTCTCTTCCTAAATCCGGGGACAGAAGACGGCCGAGGGGATAGGGAATGACCTACCTTAGGGACTGGGGTAGGTGGCATGAGAGGTCCATGTTTGCTATAGATTTGTGTAGACGTTATTTAATTTATTTAATTTATCCCGTTGTAAAATGTTATTATATTTCCTTTTATACGTCGATTATCGTAGTTGTAGAATTTGTGAGCTCTTGCATCTATGGGATGGAGTGACGGTATTTGTGGTGCCGTCCCGTCTAGTTATGTGCGTGGGACTCACCGTTACAATTTTGTTGTTCAGGTACATTATAGGTTGAGGCTTTTGGTTAGGAGCTTTAGCAAGGCATCACATGGGCTCGGAGATTCCGCTTTGTTTTCATTTATATTATCTTTTGAGGTTGTAGCCTACGGGCAAATTCATTCGTTTATTTTATCTCGTCTTGTAGCCGCGTTTAGCAAACACTTTTATTAAATTGATTTATTGTTCCTTTAGCTCGCAAGTCTTTTCCTTTTAAAATTTTTAATTTTGTACCAACACGTTTCAGTTTTATTTTATTTAAAAAGGTCATGCCTCGATATCCGTGTTTATTGAAATTGGGGCGTGACAAAATAATTTGAATTTTTTTTGTCTCCAAAGACAATCACATACGAACATAAGGATACCATTAAAATTTGTCTCCAAATAGTTTTTGAGACGAAATTAAATTGTCTTATTATGTCCGTATGAAATTGTCTTTTAAGACAATTTGTTTTTCAAATTATGTGCCTAAAAGTTAGATTTGGAGAAAAAAATTATTATTTGTGAGTAAAAAATTATTTTTGTCCTGAAAAGTTATTATTTAGAGACAAAATTTGATTGTCTCTAAAAAAAATTTCACTAATTCTTATGTTTGTTGTAGAGACATCTCTCTATTATTTTTGTCTATCTATCTTACGATGTACAATAATTATCAAATTTATGTCCCCGCCCCCCTGCCCTTTTTGTTTTGGATTTTGGATTTACTTTTTCTATGAATTTGGATATGCATAGATCGATTTTTGTCCTTTCTATGCAACATCACTATGGATCTTTGGTTCCGAGTTCTCTTTCCCTGTCTAACGTATAGATGAAGGAATTGTGTGGCATATGTTATAAATTATTAGATATGAGAGTTTTGTACTTTGAATTCGATTTTCCAGTCATATGATAATATTTCACTAGAACAAAAATGGCTTTTCGCAGCGCATAAAAACACTCTTAATAATATACAATATGCACTGTTCGGGACCGCGCTGTCTTAATCAGTCAAAAACGTTACTAACAGCATCCATAGTGCCCTGCAAAAATTGTGTATGTACAACACACATTCCATGTTGTTAATAGCGCACATTACGTGTTAATAGTAATAAAAAAACATATTATATATGCCGTAAATGCGTTAAAAATCAAAGTGCCTTCCGCATGCTGGTAATGCTCTTTTTATTTTCTTTTAAAATATTGTTCTACCTTATATACTTAAATCTTTATTATCTATACTACAGGCCGGTAATATCACGGCAAAAAATAAATTCAAATAATTACCCATCTCAGCATTCAACCTAAACAATAAGAAATGTTACAATTTCTCAAACGCACACAAATAGATGTGACATCGTATAACAAACTACCCGAGTTTATTTAGTACATGATTTCTCAAACCAAAATGTAATTTCAAGGAAAAAAAGTGTTACAATTTTACATCAAAGAATGTGAGTAGGATTTCCCTTTGATTTCTTCTGTGGAAATAGTTGCTCTTGACAATACGAATGCTAAGTAGGAACTATCTTTGACTCTCAGTCATCCTTATTGAGTACTGACGGAGCTTGTCCTGATTTGGCCGATCGGTTATTTTGGACTATTGGACTGTTGAGTTGTTGCATTTATGTCATGGTTGACCTTTTATGATCGGATTTATTTGTGTGTTGGCACCCCAATAGTGCTTTTTTTGAGTTAACCCGTATTGAGTAATTAAATGCCTTCTTATGCATCTTCTGGTCCCAAATTGCCTCTGCCTGCTTGACAATATTTCAGTGGCTTTTCGTTGATTGTCGGAGAATTTATGTCATTCTATGTTTTTTTGATTTGTTTGTCCATAGTGGATTATTTGTTAGTTTCTTGAGTTATCGGCCTTATGAAGTCTTGTGGCTTTGTATATTCTATTTTACTTATCCCTTTGGAGTTTGTTTCAGGGGTAGTGAACTCTGTATTTCCGCCCGTTATTATTAATAATAATGAGCATGTTAAAAAAAAAACACTCTCAGTCATGCTGACTTTTTGCTATTACTGTTTTCTCTAGTCATTTTAGAAGTTTGATACTGTGAGATAGATGATTTTTCACCAGATCGAAGATATTTTACTTGAAATATCTCACTCTTCATTTATGTGTGTTATACTGCTTGCAACAATTCATTTGGCGTATGCTTAGGATTTTTATTATAACACCCGTGAGGAGTTTCCTTATGATTTGTCCTTCAATAAATGTGCTCTAGGTAGCGACTTGTGCTATCAGAGCCTCAAATTATATGTTACTTGTTCGATGATATCTCATGCTTAACTTCCAAAAAAACAACATAACATTGAAGAGTCCTTGTTTGCTCATAATATCTGCCTATGTCGTTTGGATTGTGGCTTGACTATTATGCTTCTTTTAAAAGAGACTCTTATGTTTAATTAATGTCAATATCAAGAAATTGACTCATAGGAGAGGTGAACCAGCACTTTTATGTGCTCGATATCAGGATGTATACATCGATCACCATGAATTCTACTACTCTTGGATCTGAAAAAATAATCTTGTTTTGTACGAAAATAGATACTCATCAAGAATAAATGTGTATTAGTAAGAGAGAATAATAAAATCTATACGCATCCTTTAACTTCAAAATTTTGTTTTGCAAGTCAAAAAGTAATACAAGTACAAACACCTCTCAATTGCTGTAAATGTTGGAGCAATTCTTGGAGGAATTCCAGGTTCCTTTGTTAGAATGTACATCAGGTGTAGCTTTTTCAAGTCTAAGACGTTGATTATATTCTTCAGCTTGTGAGGTGGTTACATCTTGTAATCTTTGATAGTAAATTGTTTCTAAATCTGTAAAAAAATGTCAAGTGTTTTGTAAATTTTATGGAAGGTATGACTATTAAGTTGTTAACTAGTGTGAGTTTTTGATGCTGTATTGGTTTGAAGCCGACTTTAACTAGAGATAAGCAAATAAGGTATCACAGTTAGGCTTGTGCCTATAGTAATATTGGAGCCTGTTTTGGTGCAACTTTTTACTGTGCAGCCTAATGTTGACTGTTGAATACGAAGTACTGTAGCAGTTTGCCCCCGTTATAATTATAAGATTATGACAACATCGTGCCATCAGATAGAAACTACGAACTCCACACCGTCATCACAGATCAGACCATAAAAAAGTGAATAGCATTCTAAAACAAATTAAATCTCAAGTGTGACCACTCATATCAAACCCCAAATGTACTTTACCAGTTTATTTCAGTCGGTACATAAATAACATACAACGATTCAGTAGCCATCAACATTATAATCACAATTTACCATCGGAGCGAAAAAAATTGATGAAACATACATTTGTTCAGCCTGATAAAAAAACTGTACATTTGAAGTGTGTGACGTTAGCTTCTAACTATACAACTGTACATTCACAATTTACTAGAAATTCAAATATACAACTGTACATTTGAAGCGTGTAACGTTAACTTCTGACTATTTGATCCACCTGATCCTAAAAACTCAACCTCGGGGCCTCTCCTGATCAAGCCTTAAATGGACCAACTTGGAGAATTACCCAAGGATCTTCTGTGTGGTTGCATTTTTCCTTTAGCCTTGTTGTCATGTTTCTCACCGGAACCTTCCTACTCACAATTTGGTTTTTGAACATATCGTCTCTTTTCAGAGAACTGTTTGAAAAAGTCCTCCGAATAAGTTTTTAGTGTACTGAATATCATGTTTGTAAGCTCGTGTATTGCCTGAGCCTGTATTAAAAAAATTCTAAATGAGAAAATAAAAAAATTGAAGCCTAATTACGAATTCTTTTGTATCTATAAGTTTACTTGCGTCCCTATAATATACCTTCGATAAAGAATTTCAGTTCATGGCGCTTTCGGATATTAGGTACACATCATTATATATGCTGATTGTTAATAGGTAATTCGTAAAAAAATTGATGAGAAAATTACTTTACTGAATTTAACATATCTAAAAGCATCTATAGTTGCTAATAGTATTGTGTGGCTACACTTTACTAATATCATGGGCATAAAGTGTATAACAATTCCTTGAGAGAAAATTCGCAAGTTTTTGGGTAACAAAAGGTGATTACATCAATAATAAAATATGTATCATACTTCCCAATGCCATTGTTTGGTTGCTTTGGAAAGCAAGGTGCAAAAGTAAAATGGAGGGGGTGAATATGACTGCGTACAACATTATAAAGGAAGTGAGCTATTTTCTGCACATATATTGCAAGAAAGACAAGAATTTTCTAAGAAACTTTGATCTTTATAAACATTATTCTAATAACAGAGTTAGAAAATCTACTGAGCATTTTTTGAGAAAAACATGTAGAGATTACTGTTGATATGCATCATGTGGCATTCGATTATGAATCTAAGCTCAATATTCCTCATGTGGGTCCGGTTACCCGGTTAAAATCTAAGAAGCTCGAAATTGGTAATGAAGTGCTTATGACAAAGGAATTACCTCATTTGATAGCTTTGAGTAGCAACTTTGCCGATACATCGAATTTTGGCTATTTCAAGGAGTGCATTAATTCGATGCATGAATCTGCACATTTAATGATTCTAATCTGTCAAGGGGGTGTAATCTAAACATTTGGCATTGTTAGTGCATGCTTATGGACGTGGATAGGCTTATATTAAGTGTATCTAGTGGTCAAAGTCCCTACTTAATGATATAGATAAGTGTAAAAGGTTTTTATGAATGTATCTAACTAGATTCAAGTAATCTAAGTTGTAGATCTTATCCTGTCATTAGGTGACGTTTTTGGCTCTATATAAAGCCATATGTATCAAGTTATAAATACAGTTGAATGATACGAAGAATTAAGTTTTTTTGCTTGTTTATCCTTTTACTCTTATCTTGCAATTTGTGGAATTCAGATTGTTAGTGGCGAGTTAAACCCCGATTCTTATCACTCCCCTTCTTATCTCTCCGGAGTGTGGAGAATCATCCTAACGGAACTTGTTTGTGGCGCCTTCGGGCTTATCAAGCTTGTTTCATTAGAACCCCAACCCATCTTGTTTGTGGTGCCTTCGGCTTATCAAACACGAAGAGTTGTCTTCTCTATTCGAGTACTCCTAAAATCAGCGACTTACCAACATCTTAGCATTCCCGGACACATCAACTGTGCATTTTTTAAATAGAGTTTTAGTTTTACGGTTTTAAGGCATTTTCAGTTTATACTTGTTCTTAGCACTAATCTTTATAATCTTATTGATATTGTAAATTTTTCTAGAGTCAAGTGGAAGGGAAAAAAAGAGGTAAATGTTCGGAGAAAGTGAACCATTAACGCTTTAGTGTATTTCATTTGTAATGCAGGACTCGGATATTAAAGCACAAACAAAGTATTGAAACAGAAAAAAAACAATAATAGTGATAAAGGGAATTAAGCCTGCGGCTTAAGAGTTAAACTCTATATTTCATAGAAATATTTAATAAAACAAGTCCTCTAAATTCCAATAAAGACGGGTATTATACCCATGTAAATAAAGGGTAGATTCATCATTATTCTCATGTAACGACTAGGACCCGTCATAATATCGTTAACGATAACGCATAGTTGTCGTTCTAGCTTAGCCCACATCCAATATAGACACCCTTCTCAGTCGGCACCTAAAAGCTCCCTTCATCCAGATAGCTTCATTATCTGCATCTCTAAGCTATCTATAGACTCACCAATATACATGATACCATCTCTTATCGAACTTAACTCAATACTACACTCAGAGGAATCTCCTAAACTAATCTCACTTGGACCCTGAGACAAAGTAGTAGGGTTATCACATATCTCATTTGTCTCTCGATGTGAGTCTGTATTAGTTTTTGCAAACTTTTCAGAAAACTTTTCCCATTTTTGCTTTACATTTTTCAACTCGATGTAAGAAGAACACAGTTTATGCTGCAAATCAGAAGATGATTCCATTCAATGTTCAAGATGTTGATGAATCAAAGCCGAGTTCAACAACTCATCACAAAGAAGTTTGAGCAATGAGGTCCGCTCACACAATGAACTCCCAGTAATCCTTATCTTCCATTAAAGATGCTAACCGAGCAATTAAGTTAGAGTGAATGCAAGATTGGGATGCTTAACCCCAGAGTGGAAAAAAGTAGTAGATGAGTTTGTCATCTCTTGATGTATATTACAAAAAGATCCCTCAGAGGCAAATATTTGCAAAATATGCGGAAATGACAAAAACGATGAGCTTGTGCTCCTATGTGATATGTGTGATGTGGAATATCACACGTATTGCTTATACCCTCCACGTATGAGTGTTCCTCAAGGAAACTGGCATTGCCCTTGTTGTGTTTCCAAACTTGAGTATAGAAATGAGACGGAGAGAGTATGTTGTTCTTCAAATCTTTTTAGCAAGAAAAAATTGCTAGGAGAGTTCACTGTCATTCACTCTAACTTAATTGCTCCATTAGCATCTTTATTGAAAGATAAGAATTACTAGGAGTTCAGTGATAAAGAGCGGACCTCATTTCTCAAACTTCTTTGCGATGAGTTTTTGAACTCGGCTTTGATTCATCAGCATCTTGAACATTCAATGGAATCATATTCTAATTTGCAGCAGAAAGTGCGTTCTTCTTACATCGAGTTGAAATATATTAAGCAAAGATGGGAAAAGTTATCTGAAAAGTTTGCAAAAACTAGTAAAGACTAGAGACAAATGAGATATGTTATAACCCTTCTACTTTGGCTCAGGGTCCACGTGAGATTGGTTTAGGAGATTCCTCTGAGTATAGTATTGAGTTAAGTTCGATAAGAAATGATATCATGCACATTGGTGAGTCTATAGGCAGCTTAGAGATGCAGATTGTGAAGCTATCTGGTTGAAGGGAGTTTTTAAATGCCGACTCAGAAGGGCGTCTGTATTTGGTGTGGGCTAAGCTAGAACGACAACTATGTGTTATCGTAAATGATTTTACGAAGGTAACTACTCGTTACATGAATGAGAATAATGACGAACCTACCCTTTATTCTACATGGGTATTATACCAGTCTTTATTGGAATTTAGAGAACTTGTATTATTAAATATTTCTATGAAATATAGAGTTTATTTAATTCTTAAGCCTCATGCTTAATTTCCTTTATCACTATTATCGTTTTTCTCTCTTTCAATACTTTGTTTGTGCTTTAATATCCCAGACCTGCATTAATTTGAAAGGCTAGAAAAGAAAAAGTGTTTGAAAATAAAGTACCTAATCTTTTCAATTTAACTATGCAGATCAGGAAAATTATTGAGAAATGTTCTGAGAGGTGTTTGTCTTTGCGAAGGAATGGAAATATATGTGTGGACATGTTTGTAGTTGGAACTCCACCTCTTTATGTTGACAGTAGCGACAAGGGTAAGAGGAAGGAGAAGAAACGGAAGGAAAAGACGACAATCATAAAAGGAAAAGGAACGGTTGGAAAGAAGTGATGATTGTTGCTTACTGAGTGGGAACAAACTCTTTGTAGGCTTACTTTTTATGATTAATAGCCAATTCTTTAAGGCTTACGGTGTGTTGTGTGTTTATGATATGTGATCGGTTTAGCGCTATGTTTGTCTCTAATTTGTCAAGGTGGTATAAGTTATATTGAACTGTTATTTGCTTAGATTTTTTTCACCTCTTGCTGTCCATACCATTAGGGAGGTTTATACGGGCCTTACCTGGGTTGCAACTTGTAGGTTTTTCTCATACCAGATAAAAGTTTGATATAGATCTTACTACTTGTTTTAGGCCCATAGTTTTGAAAGTTTGGAGTTTATTTTGCTTTGTATAGTTTTGAGAGTTTGGAGTTTATTTTGCTTTGTTCTTCATCATTTTAATCTGTGTTAGGTACTCCATTTTGATAATATATACTTACTAACCGAAAAAAGAGTTAGAAAATCTACTACGACTAAGCTGATAAAGCGGAGGCCTCCTGATGGGCTTGATCTTAAATTTAATGTCGACGGTAGTTACACAAATAGTGGTGAAAAGTGAGGTATTGGAGGTGTGCTAAGGAATAGCGAAGTTGTTCTAATGGGTTTTTCCATGCATGTTGCCTGTAATTCGGCTCTTACGGCTGAAGCGATGGCTACATTACAAGGTATCAGCCTCATCTCAAAATTTAACAACAATAAGATCATTATAGAATCAGATTCATTGCTAATGGTCAAATTACATTCATGCTAAAGATGGTTGCCGGTCGACTATCAGGCAAATGAGTGAAATAAAAGCACGATTGAAGAACATTAATAAAGTGGAAGTGATCCATACTTTTAGTGGCAAGAAAGGTAACTCTGATCAATTGAAGATCATATCAAAAAGCATCAATCAATTTTCGAAAGAGTTGAAGGGGTTATTAAAGGTCGATGAACTGGGTATTCCTAATTTTAGAGAGAGAATAGAGGATATTGCAGGAGCTAATACCAGGGGAAAAAGAACTATATCATAGGTTTGAAGAATGCAGAAAAGAGGACGCATGGAAAATAAAGTTACATGTAGGACACCTTTGGTCCATGTACTTTAGAAAACTTGTGTGGATTTCCTTCCCATTTTTAGTTTCGCATCATTAATAAAATTTAAAGTAGGTTTCCCACATTAACTAAAAACAAACATTTATAGTTTTAACAAACCTGATGTACTTTCAAGATAATGTATATTCGATCACAGAGTTCTGCTCTCATTGTTGCAACATCCATAAGTTCTTTTAACATATTCGTAGTAGTCTTCCACCCTGGTGAAACTAAGCAGATCGTTAGCATTCACCTCAGAAAGAAGCGTAAACTCAAATTTTTAAAGTGATCTGAGTAAATAAAAATATAAAATATTGTTATGATCAGTATACTCTGCAAAATTTCCCCTATTTATCTTTCATAGAAAATTTAAGAACCACTGTGAGAAATTTGTATGCATGAAAATTACAATTAAAACACTGCCATTTTTTTCTTTAAAAAAAAGATATTATCATCACCTATGTCGCATATTGATGACGAACTCAAGTACTCTTTATCAGAAATCTACAGATGATTTGAAAAAATAGGATGCATTACGTAGATTAGTTTTTTCGTTTACCAAATTAAATTAAAAATAATTGAGATAAAGAATGATTTTCATAAATATTCAATACCTTTTCCATAAGGAAGAACTTCATGGTTTACCATTCTTTCTCCCTGCAAGTTGGAAAATATGATTTAAGTGAACTACTAGCCCTAAAACAACATACTAATTTTTTATAAAAAAATTGAAGAGACTGCATTATGAAATGCAGTTAGTCTACAAAATTTACCAAGTTGACTCGTCATGTAAATATGGTTTCTTTGACTTCATTGTGTCTTTTCTTTTTGGACTTTTTTGGCTTAAACCTAAACCTAAACCTAAATAATGACGGGAAAGTAACTTAAATTTTCAGCCTATCTCTTGTAAAAGGAAAAAAGCCAAATTGGTTTGGTGGAGTTGCCCACCTTCAGGTAGATTGAAACTTAATCTAGATGGTTCATCACTCAGTGATAAATCCAGTGGATGTGGTGGCATTTTAAGAGACAATAATGGTAGGCTAGTTCTGGTTTTTTCATGTTGTACTGGAAAAAATACTAATACTTATGCTGAACTAATGGCCCTTAAAAATGGTCTGTTTATTTGCTACACTTTGGGGGTGACTAACATGCTTGTAGAAACAGATTCTGAGATGATTGTAAAATGGTGGAATAGTAAATCCTCTCCAGGCATTAACTTTTCAAATTTATGGGAAGATATTACTATTTTAATGGATTATGTTTGTTTAACCATTGAACATGTTTTTAGAGAACAGAATCAAGTTGCTGATGGTCTGGCAAAAATGGGTTCAAATGGTAAGGATTTTATGACTTTCAGGGCTATGGAACTACCCAAGAATATATATGCTGCATATTTTTTGGATCAAAAAAGCACCCCTTGTCTGTGGGTTAGTTATTTTAAAATGTAGATGGATATGACCAAACAAGTTTTCTTTTGAACTTGGAAAGACCATGTCATCTTTGCAGTCGGTACATATAATAACATAGACCTTTAAAGCTTATGAGGATTTATTTCTGAGGCTTTTTGTGCTCTAAAGGCCACTTTTCAAGGAAGACATTTGGTCTGAGAAAATGTTGTGCTTTGTTTATGCTAACTAGCTTTATATTAGATTCAGGTTTACTATGATTGGATGAGCTGCTGAGAAGCTGTTTGGATCACTACATGATATATTTGAACTACTGCTTTCTGAGGCTTTTTGTGCTCTAAAAAAGTAACTTTTCAAGGAAGACAGTTGGTCTGAGAAAAATGTTGTGCTTTTTTGTTAACTAGCTTTATTAGATTCAGTTCTGCTAGCTGCTGCAAGCTGTTTAGATCAAAAAACATGTTATATTTGAATTACTTCATTATTCCCCCTAATAGCTTTTTTGAGACCTTTGCTGTTTTTCAAAAGCCAAATTCCATTGTCCTAGGACTACGAGGAGTTGATTATAAATCTTAAGTTTTTGATCACATTGATCGTGGTTATAAGGGGAGAAATAAGGATAGGGGTTATAAGGAGAAAAGCTGAAATTTTGAAATCAATTTCTTTTGTTATAGGCTTTAGAATTCGGTTTTCTTGATTTACGGTTTTTTACTTCCAAAATGATGCTATATAGGCTTTGTATTTTTTCTTTGTATTTCGTATTTTGTGTGGTAGACTACTATGGGGGTTTGTCCCATGGTTAAAATGTTTAGATTGATATAAAAATGTGAGTGTTTGTTTAAAAAAAAAATTAATAATGACGGGAACATTTAATGTTGCAACTTATTCGTTTAGATTCAATACAAGTGATCCACAAAATGAATTATACTTTTCCTAATAGAAATAATTCATCTATTCTGAGTCATTAGAAATATCAAAAAAAGTTATTAATGGAAATCCTAGTCAACTATTAAAGACACTTTACTCCTTTCATTTTCAGCAACTAACCCTTCGTCTTGGATTTTCATACTTTCTTATCCTTTGAATCTTTCGCGAAAACTAACTTGCTTAATCATACACCAAGCTCCATTATTAAGTGAAAGAACTAAGAAGGAGAAGTTTCTAAGTAGCATTAACATTAAGTTCTAAAAGCTTTGGTATTAAAAACTAAAATGCAAGGTTATACCCTTGATCAACTTAGCTCCTGGTCAAGCTTTGCATTGTATCCATGTATTGTTGCTGCCAGTATCTATATCAAGCATGTAAGGCTTTGATGGATTTCCTATATACATAGTCGTATAGAAGGCCCTGCATATATAGAACATATTATTTTTTATGTTGCTTAAAGGAAAAGACCAGACAATGTAATTGAAAATAATCACAATGCTGAAATTCGATTAGCTTTGAAACATTGTATTTCAACAGTTACATATGTACATATGGTTTTAGCCAAAACACTACTCTTATCTAAAACTACTTATTCACGAAATTAGTGTCAAACTACTCCAGCGTAGGTGCCGCTCCAAAAGTCATGTATGTGTTTCTCAAGATTAAATTAAGTCTTATATTGTTCCAGATAAAGTTATATTGGTCTACATATAAGACGAAAACATATATATAGAAAATAATAATTTACTCTAGACGCTCCGGATGACCTCCCACACTTTTATAATCGTCCGCTCCCACGCTCCAGCTCCCACCCGTGCACCCGTTTCGTGCAACTAAGATTTTGTTATAGTTCTGTCTAAAAGATTTTTCTCTTTGAATACATAAAATTTCTTTCATTTCATTTATTTATTTTGATCTTGTGATACACATACTTCAGGCGCATGGTGTTATTTTGTTACCGTTCTTATCTAAAAGGTACCAAATTCTCATAAATTCAAGTATGACAATTTGAATAAGAAGCATGAAAAAAATATTCCTCGTGAAAGGAAAGTGAGATGACTAACAAGGAGAAAGCATAGCACAAGCCTTGCACTCTCGAATGAACAAGGGTTATATCACTACTAATTTCAGAATTTTAACACTTATGAGAGTATCTTAGATCTAAGTTGTTAGATTTGTTTAATTTACTAAAAGATATGAAGGTGAATTTGAAGAGCCTTTTTAACGAAATCCTCAAAGAAAAGCATCTGCATCAAAAGATCGAATCAAAAAATCCGTCAACTAAAATTAAAAAAAAAAAGATATCAAACCGTTGTGATTAAGTTAACAACATTTTTAGCAATCGAATCAAAAAATTAATCCATCAACTAACATTAAAAAAAGATATCAAACCGCTGTGATTAAGTTAACAACATTTTTATAGATCGAATAAAAAAATTAATCCATCAACTAAATTTAAAAGAAGATATCAAACCTTAAGATCAGGCCTCAGGTGATTATGCCATCGTTCACGATACTGTTTTCCGGCCCTTCCATTCATTTGTTCCGCTATCTTGGCCCATCTTTTTTCTCCATGTTTTATCACCAAATCGATCAACGCCCTTAATTACACAAGTGAAAACGTATTTAATATAGATAAATTATAAAAATGATTAAACTAAAAATATACAAAAAAAAAGAAGCAGACCTGTCCTCTTCATCAGTCCACTGGCCTTTGATAAAATAGCCGATTTTTTCTTTTTTACCAAGATACTTCATATCCTCAAGTGAAGGCAATTCACAATTTTGGTTCAAACCCAAGTTAGGGTACATCTCATGCATCCAATTTCGATCACTCTCACTCTCATAAAAACCATTGTTGCCAAAGCCCATACTAAAATCCCCATTTCCACCACAAGAAAATGCAAAATTAGTACAGTACACGTTTACCAAGCCTGCATTAATTATCAACATGATTATTGTGTTGAGGAGTTTTTGTAATGAAAAGACCCTTGTTGTTGTTATTATGCAACAAGAACCTTTGAATGGCTGATAATGGAGAGCTAGTTTTACACACAGAGGTTTCGATATTTTAACAGTTTCCAATGCAGGCTTAATGTTAATGAAATCTTATTCATTATTACGACAAAGGGAAAAACGTAAGAGTTGAAGAGGAACTAGATGCGTCTAAGAGTCTTACTTAAAATTTTGACAGGTTTCCCATGTTATGAAACAATTGTCTAAAGACTCTAAACTAGCTCAGGCCATAACAAAATGAATCATGAAGTACAAAGTTAAAGGATATTATACCCATGTTTTTCATAAGAGACTATTTTTCATTATTAACAAAGTCGACGTTCAGTTAAGCGTAGTTGTGAAGAGCCCATAACAGTACAAACTATATATCTTCCCCTTTATAGTATGAATAACTATAACGCAATATAGACGCTAATGAAGTAAATACAGATTAATATATGAGCTAGATAAACAAACCGACATAAACGTCTACAAAAGAGTGACTCTGGTATAAGTGGATATTGAACAACGAATGACCGTACGATCATATTGTGTGGCAGTTTGCAAAAAAAAAACCCCAAACATTTTAATAATATATAATCTTGCATACGTACAAATATAAATAAAGCTTTACTGTCAGTGCAACCTAGTATTTTATAAGGCGAAAAGTTAGTTAAAGCGTGAAAAATGTAAGTTTTATCAGCGTAAAAAGCGAGCTTTTCCTGCCTTTGTCATGTTTTGAATCGAACTTTTTCGCTTTGAACCGAGCTTTTTAAAACGATGGTTGGTTGAAAACAGATGGACCACCACCAGAGTTGTTTTTCCGGCTGTTAAGAATAATATATCATCACACAATTGTAGGCTCTCGCACCACATGCTGCTACCCAAAGCACATTTATTAAAGGAAAAGATCCTAAGAAAACCCCTCACAAGTCTTATGATAAAACTACAAAGCAGAGCTAAGATAGTAGTTACATAGTGGTCTATCCCAAATGAACTATCACAAACAATATATCACACAGATGAAAAGTAAGATCTCCAAAGTAATAACATCTTCAATGTGCTGAAGAATCCTTTATATCACAACATCGAGCTTCAGAGATGACCAGAGAAAAAGAAAATTAGTAATAGCTAAAAGTCGGCATGACTGGGAGTCAAAGACAGATCGTCTAGAGAGAACCACCAGAGCTGTTTGCTTCTACATTATTGTGCTAAACTTTTATTGACTTTTAAGGTATCAAATGTGGTGTGCAGCCTTTTGTAACAATAAATCATCTATCAATCTTCATGCAAACGTATTTCTCAGAATAAAACTAATTTGTGTTCGACAAACATAATGGGCAATTTTAAGACTGCATATCAATGCAAATTGGCTTCTCCCAGGTCTAAATTTACTCTAGAAATGTAAATTTTCTTTTTCCTATATAGCCTCACTTAATAATCCCACCGCTTCAGCTCTCCACGTAGAACTTAAAAGAATTTAAAAATAAGTTATCTATATATTATTTATTAGTGATAATAAATTTATGTGTTACTAGAATCTAAAAGAAACAGAAATAAGTTATAGATATATTTATTGATGATCAATAAATTGATGTGTTACCTTGTATCCAGGTCTTGAAATGCGATGAATACCGATCTTTCTATTTTGTCACACGAAGCGCTTGCGTAATCAGGAGGTCGCTGCCTTTTCTTCCGCATACTTTTGTTAAGTCGTAAATGAATTGCTACACAATCAGTAAAACTAAATGTTAGGTTTGCGTATCATGAGTAATTTATTCAGGCACATCATAATTACTTAATATAACACTTGAAGATCTATTCTTTCAAGAAAGTAATAGAAAACAAATTATTTAACATTAAATCTTGTTGATCGATTTTAACTTACGAGTGTAGTACAACTTCTAGAGAGTAATATCTCTAATGGTGATGTTGATCGGTAATAAAATCATAGATATAGATTAGGAACAAACAGAATCTAATAAACAAAAACCTAATATCATTTAGCTACGTAAACCATACTTATCATACATGCACGGATATAGATTGAGAGAGACAGAGAGAGATTGTATCTGGATCGGTATAAATGTGCATCTCTATGAAGAAGAGCAAAATATGAGTAACAGTATGTAACTATGTTCGCTGAGCTTGGTATTTAGATAGAGTAATATGTCTATTGGTTGTGTTGATCGCTAATAAAATCACAGATATTATAAATTATTAAGAATAAACATAATCCAAACAAAAACCTCTTTTTTTAATTAAAATAAAACTGTCATTAAGCAAAGCGATGGGACCTAACCACCAAGGTAAAAGCAAAATTACAGACTTCCAAACCAAACACCTTGGCTAATAAACTGCCTAGTTAGGCAACATTAGCAAAATTATAATACTATAGATCCTAGCCGAAATTCCAACCTAGTTAGCCAAACTTTAGTTTGGTAAAAACTCAGAAAAACTGAGTAAAACAAACCTTAAACTATCGACACGCAACACCTTAAAGGCTAGATCTTAGAAAAACTAAAGAAAACTAGATCGACAAATTTATAGTTTGGCAAAATCCAAATAGGGTTTGGACAAAACTGCCAAAAAACCAGCTAAACATAACTAGATTAAACCAAAAGATATTATCTAAACAAAAACCTTATAGGTATCATTTACCTTATCATACATGCTGCATGCATATTGATATAGATTGTTAGAGAGAGAAAGAGAGAGAGAGAAATTGTACCAGGATCGTTTAAAACATGTAAGTGAGTGTATGTATGTTTTTAACTGTGTCTGTGTTTGCTGATCTTTGTATTTATAGGGGTAACGTTTCTATTTTTATATATTTCTAAAACCCTAATCAGCCGCCAGGGACGGTATCAAGCAATGTTAGTATTAATTAAGTCAAACTTTTTACTACTAATGTATCTCGACTCCAACAATTCAAACTTCCAAACTCAAGTTTCCAAATAAGCCATAGTTTTTAAAATTTAAATCAATTCGAAAAATACCAAAAAATGGCTTTTCTCAACATAAGAAATGGTTCATTTATTAAAAGATTGATTTATACAATAAATGTGATTGCTCTTGATTTTTCCGAGAAAACAGTTTTTTCAACAAATAAGCTATTTTCAACATAAAAGCAACTTCTTTCAACAAAAATAGGTATTTTTACATTCAAGTTGTTTTTTCACTGAAAAAGGAGGTGTCACTAAAAAGCCCGCTTTTCTATTCTCTTTCTCCCCTTAAAGCGGCTTTTCTCATGATAAAGTCCTCTAAAAAATGCCCTTTTCAACAAAAAAAAAAGAGGAGATATGTTCAACAAAAAATAGTATTTTCATGAAAATTATGGCCTTTTCATCAAAAACATACTTTTTTAAAAACAAACCATTAAAGAGTGAGTTGAGGCATTGACCCCTAGTTTATATAAATGACTATACAAGTACACTTCTTGGAGTGAGATATTAAACCGAACCCTCTGAACAAAAAATAGATTACATCAAGTTTTCGATAAAGAAAAATACATGGTAAAAGAAATAACAAGTAAATGAGACAAAACTATACATGATGTACAACTATGGGGAGTCCCCAATCTATCTAATTTCAAATTACTGCCAATACCATCAGTAAATATCGTCTATATGAGAACGTATGTGAAACCCGTTGAGAGCACGTCCAATTGGCCATAAAGTCAGCAACTTGGTTCGCTTCTCTAAAGACATGTCAAACCAAGATATCATGTAGCAAGCACAGTTTGGGAATACGCGAGATAGTGTAGTTATGCTCACAATGACAAAGGGTAGTCAAATAAATCTAAGATGAAATTGTCATCGAATCTCTCTCAACCTCCATACGGTGGAAGCCCATCCAAAGAAATCACCAACTAAATGCGTAATAGGACCGCCAGGAACTCTGCTTAGATGACAAGACTCTCGCCTAAGAGCTCGTCAAAGGCACCCAAAATAATATCACCGTGATCTCCTAGAATGCCTCATCCCGCTGAAATCGTCGAGTTTTTCTTTGACCATCCATCAACGTTTACGTCATATCCAAAAACCTAAACGTGGAAAGTTTCAATAAAAAATTTAAGGTATACAAGGTTGACCTGAGAATGCATAAGGTTCAAGTTAAAGTAATTATTGTTGAGTTGAAAATAGGCATGATTAAGTTAAAATTACATAAGTGTGAGTTGAAAGTATACACATGTTTTAGTTGAAAATACATATACTTGAATTAAAACTCCGTTTATTTCATAGTAAAAGTTTTACGTGGGGGAAATACTTTCATGGGAAAGTTTTACACTGAAAACTTTTGTTTGCCTTTATTTATGGGCATTGGTGCATAAAAACCTCACCACCTCAAAATTATATACAAACTCAATTCTTTTTTCCTTTTTACATGTTGTCTTTTTTTAACAATAGATCGTTGTTTGGTAAAAGTCTATATGAAACCTTATCTGGACACATTTTGTTTCCTATACGCCACTTGTATAACTTATAAATTTTCAACATATAGACTCATAAAATTAGAAGTATAAAAGATAGAACGTTGATTATAATTTATTTTTAATAAGATAAATATATATGTAAAATAATATATATTTTTAGTTTTTTCGGCTTTATTTGTATTTTCAGATTTTTGTTTTTGTTTTTTCTGATTTTTTTTTTCCAATTTTCGTTATCTTTAGAATTTTTCCTATTTTTCCATTTTTTTTGGTTAATTAAGTAAAATTGGACTAATTCTTAAATATTTTTGAAACATGGGACCTATAATTAATTATAGTATCTATACTATTATTAGAAAGAATATAGATAGAGTCTCCGTAAATTGTTTCCATCTTTATCTGCGGTGGAATCGTTTCCTCCAATTTTCTTGGATTTGAGGATTTTTTTTTTCCAAAAAAAAATGTTTTACGGTAAAACAATCATACCGAAAATCTATTTTACCCGTAAATGTTTGTTTACACCCATTTTACAACAAAACAAATAGAGTCTAAAAGGCACTAGGTCGAGTTGAAAATACATATGATCTCAACATTTGAATTTTTTACACTTTGTGGCATGTAAAAACTAATTTTCAAGAAATTATCTTTATGATATGTACGTCGATTCCCATGAATCTGGTACTCCTCAATCAGAAATCTAGTCTTGTTTTTTATATTAATTGATAATCAAGAATACACGTGTTTAAGTAAAAGAGAATAATGATCGGTTGTCCTACTTGATCGGTTGGTTAGTTCGGACTATTAGAGTATTGAGTTGTTGCTTTTAATGGGTTCCTACATCATGATTGGTTTATTAAGATCGGGTTTATTTATGTGTTAGCACCCCGATGTAGCTTTATTGAGCTGGTCTGTAAGGTGTACTGTTAGGCATAGTCATGCATCTTTTGGTTTGCATGATGCCTATTCGACTAGCGTGCTTGACAAAATTTCCGTGCTATTTTTGATATTTCCGGCTTGTTTACAGTATTACGTCTCTTGATGTATTTTAATCTATGTGCATGGTAGGTTTATGAGTTATAGGCCTTCTGAACGCCATTTGTATCTTTATATTATTTTATTTTACTTAGCCTCTTGGAGTCTGTTCTAGAGGCACTGAACTCTGTATTTCCGTCCGTTATGTTCATAATAATGAGGTTTGAAAAAAAAAACAGTCAAAGAGAATAACCCAATCTATGAGCATAACTTCATAATTTTGTTTTACAAATTAAAAAGTAATGCAAGTATAAACACCTTTCAAATGCGATAGATGTTGGAGGAATTCTTCCAAGAATTCTAGGTTTTTTTGATAGAGTATACATCAGGTGCTAGTATTTTTAGTTCGAAGACGTCCTTAAATATCTATATTTTCTTATGCTAGAGAGTTGGTCACATTTCGTAATCTGTAAACATTGTCAAGTACTTTATCGATTTGATTGAAGATGCGACTATTAAGTTCTAATTAGTATGTGCGATCTTATGTCGTAAAAGCTAACATTAACTGGAGTAAGGCAAATATAATCTAATACAGCTAGGCTTATGCATATATTTTGGAGCCTGTTTTGGTGCAATTTTTTGCTGTGCAACCTAATTTTGAATACAAATTACTATACCAGAGTTTGCCCCAGTTATGTTATAAGATTATGACAACATGAATCATGCCATAATCGAAACTCAAACTCCACACTGTCATCAGACCATAAAAACATGAATAGTATACAAAACCAATGTAATCTCAAATACGACCACTCATATCATAATCCAAATGGACTTTATAAGTTTATTACAGTCAGTACAAAAATAACATACAAACATGCACCGGCCATCCACATTATTATCATAATTTACGATCAGACCGGAAAAGTACGAAACTCGAAAATTAAAACATACAAGTGTCCGTTTTAAAAGTATAATGTCAGCGTCTTCTGACCATCCGATCATAAACACTCCGCCTCGGTACCTCACTTGATCAACCTCTAAGAGAACCAACTTGGAGAATTACCACAGGATCTTCCGTGTGATGGCCTTTTTTCCTTTAGCCTTGTTGTTATGTTTCTCACCAGAACCTTCCTACTCACAAATTGGTTTTTGGCCAAATTGTCTTTTTTCAGAGAAGTCTCTAAAAAGTCTTTAGTGTATTATCATGCCTCCATTACCCGAGCCTGTATCACAAAAAATTAAAATTAAAATCGAAAATTTTGAAGCGTAATCACGAGTTATTTAGTATATAAGGGATAAATTAACAAAACACACTTTTTTTGAAACTAAATTAACAAAAACATATCCAAAAAATTTTAATTAACAAAAATATACCCAAAATGTCATACCCTAATTTGTATATTTCATACATTTATTCAAAAAGTTCATAAACTTATTTCAAAAGTTC
The DNA here is from genome assembly GCA_963920805.1 of Primula vulgaris. Lineage (NCBI taxonomy): Eukaryota > Viridiplantae > Streptophyta > Magnoliopsida > Ericales > Primulaceae > Primula > Primula vulgaris. The sequence continues at coordinate 28,947,039 of OY987219.1, read as the reverse complement.
ATACCATAATTTGTATATTTTTATACCATTATTCCAAAAGTTCATACCCCTATTTCAAAAGTTCATACCCTAATTTGTATATTTTTATACCCTTATTCCACAAGTTAATACCTTTATTTCAAAAGTTCATACCCTAATTCGTAGACTTCATCTTTATTTTCAAAGTTCATACCCCAATTTACAGAATTCATATTCTTATTTACATAATTGATATCCATAATTTTCAACTTCATATCCTTAATAACGGAATTAATACACTTATTTTTTTAACCTTATACACTAGTTAACAAATTCAACATTTGCCCATCCTCCGATCTCGAACTAACACGTCGTCGTCATGGCCTCTCCTTTGATGACCGCATTTCCGTCGGCATCAATATTGAGTTTTCGACCTCGCTCTATACCCTCGCCGTCCACTCCGACGAATGTCTCCGTTTTAATTTCCACTATATAGAGAGATCGGATAGAGGAGAAGAGAAAGATCGGAGTGAGGGTATGAGGGGGAGAGAGAGATCGGAAAGAGAGCGGAAGTAGGAGAGATCGGAGAGAGAGAGAAAAAGAGGATAGAAAGATTGGAGAGAGCAAGAAAACGGAAGAGAGACAGATTGGAGAGAGCGAGAAAAAGGAGGAGAGAGAGTGAGAGGAGGAGAGAGAGATCGGAAACAGAGAGGAATGAGGAAAGATCGGAGAGATGGAGAATGAGGAGGAGAGAGAGATCGGAGAGAGGACGAGAAGGATGAACAGAGATAGATTGGAGAGATGGTGAGAGGAGGAGAGAGATCATAAGTGATGAATGAGCCTTTTTGTTTTATATTAATTATTAATGTAAGGTATGATTTTGATAATTTAATTTTTAAGGGTCTGTTTTTATTAATATAATAGTTGTAGTAGGGTATGTTTATGTTAATTCCCCATATTTAGAAGTCTACTTGTCTCCCTATAGTACATCATAGATAAAGAATTAAAGCTCATGGATTTTTCGGATACTAAGTACACGTTATCCTGCTGATTGTTGGAAGATAATTCGTAAAAAAATGATTACAAAATTACTTTACTGAATTTAACATACCTAAAAGCTTATTTAGTTTCAAGTTAATGTATATTCCATCATGGAGTTCTACTACCATTGTTAAAAACTACATGGGTTTTTTAACATATTCGTAATAGTCTTCCAACCGGTAAAACTAAGCAGATCGTCGGCATTCACCTCATAAAGGAACGTAAACTTTAATCGTTAAAAACTTAAGTTATCGTCACCATCAACAGGCTCTGCAAAATATCCCTTTTTTTATCTTTCATAGAAATTTAAAAAACGACTAAGAGAAAATTGTATGAATCAAAATTACTGCATTATACTACCCTTTTTTTCTTTAATAAATAGATATTATCATAACATTTGTAGTATATTGACGACGAACTTGTAACGCCCCGGCCTCACGGACCGAACTTCCCAGGGGGTCACCCATCCTGTTACTACTCCAAGTTAAGCACGCTTAACTGTGGAGTTCCGTCCTCGCTATTGTGCCGCACGGCTTTAAAAGGCCTTGTATTTAGGAAATGGATCTTTAAGCTCATATACCACACGAGTACTCTCGTATCTGGGCGATGTGGGACTGACGCACAACACCGCACCACAGAATTTCCTTCCGGAAAATCTGGGTCGTCACAGAACTCGAGTACTTTTTTATCAGGAATCTGTGCATGATTTGACAATATAGCTGGCATTACATCTAAAAGATGTAAACTATATTAGTTTTTACCAAATTTAGTTAGAAAAAATAGAGACTAAGAACGATCTTCATAAATATGCAATACATTTTCCATAAGGAAGAGCTTCAGGGTTTACTATTCCTTCTCCCTGCAAGTAAAAAAAATATGATTGTGAAAGTGGCATCCTAAAATAAAGATTTTAAAAATATATATATATATAAATATAGTGCATTATAAAAATATAAAGAGATAATGTTGTGAATTTGATTTGCTTTTACATTCTGGTGCTAAATTTTATTTTTTTTTTGTAATCAGCATTTCATAATGTAGGTCGGAAATACGTACCTCAAATAAACTATTACAAGAGCAAATACCATAAAAAAAACTCAAACTAGATTGCAACAGAGAAAGTAATTGAAATGAAGCTCGCATTCCCCTTTTTTTGTCTTAACTTTTATTGACGTCTAAGTTATCAAATTTGACATGCAGCCTTTTGCAACAATAGATCATTTATCATTCTTCATGCAAACGTATTTGTCAGAAAAATAACTCTAATTTTTGTTTGACAATGATAATGGCCAATTTTAATACTGCATACAGATGCAAATCGGCTTCTCCTAGGTTTAAATTTACTCTAGAAATATAATTTTTTTCTTTTTCTCGATAGCCTCATTTAATAATTCCCAACTCTCCACATAGAACTCAAAATAATTCCAGAAATAAGTTATAAATAAACTTATTAATGATAAATAAATTGATGTGTATATTACATTGTATGGAGGTCTTGAAATGCGATGAATAACAAGTTTACTAATTCGTCACACAAATCATTTGAGTAATCAGGGTTGGTCGCCTTTTCTTTTAAATAAATTTGATTAGTCTAAAATCAGTTCCTAACACAAAACAATGAAAATTAAATGTTAGGTTTCTGAATGAGTAATTTTTCTAAGCACATCATAACTACTTAATAGGAGAATGAATAACACTTGAAGATCTAATTTTTCAAGAAAATAATTGTTTTTATTTTTACTTTAACATCAAATCTTGTTGATCGATTATAATAACCTACGAAAGTTGTACTATTTCTATAGAGTAAAATCTCTATTGGTGATGTTGATCCGTCATAAAAACAGAGATATTATTTATAAGGAACAAACAGAATATAATAAACAAAAAGCTTAAATCATTTAACAAAATCATACCTATCATACATGCATGTTGATATAGATTGAGAGAGATTGAGAGAGAGAGAGAGAGAGATTTTACCTGGATCGGTAAAAACATGATTCTCACCGGAACTTTCCTGTGTGAACCAACTTGGAGAATTAGCAAAGGATCTTCTGTGTACTGGCCTTTTTCCTTTAGACTTGTTGCCATGATTCTCACCGGAACTTTCCTACTCATAAATCGTATATTTTCAGAGAACTCTTTGGAAAAGTCCTCTAAATATCCTGTCTGCAAGCTCGTGTAATGCCCAAGCCTGTATAAAAAAAACTGTAAATAAAAAAATAAAAATTTGAAGCTTAATCAATGAGCTCTTCTTTTTAGCATTTATAAGTTTATTTGCCTCCCTATAATATACCGTCTGTAAAGACTTAAAGCTCATGGCATATTCGGATATTAGATACACAGCATCATGCTGATTGTTGGAAGGTATTTTGTGAAAAAATTATGAGAAAATTACTCTACTGAATTTAACATTTCCGTAATCTTCTTTAGTTTTAAAACAAACCTAATGTAAGTAGTTTCAAGGTAATGTATGTTCCATCACGGAGTTTTGCTCTCATTGTTGCAAAATCCATAGGTTCTTTAACATGTTCGTAGTAGTCTTCAACCTGCTGAAACCAAACAGATGTTCAGCATTCACATCAGAAAGGAAAGTAAACTCAAATTGTTAAATTAAGTACTGGACTGAGTAAATAAAATTTTAAAATATCTCCCCTATCAATAGGCATGAAAATACAGTTAAACTCCACACTGTCATCTAAAACCAATGTAATCTCAAGTGCGACCACTCATTTGAAAACCCAAATGGACTTTATATGTTTATTACAGACAGTACATAAATAACATACAACCATGCACGGCCATCAACATTATTATCACAATTTACCATCAGATCGAAAAACTACGTAACCAGAAACTAAAATATATAACTGTACATTTTAAACGTGTAACATCAGCGTCTTCTGACCATTTGATCCGCCCGATCCTAAAAACTCCGCCTCGGCGCCTCTCGTGATCAAGCCCAGAGTGACAACTTGGAGAATTGCCAAAGGATCTTCTGTGTGATGGCCTTTTTCCTTTTGCTTTGTTGTAAAGTTTCTCACCCGAACCTTCCTACTCACAGATTGGTTTTATACCAAATCGTCTCTTTTCAGAGAACTATTTGAAAAAGTCATTTGAATAAGTTTTTAGTGTACTGAATATCCTGTCTGCAAGCTCGTAATGCCCGAGCCTGTATTACAATTTTTTTAAAAAAAATTAAAAAAATTGAAGCTTAATCGCGAGTTCTTTAGTATTTGCAAATTTATACTACCTTTTCCATAAGGAAGAGCTTCATGGTTTACCATTCCTTCTCCCTGCAAGTTGTAAAATAAGATCTTAAAAAATATGTCGCATCCTAAAACAAAATAAAATAAAATAAAAACATAAAAAGATAGTGCATTATGAAATACAGTTGGTCTAAAAAATCACCTTAACTTGTTGACATGTCGTGCCAAACATGGTATATTTGACTTGATCAAGTCTTTTCTTCTTTGGGACATTCCGACTCAGAGGAAAGGCTTCATGATCTTTCTGTTGCTTTGCGTTCTTTCAGGCCTCTAGTGCCAATAAATGGGAAGTCTTCCTTGAAAAAGGGTTATAAGAAGGCAATATTAGAGAAACAAAAATTAAATGTAAATAATGACGGAAACTTTTAATGTAGTAACTTATTCGTTTGAATTGAATATAAGTGATCCACAAAATGAAATCTAGTTTTCCTATAGAAATAAATAGTCTATTGAATCATTGAAAGTATGAAGAAAGTGGTTAATGGCAATTTGAGTCGCTGAAAAGAGTTTAACTCCTTTCCTTTTCAACAACTAACCTATCGTCTTTGTTTTTCATCCTTTCTTATCTTTTGCGACAAAAGACTTGCTTAATTATTAACCAGTTCTATCAAGTGAGAGAACTAATAAGGAGAAAGCATGGCAAAAGCCTTGCAAACTCAGATGAACAAACCAACCCCATACGCCACTCTCCATTCCTGCTATTCAAATTTTAAGTAAGACAATCCAAATAAGAAGCCCTGATCAAAGGCTTAGCCTAATAAATACTTGCTAATATAGCATCAATAAACACAACGTAGATTTAGTGGCTCAACTCATAGAGGTCCATTACACTTGAATGCTCATTTGTCGACTAATGGTGTTTCCAAGGCAAGCTTAATTCATTATTTCAACAAAAGGGAAAAACAAAAAAGATGAATTGAGGAATTAGTTACTAGATGCGTCTAAAGAGTCTTACTTCAATTTGTGACAAGTTTCCATGTTATCAAACAATTGTCTTCACTAACTAAGACCATAAGAAAATCAATCATGAATAACCAAGCCAAACGAGATTATGCACATGTATTTAGTAAGAAACCATTCTTCATTAATAACAAAGTCCGCCTTCAGATAAATAAGAGGAGGTGTGAAAAGCCCACAAAAGTACAAGTATCTTCAGTTTTATAGCACCCTTAATTGTAGATACTAATGAAGTAACTAAAAATTAATATATGAGCTAGATAAAACAAACTGACTTAAACGATTACAAGACAACGAACTTTGCTATAAGTGGATATTGAACAAAGAATGACCATGTCAGTTTGCAAAAAAAAAAACCAAGACATGTTAATGATATAATCTGGTATAGTGTAAACATTTAAAAGCTTTACGTTCAGTTAAACCCAGTGTTTTGACTGAAATGCGAAAAGCTAATGAATTTTTGAAGAGATACATTAAAAGTGTAAAAAAGGCTTACGCTACATTGGCGTAAAAAGCAAGCTTCTCCAGCTTTTAATAAGATTTCAAGCACACTTTTATTGAGCTTTTTCACTTTGAAGAGAGCTTTTTAAAACGATGGTTAAACGTCATTTTAAAACAGATGCACCACCACCAGAGTTGTATGCATTTACAGTCTTGTCCTTAACTTCTATTAACTTAAGGTATTAAATATAACATGTAGAGTAGTTTTTTTAGCTATAAAGACCTCTACATTGTGCAATGAAGGAGAATTCCGGAGCATTTAACTCCCATTCGTCGCATTATTGAACAGTTTTTCATTACACATAATGTATAAACAAATCTTAAAAGGAAAGACAATTTAACCAACAGAATTCCCCATAAACATAACAGCTAAACTAGCATACTTAAAATATCTAGGTATTACAAGAAACCAACACGAGGAAACCATACCTTATATACTTTGATAATGGTCTAACTCAGTAATCAATCCACCACCTTATTGGTAACCAGTCTGCCATGTCCTCTCCATCGCCCCGCTGGTGGCACATTATTTTGAGTTGGTTTTCTTTTGAACACAACTGTATCATATCCATGATCCATCAAATCATGTACATGAGTTCCTCTTCAGGAAGAGCTTCCCACGTTTATTCGGGCAAAATATTCAAGTTTATAATTAGATTTTCAGCGTTTTGATTAATGTCAATAACTATAACTAGGTGATCGAGTGAGTGAGAGCTCATGAGATCTATCAATGTCCCCCTTAGATAACCAGGATATTAGCAGTTTTTGGATATGTAAGAAATTTTTTATCTTTGAAACCTATCTGCTTTGGGTTTAGACTGGACTGAGATTATTCCCAAAGAGACTTATAGCAAGATGGCAAACATAATCATTTCCGATTACAATATGAGCCCGTTAAGACATTAATTTGAAAATTTTATCATAAACTTTGAACCTTTTCTTGACTTGCCACAAGTTAAGTATTTTTTTTTTGATAAAAATCTCAAATTAATGCCTTAACAGAGTATGATTACTGTAATCGAAAATGATTCTTCTCGCCCACTTGCTATAAATATCTAGTCTCTTTGAAAATAATCTCATTGCAACCTAAACCCGAAGCAGATAGGTTTCAAATTTCAACTTTTTCTTTCATACCCAAAAACTGTTGTTTCGCTGATTATCTAAGGATGACATTGATAGATATAAAGAGCTCTCCCTCACCCGATCACCCTAGTTAAAGACATTAACCAAAACGCTGAAAATCTAATTATAGACTTGAATACTTTACCTGAAGAAACGGCGGAATCTCTTCCTGAATCATGTACATGATTTGATGGATCATGGATATGGATATGATACAATTGTGTTCATAAGAAAACCAACTCAAAATTTTGTGCCACCAGTTCTGAACCGTTTTGCAACTATGTACCAATGACAAGTGCCACTAATCTGATATTTAAAGGCTCCAAGATTTTGAGTTGTCAATATCCACAGTCCATCAAATCATATAAATTTGGTTATGTATTTATAGGTTCCAATGACATGTAGACTATGTAGTCTTTTGCAACAATAAATCATTTATCATTTTTCTTCCAAAATATTTGTCAGCAAAAAAACTCTAATTTGTGGTTTCTCCTAGGTTTATATTTTAATGTAGAAATAATTTAAAATTTTGTCTTTCTCTATAGCCTCACTCAATAACCCCACAACCTTCGGATTGCCATGACATTGAGCTTGTCATAGCAATTCGAAGGTACTTGCTATGAGCCTATGACATTGAGCTTGTCATAGAGTAAATACTTGGTAACATTGAGTTATAGTATTTCCAAGACAAGCTCAATGTTAATGAAATCATATGCATTGCTATGATAAAGGGAAAGGCGTAAAAGATAAAGAAGAACTAGATTCTCTATTTGTTTCCAAGGCATGCTTAATGTTAATGAAGTCTTATTCAATATTATGACCAATGAAAAAACTTGAGAGGAACTAGATGTATCTAACCGACTTACTTACATAAATTTGTGTCAGGTTTCCATGATATAAAACAATTGTCTAAACAAGACAAGGCCATAAGGAAATTAACCATGAATAACAACGTTAAACGATATTATGACATGTCTTTAGTAAGAAACTATTTTTCATTAATAACAAAGTCGGCACTTAGTTAAGCGGAGATGTAAAGTGCCCACAACAGTACAAAATATCTTCCCATTTATAGTACAAATGATTGTAACGCAATATAGATGTTAATGAAGTAAATAAAAAGTAAAATATGAGCTAGATAAAACAAACGGACTTAAACTTTACAAAAGATGAACTCATGTATAAGTGGATATTGAACAAAGAATGACCATACGATCAATATTGTGTGGCAGTTTGCAAACAAAACAAGACATTTGAATAATATAATCTTGCCTATGTATAAACATAAATAAAGCTTTACTGTCAGATAAACCCAGTATTTTAAAAGGCGAAAAGTTAGTTAAAGCGTTTTCATAAAAGCTACATTAAAGGCGTGAAAAATGTAAGCTTTATAGGCATACAAAGAGAGTTTTTCCAGCCTTTGTCAAACTTTGAATCGAGCTTTTTCGCTTTGAACCGAGCTTTTTAAAATGATTGTTGAAAACAGATGTGCAGCACCAGAGTTGTTTACTTTTACATTCTTGTGCTAAACTTTTTTTTTTTGTTGTAACCAGCATTTCATAATGTAGGCCGGAAATACGTACCTCAAATAAACTATTACAAGAGCAAATACCATAAGAAAAAACTCAAACTAAATTGCAACAGAGAAAGTAATTGAAATGAAGCTCGCATTCCCATTTTTTTGGCTTAACTTTTATTGACGTCTAAGTTATCAAATTTGACATGCAGCCTTTTGCAACAATAAATCATTTATCATTCTTCATGCAAACGTATTTGTCAGAAAAATAACTCTAATTTCTGTTTGACAAAGATAATGGCCAATTTTAAAACTGCATACAGATGCAAATCGGCTTCTCCTAGGTTTAAATTTACTCTAGAAATATAATATTTTCTTTTTCTGGATAGCCTCATTTAATAATTCCCAACTCTCCACATAGAACTCAAAATAATTCCAGAAATAAGTTAAAAATAAACTTATTAATGATAAATAAATTGATGTGTATATTACCTTGTATGGAGGTCTTGAAATGCGATGAATAACAATTTTACTGATTCGTCACACAAATCATTTGTGTAATCAGGGGTCGTCATCTTTTCTTTGAAATAAATTTGATTAGTCTAAAATCAGTTCCTAACACAAAACAATGAAAATTAAATGTTAGGTTTCTGAATGAGTAATTTTTCTAAGCACATCATAACTACTTAATAGGAGAATGAATAACACATGAAAATCTAATTTTTCAAGAAAATAATTGTTTTTATTTTATTTTAACATCAAATCTTGTTGATCGATTATAATAACCTACGAAAGTTGTACTATTTCTATAGAGTAAAATCTCTATTGGTGATGTTGATCCGTCATAAAATCAGAGATATTATTTATAAGGAACAAACAGAATATAATAAACAAAAACCTTAAATCATTTAACAAAATCATACCTATCATACATGCATGCTGATATAGATTGAAAGAGACTGAGAGAGATTGAGAGAGAGAGAGAGAGAGAGAGAGAGAGAGATTTTACCTGGATCGGTAAAGACGCATAGAGAGAGAGAGAGAGAGATTTTACCTGGATCGGTAAAAACATGCGTCATACATATGAGTGAGTGTATGTATGTATGTATGTGTGTGTTTGCTGAGATTGGTATTTATATGGGATAAACGTTTCATTTTATATATCTAAAACCCTAATCAAGCCGCCAACGATGTATCAAGCAATGGGAGTAATAATTAAACTTCCAAAATCAAGTTACTAAATAAGTCATCTTTTCTGAAAATTTAAATCAATTTGAAAAAGCACCGTTGTACCAAGAAATCGCTTTTCTCAACATAAAAACAGTTTGTTTATTAAAAAACCAATTTGTACCATAAATGCGACTACTCTACGTAAAGCGGGGTTGTCTATGAGAAAATGATTTTTTTTTCAACAACAAAGGTTTTTTCAAAAAATATTAGCAGTTTTTTTCGACAATCTTTTTTTTCACCATGAAAGCAATTTTTTCAACAAATTAGATATTTTCACGGAAGTTTCACAGAAAAATGGTCTTACACTAAAAAAAAAGTGATTTTTTTTTCCATCAAAAAACGTCTTTTCTCCCCCCAAAAGCGGCTTTTCTCATAAAAAAACGTTTCTTTCATACAAAAAATGTTTTTTGTCCTATAAAACAAAAGTTTAAATTACATAAAATTGAGGTGAAAATGAATAGCGTTCAAATTATAGTGAATAAGGTTCAACAGAAAGTATCTATCTTTTTTTGACAATGGATAGGGTTTACTTGATATTACTTAAATGTCAATTGTAAATACATAGAAAATATGTTGAAAATACGTATGTTTGAGCTGAAAGTGTATAAGATTCGGTTAAATTACATAGTGCTTAATTGAAATTATATATTGTTCAGCTTGAATTACACATGGTATTGTATATACAAAAAAAAAAAGTTGAAAATACGTATAGTTAAGTTGAGAGTGTATAAGATTCAGTTAAATTACATATTGCTCAGCTTGAATTACACATGATTTAGCCAAAGGGTCTTGTTAACATGCCCGACACATATGTTGAGCCATTATAATGTGATACTATAGTTTGAAAGTGCTATATATATAACCAAACGATTCGCAATGATATTAGTGAGACAATTAATAATACCTAGTTATCTTTTTTATTTATATAACCTTTCTATCTTTACGTTTAATATTGTTTCATAACGTAAAAAAAAAACCAACAATAGTCACTCCAAGAAAAAATATATATAACAACAGTTCAGTTACAATTTGTCTGATAATATACTGCTTGTTGTTGAAATTTAGCAACAGTATAGCAACAAAAACTGTTGCTAAGTGTTGATAAATGTTGCTATACTGTTGCTGAATTTTTTGCAACAAGCCGTATAGTAACAGACGGGTTGTTGTTATCCTATTATTTTATTGAAGTGAGTTTGCAGTCATGCTTTTTAGTTACCGAACTTACCAAATAATTGTGTTTTACTTCTAAGTTTTTTTATATACATCCTTGGTATACACACTAAACCACATTGTACATGGAACCAACATAAATCCGGTCAGAACAATTAAACACCAACTAAATCAAACAAAAAAGACATGTATGAAAAAGGAGATACTTAAGATTAGCATATAAGAAATCATGACCATCAAGAAAGGTATGGAAACATCCCCGTATATATTTTTATCATGCAAGTAGAAAAAGTGATTCGACGAAATTTGGCACCATCTCACTTCCGCAGTTTATATCCCCCTTAAAAAAATTCGCCTTCGGATTGTAGGACATAATCGGGTATTCTTTGATAATAGACGTAAACAGAAACTCTCCCTTCTTTATGAACCCAAATAGGGCAGTTTTCAGAGTTTTGGGGGGCCTTAGGCCACCTTAAAAATAGGCATTTTTTCTCCGTAAAAAAAAAGAATGTATTTAAATAAAACTTATAACATACGATTAATAAATAGTAAAATATTAGATGCAATAAGTTGAGCATATTTAACAAAAAAAAAAAATCAATGATACGGAGCAAATTTTTTACAAAATTCGCATTCGAACTAAAATTATACTATGATTTTTTTTAAAAGGAAATCAGAGACCAAATCTATTATATATTTAACAAATCAGGTCATTGCTTATTTTTTTTTAATATAGAAAACCACATAGAACCTTACATAAAATTAAATGGTTTATTAGTATACTAAATTCTATAATGAAATATATAAAAAAAAATCTTGTCTCCGCAAGTTTTCGAACACGGGTTGACTAGACTCTTTAGTAATAAAACCAACCACTCTGTCATGCCCCAAATTCCATAAGACACGGATATCGAGTCATGACCTTTTTAAATAAAAGAAAAGTGAACCTGTTGGTACAAAATTTGAATTTTTAAAAGAAATAAATTACGAGCTAAAGGAACAATAAACAATTAAATAAAAATGTTGCCAAACACGGCTACAAGGCAAGTTTTATAAAACTAAGAAAATAACAAATGAAAGAATTTGCCCGTAGGCTACAACCTCAAAATAGAATAAAAAATAAAAAGAAAGCGGAAGCCCCAACCCATGACGTTGCAATGCAACAGCTTTTATCCAAACATGCCAACCTAATTGGTACCTGAAATACAAAATTGTAACGGTGAGTCCCACGCACGTAACTAGACGGGACGGCACCACAAATACCGTCACTCCATCCCTTAAATGCAAGATCTCACAAATTCTACAACTATGATAATCAACGTATAAAAAGAAATATAATAACATTCTATAACGGGATGAATTAAATAAATTAAATAACGTCAACACAAATCTATAACAAACATGGACCTCTCATGCCACCTACCCCAGTCCGTAAGGTAGGTCATTCCCTATCCTCTCGGCCGTCTTCTGTCCCCGGAATTAGGAAGAGACACGGACCATTGCTAACATAAAAGTAGATTTAAAGTGCGCACTTGGACCTCTCATGCCACTCGTCCCAGTCCATAAGACGAGTCATTCCCTATCCTCACGGCCGTCTTCTGTCCCCGGAATTAGGAAGAGACAGAAACCATTGCTAACAGAAAAATAAATAGAGTGCACACTAGGACCTCTCATGCCACTCGCCCCAGTCCGTAAGACGAGTCATTCCCTATCCCCACGGCCGTCTTCTGTCCCCGGAATTAGCAAGAGACATAGACCATTGCTAATGTATATATATTAAGGCCTCGGCCAATAATATTATACTATTCATATAACACAATCTCATACGTATAAATATTAAGGCCTCGGCCAATAATATTATACTATTAAAATAACACAATCTCATACGTCACTTAACGTAATTCAACATAAACCATAATCATAGGTGCTAGATTCACAACTAGCCAAACGCTCCAACAATATAAAAACTCATTCAGACATTTTAACAAACACCTTGTATGCGCAATATAAAAACTCATCTATATTCAACAATAATTTACCCAATTCTATCAACAACCATGATAATACATAATCAACGCATATAACACGCAACCCATTAATATTATCATTAATCCGAAATCAAAAGATTAAGTCCACAACTAATCCAAAATCAAATAAGTGAATTAAAAATATAACAAATAAACCCAATTAACAATTTATAAACCTAATTAAGATAAAAGGCATAAACCCCCCAATTGAGCGTGCGCTCAGCGGACTTCACAGACTTTCTCTCATAGACGACATTTACCATATGACATTGGCGGTATATTAACATTAGATAGGTCGGGAACTCTGCATATTAGGACCTGATGTATAATTTTATCCCATTTACAAGTTATTTCTTTTATCATGTATTTTTCATTATCGCATACTTGATGTATTTTCACTTATTTTTGGAGGGCTGGGTTGAAGTCCCCCCTCCCGGTACTGTACTTATGTGATTATTTATATACAGGTCCGTCTATGCCTCAATCCCCTCTATGGAGGTTTGTTTCGTAAAAAAAAAAGGAATAGGGTTAAAAGGTCTAGTGAGTAAGGTTCAACACAAGGTATTTATCGTTTACTATAAAGTGAATAGGGTTTAGTTAATATTACTTAGATGTCACTTGAAATTACATAGAAATTAAGTTGAAAATACATATAGTTGAGTTAAACTTGAAACTGTATCAGATTCAGTTGAAAGTACACATGGTTTAGCTAAAATTCATAGTTTTCAATTTTAAGTGCAAATAAAATATCCTTCTCAACTTTCTTTAAAACATCATATATAATTTGGATCTTTCCGTTCTAAGATTCTATCCGTTAGTAACTCAAAAAGGCAAACCCTGTCTTACGTAGGTAGACTTGCCATAATACGATTAACCCATGTATTTTATAAAATGAAATGACCTTTCTTAAACGTCGTGCTTTTGCGGTGAAGAAGGTAAATGGGGTCTATCGGCTAAAATTAACAATAACGTTAATGAGCCAGATAGACTCAACCAGACTCTCAACAAACCAGTCCTTAATGTAATTTAGAATTTCATTTTCATCCCGAAATTTAAGAGTATGCTATTCGGCCATATATTTAATATTTTTAATTAATATTTAAGTTTAGGGTAGTCTCAAATAGAGTTCTATAATATTATATTTGAGTTTTTATTTTGTTGAATCGTCAAATAAAATATATTAAAATTATTAAAATTATTAAATATTTTTAATTAATATTTAAGTTTATGGTAGTCTCAACTATGGTTCCATAAATATTATATTTGGGGTTTTATTTTGTTGAATAGTCAAATAAAATATATTAAAATCATTAAAATTTTAAATATTTTTAATTAATATTTAAGTTTAGGTTAGTCTCAACTATGGTTGCATAAAGATTATATTTGGAGTTTTATTTTTGTTTTGTTTGGTTGTCAAAAGAATTTTAAAAATTACATAAAAGGCTGTCTGGTAATTAGTCTGGTTGAACCAGTCTGACTCTATAGCGTTACTGAAAATTTAAACATTTTACAAAATAAATTCAATTATAGTTGTGCAAATTTTTGAATAATAGAACAATATAGAAGATTGAGAAGAATATAGATTTTCAACAAGTTGCTAAATAGTTCAACCAATAAGCAATAAATAAGTTAGATCTTAGTTAGATCATTTAAGGTGCTTTTGTCCTACACATTTATGGAGTAACAACTCAATTGAGTATGCTCAGTTTTGCACCAAAATTCATATTACCTCTCAAAATACACTTTATACTCTTAAAATTCAACATAAATAAAATCCTATTTTTTCCATCCTCTATAGTTACCTCGTCCACATACAGGTAAATCAGTTGGTGTAGCATATTATTAGTCTAGCCATCGACTATAAATCTCGTTATCTCTTCTCCATTTATGTTCTATCACTATCAATAAATAGTTAAACACACACTACAACAAACTTAAGAATTAGACACAATATTTTTGGACACAATTAAATTTTGTCTCCAAATGTTAACTTTTCGTGACAAAAATAATATTTTAGATACAAAAATAGATTTTTGGTCCAAAAATCTAACTTTTAGGCAAATAATTTAATTTTTTTTTTGTCTGCAAAGATACTCTCATACGAACATAAGGAGACAATTAAAATTTGTTTACAAATACTTTTTGAGACGAAATTAAATTGTCTCCTTATGTCCGTATGGAATTGTCTTTTAAGACAATTTGTTTTTCAAATTATATGATTAAAAGTTAGATTTGGAGAAAAATAAATTGTGTGTAAAAGATTATGTTTTTTTCCCGAAAAATTATTATTTAGAGACAAAATTTGATTGTCTTTAAAAAAATTGTCCCTAACTCTTATGTTTGTTGTAGTGACATCTCTCTATTCGATTTTGTCTATCTATCTTACAATGTACAATAATTATCAAATTTATGCCCCCCTTGCCCTTTTTGTTTTGGATTTTCGATTTACTTTTTCTATGAATTTGGATATGCATAGATCGATTTTTGTCCTTTCTATGCAACATGACTATGGATCTTTGGTTCCGAGTTCTCTTTCCCTGTCTAACGTATAGATGAAGGAATTGTTTGGCATATGATATAAATTATTAGATATGAGACTTTTGTACTTTGAATTCGATTTTCCAGTCATATGATAATATTTCACTAGAACAAAAATGGCTTTTTGCAGCCCACAAAAACACTTTTAATAATATACAATATGCAGTACTGTTCGGACCGTGCTGTCTTAATCAGTCAAAAACGTTACTAACAGCATCCATAGTGCCCTGCAAAAATTGTGTATATATGTACAACACACATTCCATGTTGTTAATAGCGCACATTACGTGTTAATAGTAATACAAAAACATATTATATATGACGCAAATGCGTTAAAAATCAAAGTGCCTTCTGCATGTTGGTAATGCTCTCTTTTTATTTTCTTTTAAAATATTGTTCTACCTTATATACTTAAATCTTTATTATCTATACTACAGGCCGGTAATATCACGACAAAAAATAAATTCAAATAATTACCCATCTCAACATTCAAACTAAACAATAAGAAATGTTACAATTTCTCAAACGCACACAAATAGATGTGACATCGTATAACAAACTACCCGAGTTTATTTAGTACATGATTTCTCAAACCAAAATGTAATTTCAAGGAGAAAAAGTGTTACAATTTTACATCAAAGAATGCTGAGTACGATTTTTTGATTTCTTCTGTGGAAATAGTTGCTCTTGACAATATGAATGCTGAGTAGGAACTGTCTTTGACTCCCAGTCATGCTGACTTTTTGATATTACTGTTTTCTCTAGTCATTTTAGAAGTTTGATACCGTGAGATAGATGATTTTTCACCAGATCGAAGATATTTTACTTTTAATATCTCTCTCTTCATTTATGTGTGTTATACTGCTTGCAACAATTCATTTGGCGTATGCTTAGGATTTTTATTATAACACCCGTGAGGAGTTTCCTTATGACTTGTCCTTTAATAAATGTGCTCAAAGTAGCGACTTGTGCTATCAGAGCCTCAAATTATATGTTACTTGTTCGATGATATCTCATGCTTAACTTCCAAAAAAACAACAACATAACATTCAAGAGTCCTTGTTTGCTCGTAATATCTGCCTATGTCATTTGGATTGTGGGTTGACTTTTATGCTTCTTTTAAAAGAGACTCTTATGTTTAATTAATGTCAATATCAAGAAATTGACTCATAGGAGAGGTGAACCAGCACTTTTATTTGCTCGATATCAGGATGTGTACGTCGATCACCATGAATTCTACTACTCTTGGATCTGAAAAAATAGTCTTGTTTTCTACGAAAATAGATACTCATTAAGAATAAATGTGTATTAGTAAGAGAGAATAATAAAATCTATACGCATCCTTTAACTTCAAAATTTTGTTTTGCAAGTCAAAAAGTAATATAAGTACAAACACCACTCAATTGCTGTAAATGTTGGAGCAATTCTTGGAGGAATTCCAGGTTCTTTTGTTAGAATGTACATCCGGTGTAGCTTTTTCAAGTCTTAGACGTTGATTATATTCTTCAGCTTGTGAGTTGGTTACATCTTGTAATCTTTAATAGTAAATTGTTTCTAAATCTGTAAAAAAATGTCAAGTGTTTTATAAATTTTATGGAAGGTATGACTATTAAGTTGTTAACTAGTTGATGCTGTATTGGTTTGAAGCCGACTTTAACTAGAGATAAGCAAATAAGGTATCACAGTTAGGCTTGTGCATATAGTAATATTGGAACCTGTTTTGGTGCAACTTTTTACTGTGCAGCCTAATGTTGACTGTTGAATACGAGGTACTGTAGCAGTTTGCCCCGGTTATAATTATAAGATTATGACAACATCGTGACATCAGATAGAAACTACGAACTTCACACCGTCATCACAGATCAGACCATAAAAAAGTGAATAGCATTCTAAAACAAATTAAATCTCAAGTGTGACCGCTCATATCAAACCCAAAATGTACTTTACCAGTTTATTTCAGTTGGTACACAAATAACATACAACGATTCAGTAGCCATCAACATTATAAGCACAATTTACCATCGGAACGAAAAAATTTGATGAAACGTCCATTTGATCAGCCTGATCAAAAAAACTGTACATTTGAAGTGTGTGACGTTAGCTTCTAACTATACAACTATCCATTCACAATTTACTAGAAATTCAAATATACAACTGTACATTTGAAGCGTGTAACGTCAACTTCTGACTATTTGATCCGCCCGATCCTAAAAACTCCACCTCGGGGCCTCTCCTGATCAAGCCTTAAATGGACCAACTTGGAGAATTGGCCAAGGATCTTCTGTGTGGTTGCATTTTTCCTTTAGCCTTGTTTTCATGTTTCTCACCGGAACCTTCCTACTCACAATTTGGTTTTTGAACAAATCGTCTCTTTTCAGAGAACTGTTTGAAAAAGTCCTCCGAATAAGTTTTTAGTGTACTGGATATCATGTCTGTAAGCTCGTGTATTGCCCGAGCCTGTATTAAAAAAATTATAAATGAAAAAATAAAAAAATTGAAGCCTAATTATGAATTCTTTAGTATCTATAAGTTTACTTGCGTCCCTATAATATACCTTGGATAAAGAATTTAAGCTCATGGCGTTTTTGGATATTAGGTACATATCATTATATATGCTGATTGTTAATAGGTAATTCATAAAAAAATTGATGAGAAAATTACTTCACTGAATTTGCTGAATTTATCATATCTAAAAGCATCTATAGTTGCTGATAGTATTGTGTGGCTACACTTTACTTGTCACGCCCCAAAATCCATGAGACACGGATATCGAGACATGACATTTTAAAAGGAAAGTAAAGACTTGCGAGCTAAAGGAACAAACGAATGAATTTGCATGTAGGCTACAACCTCAAAAATGTCTAAGTAAAAATGAAAGCAAAAGCCCGAACCCATGTGATTCCTTGCTAAAGTTCTTAACCATACGCCTCAACCTAAGTTGTACCTGAAATACAAAATTGTAAAGGTGAGTCCCACGCACATAACTAGACGGGACGACACCACTAAATACCGTCACTCCATCCCATAGATGCAAGAGCTCACAAATTCTACAACTACGATAATCGACGTATAAAAAGAAATATAATAACATTCTACAACGGGATAAATTAAATAACATCAACACACATCTATAACATACATGGACCTCTCACGCCACCTACCCCAGTCCGTAAGATGAGTCATTCCCTATCCCCTCGGCCGTCTTCTGTCCCCGGAATTAGGGAGAGACAGAGACCATTGCCACTACAGCTAAATCACAAGGCCTCAGCCAATAATATAAAATCATCCAATTAACACAATCTCATACGTATAAATATTAATGCCTCGGCCAATAATATTATACTATTCAAATAACACAATCTCATACGTCACTCAACGTAATACCACATGACACATAACCATATGTACTAAATTCACAACTAGCCAAACGCTATAACAACATAAAATACCATTCATGCATTTTAACAAACATCTTGTATGCATAAACTACAATTCACCATTATTCAATATAAATTTACCCAATTTCATCAATAATTATATAATCACATAATCAACGCATAAAACATGCAAACCCATCCATAATCTCATTAATCCGAAATTAATATAACTAACTCATAACTTCTCCCATTCAAATAAGTGAATAAAACATACAACAAATAAACTCAATTAACAAATTAAGAACATAATTAGGATGAAAGGAAAAAACTCCCAATTTCTAATAAACGCAAAACCAAATCCTAACATACACCCTCATCTAGTCGCAATGGATAACCCCCGTTACCTTAGCGTGTAGAGGAGATGATTCCGGTAATAATCCGCTAACGTGGTTTCTCTTCTTCTTCTTCTTCTTCTTCTTCTTCTTCTTCTTCTTCTTCTTCTTCTTCTTCTTTTCTCTCTTTTCTCTCTTTTTCTCTCTTGTTTTTAGGTTTACTGTTTTTTTGAAGAAAAGTGGTCTGATTTGGAAGATGTAAAAACTGTTTTGAGAATGTTTGTGCTAACGAACTATTTGGTTCCCAAAGTTGTAAAAGTTAACTCATAATCCAAAAATATTGTTTTACTACTCAAAAATAACAAATTTTAGGAACAAAACTATTGGGTCCTTTTTATTTATAAACTTAGTAACAGGTTTTAAAAATAAATTTTTTCGGAAGAGTTTCGGTTTTTGGCTAAAAATTAGTCGAGTGACCGGTTTTTGGTAAAATTTGTATAAAACGTTTTTGGATAAATTAAATCATAATAAAAACCATTTATAAAAATACGGGATGTTACATTACTAATATCATGGTCATAAAATGTATAACAATTCCTTGAGAGGAAAAATCGTAAGTTTTTGGGTAACAAAAGGTGATTACATCAATAATAAAATATGTATCATGCTTCCCAATGCCATTGTTTGGTTGCTTTGGAAAGCAAGATGCAAAAGTAAAATGGAGGGGGTGAATATGAGTGCTTACAATATTATAAAGGAAGTGAGTTATTTTCTGCACATATGTTGCAAGAAAGACAAGAATTTTCTAAGAAACTTTGATCTTTATAAACATTATTCTAATAACAGAGTTAGAAAATCTACTGAGCATTTTTTGAGAAAAACATGTAGAGATTACTGTGCATTTTTTAAATAGAGTTTTAGTTTTAGGGTTTTAAGGCATTTTCAGTTTACACTTGTTCTTAGCACTAATCTTTATAATCTTATTGATATTGTAAATTTTTCTAGAGTCAAGTGGAAGGGAAAAAAAGAGGTAAATGTTCTAAGAAAGTGCACCATTAACGCTTTAGTGTATTTCATTTGTAATGCAGGACTCGCATATTAAAGCACAAACAAAGTATTGAAAGAGAGAAAAACAATAATAGTGATAAAGGGAATTAAGCATGCGGCTTAAGAGTTAAACTCTATATTTCATAGATATATTTTATAATACAAGTCCTCTAAGTTCAAATAAAGACGGGTATTATACCCATGTAGAATAAAGGGTAGATTCGTCATTATTCTCATGTAACGACTAGGACCCGTCGTAACATCGTTAACTATAACGCATAGTTGTCATTCTAACTTAGCCCACATCCAATATAGACACCCTTTTGAGTCGGCACCTAAAACTCTCTTCGACCAGATAGTTTCATTATCTGCATCTCTAAGCTGCCTATAGACTCACCAATATGCATGATACCATTTCTTATCGAACTTAACTCAATACTATACTCAGAGGAATCTCCTAAACTAATCTCACTTGGACCCTGAGACAAAGAAGTAGGGTTATCACATATCTCATTTGTCTCTCGATGTGAGTCTGTACTAGTTTTTGCAAACTATTCAGATAACTTTTCCCATTTTTGCTTTACATTTTTCAACTCGATGTAAGAAGAACACAGTTTATGCTGCAAATCATAAGATGATTCCATTGAATGTTCAAGATGTTGATGAATCAAAGCCGAGTTCAACAACTCATCACAAAGAAGTTTGAGCAATGAGGTCCGCTCTTCCACGATGAACTCCCAGTAATCATTATCTTCCATTAAAGATGCTAACCGAGAATTAAGTTTGAGTGAATGAAAGATTGGAATGCTTAACCCCGGAGCGGAAAAAAGTAGTAAATGAGTTTGTCATCTATTGATGTATATTACCAAAAGCTCCCTCAGAGGCAAATATTTGCAAAATATGCGGAATTGACAAAAATGATGAGCTTGTGCTCCTATGTGATATGTATGATGCGGAATATCAAACGTATTGCTTAAACCCTCCCTTTCACTTATGAGTGTTCCTCAAGGAAACTGACATTGCCCTTGTTGTGTTTCCAAACTTGAGTATGGAAATGAGACGCAGAGATTATGATGTTATTCAAATATTGCTAGCAAGAGAAAAATGCTAGGAGAGTTCACTGTCATTCACTCTAACTTAATTGCTCCATTAGCATCTTTATTGGAAGACAATATAGAAGATTGAGAAGAATATAGGTTTTCAACAAGTTGCTAAATAGTTCAAGCAATAAGCAATAAATAAGTTAGATCTTAGTTAGATCATTTAAGGTACTTTTGTCCTACACATTATTTATGGAGTAACAACTCAATTGTGTTTGCTAACTCTTACACCTAAAATTCATATTACCTCTCAAAATACACTTTATACTCTTAAAATTCAACATAAATGAAGTCCTATTTTTTCCATCCTCTATAGTTACCTCGTCCACCTACAGGTAAAAGAGTTTGTGTAGCATATTATTAGTCTAGCCATCGAATATAAATCTCCTTATCTCTCCTCCATTTTCGCTCTATCACTATCAATAAATAGTTAAACACACACTACAACAAATTTAAGAATTACACACAATATTTTTGGAGACAATCAAATTTTGTCTCTAAATGGTAACTTTTCGGGACAAAAATAATCTTTCAGACACAAAAATAGATTTTTTGTCCAAAAATCTAACTTTTAGGTAAATATGTAACTTCCCGTATTTTTATAAATGTTTTTAATTAGGAATTAATTTATCCAAAAACGTTTTATTCAAATTTTACCAAAAACCGGTCACTCAATTAATTTTTAGCCAAAAACCGAAAATTTTCCGAAAATCTTTATTTTAAAAACCTATTACTAATTTTACTAATAAAAAGGACCCAATAGATTTGTTTCTAAAGATTTGTATTTTTTGAGTAGTAAAACTATATTTTTGGATTAAGAGTTAGCATTTAGAACTTTGTGGACCAAATAGTTCGCTTCCACAAACTATCTAAAAACAGTTTTTTTTTCTAAACCAAATCAGCCCACTTTTCTTCAAAAAAAAAACAGTAAACCTAAAAACAAGAGAGAAAAGAGAAGAAGAAGAAGAAGAAGAAGAAGAGAAGCCACGCTAGCGAATTATTACCGGAATCATCTCCTCTACACGTTAAGCTAACGGGGGTTATCCATTGCGACTAGACGAGGGTGTATGTTAGGATTAGGTTTTACGTTTAGTATAAATTGGGGGTTTTTGCCTTTTATATTGATTATGTTCTTAATTTGTTAATTGGGGTTTAGTTGTTATATTTTTAATTCACTTATTTGATTTTGGATTCGTTGTGGATTAGTCTTTTGATTTCGGATTAATAATAATATTAATGGGTTGCGTGTTATATGCGTTGATTATGTATTATTATAGTTGTTGATAGAATTGGGTAAATTATTGTTGAATAAACATGAGTTTTATATTGCGCATACAAGGTGTTTGTTAAAATGCCTGAATGAGTTTTTATGTTGATTAGACTTGTTTGGCTAGTTGTGAATCTAGCACATATGCTTTTGGATTATGTTGTATTATGTTAAGTGACGTATGAGATTGTGTTATTTGAATAGTATAATATTATTGGTCGAGGCCTTAATATTTATACGTATGAGATTATGTTATATGAATAGTATAATATTATTGGCCGAGGCCTTAATATTGATACATTAGCAATGGTCTCTGTCTCTTCCTAATTCCGGGGACAGAAGACGGCAGTGGGGATAGGGAATGACTCGTCTTACGGACTGGGGCGAGTGGCATGAGAGGTCCTAGTGTGCACTCTATTTATTTTTCTGTTAGCAATGGTATCTGTCTCTTCCTAATTCCGGGGACAGAAGACGGCCGTGGGGATAGGGAATGGCTCGTCTTATGGACTGGGACGAGTGGCACGAGAGGTCCAAGTGCGCACTTTAAATCTACTTTTATGTTAGCAATGGTCTCTGTCTCTTCCTAAATCCGGGGACAGAAGACGGCCGAGGGGATAGGGAATGACCTACCTTACGGACTGGGGTAGGTGGCATGAGAGGTCCATGTTTGCTATAGATTTGTGTAGACGTTATTTAATTTATTTAATTTATCCCGTTGTAAAATGTTATTATATTTCCTTTTATACGTCGATTATTGTAGTTGTAGAATTTGTGAGCTCTTGTATCTATGGGATGGAGTGACGGTATTTGTGATGCCGTCCCGTCTAGTTATGTGCGTGGGACTCACCGTTACAATTTTGTTGTTCAGGTACATTATAGGTTGAGGCTTTTGGTTAGGAGCTTTAGCAAGGCATCACATGGGCTCGGGAATTCCGCTTTGTTTTCATTTATATTATTTTTTGAGGTTGTAGCCTACGGGCAAATTCATTCGTTTATTTTATCTCGTCTTGTAGCCGCGTTTGGCAAACACTTTTATTAAATTGATTTATTGTTCCTTTAGCTCGCAAGTCTTTTCCTTTTAAATTTTTTAATTTTGTACCAACAGGTTTCAGTTTTCTTTTATTTAAAAAGGTCATGCCTCGATATCCGTGTTTATGTAAATTGGGGCGTGACAAGTTGGTATCAGAGATAACTAGGTTCTTGTATACTTTGGGACGACGGGAAGATGGGTAACCATTGGACCAAGATCCATCGTATCATTTTTACAATACTTTTTCCAAAAACTTAAACTTTTTCTAAAACGGGGGGTTGCATTTAGCTTAAGACATGTAGATAGAATTTAGTATTAGTTGATGGAAGGAAAGTCCACATGTGAGGCAAGTTGGGGACAATGGGGACGCTTGTTGATCCCGGCTCGTCAAACTAGTGGGTGGACCTTTCGTCGGTATGTGTGAAGGAATACCTTAGCGATGTGAAACTCTAGAGTATGCGAGGACGCTCGGGTGCTTTAGGATAACGTATCGTGATGGGTTATCCCTCACATTTTTGTGTTGTTTGTATGCGTGTGTAGATTTATATGATGTGTATGAGGTATAAGTTTGCATGTCTAGTAGTAGCGAACTATTAGAGTGCAAGAATTGTGTAGATGATGGTTTATGTAGTGTGTTTTTTTTTTTAAACTATTTACTTGTGTGGTAATGAACTTTTTATGCGAATCGATGTTGTTCGTAAAAATGTTATGGATTAGAATAATGTTGTGTGTTATGTGACTTGTAAGGAATTTACAAGTGTTGAGAAACTTTGTGTTTTTGTAATATTATTTTCTGGAATAAAACGATCGGTCGTTGCCCAAACGATCGGTCGAAATTCTTCAGAATTTTTTTTCAGACCCTACTGGACCAAAAAACGATCGGTCGTTGCCCAAACGATCGGTCGAAATTCTTCAAAAAAATTTTTCAGACCCTACTGGACCAAAAAACGATCGGTCGTTGCCCAAACGATCGGTCGAAATTCTTCAGAATTTTTTCAGACCCTACTGGACCAAAAAACGATCGGTCGTTGCCCAAACGATCGGTCAAAATTCTTCAGAATTTTTTCAGACCCTACTGGATCAAAAAACGATCGGTCGTTTGACAAAACGACCGGTCGAATTCTAGTAATTTTGCGGTTTTTCTTCTATACTTCGAAAGCTCATAACTTCTTCGTTTTAACTCCGATTTTAGTTCCGCTTGAACCGTTGGTTTCGTTTTTCAGTACTCTATCTTTCTGGCGTGTCAGAATTTTCAGTTTCTATTTTTGGAAAAGTCGAAGCGTTATATCATCGAAATTGAGAATTCGTAAAAAAAAAAAAATCGGTTATTAAACCTTAGGAAGCTTGGTAAAGTGATTAACATGTAGAACGAGCTTTTATCATGTATGATTATACATGTATAGATAGTAGTGTCGAGTAAGACAACTAAAGTGTCTATTTAACCTGTTGTAGTAATGGCAATTACCACAAGGACTAGTGGAAGGGGACCAGCTACACGCGGGGGCGCACCACCATCAAGCGGTGCGGCTACCCGAGGTGGGGCAAGTGGAAGAGGAAGAAGAGCTCCAAGGGGGCGGGGAACAACTAGAGGAGGAAGGGCTGCTAGAGGTCGTGGGGGGAGAGGTAACACTAATGCCCCACCACCTGAGCAACCCGAGGCTGAGAATCTGCATGAGGAAGTGAATGTGGAGGAAGAAGAGACTTTTGCACCTGAACCGGAAACGGTCAATGCTAATCAAGTGATGACCGACCTTCAGAAGGTGGTGCAAATGATGGTGCAGAATGCACAAGTTCGGAGTTCAAGCAACAATGGATTGCTTAACTTAACCCGATTGGGGGCTCCGACCTTCGATGGGGTAGGTGAACCATCCATAGCTGAGGGATGGGTGGATGAAATGGAAAAATACTTATCGGCGGTGGGAATAGTCGATGGGGAACAACGGGTGAATATGGCCCAGTTTCACCTAAAGGGTGAAGCACGGAAGTGGTGGTTAGGGATCGTTCATACTTACGACTTAACCAACATCGACTGGAACGAATTTATCGAATTGTTCAATCGACAGTTTCTTCCCGATTCCTATAAGGATGAGATGAGGAGGCGGTTCGATGAACTATATCAAGGGGGTATGACCGTTCAAGCATACCAGCTAAAGTTTACCTCACTCTCGAGGTATGCCCCAGACTCGGTTCTAGGGGGTGTGGAAAAGTGTAGGAGGTTCATGAAGGGGTTGAATCCGACCATCTCGTTACAATTGGCATCGGCTCGACATGTCAACTATAATGAATTGGTAAAATCAGCCCAGGCTGTGGAAGGAGCTCTACTCCAAAACAAGAGAATCTCAAAGAAGTCGAAAACCGGAAATGCTCCGAGGGAAGAGAAGAAGCGGACTTGGGATATGGCGAATAATTCGCGTTTTCCACAACAAGGCAGAGGAGAGAGGGTTTTTAATCCACAACCGACAAACACCATAATGAAGAGAGCGTGTTTCACTTGTGGAGATGTGAACCATCGACAATACGAGTGCCCTAGAGTCCTATGTAGGACCTGGAACCGGTTTGGACATACGGCAAGAGTTTGTACCTTGGGACAAGGAAGAATCGACACCAACCGACCCTTTGACCAACCTAGGTTGCCACCACCACCACCCAGAGGACCAGGATTCGTACCACCACACCAATTACCTGGGAACCAAGGGGGAGGGTTTTGAGGTAACCACCAAGGAGGGGGAAACCATGGGAACTACCGAGGAGGCTATCAGGGCCCGGGAAACCGAGGGAATCATGGGGGAAATTGAGGACCGCAAGGAAACCCACCAATTCAAGCACGTCAATTTGCCTTGCCACAGTTGCCAAACCAAGGAGATCCGGCAAATGTACAAGGTATGGTTCTTGTGTGCTCATCTTGGGCACATGTTCTTTTCCATACGGGGGCTTCACGTTCTTTTATAGCTAGGCATCTAGTTGAGTCTTTGTCGTTAGAAGTTTGGGTTCTAGAGAACCCTATCGTTGTAGAGACTCCTGTTGGGGGTCGAGTTGTGTTGGACCGAGTGTGTCGGTCTTGTGAGATGGTGGTCGCGGACCACGTGTTTATATTTGATTAAGTTGTTATAGAGATGTCGGGATTCAACGTGATACTTGGAATGGACTGGTTGGTTCATTTCAACTCTTTCATCGATTGTGTTCGACGAAAAGTTTTTCTTACAACTTCATCCGGAGATGAGGTGTTCTTTCATGGAGAAAGGGACGCTACCCTTTCTTCTATTCCTTATTATTCCAAGCGGGTTGTGGGCAACCTGTCTTGTCTTTTGGCTAGTCTCTCGATAGTGGAGAACGACGAGGAAGTGGAAATCTGGCCACGCGTAGTGGACGACTTTAGAGATGTGTTTCCGAAGGATCTACCGGGGTTACCACCGAAAAGAGGGTTAGATTTTTCTATCGCATTGGTACCGGGAACTGCACCCATAGCCATTTCCCCATACCGTTTGGCACCAGCAGAGTTGAAAGAGTTAAGTAAGCAGTTACAAGAACTGCTAGAGAAGGGGTTTATTAGGCGGAGTACGTCACCGTGGGCGGCACCGGCCTTATTTGTGCAAAAGAAGGATGGATCGATGAGGATGTGCATCGACTATCGAAAGCTAAATAGGGTGACTATTAAGAATAAGTACACACTACCTCGAATTGATGATCTATTCGACCAACTGAAAGGAGCGACGTACTTTTCAAAAATTGACTTGCGATCAGGCTATCACCAATTGAGGGTGAAGGATGAGGATATTCCGAAAACGGCCTTTAGGACCCGGTATGGTCACTATGAGTTTGTGGTCATGCCATTCGGGCTAACTAATGCGCCGGCGGCATTTATGGAGTTAATGAATCGGATCTTTAAGGAGTATCTCGACAAGTTTGTGGTGGTCTTCATCGACGATATCTTGATTTACTCGAGTTCAAGAGAGGAACACGAGGAACATCTCCGTCTAGCGTTGCTCACGTTGAGGGAGCACCAACTTTACGGAAAATTTAGCAAATGTGAGTTTTGGCTAAATGAGGTGAAATTTCTTGGACATGTGATCTCGGAAGAAGGGGTAAAGGTGGACGCAACGAAAATTGAGGCGGTTTCGAATTAGGCACAACCGAAGAATGTTTTTGAGATTCGAAGTTTCTTGGGTTTAGCAGGATACTATCGACAGTTCGTCAAGGATTTCTCGAAGTTAGCGACTCCAATGACTTACCTTACCAAGAAGGGGGTGAAGTTTGTGTGGAGTGAGGCTTGCGAGAAAGCTTTCTTAGAGCTTAAGAAACGGTTGACTAGTTCCCCCATACTAGTTATTCCCGAGCAAGGGAAGGGTTACCAAGTGTATTGCGATGCTTCGAAGGAAGGTTTGGGTTGCGTCTTGATGCAAGACGGAAAGGTTATCGCATATGCTTCGCGACAACTAAAGATCCACGAAAAGAACTATCCGACACATGACCTAGAGCTAGCGGCAATAGTTCATGCGTTAAAGATATGGAGGCATTATCTGTTTGGGGAAAAGTTCGAAGTGTTCTCGGATCACAAGAGCTTAGGGCATATTTTTACCCAACGGGATTTAAATATGCGACAACGACGATGGATGGAATATCTGGAACAGTACGACTACGACTTGCACTACCACCCGGGAAAGGCCAATGTAGTGGCGGATGCTTTGAGTCGAAAGTCTCATGCGACCTTAGCGCATGTGGCGATCGACGAATGGAGGATGATGGGAAAAGTGAATGAGTTCGACTTGGAGTTGGGACATGTTAATGTGGGGACCTTGTACACAATAGTGGTACGACCGGAACTTGTGGGTAGGGTTTTGGAAGCACAAGAAGGGGATGAGAAAGTGGAGAACTTTGAGAAACAGATAAGTTCGAACGAAGGATTAGAGGGTTGGACGAAAGGAACCGATGGAGGGCTACGCTTTAAGGGAAGGACTTATGTGACGGAAAATATGAGGAACGAAGTATTAAAGGAGTTTCACACTCCCGATTAGCCGTTCATCCCGGCAGGACGAAAATGTATCACGATGCGAAGAGACAATTTTGGTGGCCCGGAATGAAACGAGATGTAGCTTCATTTGTTAGCAGGTGCCTAACCTGCCAACAAGTGAAGGCGGAACACCAAAGGCCGGCGGGTATACTCCAACCTTTACCGGTAGCGGAATGGAAGTGGGAAAGGATAGCAATGGATTTTGTGACCAACTTACCTAAGTCGGTAGGTGGGAATGACGCTGTGTGGGTTGTGGTCGACCGTTTGACCAAATCCGCTCACTTCATTGCAATCAAGATGACGAATTCGGTGGAAATCTTGGGACGGAAGTATATCAAGGAAATTGTTAGACTTCATGGGGTACCAATTTCGATAGTATCGGATCGAGATGCGAGGTTTGTGTCGAGGTTCTGGGGCGCATTGCAAAATGCCTTAGGGACCAAGTTGACAATGAGTACGGCGTTCCATCCCCAAACGGATGGACAATCGGAGCGGACTATCCAAGTGCTAGAGGATATGTTGCGTGCATGCGTGAATGACTTCAAGGGAGGCTGGGAGCGCCATCTACCTAGTATTGGCATGGCACCTTTCGAGGCTTTATACGGGCGGCCGTGTAGGTCGCCGGTGTGTTGGACCGAGGTGGGAGAAGCGGAAATGTTAGGACCGAAATTGGTTCAAGAAACAACAGAAAAGATTAAGGTAATTCGACAAAGGTTTGAGACGGCCCCTAGTAGGCAAAATAGTTATGCGGATAAGAGGAGGAGACCTTTGGAGTTCGAAAAGGGGGATCAAGTATTTTTGCGAGTTTCGCCAAGGAAGGGGATTATGAGGTTTGGCTCTAAAGGGAAGTTGAGCACGAGATTTATCGGACCATTTGAGATCGTGGACCGAGTTGGAGAAGTGGCATATCGGTTGGACTTGCCACCGAAGTTGGCGGGGGTTCACCCGGTGTTCCATGTGTCAATGTTGAAAAAGTATCATCACGACCCTTCACACGTGGTGGACTTTGAGGACATTGAGGTTAGTGCGGACGAGACCTACGAAGTGGGACCTATGAGGATTATCGATGTGCAAGAGAAGGAACTTCGAGGAAATACGATTAGATTGGTAAAAGTGGTTTGGAAACACCACGGGGCCGAGGAGACAACTTGGGAACGTGAGGATGAGATGAAGAGGAAGTATCCTAATCTCGACTTTTCTATAGGTACTTTTCTTTAGATGCATTCTAATTTCGGGACGAAATTTCTTTATCGGGGAAGGGTTGTAACGCCTAGAGTTTGGAGTTTATTTTTGGTTGTAACGCCTAGAGTTGTTGTAACGCCTAGCATTTGTAGTTTATTTTTGTTGTGATGCCTAGAGTTTATGGAGTTGTTGCGTTGGCTTTTATCATGTTTGATATTGCATATAGGTGTTTATCTTATTTGAGTTTTGTAGATGTTATAGAGTTGTTGAGTTAGAAGCATGTTGGCTTAGTTTACTTTATTTTCTTTTATGTTACAGCCGCTTGTTTTACATTGTTGTCTTTCATTTTGTTAGATATTGTATACAGGCGGTTACTTGTACATGTTGTTGTGCATTATTTAAAGTTATTCTCATTTGAGTTATGGAGTTGTTACAGGTTGTAAACCCTGAGTATGTTATTTCTTGAATTATGTCACGAATTGTACGTTTAGAATTCTTATGGCCTTGTTTATATAAGTTTATCATTTCTGGGTATAGTTGTTTAGAGAGGAAATTTCGGGACGAAATTTTTTTAAGGAGGGTTAGTTGTAACATCCCGTATTTTTATAAGTGTTTTTAATTAGGAATTAATTTATTCAAAAACGTTTTATTCAAATTTTACCAAAAACCGGTCACTCGATTAATTTTTAGCCAAAAAACGAAACTTTTCCGAAAATCTTTATTTTAAAAACCTATTACTAATTTTACTAATAAAAAGGACCCAATAGATTTGTTTCTAAAGATTTGTATTTTTTGAGTCGTAAAACTATATTTTTGGATTAAGAGTTAGCACTTAGAACTTTGTGGACCAAATAGTTCGCTTCCACAAACTATCTAAAAACAGTTTTTTTTTCTAAACCAAATCAGCCCACTTTTCTTCAAAAAAAAACAGTAGACCTAAAAACAAGAGAGAAAAGAGAAGAAGAAGAAGAAGAAGAAGAAGAAGAAGAAGAAGAAGAAGAGAAGCCACGCTAGCGAATTATTACCGGAATCATCTCCTCTACACGCTAAGCTAACGGGGGTTATCCATTGCGACTAGACGAGGGTGTATGTTAGGATTAGGTTTTACATTTAGTATAAATTGGAGGTTTTTGCCTTTTATATTGATTATGTTCTTAATTTGTTAATTGGGGTTTAGTTGTTATATTTTTAATTCACTTATTTGATTTTGGATTGGTTGTGGATTAGTCTTTTGATTTCGGATTAATAATAATATTAATGGGTTGCGTGTTATATGCGTTGATTATGTATTATTATAGTTGTTGATAGAATTGGGTAAATTATTGTTGAATAAACATGAGTTTTATATTGCGCATACAAGGTGTTTGTTAAAATGCCTGAATGAGTTTTTATGTTGATTAGACTTGTTTGGCTAGTTGTGAATCTAGCACATATGCTTTTGGATTATGTTGTATTACGTTAAGTGACGTATGAGATTGTGTTATTTGAATAGTATAATATTATTGGCCGAGGCCTTAATATTTATACGTATGAGATTATGTTATATGAATAGTATAATATTATTGGCCGAGGCCTTAATATTGATACATTAGCAATGGTCTATGTCTCTTCCTAATTCCGGAGACAGAAGACGGCAGTGGGGATAGGGAATGACTCGTCTTACGGACTGGGGCGAGTGGCATGAGAGGTCCTAGTGTGCACTCTATTTATTTTTCTGTTAGCAATGGTCTTTGTCTCTTCCTAATTCCGGGGACAGAAGATGGCCGTGGGGATAGGGAATGACTCGTCTTACGGACTGGGACGAGTGGCACGAGAGGTCCAAGTGCGCACTTTAAATCTACTTTTATGTTAGCAATGGTCTCTGTCTCTTCCTAAATCCGGGGACAGAAGACGGCCGAGGGGATAGGGAATGACCTACCTTACGGACTGGGGTAGGTGGCATGAGAGGTCCATGTTTGCTATAGATTTGTGTAGACGTTATTTAATTTATTTAATTTATCCCGTTGTAAAATGTTATTATATTTCCTTTTATACGTCGATTATCGTAGTTGTAGAATTTGTGAGGTCTTGCATCTATGGGATGGAGTGACGGTATTTGTGGTGCCGTCCCGTCTAGTTATGTGCGTGGGACTCACCGTTACAATTTTGTTGTTCAGGTACATTATAGGTTGAGGCTTTTGTTTAGGAGATTTAGCAAGGCATCACATGGGCTCGGGAATTCCGCTTTGTTTTCATTTATATTATCTTTTGAGGTTTTAGCCTACGGGCAAATTCATTCGTTTATTTTATCTCGTCTTGTAGCCGCGTTTGGCAAACACTTTTATTAAATTGATTTATTGTTCCTTTAGCTCGCAAGTCTTTTCCTTTTAAAATTTTTAATTTTGTACCAACAGGTTTCAGTTTTCTTTTATTTAAAAAGGTCATGCCTCGATATCCGTGTTTATGGAAATTGAGGCGTGACAAAATAATTTGAATTTTTTTTGTCTCCAAAGACAATCACATACGAACATAAGGATACCATTAAAATTTGTCTCCAAATACTTTTTGAGACGAAATTAAATTGTCTTATTATGTCCGTATGAAATTGTCTTTTAAGACAATTTGTTTTTCAAATTATGTGCCTAAAAGTTAGATTTGGAGAAAAAAATTATTATTTGTGAGTAAAAAATTATTTTTGTCCTGAAAAGTTATTATTTAGAGACAAAATTTGATTGTCTCTAAAAAAAATTTCACTAATTCTTATGTTTGTTGTAGAGACATCTCTCTATTATTTTTGTCTATCTATCTTACGATGTACAATAATTATCAAATTTATGTCCCCGCCCCCCTGCCCTTTTTGTTTTGGATTTTGGATTTACTTTTTCTATGAATTTGGATATGCATAGATCGATTTTTGTCCTTTCTATGCAACATCACTATGGATCTTTGGTTCCGAGTTCTCTTTCCCTGTCTAACGTATAGATGAAGGAATTGTGTGGCATATGTTATAAATTATTAGATATGAGAGTTTTGTACTTTGAATTCGATTTTCCAGTCATATGATAATATTTCACTAGAACAAAAATGGCTTTTCGCAGCGAACAAAAACACTCTTAATAATATACAATATGCACTGTTCGGGACCGCGCTGTCTTAATCAGTCAAAAACGTTACTACCAGCATCCATAGTGCCCTGCAAAAATTGTGTATGTACAACACACATTCCATGTTGTTAATAGCGCACATTACGTGTTAATAGTAATAAAAAAAAAACATATTATATATGCCGTAAATGCGTTAAAAATCAAAGTGCCTTCTGCATGCTGGTAATGCTCTTTTTATTTTCTTTTAAAATATTGTTCTACCTTATATACTTAAATCTTTATTATCTATACTACAGGCCGGTAATATCACGACAAAAAATAAATTCAAATAATTACCCATCTCAGCATTCAACCTAAACAATAAGAAATGTTACAATTTCTCAAACGCACACAAACAGATGTGACATCGTATAACAAACTACCCGAGTTTATTTAGTACATGATTTCTCAAACCAAAATGTAATTTCAAGGAGAAAAAGTGTTACAATTTTACATCAAAGAATGTGAGTAGGATTTCCCTTTGATTTCTTCTGTGGAAATAGTTGCTCTTGACAATATGAATGCTGAGTAGGAACTATCTTTGACTCTCAGTCATCCTTATTGAGTACTGACGGAGCTTGTCCTGATTTGGCCGATCGGTTATTTTGGACTATTGGACTGTTGAGTTGTTGCATTTATGTCATGGTTGACCTTTTATGATCGGATTTATTTGTGTGTTGGCACCCCAATAGTGCTTTCTTTGAGTTAACCCGTATTGAGTACTTAAATGCCTTCTTATGCATCTTCTGGTCCCAAATTGCCTCTGGCTGCTTGACAATATTTCAGTGGCTTTTCGTTGGTTGTCGGAGAATTTATGTCATTCTATGTTTTTTTGATTTGTTTGTCCATAGTGGATTATTTGTTAGTTTCTTGAGTTATCGGCCTTATGAAGTCTTGTGGCTTTGTATATTCTATTTTACTTATTCCTTTGGAGTTTGTTTCAGGGATAGTGAACTCTGTATTTCCGCTCGTTATTATTAATAATAATGAGCATGTTAAAAAAAAAAAAACACTCTCAGTCATGCTGACTTTTTGCTATTACTGTTTTCTCTAGTCATTTTAGAAGTTTGATACTGTGAGATAGATGATTTTTCACCAGATCGAAGATATTTTACTTGAAATATCTCACTCTTCATTTATGTGTGTTATACTGCTTACAACAATTCATTTGGCGTATGCTTAGGATTTTTATTATAACACCCGTGAGGAGTGTCCTTATGATTTGTCCTTCAATAAATGTGCTCTAGGTAGCGACTTGTGCTATCAGAGCCTCAAATTATATGTTACTTGTTCGATGATATCTCATGCTTAACTTCCAAAAAAACAACATAACATTGAAGAGTCCTTGTTTGCTCATAATATCTGCCTATGTCGGTTGGATTGTGGCTTGACTATTATGCTTCTTTTAAAAGAGACTTATGTTTAATTAATGTCAATATCAAGAAATTGGCACATAGGAGAGGTGAACCAGCACTTTTATGTGCTCGATATCAGGATGTATACATCGATCACCATGAATTCTACTACTCTTGGATCTGAAAAAATAGTCTTGTTTTGTACGAAAATAGATACTCATCAAGAATAAATGTGTATTAGTAAGAGAGAATAATAAAATCTATACGCATCCTTTAACTTCAAAATTTTGTTTTGTAAGTCAAAAAGTAATACAAGTACAAACACCTCTCAATTGCTGTAAATGTTGGAGCAATTCTTGGAGGAATTCCAGGTTCCTTTGTTAGAATGTACATCAGGTGTAGCTTTTTCAAGTCTAAGACGTTGATTATATTCTTCAGCTTGTGAGGTGGTTACATCTTGTAATCTTTGATAGTAAATTGTTTCTAAATCTGTAAAAAAATGTCAAGTGTTTTGTAAATTTTATGGAAGGTATGACTATTAAGTTGTTAACTAGTGTGAGTTTTTGATGCTGTATTGGTTTGAAGCCAACTTTAACTAGAGATAAGCAAATAAGGTATCACAGTTAGGCTTGTGCATATAGTAATATTGGAGCCTGTTTTGGTGCAACTTTTTACTGTGCACCCTAATGTTGACTGTTGAATACGAAGTACTGTAGCAGTTTGCCCCAGTTATAATTATAAGATTATGACAACATCGTGCCATCAGATAGAAACTACGAACTCCACACCGTCATCACAGATCAGACCATAAAAAAGTGAATAGCATTCTAAAACAAATTAAATCTCAAGTGTGACCACTCATATCAAACCCCAAATGTACTTTACCAGTTTATTTCAGTCGGTACATAAATAACATACAACGATTCAGTAGCCATCAACATTATAATCACAATTTACCATCGGAGCGAAAAAAATTGATGAAACATACATTTGATCAGCCTGATAAAAAAACTGTACATTTGAAGTGTGTGACGTTAGCTTCTAACTATACAACTGTACATTCACAATTTACTAGAAATTCAAATATACAACTGTACATTTGAAGCGTGTAACGTTAACTTCTGACTATTTGATCCACCTGATCCTAAAAACTCAACCTCGGGGCCTCTCCTGATCAAGCCTTAAATGGACCAACTTGGAGAATTACCCAAGGATCTTCTGTGTGGTTGCATTTTTCCTTTAGCCTTGTTGTCATGTTTCTCACCCGAACCTTCCTACTCACAATTTGGTTTTTGAACATATCGTCTCTTTTCAGAGAACTGTTTGAAAAAGTCCTCCGAATAAGTTGTACTGAATATCATGTTTGTAAGCTCGTGTATTGCCTGAGCCTGTATTAAAAAAATTCTAAATGAAAAAATAAAAAAATTGAAGCCTAATTACGAATTCTTTAGTATCTATAAGTTTACTTGCGTCCCTATAATATACCTTCGATAAAGAATTTCAGCTCATGGCTTTTTCGGATATTAGGTACACATCATTATATATGCTGATTGTTAATAGGTAATTCGTAAAAAAATTGATGAGAAAATTACTTTACTGAATTTAACATATCTAAAAGCATCTATAGTTGCTAATAGTATTGTGTGGCTACACTTTACTAATATCATGGGCATAAAGTGTATAACAATTCCTTGAGAGAAAATTCGCAAGTTTTTGGGTAACAAAAGGTGATTACATCAATAATAAAATATGTATCATACTTCCCAATGCCATTGTTTGGTTGCTTTGGAAAGCAAGGTGCAAAAGTAAAATGGAGGGGGTGAATATGACTGCGTACAACATTATAAAGGAAGTGAGCTATTTTCTGCATATATGTTGCAAGAAAGACAAGAATTTTCTAAGAAACTTTGATCTCTATAAACATTATTCTAATAACAGAGTTAGAAAATCTACTGAGCATTTTTTGAGAAAAACATGTAGAGATTACTGTTGATGTGCATCATGTGGCATTCGATTATGAATCTAAGCTCAATATTCCTCATGTGGGTCCGGTTACCCGGTCAAAATCTAAGAAGCTCGAAATTGGTAATGAAGTGCTTATGACAAAGGAATTACCTCATTTGATAGCTTTGAGTAGCAACTTTGCCGATACATCGAATTTTGGCTATTTCAAGGAGTGCATTAATTCGATGCATGAATCTGCACATTTAATGATTCTAATCTGTCAAGGGGGTGTAATCTAAACATTTGAGATTGTTAGTGCATGCTTATAGACGTGGATAGGCTTATATTAAGTGTATCTAGTGGTCAAAGTCCCTACTTAATGATATAGATAAGTGTAAAAGGTTTTTATGAATGTATCTAACTAGATTCAAGTAATCTAAGTTGTAGATCTTATCCTGTCATTAGGTGACGTTTTTGGCTCTATATAAAGCCATATGTATCAAGTTATAAATACAGTTGAATGATATAAAGAATTAAGTTTTTTTGCTTGTTTATCCTTTTACTCTTATCTTGCAATTTGTGGAATTCAGATTATTAGTGGCGAGTTAAACCCCGATTCTTATCACTCCCCTTCTTATCTCTCCGGAGTGTGGAGAATCATCCTAACGGAACTTGTTTGTGGCGCCTTCGGGCTTATCAAGCTTGTTTCATTAGAACCCCAACCCATCTTGTTTGTGGTGCCTTCGGCTTATCAAACACGAAGAGTTGTCTTCTCTATTCGAGTACTCCTAAAATCAGCGACTTACCGACATCTTAGCATTCCCGGACACATCAACTGTGCATTTTTTAAATAGAGTTTTAGTTTTACGGTTTTAAGGCATTTTCAGTTTATAATTGTTCTTAGCACTAATCTTTATAATCTTATTGATATTGTAAATTTTTCTAGAGTCAAGTGGAAGGGAAAAAAAGAGGTAAATGTTCGGAGAAAGTGCACCATTAACGCTTTAGTGTATTTCATTTGTAATGCAGGACTCGGA
Organism: Primula vulgaris; assembly: GCA_963920805.1. NCBI lineage: Eukaryota > Viridiplantae > Streptophyta > Magnoliopsida > Ericales > Primulaceae > Primula > Primula vulgaris. The sequence continues at coordinate 28,909,912 of OY987219.1, read as the reverse complement.
TATTAAAGCACAAACAAAGTATTGAAAGAGAAAAAAAACAATAATAGTGATAAAGGGAATTAAGCCTGCGGCTTACGAGTTAAACTCTATATTTCATAGAAATATTTAATAAAACAAGTCCTCTAAATTCCAATAAAGACGGGTATTATACCCATGTAAATAAAGGGTAGATTCATCATTATTCTCATGTAACGACTAGGACCCGTCATAATATCGTTAACGATAACGCATAGTTGTCGTTCTAGCTTAGCCCACATCCAATATAGACACCCTTCTCAGTCGGCACCTAAAAGCTCCCTTCATCCAGATAGCTTCATTATCTGCATCTCTAAGATATCTGTAGACTCACCAATATACATGATACCATCTCTTATCGAACTTAACTCAATACTACACTCAGAGGAATCTCCTAAACTAATCTCACTTGGACCCTGAGACAAAGTAGTAGGGTTATCACATATCTCATTTGTCTCTCGATGTGAGTCTGCACTAGTTTTTGCAAACTTTTCCCATTTTTGCTTTACATTTTTCAACTCGATGTAAGAAGAACACAGTTTATACTGCAAATCAGAAGATGATTCCATTCAATGTTCAAGATGTTGATGAATCAAAGCCGAGTTCAACAACTCATCACAAAGAAGTTTGAGCAATGAGGTCCGCTCACACAATGAACTCCCAGTAATCCTTATCTTCCATTAAAGATACTAACCGAGCAATTAAGTTAGAGTGAATGCAAGATTGGGATGCTTAACCCCAGAGTGGAAAAAAGTAGTAGATGAGTTTGTCATCTCTTGATGTATATTACAAAAAGATCCCTCAGAGGCAAATATTTGCAAAATATGCGGAAATGACAAAAACGATGAGCTTGTGCTCCTATGTGATATGTGTGATGTGGAATATCACACGTATTGCTTATACCCTCCACTTATGAGTGTTCCTCAAGGAAACTGGCATTGCCCTTGTTGTGTTTCCAAACTTGAGTATAGAAATGAGACGGAGAGAGTATGTTGTTCTTCAAATTTTCTAGCAAGAGAAAATTGCTAGGAGAGTTCACTGTCATTCACTCTAACTTAATTGCTCCATTAGCATCTTTATTGAAAGATAAGAATTACTAGGAGTTCAGTGATAAAGAGCGGACCTCATTTCTCAAACTTCTTTGTGATGAGTTTTTGAACTCGGCTTTGATTCATCAGCATCTTGAACATTCAATGGAATCATCTTCTAATTTGCAGCAGAAAGTGCGTTCTTCTTACATCGAGTTGAAATATATTAAGCAAAGATGGGAAAAGTTATCTGAAAAGTTTGCAAAAACTAGTAAAGACTAGAGACAAATGAGATATGTTATAACCCTTCTACTTTGGCTCAGGGTCCACGTGAGATTGGTTTAGGAGATTCCTCTGAGTATAGTATTGAGTTAAATTCGATAAGAAATGATATCATGCACATTGGTGAGTCTATAGGCAGCTTAGAGATGCAGATTGTGAAGCTATCTGGTCGAAGGGAGTTTTTAAATGCCGACTCAGAAGGGCGTCTGTATTGGGTGTGGGCTAAGCTAGAACGACAACTATGCGTTATCGTAAACGATTTTACGACGGTAACTACTCGTTACATGAATGAGAATAATGACGAACCTACCCTTTATTCTACATGGGTATTATACCAGTCTTTATTGGAATTTAGAGGACTTGTATTATTAAATATTTCTATGAAATATAGAGTTTATTTAACTCTTAAGCCTCATGTTTAATTTCCTTTATCACTATTATCGTTTTTCTCTCTTTCAATACTTTGTTTGTGCTTTAATATCCCAGACCTGCATTAATTTGAAAGGCTAGAAAAGAAAAAGTGTTTGAAAATAAAGTACCTAATCTTTTCAATTTAACTATGCAGATCAGGAAAATTATTGAGAAATGTTCTGAGAGGTGTTTGTCTTTGCGAAGGAATGGAAATATATGTGTGGACATGTTTGTAGTTGGAACTCCACCTCTTTATGTTGACAGTAGCGACAAGGGTAAGAGGAAGGAGAAGAAACGGAAGGAAAAGACGACAATCATAAAAGGAAAAGGAACGGTTGGAAAGAAGTGATGATTGTTGCTTACTGAGTGGGAACAAACTCTTTGTAGGGTTACTTTTTATGATTAATAGCCAATTCTTTAAGGCTTACGGTGTGTTGTGTGTTTATGATATGTGATCGGTTTAGCACTATGTTTGTCTCTAATTTGTCAAGGTGGTATAAGTTATATTGAACTGTTATTTGCTTAGATTTTTTTCACCTCTTGCTGTCCATACCATTAGGGAGGTTTATACGGGCCTTACCTGGGTTGCAACTTGTAGGTTTTTCTCATACCAGATAAAAGTTTGATATAGATCTTACTACTTGTTTTAGGCCCATAGTTTTGAAAGTTTGGAGTTTATTTTGCTTTGTATAGTTTTGAGAGTTTGGAGTTTATTTTGCTTTGTTCTTCATCATTTTAATCTGTGTTAGGTACTCCATTTTGATAATATATACTTACTAACCGAAAAAAGAGTTAGAAAATCTACTACGACTAAGCTGATAAAGCAGAGGCCTCCTGATGGGCTTGATCTTAAATTTAATGTCGACGGTAGTTACACAAATAGTGGTGAAAAGTGAGGTATTGGAGGTGTGCTAAGGAATAGCAAAGGTGTTCTAATGGGTTTTTCCATGCATGTTGCCTGTAATTCGGCTCTTACGGCTGAAGCGATGGCTACATTACAAGGTATCAGCCTCATCTCAAAATTTAACAACAATAAGATCATTATAGAATCAGATTCATTGCTAATGGTCAAATTACATTCATGCTAAAGATGGTTGCCGGTCGACTATCAGGCAAATGAGTGAAATAAAAGCACGATTGAAGAACATTAATAAAGTGGAAGTGATCCATACTTTTAGTGGCAAGAAAAGGTAACTCTGATCAATTGAAGATCATATCAAAAAGCATCAATCAATTTTCGAAAGAGTTGAAGGGGTTATTAAAGGTTGATGAACTGGGTATTCCTAATTTTAGAGAGAGAATAGAGGATATTGCAGGAGCTAATACCAGGGGAAAAAGAACTATATCATAGGTTTGAAGAATGCAGAAAAGAGGACGCATGGAAAATAAAGTTACATGTAGGACACCTTTGGTCCATGTACTTTAGAAAACTTGAGTGGATTTCCTTCCCATTTTTAGTTTCTCATCATTAATAAAATTTAAAGTAGGTTTCCCACATTAACTAAAAACAAACATTTATAGTTTTAAAACAAACCTGATGTACTTTCAAGATAATGTATATTCGATCACAGAGTTCTGCTCTCATTGTTGCAACATCCATAAGTTCTTTTAACATATTCGTAGTAGTCTTCCACCCTGGTGAAACTAAGCAGATCGTTAGCATTCACATCAGAAAGAAGCGTAAACTCAAATTTTTAAAGTGATCTGAGTAAATAAAAATATAAAATATTGTTATGATCAGTATACTCTGCAAAATTTCCCCTATTTATCTTTCATAGAAAATTTAAGAACCACTGTGAGAAATTTGTATGCATGAAAATTACAATTAAAACACTGCCATTTTTTTCTTTAAAAAAAAGATATTATCATCACCTATGTCGCATATTGATGACGAACTCAAGTACTCTTTATCAGAAATCTACAGATGATTTGAAAAAATAGGATGCATTACGTAGATTAGTTTTTTCGTTTACCAAATTAAATTAAAAATAATTGAGATAAAGAATGATTTTCATAAATATTCAATACCTTTTCCATAAGGAAGAACTTCATGGTTTACCATTCCTTCTCCCTGCAAGTTGGAAAATATGATTTAAGTGAACTACTAGCCCTAAAACAACATACTAATTTTTTATAAAAAAATTGAAGAGACTGCATTATGAAATGCAGTTAGTCTACAAAATTTACCAAGTTGACTCGTCATGTAAATATGGTTTCTTTGACTTCATTGTGTCTTTTCTTTTTGGATTTTTTTGGCTTAAACCTAAACCTAAACCTAAATAATGACGGGAAAGTAACTTAAATGTTCAGCCTATCTCTTGTAAAAGGAAAAAAGCCAAATTGGTTTGGTGGAGTTGCCCACCTTCAGGTAGATTGAAACTTAATCTAGATGGTTCATCACTCAGTGATAAATCCAGTGGATGTGGTGGTATTTTAAGAGACAATAATTGTAGGCTAGTTCTGGTTTTTTCATGTTGTACTGGAAAAAATACTAATACTTATGCTGAACTAATGGCCCTTAAAAATGGTCTGTTTATTTGCTACACTTTGGGGGTGACTAACATGCTTGTAGAAACAGATTCTGAGATGATTGTAAAATGGTGGAATAGTAAATCCTCTCCAGGCATTAACTTTTCAAATTTATGGGAAGATATTACTATTTTAATGGATTATGTTTGTTTAACCATTGAACATGTTTTTAGAGAACAGAATCAAGTTGCTGATGGTCTGGCAAAAATGGGTTCAAATGGTAAGGATTTTATGACTTTCAGGGCTATGGAACTACCCAAGAATATCTATGCTGCATATTTTTTGGATCAAAAAAGCACCCCTTGTCTGCGGGTTAGTTATTTTAAAATGTAGATGGATATGACCAAACAAGTTTTCTTTTGAACTTGGAAAGACCATGTCATCTTTGCAGTTGGTACATATGATAACATAGACCTTTAAAGCTTATGAGGATTTATTTCTGAGGCTTTTTGTGCTCTAAAGGCAATTTTTCAAGGAAGACATTTGGTCTGAGAAAATGTTGTGCTTTGTTTATGCTAACTAGCTTTATATTAGATTTAGGTTTACTATGATTGGATGAGCTGCTGAGAAGCTGTTTGGATCACTACATGATATATTTGAACTACTGCTTTCTGAGGCTTTTTGTGCTCTAAAAAAGTAACTTTTCAAGGAAGACAATTGGTCTGAGAAAAATGTTGTGCTTTTTTGTTAACTAGCTTTATTAGATTCAGTTCTGCTAGCTGCTGCAAGCTGTTTAGATCAAAAAACATGTTATATTTGAATTACTTCATTATTCCCCCTAATAGCTTTTTTGAGACCTTTGCTGTTTTTCAAAAGCCAAATTCCATTGTCCTAGGACTACGAGGAGTTGATTATAAATCTTAAGCTTTTGATCACATTGATCGTGGTTATAAGGGGAGAAATAAGGATAGGGGTTATAAGGAGAAAAGCTGAAATTTTGTAATCAATTTCTTTTGTTATAGGCTTTAGAATTCGGTTTTCTTGATTTACGGCTTTTTACTTCCAAAATGATGCTATATAGGCTTTGTATTTTTTCTTTGTATTTCGTATTTTGTGTGGTAGACTACTATGGGGGTTTGTCCCATGGTTAAAATGTTTAGATTGATATAAAAATGTGAGTGTTTGTTTAAAAAAAAAATTAATAATGACGGGAACATTTAATGTTGCAACTTATTCGTTTAGATTCAATACAAGTGATCCACAAAATGAATTATACTTTTCCTAATAGAAATAATTCATCTATTCTGAGTCATTAGAAATATCAAAAAAAGTTATTAATGGAAATCCTAGTCAACTATTAAAGACACTTTACTCCTTTCATTTTCAGCAACTAAGCCTTCGTCTTGGATTTTCATACTTTCTTATCCTTTGAATCTTTCGCGAAAACTGACTTGCTTAATCATACACCAAGCTCCATTATTAAGTGAAAGAACTAAGAAGGAGAAATTTCTAAGTAGCATTAACATTAAGTTCTAAAAGATTTGGTATTAAAAACTAAAATGCAAGGTTATACCTTGATCAACTTAGCTCCTGGTCAAGCTTTGCATTGTATCCATGTATTGTTGCTGCCAGTATCTATATCAAGCATGTAAGGCTTTGATGGATTTCCTATATACATAGTCGTATAGAAGGCCCTGCATATATAGAACATATTATTTTTTATGTTGCTTAAAGGAAAAGACCAGACAATGTAATTGAAAATAATCACAATGCTGAAATTCGATTAGCTTTGAAACATTGTATTTCAACAGTTACATATGTACATATGGTTTTAGCCAAAACACTACTCTTATCTAAAACTACTTATTCACGAAATTAATGTCAAACTACTCCAGCGTAGGTGCCGCTCCAAAAGTCATGTATGTGTTTCTCAAGATTAAATTAAGTCTTATATTGTTCCAGATAAAGTTATATTGGTCTACATATAAGACGAAAACATATATATAGAAAATAATAATTTACTCTAGACGCTCCGGATGACCTCCCACACTTTTATAATCGTCCGCTCCCACGCTCCAGCTCCCACCCGTGCACCCGTTTCGTGCAACTAAGATTTTGTTATAGTTCTGTCTAAAAGATTTTTCTCTTTGAATACATAAAATTTCTTTCATTTCATTTATTTATTTTGATCTTGTGATACACATACTTCAGGCGCATGGTGTTATTTTGTTACCGTTCTTATCTAAAAGGTACCAAATTCTCATAAATTAAAGTATGACAATTTGAATAAGAAGCATGAAAAAAATATTCCTCGTGAAAGGAAAGTGAGATGACTAACAAGGAGAAAGCATAGCACAAGCCTTGCACTCTCGAATGAACAAGGGTTATATCACTACTGATTTCAGAATTTTAACACTTATGAGAGTATCTTAGATCTAAGTTGTTAGATTTGTTTAATTTACTAAAAGATATGAAGGTGAATTTGAAGAGCCTTTTTAACGAAATCCTCAAAGAAAAGCATCTGCATCAAAAGATCGAATCAAAAAATCCGTCAACTAAAATTAAAAAAAAAAGATATCAAACCGTTGTGATTAAGTTAACAACATTTTTAGCAATCGAATCAAAAAATTAATCCATCAACTAACATTAAAAAAAGATATCAAACCGCTGTGATTAAGTTAACAACATTTTTATAGATCGAATAAAAAAAGTAATCCATCAACTAAATTTAAAAGAAGATATCAAACCTTAATATCAGGCCTCAGGTGATTATGCCATCGTTCACGATACTGTTTTCCGGCCCTTCCATTCATTTGTTCCGCTATCTTGGCCCATCTTTTTTCTCCATGTTTTATCACCAAATCGATCAACGCCCTTAATTACACAAGTGAAAACGGATTTAATATAGATAAATTATAAAAATGATTAAACTAAAAATATACAAACAAAAAAAAGCAGACCTGTCCTCTTCATCAGTCCACTGGCCTTTGATAAAATAGCCGATTTTTTCTTTTTTACCAAGATACTTCATATCCTCAAGTGAAGGCAATTCACAATTTTGGTTCAAACCCAAGTTAGGGTACATCTCATGCATCCAATTTCGATCACTCTCACTCTCATAAAAACCATTGTTGCCAAAGCCCATACTAAAATCCCCATTTCCACCACAAGAAAATGCAAAATTAGTACAGTACACGTTTACCAAGCCTATATTAATTATCAACATGATTATTGTGTTGAGGAGTTTTTGTAATGAAAAGACCCTTGTTGTTGTTATTATGCAACAAGAACCTTTGAATGGCTGATAATGGAGAGCTAGTTTTACACACAGAGGTTTCGATATTTTAACAGTTTCCAATGCAGGCTTAATGTTAATGAAATCTTATTCATTATTACGACAAAGGGAAAAACGTAAGAGTTGAAGAGGAACGAGATGCGTCTAAGAGTCTTACTTAAAATTTTGACAGGTTTCCCATGTTATGAAACAATTGTCTAAAGACTCTAAACTAGCTCAGGCCATAACAAAATGAATCATGAAGTACAAAGTTAAAGGATATTATACCCATGTTTTTCATAAGAGACTATTTTTCATTATTAACAAAGTCGACGTTCAGTTAAGCGTAGTTGTGAAGAGCCCATAACAGTACAAACTATATATCTTCCCCTTTATAGTATGAATAACTATAACGCAATATAGACGCTAATGAAGTAAATACAGATTAATATATGAGCTAGATAAACAAACCGACATAAACGTCTACAAAAGAGTGACTCTGGTATAAGTGGATATTGAACAACGAATGACCGTACGATCATATTGTGTGGCAGTTTGCAAAAAAAAAAAACCCAAACATTTTAATAATATATAATCTTGCATACGTACAAATATAAATAAAGCTTTACTGTCAGTGCAACCTAGTATTTTATAAGGCAAAAAGTTAGTTAAAGCGTGAAAAATGTAAGTTTTATCAGCGTAAAAAACGAGCTTTTCCTGCCTTTGTCATGTTTTGAATCGAACTTTTTCGCTTTGAACCGAGCTTTTTAAAACGATGGTTGGTTGAAAACAGATGGACCACCACCAGAGTTGTTTTTCCGGCTGTTAAGAATAATATATCATCACACAATTGTAGGCTCTCGCACCACATGCTGCTACCCAAAGCACATTTATTAAAGGAAAAGATCCTAAGAAAACCCCTCACAACTCTTATGATAAAACTACAAAGCAGAGCTAAGATAGTAGTTACATAGTGGTCTATCCCAAATGAACTATCACAAACAATATATCGCACAGATGAAAAGTAAGATCTCCAAAGTAATAACATCTTCAATGTGGTGAAGAATCCTTTATATCATAACATCGAGCTTCAGAGATGACCAGAGAAAAAGAAAATTAGTAATAGCTAAAAGTCGGCATGACTGGGAGTCAAAGACAGATCGTCTAGAGAGCACCACCAGAGCTGTTTGCTTCTACATTATTGTGCTAAACTTTTATTGACTTTTAAGGTATCAAATGTGGTGTGCAGCCTTTTGTAACAATAAATCATCTATCAATCTTCATGCAAACGTATTTCTCAGAATAAAACTAATTTGTGTTTGACCAACATAATGGGCAATTTTAAGACTACATATCAATGCAAATTGGCTTCTCCCAGGTCTAAATTTACTCTAGAAATGTAAATTTTCATTTTCCTATATAGCCTCACTTAATAATCCCACCGCTTCAGCTCTCCACGTAGAACTTAAAAGAATTTAAAAATAAGTTATCTATATATTATTTATTAGTGATAATAAATTTATGTGTTACTAGAATCTAAAAGAAATAGAAATAAGTTATAGATATATTTATTGATGATCAATAAATTGATGTGTTACCTTGTATCCAGGTCTTGAAATGCGATGAATACCGATCTTTCTATTTTGTCACACGAAGCGCTTGCGTAATCAGGAGGTCGCTGCCTTTTCTTCCGCATACTTTTGATAAGTCGTAAATGAATTGCTACACAATCAGTAAAACTAAATGTTAGGTTTGCGTATCATGAGTAATTTATTCAGGCACATCATAATTACTTAATATAACACTTGAAGATCTATTCTTTCAAGAAAGTAATAGAAAACAAATTATTTAACATTAAATCTTGTTGATCGATTTTAACTTACGAGTGTAGTACAACTTCTAGAGAGTAATATCTCTAATGGTGATGTTGATCGGTAATAAAATCATAGATATAGATTAGGAACAAACAGAATCTAATAAACAAAAACCTAATATCATTTAGCTACGTAAACCATACTTATCATACATGCACGGATATAGATTGAGAGAGACAGAGAGAGATTGTATCTGGATCGGTATAAATGTGCATCTCTATGAAGAAGAGCAAAATATGAGTAACAGTATGTAACTATGTTCGCTGAGCTTGGTATTTAGATAGAGTAATATCTCTATTGGTTGTGTTGATCGCTAATAAAATCACAGATATTATAAATTATTAAGAATAAACATAATCTAAACAAAAACCTCTTTTTTTTAATTAAAATAAAACTTTCATTAAGCAAAGCGATGGGACCTAACCACCAAGGTAAAAGCAAAATTACAGACTTCCAAACCAAACACCTTGGCTAATAAACTGCCTAGTTAGGCAACATTAGCAAAATTATAATACTATAGATCCTAGCCGAAATTCCAACCTAGTTAGCCAAACTTTAGTTTGGTAAAAACTCAGAAAAACTGAGTAAAACAAACCTTAAACTATCGACACGCAACACCTTAAAGGCTAGATCTTAGAAAAACTAAAGAAAACTAGATCGACAAATTTATAGTTTGGCAAAATCCAAATAGGGTTTGGACAAAACTGCCAAAAAACCAGCTAAACATAACTAGATTAAACCAAAAGATATTATCTAAACAAAAACCTTATAGGTATCATTTACCTTATCATACATGCTGCATGCATATTGATATAGATTGTTAGAGAGAGAAAGAGAGAGAGAGAAATTGTACCAGGATCGTTTAAAACATGTAAGTGAGTGTATGTATGTTTTTAACTGTGTCTGTGTTTGCTGATCTTTGTATTTATAGGGGTAACGTTTCTATTTTTATATATTTCTAAAACCCTAATCAGCCGCCAGGGACGGTATCAAGCAATGTTAGTATTAATTAAGTCAAACTTTTTACTACTAATGTATCTCGACTCCAACAATTCAAACTTCCAAACTCAAGTTTCCAAATAAGCCATAGTTTTTAAAATTTAAATCAATTCGAAAAATACCAAAAAATGGCTTTTCTCAACATAAGAAATGGTTCATTTATTAAAAGATTGATTTATACAATAAATGTGATTGCTCTTGATTTTTCCGAGAAAACAGTTTTTTCAACAAATAAGCTATTTTCAACATAAAAGCAACTTCTTTCAACAAAAATAGGTATTTTTACATTCAAGTTGTTTTTTCACTGAAAAAGGAGGTGTCACTAAAAATCCCGCTTTTCTATTCTCTTTCTCCCCTTAAAGAGGCTTTTCTCATGATAAAGTCCTCTAAAAAATGCCCTTTTCAACAAAAAAAAAAAGGAGATATGTTCAACAAAAAATAGTATTTTCATGAAACTTATGGCCTTTTCATCAAAAACGTACTTTTTTAAAAACAAACCATTAAAGAGTGAGTTGAGGCATTGACCCCTAGTTTATATAAATGACAATACAAGTACACTGCTTGGAGTGAGATATTAAACTGAACCCTCTGAACAAAAGATAGATTACATCAAGTATTCGATAAAGAAAAATACATGTTAAAAGAAATAACAAGTAAATGAGACAAAACTATACATGATGTACAACTATGAGGAGTCCCCAATCTATGTAATTTTAAATTACTGCCAATACCATCCGTAAATATCGTCTATAAGAGAACGTATGTGAAACCCGTTGAGAGCACGCCCAATTGGCCACAAAGTCAGCAACTTAATTCGCTTCTCTAAATACGTGTCAAACCAAGATATCATGTAACAAGCACAACTGGGAAATACACGAGATAGTGTAGTTATGCTCACAAGGACAAAGGGTTGTCAAATAAATCTAAGATGAAATTGTCGTCGAATCTCTCTCAACCTCCATACGGTGGAAGCCCATGCAAAGAAATCACCAACTAAATGCCTAATAGGACCGCCTGGAACTCTGCTTAGATGACAAGCCTTTTGCCTAAGAGCTCGTCAAATACACCCAAAATAATATCACCGTGATATGCTAGAATGCATCATCCCGCTGAAATCGTCGAGTTTTTCTTTGACCATCCAACAACGTTTAGTTTGAACGTCGTATCCAAAAACCTAAACGAATGGAAAGTTTAAATCAAAAATTGAAGGTATATAAGGTTGACCTGAAAATGCATAAGGTTCAAGTTAAAGTAATTATAGTTGAGTTGAAAATAGGCATGATTAAGTTAAAATTACTTAAGTGTGAGTTGAAAGTACACACATATTTTAGTTGAAAATACATATACTTGAATTAAAACTCCGTTTATTTCATAGTAAAAGTTTTACGTGGGGGAAATACTTTCATGGGAAAGTTTTACATTAGAAACTTTTGTTTGACTTTTATTTACGGGCGATTTGTGCATAAAAAGCTCACCACCTCCAAATTATATACAAACTCAATTCTTTTTTCCTTTTTACAAGTTGTCTTTTTTTAACAATAAATCGTTGTTTGGTAAAAGTCTCAACGTGTATATGAAACCTTAACTAGACACATTTTGTTTCCTATACGCCACTTGTATAACTTATAAATTTTCAACCTATAGACTCATAAAATTAGAAGTATAAAAGATAGAATGTTGATTATAATTTATTTTTAATAAGATAAATATATATGTAAAATCATATATATTTTTAGTTTTTTCTGCTTTATTTGTTTTTTCAGATTTTTCAGATTTTTGTTTTGGTTTTTCTGATTTTTTTTTTCCAATTTTCGTTATTTTTAGAATTTTTCCTATTTTTCCATTTTTTTGGTTAATTAGGTAAAATTGACTAATTCTTAAATATTTTTGAAACATGGGACCTATAATTAATTATAGTATCTATACTAGTATTAAAAAGAATATAGATAGAGTCTCCGTAAATTGTTTCCAACTTTATCTGCGGTGGAATCGTTTCCATCAATTTTCTTAGATTTGAGGATTTTTTTTTTTCCAAAAAAAAATGTTTTACGGTAAAACAATCATCCGGAAAATCTATTTTACCCGTAAATGTTTGTTTACACACATTTTACAACAACACAAACAGAGCCTAAAAGGCACTAGGTCGAGTTGAAAATACATATGATCTCAACATTTGAATTTTTTGCACTTTGTGGCATGTAGAAACTAATTTTCAAGAAATTATCTCTATGATATGTACGTCGATTCCCATGAATCTGGTACTCCTCAATCAGAAAACTGGTCTTGTTTTTTATATTAATTGATAATCAAGAATACACGTGTTTAAGTAAAAGAGAATAATGATCGGTTGCCCTACTTGATCGGTTGGTTAGTTCGGACTATTAGAGTATTGAGTTATTGCTTTTAATGGGTTCCTACATCATTATTGGTTTATTCAGATCGTGTTTATTTATGTGTTGGCACCCCGATGGAGCTTTATTGAGCTAGTCTGTAAGGAGTACTGTTAGGCATACTCATGCATCTTTTGGTTTGCACGATGCCTCTTCAACTAGCGTGCTTGACAATATTTCGGTGCTATTTTTGATATTTTCGGCTTGTTTACAGTATTACGTCTCTTGATGTATTTTAATTTATGTGCAGGGTAGGTTTATGAGTTATAAGCCTTCTGAACGCCCTTTGTGTCTTTGTATTATTTTATTTTACTTAGTCACTTGGAGTCTGTTCTAGGGGCACTGAATTCTGTATTTCCGTCCGTTATGTTAATAATAATGAGGTTTGACCCCCCAAAAAAAAGTAAAAGAGAATAACCCAATCTATGAGCATCCTTTAACTTCGTAATTTTGTTCTATAAATTAAAAATTAATGCAAGTATAAACACCTTTCAAATGCGATAGATGTTCGAGGAATTCTTCCAAGAATTCCAGGTTTTTTTGATAGAGTATACATCAGGTTTAGCATTTCACCAGGTGCTAGTATTTTTAGGTCGAAGACGTCCTTAAATATCTATATTTTCTTATGCTAGAGAGTTGGTCACATTTCGTAATCTGTAAACATTGTCAAGTATTTTGTCGATTTGATTGAAGATGCGACTATTAAGTTCTAATTAGTATGTGAGATCTTATGTTGTAAAACCTAACATTAACTGGAGTTAGGCAAATATAATCTAATACAGCTAGGCTTATATGCATATATTTTGGAGCCTGTTTTGGTGCAATTTTTTGCTGTGCAACCTAATTTTGAATACAAATTACTATACCAGAGTTTTCCCCAATTATGTTATAAGATTATGACAACATGAATCGTGCCATAATCGAAACTACAAACTCCACACTGTCATCAGACCATAAAAACATGAATAGTATACAAAACCAATGTAATCTCAAATGAGACCACTCATATCATAATCCAAATGGACTTTATAAGTTTATTACAGTCAGTACAAAAATAACATCCAAACATGCAGTGGCCATCCACATTATTATCATAATTTACCATCAGACAGGAAAAATACGAAACTAGAAAATTAAAACATACAAGAACCAGCTTGGAGAATTACCAAAGGATCTTCCGTGTGATGGCGTTATTTCCTTTAGCCGTGTTATTATGTTTCTCACCTGAACCTTCCTACTCACAAATTGGTTTTTGACCAAATTGTCTTTTTTCAGAGAACTCTCTAAAAAGTCTTTAGTGTATTATCATGCCTGCAAGCACGTGTATATTACCCGAGCCTGTATCACAAAAAATTAAAATTAAAATAGAAAATTTTGAAGCGTAATCACGAGTTATTTAGCATCATAGGGATAAATTAACAAAACATACTACTTTTGAAACTAAATTAACAAAAACATATCCAAAAATTTCTAATTAACAAAAACATACCCAAAAGGTTAACCTAATTTATTTATTTTTTTAATTAATTAGTGGGGAAAACCCACATTTTATTAATGAAAAAAATGTGGGTGAAAAACCCCACAGAAATAAAACCAAGTAGCTTATACAGAAAAGATTTCAAATGACGAGACCCAAAAGAAATAATAGAAAACTATTACATCCAATTGAAATCAAATTAAAAAATTAATCTCCAGAATCTGCTAAAGCAGGATTCAATAGACTGGCGAACGAAACTTGAAGGACTGAGACTGCAATTAAATGTAATAACTCTACAGCTGTCCTCTTCCACCTCTTCATTTCTCCTGAGAAATAAACGAAGAGAGAGAAAATCTCCTCTTACCACCGTTCTCCATTAACACCGAAACCTTAGATTAGAAAAACCTTTTGCTTCAGTGAGGATAATCCCTTTCAGTACCTGAGGAAAATCATCCAAACAAAAAGAGGTAATGTTACCATCCCAATTTGCAAGAAGATCAGTAGCCTTGTTGTCTTCTCACGCTACGTGTTTGAACAGGTACTCACCATCCTTTAACAGGTCTTTAATAAGGTCTAATAGTTCTATAACCTTCCAAGGGCATTTTAGTTTGCCTTCTACAATTTTAATTAATAGCAATGAATCACTCTCAACAATAAGTTGTTTTTTTGGTGAAATTAGAAGTCCATAATAGAGAGCTTTAAACTCTAAATAGAGAGCTGAAATACTGACAATAGATCTAGAAAACCCTTTAACAAAAGTGTCATTTTCATCCCTAATTAAACCTCCAATACCATTAATGGCCTCTGTTTGTTTATAACAACCATCTATATTAAGTTTCATAAACCCAGTAGGAGGATGAAGCCACTTAATAATAGTGACCTTATCAATTTTCTTCTTACCACTGAAATTAGAATAGGAGAAATCTTTCTCCCTATAACCAGACTCGATAATCAACTCTTCAGATTTTCGAATAATATTACAGAACCTCATTTTGATATTCTCAAATTTGCATGAGCATCTGGATTTCCAAATTAACCAAATAATGATAGAAGGTAGAACCTGACAATTTTTTTTCCAGAGAAGTGCTTTTTCTTAGTTATATGAGACCACCAACTGTTAATTCTTCCATATAAAGAATTATTCTGAATAAATATCCCCCATTTTCTTTCAAAGAATTTCCATACCTCATTGGCTACTATACCAGTACTAAAAAGATGATCAAATGTTCTTCTGATGTTTTACAACAACCGCATATAGAAGCCATACTAATACCAAATTTATTCAGATTGCAATCCAAGGAGACTGCTTGATTAAATAATTTCCACATGAAACAAGAGACTTTTAAAGGTACCATTCTATTCCAAATAAATGTACTTCTCCAATTTACAGTACCTACCCCTCTAGCAATTTCCCAAGCTGAATTTATAGTAAAATTCCCAAGATTAGTAGGTTTCCATATAGGTTTAACCCCATTTTCAGCTATAATAGAATTAATGTCAGTCAATTCTCTAGCTTGAAGCATTCTGCACCAAGTAGTAGTTCCTCTTTTAATAGGGATGTCTTCTGCTTGTTTATTTCTACAGTATTTTGCTTTCAAGAATTTGGTCCACAAAGTGTCTTTTGTTTTGAACTTCCACCAGAGTTTCATTGCAAAAGCTTTTGATATATCATGAAAACTTTTAACATTCAAGCCCCCTTCTTTCACATGAGTACAAATTTTGCTCCATCTAACCCATTGATACTTGTTTTTACCATTTTTGTTACCCCAGAAAAAGTTTGACAGTAATTGGTCTATTTTTTTAATCAGTTGTAGTGGAGGATTCATAGAAGCCAATGTGTAAATAGGAATAGATTGAAGAACATGCCTAATCAGTATTAATTTCCCACCCAAATTTAGCCAATTACCCTTCCAAGTAGACAGCTTACTTCTCACTTTTAGAATAAATTCATGAAAAAGTATGCACTTTATTTGTCCAGAATATAATTTGCAGCCAAGGTAGGAGAAAGGAGGTCTCTTACTAGTAATATTAAGCCTTTTGCAGATATTTTCTTTTTGTATTGCACTCACACTTTTTGAGAAATAGACAAAGCTCTTATCTAAACTGATTTCTTGACTAGAATCTTTATTGTAACATTGCAGGGTGTTGCTTATCTTTCTGATATAATGAAGGTCTGCTGAGCTAAAAATAAGTAGATCATCAGCAAAAGTAAGGTGAGTGATAATAGGGCTTCCAATAGGAGCTTTAAAAGCTGACCATCTATTGTTTTCAATCAATTCATTTAAAATTCTACTTAGAACTTCAGAGCATAATATAAATAAACAAGAGGAAAGAGGATCCCCCTGTCTCAGGCCATTTTTGGGAGTAAAAAGCTCAGTTGGGCTGCCATTCACCAAAATATAAGTCTGATTACCAGAAATAACCCTCCATACTAAGTATATTATCTTCTCAGAAAAACCCATTTTTCTTAGTGTAGAAGTAAGAAAATGCCAAGAAATACGATCATAAGCTTTTTCATGTCTAGCTTTAAAGCTATATTTTTGCCACTTGTCTTTTTATTTAGAGTTGAGATAAATTCCTGAGCAAGAAGGATATTGTCCACAATGTCTCTAGATTTAACAAATCCACTTTGATTCTCATAAATAATATTAGGAAGTATAATAGCAAATCTAGAGGACAAAATTTTTGAAATGATCTTACTGCAGAAAGTACATAAGCTGATAGGTCTGAATTCAGCAAACTTCTTTGGCTTGATCTTCTTTGGTATTAGAGCAATAACAGTAGTGGATAGAGATATAGGAAGTAGATTTCCCATGAAAAAAAAGATTAATAGCTTTGATAATGTCTTCTCCAATAAAATTCCAACAAGATACAAAAAATTGACCTGTAAAACCATCAATTCCAGGAGCATTAGATTTGCTTAGATCAAAGACAGCTTCTTTTATCTCTTCTATAGTAGGGTCTTTGTCTAAGAAGTTATTAACCTCTTTAGAAATAAGTTTAGGAATATTATTCAAATTATTATAGACATAAGAATGAGACTGATCTGCTGCAAATAGACTTTGCAAATAATCAATAGCCTCCTTTTTAATAACCACTGGGTCTCTAGTGCAAGTATCATCTTCCTTTTCTTTTTCACCAATGGCACACTTTATTCTTCTTTTCTTTACTATACTGTGATAAAATTTTGTGTTAGCATCCCCTAGTAAAGCCCATTTTAGATTAGATTTTTGAGCCCAAAATTTTTCTTCTATGCTGAGCTTAGCTTTTAGAATAGCTTCCACCTTATTGAGCTCAATTCTGTTGATAGGTGTTGGGTGCATTTCAAACTGCTGCTCTGCTCTCAGAAGATTGTCTTCAGCTTTAGTTATTTCTTGAAATATATTCCCAAAGGTATTATAATTCCACTCTTTCAATCTCTTTCTAGTTGCCTTTAAATTAGCAGCAAGATTATCCAATGCATTAGAATTAGAACTGGGAACCCAAACTTCTTTTACTGCATTATAAAAGCCTTCATGATCTACCCAGAAATTTTAAAATATAAACCTTTTAGGACTGTTGACTTGAACCATCTGTAGTTTTAACAACAAGGGACTGTGGTCTGAAGTAGCTTTATTCAAATGGTCAAGATATATATTGCAGAATAAGTTTGCAAACTCTTGATTAAATAGTATCTTATCTATTCTTTCAAAAAAAGCATCCACCCCACTATACTTGTTCCACCAAGTATATTTAGAGCCACTATAGATAGTTTCTGATACACCCAAATTGTTAATACAAGACAGGAAATCATTAGCTGAATTAATATTAATAGGCAAACCTCCAATTTTATCTTCCTTAGATGAAACAGTATTGAAATCCCCTCCAATCAACCAAGGAGTAATAGTGAAAGAATTTTCTAAGAAATTCCAAAGAACTTCTTTTTCTGCTACTGTGCACTTGGCATAGACCACTGTAATTTGTAACTGAAGACCCAAATAATCAATAGAAACTGCCATATTTACAGCTTGACTCATTTGATTAATAATAGAAATGTTAATTTCTTGCATATAAAAGACCCAAATCTTATTATCTTCATGTACCAGAACTTCATCAAACCCAAACTTTCTTTTATAAAATCTACTTTATCTTGATTTTTCTTTGGTTCTAAACAAACTAAGAACATAATATGATGTAATTTACAAAGCTTATTGATACGCCTAGTGGTAGATTTAGTACATACTCCTCTGATAGTCCAAAAAAGTGTATTAATCATTTAAAACTCTTTTTAACCCCTACATTAGAGGATCTAAGAACCATAGCATCTTTAGCAACAACAACTGAAAGTTTCCCCAATTTTCTCTTATTTTTTGGTGTTTTCCATTCTCCTTCTTCTAATATATTGGGAATATCCTTAGGGGAGAGGCCAAGATCAATTCTCAGGTCTTTAGAAATATCTGGAGCATCAATGAGATTAGAATCTCTCATTGTTACATTTTCATCATAATATGGTGTGATATTTAAAGGCCTTAGTGGTGATTCACCTGTAAATATTACCATATCAGTGTTAAGATTACACTCTTCTTCCCTATCATCCTCCATTAATAAAACTTTTTTGGCATTTGCAGGAATTTCTGCAGCTGGTATCTTATCTGCTATTTCTTCATAATTTCTTGCAATATCTTTATTAAAGTTTTTAGTAACCCATTCTTTTGTGCTTATTTTATCTTGGTATTTGTAATAATTGGCCTTTTTATTCTTTTCTTTATCTTTTTCGCAATTTTCTTCTATGTCCTTTGCAACATCTTTCCCTTTGCTATTATATTCTTCTTTGCTTCCCCCTTCTATTTTATCTAGTTTAGTGAACTTACAGGCCTCTATAGAGTGACCTAGTTTGAAACATTGGGAACAGTATTTTGGTACATCTTCGTATTTGCAATGTTGCCGGAATCCTTCACTTTCTCCATAATTTATTCTTACTCTTTGTATCAGTACTTTTCTTAAGTCAATTTCAACACAGATTCGGGCTAGACCTGGTCTAGTCAGTTTCGCTGTAGGTTCGTCTACTTTAAGTGGTTTTCTGAAAGCTGAAGCAATACTAAATATGCTACTTTTGTTGTAAAGATGGATAGGTAGTTTCGATAGAGAAATCCAAACAGGGGTAACTGGGGATTCTTTTTCTGGACTAAAATCGTAGGACCATTTAAAAGTTCTCATTGGGCTATTGTCAATATACCAAATTTTGCGCATCCAAATTCGTAAAAAATCTTCTTCATAATAACAACGAATTAGAATGTGTTTTGAATCAATGACTCATATATGATAGTTGGCTTTCAAATCCATAGAACTAAACATTTTACGAATTATATCTATATGAGGCTTACCGTGTGAGAATTTCCCTACAATAGTATATTTGAAAGGTTCTGAAAGAGTATTTAGATTTTCGATTGTATAATGAATCATTGGTTCTCCTTCATAAGATTCGATTTCTTTAACTGGAACTTTAGGTGTCACAATTTGGGTTTTTAATATAGATGCGAAAGATTTAGATGTGGGTGGGTCCGGGGAGAGGGTTTGGTTGGGGTCAGGTGGTTGAAGAGCGGTCATCTTTTCGGCGGCTAAGGCTTTTCATCCTAGTCATCTCTCTCTCTCTCTCTCTCTAGGGCTAGGGCCGGCTTGTATCAGATTACATCACACTACAAACTTAACCGGTTAACCTAATTTATATATTTCATACCTTTATTCAAAAAGTCCATACACTTATTTCAAAAGTCCATACTCTTATTTCAAAAGTTCATACCATAATTTGTATATTTTCATACCCTTATTCCACAAGTTCATACTCTTATTTTAAAAGTTCATACCCTAATTCGTAGAGTTCATCCTTATTTTCAAAGTTCATAACCAAATTTACAGAATTCATATCATTATTTACACAATTCATATCCATAATTTTCAATTTCATACCATTAATTTACGGAATTCATACACTTATTTTTCAACTTTATATACTAGTTAACAAATTCAACATTTGTCCGTTCTTCGATCTCGAAATAACACGTCGTCGTCATGAGCCTCTCCTTTGACGACCGCATCTCCGCCGGCATCAAACTTGAGTTTTCGACCTCGCTCTACACCCTCGCCATCCACTCCGACGGATGTCTCTGTTTCTATATCTACTGAATAGAGAGATCAGAGAGAGAAGGATGAGGAGAGAAAGATCGGAAAGATGAAAGGAGTGGGAGAGAGATATCGGAAAGAGATCGGAAGGATGCGAGATCAGAGAGAGAGAAAAGGAGGAGCATAGAAAGATTGGAGAGAGCGAGAAGAAGGAGGAGAGAGAGATCGGAAAGAGAGAGAAATGAGGAGAGATCGGAGAGAGGGAGAATGAAGTGGAGAGATAGATCGGAGAGAGGGCGAGAAGGATGATGAGAGATAGATTGGAGAGAAGGTGAGAGGAGAGGATGAGAGAGAGGAAAGAGATCAGGAATGATGAATGAGCTTTTTTGTTTTTTATTAATTATTAATTGAGTGTAAGTTTTTGATAATTTAATTTTTGAGAATATGTTTTTGTTAATATAATAGTTGTAAGATATGTTTATGTTAATTTCTCATATTTATAAGTTTACTTCTGTCCCTATAATGCATCATAGATAAAGAATTAAAGCTCATGGATTTTTCGGATATTAAGTACACGTCATCCTGCTGATTGTTGGAAGATAATTGGTAAAAAAATATTACAAAATTACTTTACTGAATTTAACATACCTAAAAGCTTATTTAGTTTCAAGGTACGTAGTGTATATTCCATCACGGACTTCTACTCCCATTGTTAAAAACTACATGGGTTTTTTAACATATTCGTAATAGTCTTCCAACCGGTGAAACTAAGCAGATCGTCGGCATTCATGTCAGAAAGGAACGTAAACTTTAATCGTTAAAAAGTTAAGTTATCGTCACCATCAACGGGCTCTGCAAAATATCCCTTTTTTTATCTGAAATTCCTATCCGCTGTTCTAGTTGCAGTTTTGTAGTAAGGTTCCAAGTGAGGTTGCAACCACAGTTAGAACCTAGTGTATTAAATGGACAGAACTGTAAAAAGTTAAATGTAATTAAAATAGATCACAAGCACATTTAACAACGGAGTTCACCTAACTAGGCTACGTCTCCGGGGCACTTACCCAGATTATGATATTATAAAAGCTTATAATATAGGACTCAAGTCTTAATGAAAAACTCTCAGAATCCCTCTAGGTTTTTCTGCCTATCTCTATATTGCTCCTACTCTATAACTATCACGTATAAATCAATGGCATCCCCCCATTGTTTTCTTTTTAAAAGCTCACGTGTATTCTCTCAAGAATGGGTTCTTTATAGTTTAGAACACACACCTTTTTACAAGCTAAGTTATTAACTATTTATAAGTAAAAACAATCTTCTTGCTTCAAGATCTTTTATGATTGCTTTTGACTTCTTTTGATTGGCTTCAATCTCTCCATATTGCACGTCTGCTTTTTGTAGGATTGACATCGATCTTCATAAGTTAATACCTGTTTAATAACAAGCTTGAAAGTAGGAGTTAGTCTTTTCCTATAACTAGAAAACATATAAAGATAATATCTTTTAGAGATAATATATTTCCATATATATATGAAACACCTAACTCCATATTACATTCAATCTTTAAACGAATTATACTGAATATAGATAAGGAACAAAAGATTGAAACAAGTGATAAGGACAAGCATAAGAATAGAGATACATATTACAAAGGAAACATAACCTTATAAACTAATCTCTTTATATGTTTTTAGAAAACATCTTTCCTTAACACTTTGATATTCTCACTTTACGCATATTAAACCTTTAAGATCATATGAGAATATTTTCTGCATACTGTAGAACAAATATTAATCAATAAAGAACAGTTATGCAGTTTTACAGAACTAGACAGAATTCTGCTGAACAGCAGGTTGGAACTGTGGTTGCAACTGAGGTTGCAACTGGTACTCGAAACACCAACGCTGTCTAAGCAGGTTGTAACTGTGGTTGTAACATTGCTTGTAACCTAACAACAGCTGTCTCAGTAGGTTGTAACTGAGGTTGCAACATTGCTTGAAACCTAACAACTCTGTCTTAGTTCATAATAAACAGATAGGATTATTTAGTGAAAACCATTAGACAACAAATAGAATTTAGACCAGAAATCTGGTCCTAACATTATCTTTCATAGAAATTTAAAAAACGACTAAGAGAAAATTGTATGAATCAAAATTACTGCATTATACTACCATTTTTTTCTTTAATAAATAGATATTATCATCACATTTGTAGTATATTGACGACGAACTCCGGTACTTTTTTATCAGGAATCTGTGCATGATTTGACAATATAACTGGCATTACATCTAAAAGATGTAAACTATATTGTTTTTTTACCAAATTTAGTTAGAAAAAATTGAGACTAAGAACGATCTTCATAAATATGCAATACATTTTCCATAAGGAAGAGCTTCAAGGTTTACTATTCCTTCTCCCTGCAAATAAAAAAAATATGATTGTGAAAGTGGCAACCTAAAATAAAGATTTTA
Organism: Primula vulgaris; assembly: GCA_963920805.1. Classification (NCBI taxonomy): domain Eukaryota; kingdom Viridiplantae; phylum Streptophyta; class Magnoliopsida; order Ericales; family Primulaceae; genus Primula; species Primula vulgaris. Next base: position 28,887,123 of record OY987219.1, on the reverse strand, counting down.
AAAATATATATATATAAAAATATACTGCATTATAAAATGCAGTCAGTCTAAAAAAAGTATTTGTTGACTTGTCCTGCCAAATATGTTATCTTTGACTTCATCAAGTCTTTTCTTCTTTGGGACTTTCCGACTCAGAACAACATTTGAGGCTTCAAGATTTTGTTGTTGCTTTGCGTTCTTTGAGGCCTCTAGTCCCAATAAATGGGAAATCTTTCTTTCAAAAATGTGATAACTTATAAGAAAGGCAATATTAGAGAAACAAAAATTAAATGTAAATAATGACGGGAACTTTAATGTTGTAACATATTCGTTTAAATTGAAGACAAATAATCCACAAAATGAAAAATAATTTCCTTATAGAAATAATTCATTTATTCTCCATCAATGAAAGTATGGAGAAAACGGTTAACGGCAATCTGAGTCACTGAAAAGAGATTAACTCCTTTTCTTTTCAACAACTAACTTCTCGTATTTGGTTTTGATTCTTTCTTATCCTTTACGGTGTGTTTGGAATATAGAAAATGAATGGAAAAATGAAAATGATACATTTTCTTGTGTTTGTTTGTATAAGAAAACAAAAAAGAATGAAGGAAAACTTTGTATTTATATTGAGAGAAACGATTTTCCTCCCCAAAATTGAGAGTAAAATGAAAATTAATGGAAAAAATGGGACTACCAATCTCTCTTTCTCATTTTTTTATTTTTTTTTTTTTTTTGATTTTTCAACCTTCCAAACACATAAACGGAAAATGATTTTAAATTAACTTTATTTGCTTTTACTTTTTTTTCATTTTTTTTCCATGATAATTTTCGGTTTCCAAACACACCCTAAATTTGTTGTGACGACTGACTTGCTTAATTATTGTTGGATAAAACTTTATTTTATGGTTTTGAATGCAATTAAAAAATTATAAGTTTCAAAACTTTATTACCCCATTAAGTGTATTAAGTGTGGCTCTTTATTGAAAAAAGAGTTATAATAGTAATGCATAAAATGATGGTTTCCAACCATTTTTTTTTCTTGAAGATTTTTAATAAGTTTTTTATGAGAAATAAAATACATGACATATACACATGCACACATTCACATATGCATACATATAGAGAGAGAGTATCGCACCACCAACGGCCCGATCGTGGCCCGGTGCCGTTTCTGCCGAGTCACATGCGATAAACGTTGTACCTTGGGAATGAAGTGCCCCATTTAGCCAGAAGCAGAGGTGGCGGGGCAAATATCGTTTAAGAAAAACTGCTTGCAGTTTCATCTCGTACTTTAGTCCATTTCGGTATCATTTACATTATTTTATGTTAAAGCTTGTATTTGATATTTATATTATATTTGATGATATTATTTTCTGTTTGTTTGTCCATTACTTTTCCGTAAAAATTACTGTGTTTATTTATAATGTACCCAACAATTATTAGTCAGCTCTATTAATCAATAAATTAAGTCCTCGAAGCAATGTCCACGCCTACACAAAATCACACGATTCCCAACTCCTAGTTTTCAAAAAAATTATTTCAAGTTTTTTTTTCATCCAAAACACTCCAATGGAGGGGGGTTAGGTAGACCCCGGCCTGTATATAAATATATAATATCAATCCGTACATAAGAGGCGGACATAAATCAAACCTCCCAAATAAATAACTGAATATAGATGATATCTAAGTAAACAAAATGAAATCTACGCAACTGTGACAAATAATAAGTGGGCACATGGAAATAAAAATTCAATGTCATCGTCTGATCTAAGTCATTTGTCTCGAATACAGTGCAAATATCCCCTTGATCATCTGCAGAACAGTACCAATATCATGAAAGACTTATCAGTTGAGACCATATTTTTTACCAAATCAAACCCTAATCCGATTACAGTATGGTAATACTTTAATGCTACTTTGGTGAGGGGAAGAGTAACCGACCTACGTATACATGGGTTCCAGATAATCACGTTTCCAGAGTTCGTGTCCATAAAACAAAGTAGCCCGTTGCAGCTATCATATTCCTGGAAACTATGCTGACTTGGTCCATTCACCGAGAACTTTAATACTCCATAGTATTTATGAAACTTTCCATCAGATAAAAGTAAATATCACACTTTTTTAGTAGGTGACTCGATGAGAAGCTGATCAGTGGTTTTGCCAAACCGGTTTGCATGTTTGATGAAGAAACTAGGGTTTTTAATTACATCGTACCAGTTCTTACGGAGTAGCAACTTAACAGGGAAACGGGCTAGAATTTCACTAATTATTTCACCGGGCATGCGATCTTACATGTTGATTTGAGAACCCTAGAATTATGTAGCCCCGGGATAATTGTGAGTCTAGAAGTTGGTGAATATTGAGGTTTCACGCAATGTTTTTTTATGAAACCAGTTGACTTTGTGTTGGTTTTGGTGTACGTAAAACTCATAATTAAAACTGTAAGGACTAAAAAAGAAATAAAAAATTTTATTTCTATTAAACGGAATGTGACTCTATTACAATATTTCGACACTTGCAGAATATAAATACAATTAAATAAAATTCCAGACAGAATAATATAAGTTATTAAACTGTTGGACTGGTTTGTAATTAAACGAAACTGTCCTGTCAGACAGAATAGTATAAAACTAAACTGTTGGACTGTTTGTTAATTAAAAGAAATTGCCAGACAGAATAGTATATTACTAAACTGCTGGATTGTTTCTGTAAATAAATTACATGACTGAAATGAAACTATTCTAATTACATAATTGAAACAGTACTTTAAATAAATTACAGAAAGGTAAAAGCAGAATCTAAATGTTACAGCTAAGGACAGGAAATTGAAATACTGAAATTAAATTACATAAATGAAATGAAATAAAAAAGACAGAAAAGAAATAGACAAGACGACTGTTAAACAGTCTGTCATTAACCGATATTTGTCCAACCACATTTGGTTTCTGATTGCGTTGACGCTTCGATCACAAGGTATAACGTCTCAGATGACTCGTCGAAAACTGACAACGAGTTAAGGTCGAGCTGTTGGTGGTTGACTCTCTCTAACTAAAATGTAATGCTGGTTTTAGAGAGAATTTTTGATTTCAGAATTGTGTATTTTTGATGTGGGGGGAGCTGCCTATATATAGGCTCAGCTGAGTAAATCAGCATTAAGTCACACTTAATACTGTCAGTTTTTCGAATTTCGATCTCCTGTCATGCAACATACCGTTACGAACCTTGTCATACCATCTACTCAATCGTCTTGAATATGGTGTCAAACGACAACGGCTGTAAACATGTTTAAAATGGTTTTTCCAACACTTTGTTCTTTTAGCCCTCATAAAATTCCAAATAGAGCCAACAGAAAACCCTTTATCATCAATATTAAACCAGGGGACTTTGGTAACAGATTTTAAAAGGTAGATTTATCAAGATTAGCGTTTGGTTTTAGATTTTGACTGTTTTCTAATTCATTCAAAATGACCAAATTATTCATATTTTAAAGACGAAAGTAGATAAACAAGGGTAATATATCTAAAGTCAAGAGTGGTCACCGGAGTAAGAAGTGAGAGGATCCCCAGTAGTAGGTTGGAGAAAAGATGGAACATAGCATAATTTCCCCTAAAGATTGAGGCTATTTTATGAGTATATTTTTTTGAACTCTGAAATTGGTAATGAAAAAGTTAAAAATCCATCAAAAACATAGATTTTTGCCTTTCAAGTTTTTTCTGCTTTTATATATAGCCAAATTCTAGCTTTTTAAAAGCCATAAAAGTAAACATACCAAACACCCACTGCTTTTTCGTAGCAATAAAGCTAAAAAGTAATGGATAAAAGCTTGTATCAAACACACAATTATACCAAACTATTGACTTTCAAATAGTGCAATAAGCTACTTGATTTCACAATTCAGAAACCAATCTGTAAATTTTGAACAATGGGTACACCAGTGTTGAAAATCTAACTTAATTGAAAAGGTAGCACAAACTAATTGTTCTAATACGTTGGTGTAATTGCCCCAACTTGCATAAGATTGGACAATAGTGTACCAATATAGAAGAGTTAATAACTTCAATATTTTCTGAATTTTGATAGTATACACACTAAATCACATTGTACATAGAACCAACATAAATCCGGTCAGAACACTTGGACACCAACTAAATCAAACAAAAAAGACATGTATGAAAAAGGAGAGACGTAAGATTAGCATATAAGAAATCATGACCATCAAGAAAGGTATTGAAACATCCCCGTATATATTTTTATCATGCAACTAGAAAAAGTGATCCGACAAAATTTAGCACCATCTCACTTCCGCAGTTTATCTCCCCTTTAAAAAAATTTGCCTCCGGATCGTAGGACATAATCGCGTATTCTTTGATAATAGGCGTAAACAGATCTCCATTCTTTCTGAACCCAAACGGCTTATTCAACACCAACGGTGTCTTAATAGTGTATATGTTGGTCCAAGACTCAGAAACTATATAGTCTCGCATCATCCACACATGGCAGACGGTAAACAAGGAAGGGGTGAACGGGCCATCTTTCTGTTGCTTACAAAGCACAGCTAGAGAAACCGACAAGTGAGATGGAGGTCTCCATGATAAACAGCTCGGCAGTTCAATATCTATCAACATCTCATTCCGCATTTCAAAAACAACAATCAGACAGTCGTCCCCAGAATAGCATTTTTGAGCAACCCAATGCACCACCCTGTATACAAAAACTTGCGAAGAATTAATGAACCATATATCAGAGTACCGTGTAGGAGCACGCCCAAGCGGTCTCCACTCCCCTCCTCCTTGATCGTACACCTCAACATATGGTACTGGGTCCGTGAACCTCTCTCTGCTTTGTTGTAAATAATTCTTAGAACCTTAAACATATTTTTCATCAAATCAAAGTATCAAACCCTAATCCGATTACAATATGGCAATACTTTAATGCTACTTTAGGGGTCGCAAGAGTAACCGACTTACTTATAGACGGGTTCCAGATAATCACATCTCTGGGAACTGTATCCTTAGTATTCATAAAACAAATTAACCCGTTGCAGCTACAAAAAACTCATAAGAATGCTGACTTGATGCATGCATTCACTGGGAATTTTAATACTCCATAGTTCTTATCCAACTTTCCATCAGACAAAAGCAAATATCCCACTTCTTTATTAGGCGACTTGATCAGAAGCTGATCATGTTGTTTTGCCAAACCGGTTTGCGTGTATGGTGAAGAAACTAGAGTTTTAATTACATAGTACCAGTCCTTACATACTAAGGTAAACCGGAGTAGCAACTTAACAGGCAAACGGGCTAGGATTTCACTAATTATTTCATCGGGCATGCGATCTGACATGTTGATTTGAGAACCCTAGAATTATGTAGCCCCGGGATAATTATGAGTCTAGAAGTTGGTGAATATTGAGGTTTCACGCAATATTTTTTATGAAACAAAGTCGAGGGAAAGAGAAAGGCGGCCACACATGTTACAAAGGAGAGGAGAACATATTACCATATTTTTGAGGGATGGAACCAGGAGTGTTAATTTTACCTGACCCGACCCAATGGTTTTGGGGTATTCGGGTAACAGTTTTAACAGTTCTCTTATCATCTACGGGTCGGGTAGGGTCTATATAACTTGTTTACTTATTTTACCCGACCCATACCTGTATTTGTAATGGTTATATATAGGTTCTCGGTGCGGATATTTACCCAAAATACCCAAAATTATTAAAATTTATACTACTTTTTTAAAAGTAGATGTTCTTTTCTAAATGTTATTTTTACATATTGATAGTTAATGAATATATTTTTTCAAGTTATTTCTTAACTTACTTGTTAAAAATAAACAAAGTGATGAGATACTATCAATTTTTTTTATTCATATTGCTCAACAATGTGTTTGCTTGATTACTGAATCACGTAAACATTACACAGTCAGTTAAACATTACAAACTAATAGTTTCATTTTTCATTTTCTTAATTACCCATTTTATTGTTAATGATTTTCCTAAATTATTAAGAAAGATAGATTGAATTAAAAATAAATCGTAAAACTTGGAATCACAACAAATATTAACAACTATTTTTTTATTAAATGGTGGGAAAAACCCATATTTTTATATTATTAATGATAAAGATATAAAAATATGGGAAAAAACCCCCAAGACATAAAAAAAATAAAGGACCGTCAACTAATGAAAAATAAAACAAGTATAAAAATATCGTATAAACTAATTGATCAATGTTAAATCTTCAACCGTGCCTTCACACATATTAAAAAACGTTTCATCTTTCTTCACTCACCGTTGTATGGGTTCTTCTTGTGTTTTTTCTCGTGCATTTATCCAATATTCGTTGCAAATACATAAAATGTATATATATTTTTAAAATATGGGTATATATTACGGTTCTATAATTCGGATATGCATGTTGGTTCCGCGGGTCGGGTTCACGGTATAGAGTTGAGAACCATACTTGTCCCAAGAATCAGCGGGGGTCGGGTTTGGTAGACCCAAAAACGGTTCCGTGACGGGTCGGTTCTTATGGTTTTTTGGTATTTACGGTGCGGTTTTCGGGTCTTGAATCTTTTTGACACCCCTAGATGGAACCAAGATTTTGTACATACAATATTACCATATTTGTCAATATAATATTTTTACCGCAAATACATGGACAAATAATTAAGTTAAATAGCATTTTTGTAATTTACGAGCTTGCAACGACAACCTCTTGTCGTACCTATAGCTTTCCGCCCTTGTTTATAATTATTGTGTAAATAAAATTGAGTGAAAAACCCTCACTAGCACAAGAATAAGAAACAAAAAGTATCTCGAATTGAAAATATGGGACCAAACGGAGACGCCGAACAAATACCAAAACCTCGCCAATTTGGAGGGTAAGGACATGGCGGTTATATTTACTCATGGCTCGTACAACGTCTTTTTACAACTAAGTGATACATTTTTTGAATAACTTTTTAAATTTATTCGGAAAATTTATAACTTGCTTATAAAAAAAATCAATGAAAATTTGTAATATCTGAACCATGTTATAATAAAATAAAGTATTCCAAATAACAAATGTTCTTCTTGTATTATTTTTTTTAATTAAACAGGGCCAAACTCTATTGAAACAAAAATCGAGTTCATGCCAAGGAACAAGCCTCCATGGCTAGCTTAAAAACTGACAAAATAACACAGCAAAACAAACTGCTGATAGAAACAAGATCAAACTAGAGAAAATCTAAGAAACATACTTAAAACCTCAAAATGCATACAAAAACAACTATTTCATAAGTTCATAAACCATGCCAAACACACAGCTCCCATCAACCTGTAAAAACCGCCATGTCAAACTCAAACATATCTTTGTATTGTTATTACGGGAAAAACGAATTCTGAAAATTGAAAAGAAGATATAATGACAAAGAAAAGTGAGAATATGTGAGTGGAAGATCAAGTGTTTGAAGTGTTGACTTATTGTAAAGAGAATTTCACTAGTGTATTAGGTTTGGACAATGTAAGTTTGAACTATTTTTTGTTTCATTTTAATATTTAATATTTTAATTTGTTTGAGTTTACTCTATTTCATGGAACAATATTCAAAACAGTGGTTCAGTTTATTCTATTTCCTGTAACAATGTTCAAGTTCATGAAATTATGAGTAAAATTATTCCGAATTATTTACCGAAACCTTGAAGAGAAACATTATTGTCCTTTACTCCTCATGCATCCGAGTTTAACCTTTTTTATATTGTCTTTAAAAAAACTAATACATGCCATGTTTCCAAAAAATAATTGAGTAAACTCGGATGCATGAGGAGTAAAGAACAATAATGTTTCGAATTGATAAACTCGGCACACTACACTAATCAAGATTTAAAAATTTCGATTCACTTGAAATACTGTGTAATACAACATTAAATTGTGAATATTACCCTTATGCAAATAGTGTTTGAGAGAATCAAAACTGAAAAAAACACGTCTAGTATGTACTATACAACAATTGGTTAACAATTCGGGTACCGGGATAGCATTTTTAACAGTTTTGGTAGTAATCTACCAATTTTCGCCAAATTAAGGACCTAAGAGCATAATCGACGATTTCTTTTTTACTTCCGATGTCATTATATCTTACATTTCGGTATCTATAATTGATGTATTTGACAAGATTACTTGAGTGTAATTCTTGTAGTTTTATTTAACAAATATGACATTTTATTTTATTTTGATAATCATACTCAAATGACATAATCATGGATGAATATCAAAATTGTTAAAACTAATACCATCGTTCCTAAATAAGTATATGCTATGAAAATACATACAATTTTAATAAATTATTTTTTCATTTCATATCTAAATTAAGGAAAATATAAAAATTCCGTTATAACCATGAACTATAAATGATCGGTTTTTAAAATAATTTTTTCCAATAATATACCCATACTAAAATTGTTGGTAAAAAGTTAATGTACATTTATTTAGCACGGACAGATGTAGTAAAAATATATTATATTTTTCCCAAAATAAAAAGGAAACCAGAATAAAACCTCACCCGCATCCTCTCCCCACTGACTCCCAAAGACCCAACCTATAGATACAAACATAACACATTCAATCATCAATGGACGTACTTAAATAGAGATGTATATAATAATACATAATAAAATATAATATAATATAATTAAACAGAATATGAGCAACAACAACAACTCCCCATCGTCGTCAAAACGCCTCCTCCTCCTCCGTCCCTCAACCACCAAACAACCTCCGCCTCCCTCCGTCTTTGTAGTAGGCTTCATCGGTCGCCACGTGTCATCCCTCATCAACCGTATCCTCGATTACAACGTCTTTGGCTCCGGCACCTCTGACGTTGACCTCTTTCCTCCATTGGATGAGGAAATTAAAGAAGATCTGGACCGTTGGTTTATTAATAGGAGGGTTAGTTACTTTTATGAAGAGGATAGAGGGATTGTTTACTTGAGGTTTGGGTGTAGGGAGGTTCTAGATGGTTCCGGAATGTTCGAGGACAGGGAGTTTGGGGATCTTCAAGGGATGCTCTTCATGTTCACTGTTAGTCCTCTTTTTCATTTTTATTTACTTTTTTTTTTTTTTAAATCTCTTTTCACCATTGTCACTCTGTCTACTTAATTGTAACGTATGAAACTATGTGCAGTTTTGACCGACCAAGAACTTATACTAAAATTGAAGAAATGATTTTTTATTTTTTTTAAAGTTAATCATGTATGTATTCTAGCATTTAAACTTTTGAAACTTTGATTTTCGGAAATAAAATTGCACGTGGTTTCGTATATGACAATTAAATGAATTCATATGTTTAGGAAGTACTTAAGTATAGGCTCAAAGTTACTTTTTTGAAATAAATAAGTAAAATGGTTTCATATGATTTTCATTATGTTCTCTGTGAGTTACTAAATTAATCTTAAATTAATACTTGAAGAAACTAATTAGTTGATATATCTGCTTTTGGAGGGGCTGTTATTCGTTAGTATTTTTTTTTTGTTATGAGGGTTTTGTAAGATTTCGACTATGATTCATTATGAAAAAAGGATTTCTCTGTTAGTCCTTTTTTTTCATATTTTTTAATATTTTTTCAACATTGACACTTTTGTCTACTTAGTTCTGCTATACAAAATTGCGTGCAATTCTAGCTGACCACATATCATATGGACGTGACGTATATAAAATAAATCGAGTCATATACTAATATACAACCTATAGATGCATACATACAATACATAGAATATGAGCAACCAATCCCCATCGTCTAAATGGCTCCTCCTTGTCCGCCCCCCACCAAACCCGAAACAACCCTTCGTAGTCGTAGTCGGCTTCATCGGCCGCCACATGTCCCACCTCATCAACCGCATCCTCGACTCCAACGTATTCGGGTCCGGCAACTCAGATATAGACCTATTTCCGCCGTCGTATGAGGAAGATCTGGACCGTTGGTTTAATAATAGGAGGGTTAGCTACTTTTACGAGGAGGAGAGGGGGGTTGTTTACTTGGGGTTTGGATGTGGGGAGGTTCTGGAAGGTTCGAGGAGAGTGAGTTTGGGGATCTTCAAGGGATGCTCTTCTTGTTCTCTGTTAGTCCCCTTTTCTATTTTACTTATTTGCTAGTAATTGTTTTTCAACATTGTCACTCTATTATTTGTGTTTTTAGTTACTCTGTGTAATAGTCTACTTGTATTTTTTTAAATTACTTTCCGTTACTGTTTTTAATTGTGGTGTACGAAACTAGCGTGTAATTTTGAGCGGCCAAAAACTTTGTACCAAATTTGTCGAAATGAAAATTGTCAAAGTTAATCACTAGTTTAACATTTGGACTTTTGAAGTTGTGATTTTCGGCAATTTAGAAAAAAAGGCTAGTGTAGAGTTTGGCGTCACCATAGTTTTTTAATTCATTAGCGACTTATAACTCATTTTTACTTATAAGTCATTATCTTACTTATTGCTACTTCTAGCGTAGTTCTAGGTATACGAAACGACTTTTAGGAGTAGAAAACTTCTATTTTGCTAGGACGAGTTTCGGGAAGATCTGGACCGTTAGTTTAGTAATAAGAGGGTTAGTTACTTTTACGAGGAGGAGAGGGGGATTGTGTACTTGGGGTTTGGGTGTGGGGAGGTTATAGAAGGTTCTGGAAGGTTCGAGAAAAGGGAGTTTGTGGGGATATTCAAGGGATGCTCTTCATGTTCTCTGTTAGTCCTCTTTTTCTTTTTTTTTCTTTTTTAATAGTTTTTTCAACATTGTCACTCTGTCTACTTAACCGTTTAATTGTCATGTACCAAACTACGTACAATTTTGCAACTTGTACCAGAATTAAGTATCATATAGTTTAACATTTGAACTGTTGTAAATTTGATTATTCGGCAATTTAGATAAGATTCTTTTAACATTCGGTAGTCTGCTTGCCTTTTTCCTAATTACTTGCTCCAAACTCTGCTATACGAAACTACGTGCAATTTTGACCGACTAAGAACTCTGTAGCAAAAATTTTTGAAATGAAAATTGTCAAAGTTAATCATGTAGTTTAACTATTTGAACTATGAATATTTGATTTTCGGCAATTTAGATAAGAGTTAATTGAGGTG